>CAMTZB010000019.1:8750000-10000000 GCA_947086495.1 Morpho achilles | reverse complement strand
AAATTTAATTGACCCAATTCAATCAACGCAACCACAATTTTTGTCTGGTGTGCCTATGGTTAATCCTGGAGCTTATACAAATCTTGGTAGTAATATTCAACCAAATATCACTGGACAAGTAAGCATACAGACAACAATACCTCAACCACAAATGTCACAAACACAATCTATGGTATCAAATATGGCAGCATATTCGAGCAGTAAGTAACTCATGATTATTAATTAAATAGTACAAAATGAATTATTATTGAAATAATATGTTGGCATCCTCAGAAGCTAAAGTGACCTAGCCCAAAAGGCCATGAAACCATGAGTGTGGTAAATTGTTCTGATTTTTGTTTTTACGTAGTATTTAGACCTCACTTTATAAGGACAGCATTGTCGCATACATATTTGGTCTTAACAAGGGTGAAAGGGCCCTTAAGCAGAAATTTGGCAAAGAAAGCCCTTGAATACACATCCATCAGTGGAGAAAAAAAAATGATTCAATTTATTTTATTATTTCTGATTGAGGACCCTAAAACAACTAATATAAAAAGTGAAAAACCTGTTCAAATTATATATAAAAATAGTAATTCAGCTTTTGTTTGTTTCAATATTTTAGGTATTCAATCTAGCAATTTAGTTATTTATTTGCTGATATATATATGTTAAAACTAGTTGTACCCAAGACTTTGTTCTCAACTTTTGTGTTAAAATAACCTCAATTGGGTTTGGGAAGCTACGCGAGATTTTTTCCTCCAAAATACCTCAGTGCTTGAAGACCAAGGTCTTCGAACAGTGCATGTTGCCAGTGATGACTTACGGATCGGAAACATGGTCGCTGACTATGGGCCTCATAAAAAAGCTCAGAGTCACTCAGCGGGCGATGGAACGGGCTATGCTCGGAGTATCTCTACGTGATCAAATCAGAAATGTGGAGATCCGTAGACGAACCAGAGTCACCGACATAGCTCATCGCATCGCGAATCTTAAGTGGTAATGGGCGGGGCACGTAGTACGTAGAACCGATGGGCGTTGGGGTCCTAAGGTGCTGGAATGGCGATCTCCCACTGGAAAGCGCAGCGTTGGTAGACCCCCAATGAGGTGGACTGACGACCTCAAAAAGGTCGCGGGGAGCCGCTGGATCCAAGCGGCACAAAATCGTGGATTGTGGCGATCCCTTAAGGAGACCTATGTTCAGCAGTGGACGTCCACTGGTTGAGAAAGAAGAAGAAGAAGAACCTCAGTTGCATATTTTATATATATAACTTACCACATTCGGGGTATGGTTATAGTAAATTTGTTGCAAATAAACTTGCACATAAAGTTTTATGTGCTTTCTATAAAGATATAAATATATTTTTTTTTTACAGATCTTGCAGAAACAACATTAACTAATTTAGGTAGTATACCCTCGGTTTCTAATATGAAACCTCCAGCGCCCTTACCAAACTTACCTGGTATTCCAATGAACCAGCCACAGCCCTACATACCAATAATGCCAAATTATAATCAACCTACAGTTGCAGTTACCGCACCCCTACAACAAACACCTCAAGTGGAAAATTTAGTTCCAACTTTTGACATGAGTAGTTTTACTCCAGCACCCATTCAACCTCCATCATTAAGTACTGGTTTACCAATAGTAACCCCCGTTTCTCTACCCGGAATGCCTTCAATTACTGTTAGTGCTACATTGCCAGTTTCAACAATGCAAGAAATACATCAACAACAAGTTCTACAACAACAGGATCTATTGTAGTTATGTCAGTAAAAAAATGCTTTTATTGCTAAAACTTGCTAAAAAAATTGGAGATGCAACAGATATTATGTGAATGAGTCTAATTTCATTAAATTATTCCGAAACATAAATTATTTTGTAACAAAAATGTTTATAATTAGCATATTTATAAGTATTATGATTTCAATAATTGCAAATGGTGTTAAAGATAACTTGATGTTAAATAGTTATATGTATCTTATATTTCATACTAGCGGCCTGCCCCTGCTTCGCACGGGTATAAAATATATATCCCATGTCAGTTAGTGCAAAAAAAATGATTAAAATTGATCCAGTTGTTTTGATTTATTCATTACTGCCCGTGGCCGTAGCGTTATATTTGGAGAAAAACAATTTCCTTTCCCTATACCAAGAAGATTTCCTGCTATCTTTGGAATATCTAAATTCATATAGTACATTATTACTTATTTACTTTTATATTTTCCCTATGTATTTTATTTTTACAATTAATTACAGAATGTCTCTAAACAAACTTTTGAAAGAGCGACATCGCTGCTAAAGTCGAAGTGTTATAGGGCGAAGCGCGGCCTCCTCACGGCATTTTAAATCTGTAATATCTCCGAAAATGTTCACTTAAATTACATGCTGTTAACGGCCATATTGATCTATATTAAATAAACAATATATTTAAGGTTCTTAATTGGATAAGTATTAATGCTGTATTGTATAAAAATTGCTTTGAACATAAGGCATCATTTTTCGTAAGAAGTGAATGACAAAAACTGCTATTGTGGGTTATCCATAAGAGATAGATATATACCATCGCGGACTTTTCTGTAGGCCTTTTTAAGGTGTACAAATACTTAGTACATCATTTTGATAAATCTCGTAGGGTTTAGCCTGCGTTTGCAATGTAAGCGGAAAAAAATGTAATTATTTACAGAAACCTCAAAAATTACATTATTTCTCTACTTCGTATTGAATGTTATTATACGTACAAACCTTCCTCTGGAATCACTCTATCTATTAAAAAAAACCGCATCAAAATCGGTTGCGTAGTTTTAAAGTTTTATGCGTACATACGGAAATATGGACTTTGTTTTATAATATGTAGTGATTAGTCACTGTTCCTATAAATTATCAATTAAATTTTCAAACATATTCAATAATAAAAATGTTATTCATTATTATCATCAGTCTTATTACATAAAAAAAATTACTTGTTAAATAATGGTTAAATGAATTTGTATGCATTTTAAAAGTAAATTCAATACCATACTTTGTTACGACACATATATACATGTTATACACGATAATATATCAGAATATTATCTAGGGAAGTTATTAAACACATAAATAATTAATGTCAGTTGCATCTCTTGATTTTGTTACATACAGTTTATTTGTTTGTGCATAAAATCCTATGAAAATTAGATCCTTAATGTTCTTTATTCAGTTGTTATTGTGTACGGCATTTAGTATTTATAAAGTTACAGTTGAGTCTGTTATAAATATATAATATATTAAAAATATAAAGTAGACTCAGTGACTATGTATAGGTGGTATTGTGATTTTTTGTACCTACCTACTTGTCAATCGTCTGCCTTAATTAATGAATTATTTAGCAAGAAAATAAAAATATACAATTTATCAGATTTTTTTATTACACCAAATTTAAGTAGAATTCAAAAGTTATTCAATTATTAAACAATCATTGTGAAGTATAAATAAAAATATTACAGTGCAACTACATTATGACGAAACAACCTCATATGTTAGGATTCATTATGATAACATCAATACTAATGGCAAAAAAAGACAAAAATCTATTAAATAAGTTTTATACATATGTTTCAAAATACGTAACCTTAAATCTTCTTACCCTACATAACTTTTGGTAAAACATTTTAGTTATACAAATTTAGTTTACCAAAAATATTATTTTAAGTATATTATAAATAACTTATGTACAAATGAATAATAAAGTAAAACTACTTATAAGAAATATTATTCTAAAATTGAGATGTTTCAAACTGTGGACAAGATTAATATAATTATTAAGGATCTATTTAATTTGTAACTACTTAAGTAAGTAACTTTGCAATAATAAACTGTTTCATGCGGCTAAATAAATAATACTTCCTATATTTATAGATATAGGAAGTATTTGATGAATTTGTATGGCTGATTTATATTTTGGAAAACAACGAGAGTAATTGCATCACACGATATCTCGCTTGAACTGTATGAGGCATCGAATGCTCTTATGTAAACCAAACATATGATTAACGCAAAACATGGAATTATCTTAAGAAAACAAAGTATTCATATAATTTATTATTACAACCGTGACACTAAATAATGGGATATAAATCTTAAATTTAAACCTATTTATTATAACTTTAAATTTAGGGAGATAGAAGATAATAAACCTTATATTTTAAATCAGACCTTTATATGATTGTTTTAAATTTTTGGCGACACAAACATTTTATACTCGATGATGTTCTCAAGTGTTTCAACAGGTGGAAGTTTGTGGGATGTTGGGGTTAAGTGGTGGATCGAGTTTAAAACTTGTGCGCTTATACTCATGTGAGGGAGGTTTTTCGGAGTCTAGTCCGAGGTTGTCATGGCCGCGGGTGAGGGTGGGCGCGTCGCTGTAGAACACGCCGCCCGCAAGCTCTGACAGCCGTCGTCTTCGCCGCGTGTCCTTGTCATCTGACAAACTCGGCGGCCGCACGCTTGAACTCCTACGTCTCTCGGAGCCCAGTCTTGTTGGGATTCTCAACGCTTTCTAAATTATGGGTTTATCGTTAAAATTGGTTTATCATTCTCCTGCCTTATCCCACTCTTATTGGGGTCGGCACAACACGTTTTAATCACATTCCAGTATCCCATATATTAAAAAAAGAATTGTTACTTGATTTGGCAAATTTTTTTACGACCGGCTGCCTGCTCTGTCAACTTACCTTAGTCGACTATTTACGACACCTCAGTAAGAAGGAGGGTGGTCTATTCTACTCAGCCCGATCCAACACGACGGGTCAACTTACCTTAGTCGCCTTTTACGACACCTCGGTAATAAATGAGAGTGATCTATTCTACTCAGCCGGATACCAAATGGCGCTATTCTAAAAATTAGTCTTATTTATTCATTTCAGGAAAAAATCAACAGCATTTAAACTATAAAAAATTTACACAGAAAATTTAAACCAATCTTATGCCAATCACAGATAAATCTTATTTGAAACAGTATATTCTTTATTTATTAAGAAGACTACAATACAGTACAAGAGCTCTTGGGTTTATTATTTTTCTTTTTGTTTTCTTAATATGTGAAATACCTAAATTAAGAAAAAAAATAAACGAAAATTAGGGAAGTGTTTGTGTTTTTGTAGTAAGTGCGATTAAGTTATATGAGTATGAGAATCTGATGATCTGGGATTATTTTGTTTTTATTTTGGTCACATACATTGCTGCAACAACTTAATGTGGCAACCATAGACGTTGGAATCTATACGAATTGTTTTTAAAGTCCAATAGCATGCAACAACGTCAAGGTTGATGAGCAATAAAAACAATTTGTGTTCGATTAAAGCATGCGATAGTATGTCTGTGATGTTTCACGGCTAATCTGCAGAATCAAGCTTATGTACTGTGCTAATATATAGGAAAAAAATTACCGTTTCCATTCACCAAAGTAAGGGCTCGTTACTATGGAACCGTTGGGCATATGCCTCCTCTCTTTTTTTGGAGAGAAGAGTTTGAGATTAAACCCACCACGCTACTCCAATGTGGATTGGTAGGTTACACAGTCCCAGAATTCACTACAGTTACACAGGTGTAGATGATTAAATTGTAGTTATCAATTAGAATGACTTTTAACTGAAAAAAATAATTGGTCGATGGCCGGGGTTTGAGCGACCAAATCGAATCTATCACAGCTTCACAGGAATATATATAAAACATAATTGGGGGTATTTTAACGTTTGTCTTGAACGAATTCCTGGGTACATACTTGTGTCATAACAGCAACTGCTAAGAAATATTAGGAGTACAAATAAGTTTCCGCCGTTTTTTGAGGAAAAAAATATTGTTATTGTGAAAGAACGGTAGTTTAAATTGAAACGAAGGATTGTCTATCACTAGCAACTACTTTTCCCCTTCTTTCAGGCAGCATTTGAATTCCATGCCTGAATTTTTTTAATCTTAAGGCTATCCACGTAACAGTCCATTTTTTGGTATTTTCATATGATGTGAGCTGTTGCTCCCACAGAGTATGTGCCATTGACAGAAACAAATGATTATTGGACTGCCCAAAGTCTGGTGAACACAGTGGGTAGGGCATTCATTCCCAACCAAGTGTTTCGAATAGATTTCCACCAGAAACACTACATGTAGACGAGCATTTCATATACGCAAATATTTACGGTGTGTCTTGAGTAACATTATGGGCGTTTTTCCCTTGAGAGCTCGGTTTAATCTCATCAATTGTGTTCGGTAGAGAGTTATAGAGGTTATTTTGCTTGGATTAAGCAACTTGTAAGCCACTAAACCCACCTGATCCTACCAAATACTAAGCATGAGCTCTTTTCTATGAATATCCAGTTTTGCTGTGGATGTTGACGTATTACCATGTAGTCCCATTATTTTTTCCTATTCGGTTCTTCATTATGATATCATAATATATCATCTTTTCATCAGCAGTATCAATTCGATGTAAAAAGCTTTTTTGTCTCTAGCTGGCAACATGCAACCCAAGCAAAATAGGGGTTCAACATCTCCCGACTTTTTGAAACCTAATTATGTTTCTTATTAATCATTCCTAACGATTGTAAGCGATATGGGACTGCTTGCTTTTGGAGAAAAAAAATATATAAAAAAAAAAATATGATGCTACTACGAAATTAATAATATGATGGGGTTATTTTGTTCTGTAATAAGAAATCTAATTTTTAAGCCGGTTATCATTTGCGTAATCTAACATAAACCTCTTGCAAGCCTCCTCTCTTGAAATGGCGGAAACTTATTTGTACGCCTATACAATATATTGACCTACCTTACAATGCCTGTTTGATTGATATATGTATTAATTAAGAAAAAAAAACGATATAGTGTCACTTATCTGTCTTATCGTAACACTCACCTTTACTTTCATTGGTAAAGAGTTGAGAAAACTGACAACTGGTGGTGAAATGAGGTCAATAGGAACATCAGCTGGATCGGTAATGCCAGTTATGAGGGAAACCACAAGACCGATGAGTAAAGTGGCAACGCATCCCAAGCTCGAGTACCACAGATATGAGACTCGGAATAACCAGAATACGGCTTCATCGTGGTTCTCTCTGCAAAACAACACTCGCTAAATCCAGACCCCTTTTTATAAATATAAGGGACATTTACACACACGGTTGTTCGTCTGAAATGTAAGTAACTTAATACTTGTGTTATGGTAGACAGGACAGACAACTGGTAAATATATACTTAGGTATATAATTTTTAAATACATACTCAAATACAAATATACACCCGGACTCGAAGACCAACAAATTCACTTATAAAAAAATTTGACTCTCGACGGGAATCGAACCCGCGACCCGCGGAGCTGAAGGCAGGGTCACCACTACTGCGCCAACGGGCCAGTCAAAGATTTTATAGAAGCAAGCGTTACTTTGCGGAATTCCATAGTACAGAAGTTACACTAAAATTATTTTTCTGTTATCCGCGCTTGCTAAGAGAATATATGTAATGCTAAGTGTATGAAGGAGGCAACTATCACATACCTTATACATGCAAGACTAGTCACCACATATCACAAAATGCCACCAACACCAAAACTCCACACAAGCACTACACACATTACCACAACCTCTCAAGCGGATTACAGCAAAATAATTTTATTGTAAGTTCTGTTCTTAACATGGGTACATAATAAACGAATAATAAGGAATCATCTCAGCTCTTTAAAGTTCGTAACTCTAGAACGATTCTGTTATAAGGAAGTAAATTTTATACGACATCTATCTAGAGAGCACTTGCCATCGATTTTATCGTCACATTATCACGTTTTTATCATCACACCTCGTGGTTATGATTTAAGTCATTTTGTTTTTATATTTAAATAAATCATTTTTTTAAACCTTGTGACTTGTTGAAATGTCATTTCCTGCCGGAGTGTCGTAAAAGGCGACTAAGGTAAGTCGACCCGCCGTGAGATATCCGGCTGAGTATAACAGACCAACCTCATTTCTTACCGAGGTGTCGTAAAAGGTGACTAAGGTTAGTTGACCCACTGTGTGGTATCCGGTTTAGTAGAATAGGCCACCCTCTTTCCTACCGAGGTGTCGTAAAATACGACAGAGGTAAGTTGACGTCAGGCAGGCGGCCGGTCGTAAAAACGCAGCAAAAAGCATGTGACAGCATGTTTATAACATGTTGTGCCGACCCCACTTAGAGTGGTATAATGGCAGAAAGATGATGTGACTTGTTGAAATCATGGTACATTTACAGTGTTATATTATTGTTCCTCATTATATTTTGCACGCTGTCATTCCGCATTATATTATATTTTGTAAACTAAGTTCTGAATTTTTATTGTTATTTTCTTTTATTATAAGCGAAAAGCGCCCTTACGTTGGATCCATGTTAATGTCGGTTGTATGGTTAAAAGACGCAGGGCAAGAGTCCACGGATGTGGGTAATCGTGAAAGAGGCAATTGCGCGAACTGTGCACCTCCTCCAGCAGCCACTACGAGAATTAGACCGAAAACACCACCTGCGATAGCTCCCTAAAAAAATTAAAACGCATTTTTTTATGCATGCAAGTTTTATAGCGTCAGAAGCTACATCTGATATTCGAGGAAAGGCAAGGAAACACGTATGTTCTTGTCGGCTAGTTTATTGGCAAGAGAGCGAGTACAAACTGACAAAAAGATTACCCGCACAGATGACAAAGTACCTACATCACACTACAGAGTATAAAAAGTAGTACCGAACCCGTGCCGAAATAACCATCTAATTTTTACACACCATCCGGAAATATTTTATGGAAATAGGTGTCTTCGGAGTTTAATAGTACAAAAAATATTGGACTATTATGCTATAATTTTGCGATAACACCAAAGGCTATGAATTTGCCAAAAGACGTATAAGGATAAAATAATGCTAAAATAATAAAGCAATGCTAAAAGATAAAAATAGATTTTATTATTCGTGTTCTTGCAGGTTTCGTAAAACGCATATAAACCTCATATCAAAATAATTAAATATTTTTTGTACCATTTGGAAACTTTAAAGCTTTCTGTCGTGGCCTTAAATGATATGGCGTGCGTGATTGTCAACAAATGCTTCATGGGGAAATACACAAATTCTTGCCGGCTTGTTAGCGCTAATTTTTGTATACCGCATTAAAGCTGAAGGTACTGTGCGATAGTTATTATTTACCATGAAGCGATTCCTTTATGTTCATGATTCATATGAATCGATCTAGCTAGGTTTATTTTAAAAAATGTTGTTTTATCGCTGTTATCGGGCACTGAAAAAAACTGCTATAATTTTATGAGAAAGCAAAAGATAATTACGCTGTTGATTGCAAAGTCATGATAACACTATTGGGTAACGGGCGGTCTCGAAATTCAGAATACTAGGATCGATCTAAGATTATTTTTTATATTATTAATTGCATTTTTTTTTATTCAAAACAATTACAGAGCAAGATTTGGTCACTGAGGTTACTTGATAGACTTAATCATGTTACATACTGGTTTTATTATTCGTCTTATTCTTCGTGTGTACTCGATACATACATTATAGAAATTACCAGATTTCTTAAATATAATCTTGAAGAGGAGAATTTCGCCTAATTACGAGTTGTAATAAAGTGAAGCAATAGATTCAAAACAATCATTAATAAGACGATATTACTTATTTATTTCACTTTACAATTTTAAATTTATAGTACGTGTTCGTCGATATGAGTATGATTCATTAATGAACCTAAGCATACACGGGTCAATTTAAAACGATCTGGTTTCAGATAAGCAACTACTTTATTGGACCAATCGTTATTTGGTTACTTTTGAAATAACTTCGCGTTCGTATTATGTTGTGGTCATTTTTTCAAACTTAAAACAAGTTATTTAATAAGAAGGATTATTATCTTATACATCAAGAAGACTATGAATGTCCCTGAAAGCGAAGCGGATTGTACGATTTGGTATTGTTCTTACTGGTGGACCACTAAATTCTGTTTGATAATAAAAGTTAAAGATGATATACCGCGCACCATCATATTATCATCACTGTATAAGAACAATTTCAAACCTTTATTATTTGTATCTTTGTTCTTAACACTGTTTAGAAGATACAGTACCTTAGCATTAGCCCAGGGAAAAAGCATCCCAAGACTAAAGAGTCCTAAAGAGACACCGCCAGTCATGCCATTAAAAGACAGCGCGAGTTGCAGAACTGGTCCGAGCTTCTCCACTGCGAATACAAGAGCGAAGGAAAGTGCACCGCACCCGAGACATACCCATCTCGCAATCTAAAATGTTTAACGTAATTTTATTAATTAACTGGTCCAAATGTCCCCGATAATAATTCAACCTAAAAAGATGCTACTATTTTTCTATAAAAATATTATTAGTATTTATTGTTTGACCGTACTGCATTTGGTTAAAGCGTGCTCACTAAATCTTCTAAACAACGTTTAGTTATAAGTTATATATCTATACTTACTGCTGCTCCTTTAGCCTCCGGTAAAGTTATGCCCAGGAGTCCTGTGGCTAAATCTTGACACGCAACAGCAGCTAGAGAATTAAGCGCTGACGCTACTGTTCTGCAAATTATGAGATAAAAAGGGTTTGAGAATGTATCGATTGAATTTCTAAATTAATAGATTTAAGGCACTTTTTGAATTTTATTGAATATGTTACGAAATCCTTTATAACTAATTGTTTCAACAAGGCCACAGTATATTTTTGTTCTGTTATTACAAATTAAGATATGAGTAGCGAATTGTCAACCGTATTCCCTAAATTGAAACCGGTATTCAGGCTGGCCATTTCTAGTTAGATCTTAAATCTGGGAACAAATAGGCTTCACTGAATTAGTTTCTAGGCTGAGCTTATGCGTTACGGTGCTTTGGTTAAGTTTAAATTGTGCAATAAATACCTCTAAAGTTTAAAGTACTGAATTAGCTATTCCATAAAGTGACTAAGTGATCTAGTAGACAATTTTCTTTTTAGTTTTCTTACCCAAGACTAGCCGCGAATATTCCGGCAACAAAAAATCCAGGCACACCGCGGTAGCCACCGAGTTCGCGAACGACATATAATGGAAGAAGACGATCTGAGGCGTTAATTACTCCAGCCTATAGGTAAATAGTATATTTTTAAACAAATGAAACATATTGAGACAAAGTATATTTACAATATTTTAAATTTTGTACAAAGTTGTTTTGTAAACTTATTCTTTATATAGTATATGATGCTAATCCTACCTGTATTGGATCACACCCTCCGTAATGGGTGGCGAGTAGAGCTCCAGTTGCAAAATTTACTGAGTATACTGATATGAGGCCAACAGCCGACACCCAAAGTGCAATCCGGGCCTGTGATATGCGTTCAACGGACAGATATTTTTGCACTGATGCCTGGTTAGCGCAAAACATGCTAATCCAATAAACAGTTCCTCCCACAACCACTGACCAGAATGAGTGACGTACCGTTGGGTCTGTATTCATACTGCAATTTAATAATATGTGGTATAGATATTATATGTTACCAATCTCTTAAGTGTTATAACACGTAATAATACGACAGTAACCATAATGACTATGAGATCGGAGTTTGTTAAAAATAAGCGCTGAATATAAGATTCTATCGCGTGTAAAACGACGTTAAGGTGATAAGGCAAGTCGTCCATCATGAAAGATTTTCCCACACACATTGTTTCTCAAAACGACACCGTAGCGACCCCATGTTGTAACCACATGGAATATACTTTTCAATTTTCTTGTGGCGTCGTAAGTAGGTAGGCTAATACAGGTGGAAAATTGGTAACTAATAGTAGAGATTGATATTTATTGTGTGGTTTAATTGAGTAATTTATAGAAATAGGTGTTGCTTTGAAGATCTTATAAAAAAAGTAATATTATTATTTTGCTATAATCCGCGATAAAGATTATTAATATAGTTTAAGATAGAAAGTTTTGAATTGTTTAACGAATTGAAAAAAATTTACAGAAAATGACTCTCGTTGGCGTCAGGTGGCAGTCTTCCTACCTCAGCTTTAGAAACAGCGATCGACAGCCAGACTCATTCTAGACACAGTTTCTTGGTTTTTCGAGTCTAGATATACATATGTATTCTTTTGAATACATCATGAATTATGTACGAGTTGTCTGTCTCCCTTAACATAAGTATTAAGTATCTTACTCTGGGGTGTATGATCGTATTTGTAATTGTCTCGTAGTAAAAAAATTAATAAAAAGAAAAATTATTAACATGAAATTATGATAAGTAGATCATCGACTAATAACGAAACATATGCTAATTGTATATAGATTAGTATATACGAATTAATATGTGCCGTTATTTGTTTCTCTCTCTATTAATTTAATAATTTGTGAATTACTCGAAGAAATGTAGTCTATCTGTTTTTCTTGCGTATTCCCACACAGAGTCCAAACCTCCTATTTGTGCAGCGCCCAGCGCTATGACAGCAGCAAGTGAACCAAGCAGCACGGCAGATTGAAATGTGTCTGTCATTATAACTGCTTTCATGCCACCCTGAAAACATATAACTATTGAAAAAATATTTAAAAGTTACATGGTTCTTAATTTAAACCTAATGTGCAATTAAATTACCTCAGTGCCTGAAGACTAAGGTCTTCGCAGAGTGCTTATTGCCTTACAGTGACACGGATCCAAAACTTGGTCGCTCACTATGGGTCTTATAAGAATCAAAGGCACTCAGTGGGCGATCGAGCGAGCTATGCTTGGAGTATCTCTTTTAGATCGCAATTACCGCGATAGCTCAGCGAGTCGTAAAGTGGCAGTGGCGAGACGAACAGTACGAAGGAACGATTGGCGTTGGGGTCCTAAGGTACTAGAATGATGACCCCGCAACGGTAAACGCAGCGTTGGTAGACCCTCTACGAGATGAACCGACGACCTAAAAAAAGGTCACGGAAAGACGCCGGATTCAAGCGGCACAAGTTTGTATAGTGTGGAGATCCCTTAAAGAGACCTATGTTCAGCAGTGGAAGATACATAGTTGATACATCAAGTATAATGATTAATATTGTAAAATTTAACCCTGTTAATTATGAAATATATCCTCTCATCATGGAATATTCTAGATAATGTTAAATTTACTTAAAATTTAAAATTTACGGAATTTCTTACCTGAGAAGCGTAGAAAATACACACTATGTAGACTACGGAAACGGCTAAATAAGTGTTTAAGCCCGTCACTGAAAAAAAAATATTTCGTAAATATTGCGTGAAAGTATTAAAATATATATAAAACTGATGATAATTGAATATGTGATTAGAAGCTGCCGTTATTACGGAAACGATTGTGACTTATTGTACAATAAAATATTATACATTTAAAATAAAATAACAATCATTTATAATATTAAGATTAAAAAGTTGTTTTAATCTTCGAACAGATGTTATGATTGATATGAGTAATAATAAAATCTCCGCTGCCTGTGGTCAACAATTTTTTGATATTTTTAAATGTTTTTTTTTTGTATTCATATAGAAAATATTTAAAAATATAATGTATAAATAAAAATATAAATTTGTATATAAATAAATAAAAGATGATAATAAATAGCAAAAGTAACATACAACATAATTAAACATACAAATATGTCAAAAGATGTTACATAATGTCAAAGACGTTACTTACTTTATGTAAGTAACGTCTTTGATAGTCTTTTAATACATACGCTCTCATTTTGCTGTTTTGGAAATTCTTGTATTGTTAAACAAATATGAGTAATGATTCCATTATATCAAATTAACATTTGGACTCTTTGAAGCTTTTACAGCTTCAACTAAACTCAACTTCAACAAATTAAACTCGTGTCGAGTTAATTTTCGAATTACCCTGAACATTGAAAGTGTCCCCCCGTGGAGCGTGGGCCCCGCTGAGCTAGGCTCTTTGAAGCTTTTACAATCAACATATCCCAATGTTATTTGGGGAAACTATAGCGCAGGGAGATATCGATTAGGACATTTAACATCGTATGAAACACATCTTTGTCCTATTTGTCTACTGGTCTATTTTTTCCTAATAGAGTATAGTCGGATTGACATTTGTTACGCCATATCCGTAATTACTTTATAACTAAAGCATAGATAAGTACCTTCTTGCTATCATTATTTGTAGCGACTTCATAACCCGTAACCGCAGCCCAATTTTAGAACAATAGGCTCTTTGGAATACATAAGTTATAGTATTATGCAATGATAATAAAATTCGTATGCTATAAATCGCCTGTTTCGAAAAATTTGCTGATTTGCATTAGATTATATTTCGATGTACATAACTGCACACTTATTGTTCAATATTGCATGACTATATTTACATACTTATTGCATTATGACATGTTTTTGAATATGTTAGTTAATAATTATCCATTAAAATGAAATATATATTGTCGTATATTAATGTATTAATATACGAACTTACTTTACTATAGTAATAGTAGGAGAAAAAATATAATGAAAATTTCTTATAATTTGATTAATAAAAGAGAAAGTATGTTTGTATGTTCCTTATAAATTCGAAACGGCTTGACAGATTTTAATAAAATATTCAGACAATATTTAAATTAACCAAGCGCGTATAATCTCGTAAAGTTTGGTGGTCGAAATAGATTTTTTGGAACTGTAAATGACAGTTTTGTTACGAGGAGAAATCGAAACCAGTGTAAGCCACAGTAAAGCGTGTTGGAACTGCTTCTAAGGTTATAAGGTCTTATAAGGTCGAATTTATACAATAAGGTACAAACCACAAAATACAATGGCCTCACTTGCGTATTTTTTTTAATACATCCGTACTAAATAGAAAAATCATTCAGATCAGAATTAGAAAATAATTCAATAAATACTTTACAGTTATTGCAATAATGTACGGCCTTAATTCGTCACCAGAATTATTGGGTAACACCATTGTACACACCGGCCGTGGTTAGCATAATTTTAAGGTTCGTTTTTTGGCCAGTCTTACGCATTATCCTTGTTGTGGTAGGATTTGTAGGTATGCGTTATTGTGCGTGCCTCACGTTATTATAGGTATATTATTAGAACACACGTGCCTGTGAATCAGGTCAAGGGCAGATTATACTTCTACTTTCGATTTTTTAGAGAAAGCTTTCAGTTGTGCAAATTCCTTTTACTACTCGTGATATGTTTGTGGGAATGAGAATTAAAGAAAATGACAATAATTTGTGCTTTAAACTTTTTTTAGTTTGCTATAATTGCATCCGTACTTTATTTCAAGCGTTGATTTAATAAACACTATAAGTTTAAAAATAATATTGTGAGAGGTTACAAAGGAAAATAATAGTACCACAATCAGAAGTTCTATAATAAAAACTATTGGTTTTCGAATTACTGTAGTCATTAGGGATTTGCAGTTCAACAAGGCATGATTGGACCTCTCTCCTTGATTCCCTTGGAAGGGAATGAAGTAATAACGCATAACTTATATGCGTTAAGACGCATATAAGTTATGCGTTATTACTTCATTCCCTATTATTAATATTAATATGTACTATTAATAATTAATACCTTGCATGAATTTGTTTTATTTCAGTTATATATAGCAGTAACCGATATTTTGAATATCATTTTTGTGCCTACAAAATAAGGCAGATGTTACGTAGGTCTACAAACAAAATATTTTTTGTGGAAACATCTTGCATAACACGATTCCTAAAACTATACATACCCATTCCTAAATAATTACGACGTTTATTCGTTAATTACGTGATACGCTGCTAAAACGTTGCATCATACATACATCTTTACGCGTTTCTACATTGATAATCTTTGGATCATTTTTATCGTATAAGAACGGAGTCTTGCATACAAATGTACATTATTATCTTTCTTAATACATTTATGAACTCAACCCACTTTTACGTGTTTGAAAACGATATGTAGTAACACTAAGTATTATGTATTTGTTCATTAGAAACAATGGTTTAAATTTATATGTTGATGTAATCTTGACGAGACTGTGATATGCTATGCGTAACATATAATATAGAGACCGCCCAATGAATTTTCAGCGTTTGCCATCGCAATTCAATTTAAATTCATTATCTTCCTGCCCTTATCCCACTTTACAGTGGGATGTCATGTCTTGCCCACCCCACCTAAGTGGGGTGGGCAAGACATGCTATATGTTGTCACATGATATGGCTACGTATTTTACGACCGGCCATCTCCTGACATTAACTTACCTTAGTCGTATCTTACGACACCTCGGTAAGAGAGTAAGAGAGAGTCTATTTTACTTAACCAGATACTATACGGTAGGCCAACTTACCTGAGTTGCCTTTTACGACATCTCGCTAAGAAATGAGGTTGGTATTATTCTATTCAGCCGGATACAATACGGCGTGCAGTTCAATTGAAATTATTAATACTCAAAAAATGTATTTAATAGATTATATTTTAAAGATAAGCAACTATGCTTTAAGTTTGCATTATTTGTCCTCAGTTTTGAGCTTAAAACAAAATTGTATTCCGCAACAAAACAATTGGAGGTGTCAGCTTTAATATATTTTTTTTAAGTAATCAAATATAAATAAACTAGCGGCCTGCCCCTGCTTCGCACGGGTATAAAATATATATGCCATGTCAGTCAGTGTAAAAAAAATGATTAAAATCGATCAAGTAATTTTGATTTATTCATTACTGCCCGTGGCCCGCACGCGTTAAATTTGGAGAAAAACAATTTCCTTTCCCTATACCAAGAAGATTTCTTGCTATCTTTGGAATATCTAAATTCATATAGTACATTTTTACTTATTTACTTTTACATTTTCCCTATGTAAGTTATTTTAACAATTAATTACAGAATGTCTTTAAACAAACTCTTGAAAGAGGGACATAGCTGCTAAAGTCGAAGTGTTTTAGGGCGAGCGCGGCGTCCTCACGGCATTTTAAATCTGTAATATCTCCGAAAATGTTCACTTAAATTACATGCTGTAAACGGCCATATTGATCTATATTAAATCAACTATTTATTTAAGGTACTTAATTGGATAGCGATAAATGCTGTATTGCATAAAAATTGCTTCAAAAATATGGCATTATTTTTCGTAAAAAGTGCTATAGTGGGTTATCCATAAGAGATAGACATATACCATCGCGGACTTTTCTGTAGACCTTTTCAAGATGTACAAATACTTAGTACATTATTTTGATAAATCTCGCAGGGTTTAGCCTGCGTTTGCAATGTAAGCGGAAAAAAATGTAATTATTTACAGAAACCTCAAAAATTACAATATTTCTCTACTCCGTATTGAATGTTATTATACGTACGAACCTTCCTCTGGAATCACTCTATCTATTAAAAAAAACCGCATCAAAATCTGTTGCGTAGTTTTAAAGTTTTATGCGTACATAGGGATATAGGGACTTTGTTTTATAATATGTAGTGATAAACCTTATAGTTGCATGCGGGATTGTAGAGCATCAGTAGAGATTAAAAACAAGAATCTCTAAATGCACTAGCACTTTAGAAGTAAAAGGTTTTGGCAAAATATTTACACGTTATGAGTTATAGTACACATCAGAATTTGAAATATGATTTATAGAAGCAGGCGTTACTTTGCGGAAGTCCATAGTACAGAAGTTACAATAAAATTATTTCGCTATAAACCAAAATAATGTTATTGTAACTTCAATTTACATTCATTGTTTCTTAAGTTTTTATCTTATATATTAACGGTTATGTAAATTGCAAGTTTTTTTAGGTAAGTTACATACCGTAAATAGTATTTCAATTAATATTATAATACATTTTGCAGCGCGACATCCTTCCCGTCCAACTTAAACGTAGAAAATACCTTGAATAATGTACTGTGTTTATCCTGTTGCCATAGGTATAACGGGAATTTTCTGTCCTATGTATTAGTCCGGTATCATTTAATTTATACTATATATATTAATTTATTTCTATTATTTATTCAAGTTTCATCAACATGGCTACAGCGGATTAGTCGTGAAAGCATATATAACATACAGACACAGACTTTCGCTTTAACATTGAGATTTAAGATCTCAATTAATCGATTTATTAAGATAATTAATTTCGTATATTGCTAAAGATAATTGTTTCAATATCCTTGTAAATCTTTACAAAACTATATAAAATCAATGAAAGGTTATCATTCTAAATAGAGGGAAAGGTAATCAAATCACGTAACTATTGCGTTAAGATTTCCAATCGTTAATATCTATTTTTATTGCCGATAACAACTATGTGCTTGACTATTATCACTTTACAATTAACTGACGCAGACCAATAATAAGACTGAGATGTGCTGATTTTAAAGAGTTAATGGCAATTATTTTTCAAATAAAACGACCTCTGTGGCTCAGTAGTGCGCTTATTTGTCATACAAAAAGAAAGATGTCTTTCCTAGGTTTGTATCTTCTTCAAATACTTTCCTTAAAACAATTTTCTGAAGACAAAGAGAGTTATGGCGAGCTATTTTCCCTCGCAAGATTTTTATTACTATTATTTAATTCTATTTATTGTTTTCTATTATCAAGCTGTGAGAGCCTTATGATTAGGTAGACTCCTACAGCATGATTTGCGGTGACAGAAAAAGTATAAAAGACAAACGCCAGATATTCATCTATATTCGATATATGATATATTTATTCAAAAATGTAAAATACGAGGGTGGGTCCATTTATTTGCCCACAATTCTAGATTTATAGAAAATTTTATGAACATAAAAAATAATGCACTGTTACCATCAGATAAGGCGAGAGCCGGCGCGTACACTGCTACTGCCGTGTATAAAATCATTTGCAACATGTACAGAGAGCTCGCATAGACACGCATTGATTTACAAAAACGAACTTCCTGAAATAAAATAAATAATTTATAATAAATAATTTTCCTAAGGAATAAAAACTACATAATTTACATCTATGTAAAGGATTAATATATTTTTAGAAGGATCTTTATACATCGATCCTCCTGTATCCTCCTTTCCTGTTTTTACTAAAACAAAAGTGTAAAAATGACTAATACAATGGTATACTTTACCAAATATTCATAACAGGAGGTTAATCTAAGTCTCATGAAAACTGGAAGATATAGGTGACTTGTCACTGGGACGACAAGTACAAAGGCGACGCAGATCATCCAAAATTGCCCGCCTGCCATATACATCTCCGCTGGGTTGCCTAATAGTTCTATTGCTGTAATAAAACTGTAAAAAATACAATATTACAATTTTGAACCATCCAGAATAAACACATAGGTATTCAAAATATAAAAAGACATACTATCATTTTAAAGGTGTGTTACTTACCTAGCTGCTAAGCTTAAAGCCATTGGAAACGTTCCCATGGAGGAACCGCCAAGAAGGAAATCATCACCAGTCATTTGCTTTTCTCCAAAATAACCATAAAATACACCTATCCCACACGAAATAAGTAGCATTGCAACCAGTACACTGTAATCCTCCCAGTGAAATAATTCAATTTGTGTTTCATTCTGTATTTGTATTAAAATGGATTCATTTGTATTAGATTTTAATAAGCTTGGTGATGCTATAATCGGCGATACTAAACTGAGACTCCAAAATAAATAAAACATCTGGAAACATCAAGCTTTATTACTCTTTACCATTGAAAAATTCAATTTTAAACAAGATCCAATAAAAATCTTATTTGGAAGCAATTAGGACAATGGTATAATTTGTGAGTGGGTGCTATTCATTGATTACAGCAACTTAATCAACACGGTCTCACTACTTTTAAATTCAATTAAATAAATCTACTAAATGCATCTGACGCAATACATGGTTAATTTAGTGGACAAACCATGGCTATAATTTCTTTATAGATACTTAATAAGAATCTTAAAGACAGTTAAGAAACTTTTAACAAATTTCAAACATTTTTCTATTGAGCATCGGAAAATTTAATTTTGGGAAGAGTTTAAATGTTGTTTATCGACTTGACGTCACTTCAGCTACACCTACTTAAATTTATACTTAGCATTTTGTAGTCTTAATAATGTATTGGGATACACTCGTAAGTGTTAAGCAATACCATGCGCCGAACGAACATTGGTCATCCACACATTCACTGTCCACATCTTAATAACGTCTTCTAATTAAGCTACCTTTTCTATAACGATTTGTAAATTTATCTTGACCATGACCATGATTAAAAAGCATATCTAATGTGTTTTGCGTCTAAGCTACTAAGTCATTGAGCTTGCATGTTGTTTCAGTCATGGCGATAACGATACTAGACATTAAGCAGAAAAAACCGGTTTTATTCTCTCTATAACTTCCTGAAAGCGGTTCATTCTGGTATTAACAACATTTCAATTCCTGTTAAAAGACGACTTACCATGGGAGACTCGCCATGGGAGTTAAACGCGCCTGACTCAACCAACATTCCGAGCAATTAAGACTAACCGATGTTTACTCTGTTATGAAATATAATTTAAATACAATTATATTTTCTTGTATTATGATGTTAGAATTTTTTAATTGAACCTTTACGTTCAATCAATAAATCTACTATTTGTGAAAGCGTAATATTGAAATAAGCGAAGATTGACTAGGTCAGATCAAGTATCACACGAAAAAAAGTATCATCTTGGAATATTTAATGAATTTCCACATATTTTTTTATTTAATAATAATTTCGATACCTATATAATGTATCCTAAGGACTCATAATGGACAAGAATAAATAGATTATTGGCGATTCATATAATTGACAGTAAAATAATATGTTGATATTCGCAAAAAAAGCAACTGTGGTATTTCTAACGCAAGATGTAAAATGTGTCATACTATAAAGCTTCGAGGATTCTATGAATAAAAAACAATATAGTTTACAATACATTCTGTCAATTCTATTCTATTTCTATTACTTTTTTTACAGAAAATGCGATTACACATAGATTGGAAATCCAGATTAAATTTCAATAAAACCGACTATATAAAAAAGATAAAGAAAAATTGATACGATATTAGTTTAAATTTAATTATATATATTTCTATATTCATAAAATGTGCTATCCAAATGTATAAATTAAATACACAATAACACAACGATAATTTTTCCAATAATCGGTCAATTGGCGTGTATTATTCAAACTACGAGTATATTATAAATGCGGTAACGACATAAATAAATTGATTTTAAACTGCGTACATTGCAGTACCTAAAGTTCTTCTAATCAACAACCAGTGTAAACAATTATTTTATTTTTTAAATATGCACATTCACATTAATTAACAATAAATGACGATGATTTCAACGATAAGGACAATAATAGTTAATTTTATTCACAGGTAAACAATTTATAGAATTAGGCGTTACTTTGCAGAGATCCATATTACAAATGTAATACTCAAATTATTTTGCTATAATCCGCGATGAAGTAAGATAGAAAATATATATAATACTAAATGTAGAGTGGATAATCCGTTTTCATACCTGATACATGCAGGATTCGTAAAAACATATGCACAAATCTCCACCACCGCCAGCACAATACACAAGCACTACATACGTGCACTAACATAAACTCAACAATTTCTAACCATAATTATTTTCTTTACCAAATAACTGTTGAGAACATTGAGAATTGAGATTATTACGAAATCTAAATTAGTGGAAATTTCTTCGTGAATACTCTCGAATAAGGCATGCTTTGAAATGAATCGTTCGTTAGTCTTATTATTTTTAATTTAAATTCTTGAAGATAATAGACAAAAAGATAAAATCAATCGAATCATACTTCCCTTATTAGAGTTAGACTTAAATTCATAAAATAGCATTTGTTCTGCGTCTGTACTAATTTTGAAATTCACTGTAATACCTATCTGTTAGAGCAATTACACTAAAAAAATTTATCATGAATATATATTACTTATTTAATTAGATATTATTTATGTGTAGATAGCATAATAATAGTTACTCACCTTAAACAAAAAGGAATTTCGTATATACATTGTTCCAAAAGCCATGGTTGCTCCACTACATTAACCGGAAAATTTTATATGGGTTTTGACAAACCTTCCTGACTTCCGATTTGTTTACATGTCCTCAATGGAAGAGAGGATGTTGGATTGTGATTGATTCCGGACTCTCGCATGAAACGTACTGTAACTCTGTCGTGTCTACATCTACACCAATAAATAAATTATATTAGTGAGCGAGAACTATGGAGCGCAACCAAAACTGCCCTACGTATTTTATACCGCCCAGCACACAACAAACTAATACAATAATAATATTCTTCTTAACGCTGATGTTATTGATATTTATGACATGTTTTTTAAAATTCCGATAAGAGGCAAAATTAAAGCATATTTTTACCCCAGTTTCATTAAAATTTTTAATTACTCATAACAACTTTTAATCAAGTAAAGACAGCTTATCATAATATTATTACTAAGAGTTTGTTCAAACTTACCTATTTTATTAAGAAACCTTTACCAATTCAATAAACGCGTAGATTCGAGTTAAAAACTATTATTATTATTTTTTAACTAATTTATAATCATCTATGATTTATTTACATTAATTTGCATATGACGGGTCGTATTTCATAAAAAACCACTGTTTATTCCGTTTTATATCGATAATAACTTAATGTCTTAGCACTACGAAAAAACTAGTATCTGCATTATACGTCCTAGTTCATATGATTGGTCAAGCTTAGATTCAATCAGGTACCTAATGCATATGTATACGTTATCGCTGCACGCTTTTTACGTCTCATTAGATATAGATTTTTCAAAAGGCAAGAGTATATAATGAGTACCTATTATACCTATATGTAGGTATGCTTTATAAATAATACCAATATAGAAATAATAATAATCAAGGTATTCTAGACTTATAAAATTTGAAATCGCAAAAAGACATCACAATTAAAACGGTGCTAGTTTCATAGCACAACGAAGATAAAAGAAAACTTTCTATAGGTGCGAGTCGGTATATAATATCGGCTTTTTCACTGTCCTTTCTAATGATTCATACTTATAGGTAAGAATCTTCCACTATATGTACTATGTTACGTATAATTTTCTTAACAAAGAAGTGTAAATAAGAGAATTCAATAAAATATAGCTACCTACTTTTTGGCACCTCTGTTGTTAACAATTTCAATTGAATTTCCTCCGCAATAATATACGTAGGCCATTTATTGTGATTTAGCTTATGCCTGTGATTGCCGTCTGCTTGATCCGCGTGTACATGAATAAAAAGTAGGCTCACTAACTAACATCATCATCCTCCTGCCCTTATCCCACTCTAAGTGGGGTCGACCGTACCTTTGTCGTATTTTACTATACCTCGGTAAGAAAGAAGGTGGTCTATTCTACTAAACCGGATACCACACGGTGGGTCAACTTACCTTAGTCGCCTTTTACGACCCCTCGGTAGAAAATGAGGTTGGTCTATTCTACTCAGCCGGATACTACACGGCGGGTCAACTTACCTTAGTCGCCTTTTACGACACCTCGGTAAGAAATGAGGGTGGCTTATTCTACTCAGGCGGATACCACATGGCAGGTCGAGTTAACTTAGTCGCCTTTTACGACACCTCAATAAGAAATCAGGGTGGTACTATTCTATTCAGCCGGATACCACACGGTGTAGGTTCACTCACTACCAACCTTGCGATTATCTCCCTCAAAAAATCCGATAGTTCCGTTTATCTGCTATTACTAACGCAATGCCTACATTACGTGAATGCCTTAGTGAGATTTCCTTCGACACACACCTCTGAAAAATAAAGTTACATTTCATACGCATAAGTATACATAATCTCATATGTATCTTTATTCTTCTGATGGGGCAATATGATCCTAAAATTTTAAAATGTATATCGTAAAGAAAGCCAGGAATGTTTATATCTTATATGTTACACAGTCTTCGTCATAACAAGTTTAAGCAACAATCGGTTCAGCGGTTTCATGTGAGGCCTTAACCAAAACAAGGCAGACATAGAAATATAGCAGAATTTTAATTTTTTTTATACACTTGTTCAATAAGGCCTGTAATAATATTTATTATTTTTTCTTAAACTCACAAAATTGAAACTTTTTACACTGGGCTAACATGTAACTTCGAATATTTTCTGTATTTCTTCAAGAACTTGAAAAACACAAAGCTAATTATTAAGGATATTTTAGAACTAAATTTGTCGCAAACGACCTCGCGGGTAATTTGTGATTTTGTCACATCATTTAAATTTTCATTTTCATTCTGTAAAAGGTAATTTAAAAGAGAAAATTGGGGCGGTTTCTTCGCACGTTTTAATTTAAATCGTAAAGCTTTTAATGCATAGAATAATAGAAATATTAATTTGCAGAAAAAAATCGCGGTCATTAATACCTCAGTACGCGGAACTGTAGATTAGCTTCAGATAGTTGTAGATTTAAACAATTTGATTAAAATTTAAAATACTAATATATATAAACTGTTATAACTTTTTTTTTTATTTACAGCAAAAATGTACAAGTTATATCTATCTTAAATAACTTACACGCTAGGACTGAATCGCTAAACTGATTCTTTGTGCGAAAAAGGAGCCAGCCCTCTTGTCACCTGAAGAGGCAATCAACCGAGGTGTTAAAACGGATAAAATTTTTTTTGCACTTTGACTCCATGGCCCTAGGGTCTTGACTGCAAACGGCACAAATATATAACTTTCGATGAGAGATGCATACTTCCGCCGTTTGCCGGTTTCGGCCATTTCCGCCGCAGCTCCAGGTCTTGACGCTGTTTCCCTGATATGGGACGAGGCTAACGTATCAACGCATGTTGCATCCCACATTAGGGCCCGTCCCCGTTATCAAGGAACCAGCGTCAAGCCGTCTGGTCTCTTGCCATCATCCCGACATATTCCGGAAGGCTCGAGAACAACAGGAATAACGATGGTGGCAAGAGCTCTTTTGATGGTATCATTAAGAGAACCATGACGGAAAAGCCTACCAGAGCTCCTGTGGCATGAAAGCCCGTGTATGCCACAAGTGTCTACTTCTTTTCCACATGGACATCGGTGCTTAAGGCATGGTTCCCAATCTGAGACCTAAAGCTACTCTGAAACTTTCGTCATCTTATAGTGTAGCAACATTTTTAGAAGGGAGAGCATGTAGCCAATAACCAGATTCTTTTTCCGATAAAGCTAGAAGCCTAGCTCGGTCTCGGTCACTCGATTTTGTACCAAATTTTTATGTGTAAGCTGAACCAATGGCACATCCCAAAGTTTATAACTTAAGAACTTTTATAAGAAAATATGTTTTGAAATAGAGAAGTAGTACCGCAATTTTTGTACAAATGATCTTCTGTAACGTAGTGGGTTGATTCAGAGAAGAATGCTTGAACTAGTAACTACAATAGACGATTTACAGTCCTGTCGTGCAGGAAATGTAGAATATTCTTTATCATGTGCCTTTTAGGCCAGATGTACAATATTTTTCAACCTTAGGTTGGGTTATTCCCTGCCATCATATTATATTGGGCTTGTTGTTACTCTCGTTGGAGCAACGTTTTGTGTTGAAGCTCCAAGCCTTCTCTCCAAAAGGAGAAATAAATATTTTATGTCACCTAAAGAGGCAATTAACCGAGATTTTAAAACCGATAAAAATTAAATTAAATTGTAGAAAAGAGAAATTATTTCATTCAACCACAAATATGTAAGTTGGTGGGAAGATAAAACATCCACATAACACAAACAGTTTCTTTATCAAATAAAATTGAAAAGATTTTTTACAAAAGACTACTACGCAACATATCATGCCCCTAATTATTGTGGTCATGCAGTGGCAGAAGTACCCCTCTACTTTCCGGTGTGGACGTGTAATGTTAACTGCAAAAGCACGTATGCCGAAGGGGACAGGGCAACGCGTTAGTACCATCGCTTTACGCAACTCATGAGAACCATTGAAAGTGCCCCCTCCCCGGATATATATCGAATATCTCTTATAAACACAGGTGCATCAACGTGACTGGACATTACACTCTAATCATATCGCCAGGATGTGTGACAAAACGGTAGGTGCCCGTGACGTGATTGTGCTATAAAAAGTTATTGACCTAGTGACGTGAATTGTACAATGAGTTATTAAGTTCGGATATATGCTAAATAGTGAAAGCAGAACATAAATAGCTTGTTAAGATCTAGTGTTATTTAATTTATAATGATGCGATTTGTTCTCCGTTGTTACATTAAATTTTTTACGGAATTTAGATACGTCGGAAAACATATTTTTTTTTTATAAATATTATAGTTGTCGTCATTTTTTTAAATAAAATTGTAAGACAATATTTTAATAATATATAATAAAGAACACATTAATTTTAAATATGCAGTTAGATTAGTTATACAGCCGGAAAAGAACTGAGCGTAAATCATAACAAATAATCACAATAACATATTTATGTTAACGTCCTAGGATTCGGTTATTTGTTTTATTTATAAATTGGAAAACAATGACTTTACATTAGTATGAATTTCAATTTAATATATATTGTGTGCAGGTATTGAGGTCCTTAATATTGGCCGTTGTGGCAGCATGTGTATTGGCGCGGCCAGAGCCACCATCCTCCTACGGACCACCTTCTACGTCATACGGGGTTCCAGCACCGCAGTATGGGCCACCTCAGCAGCCAATCGTTCATAAGCATGTATATGTGCACGTGCCACCACCTGATAACGAACTGCCTAAACTACGTAAACCTATTTATGTTCCTCCACCCCAGAAACATTACAAGATAGTGTTTATTAAGGCACCAACCCCACCTACCCCGACCGCCCCAGTGATTCCACTTCAGCCACAGAATGAAGAGAAAACACTTGTATACGTTTTGGTGAAAAAGCCTGAAGAGCAACCCGATATTGTTATCCCGACGCCAGCGCCCACACAGCCGTCTAAACCGGAGGTCTATTTCATCAGATATAAGACACAGGTAATTTTTTTATAATAACAAAGTTCAACCTTCCTCTAAACTTCGTTTTTAATTTATAGGATTAGGTGTTACTTTATGGAGATCCATAAC
Organism: Morpho achilles; assembly: GCA_947086495.1. NCBI lineage: Eukaryota > Metazoa > Arthropoda > Insecta > Lepidoptera > Nymphalidae > Morpho > Morpho achilles. Next base: position 9,972,964 of record CAMTZB010000019.1, on the reverse strand, counting down.
ACAAAAGTAATACTAATATCTTTTTGATATAATCCGCATTAAAACTTCGAATCCGCAAAAAAAGGGTTTTTACTTCGTTTACTTAGTTATTTATTATTTATTCTAGTTATACAAAGTTATTTGTGATTATATTAGTTAGGTTTTTTATATTGTGGTTAGGTTGGTCTACAATTCGTTTTAACAAGGTAATTAAACATACTAATCAAAACCATAACGTTAGGTAGGTACTCAGCTGCTTCCCCTATTATAGCGAATGATTTCTATCAGATTTCGTTTCTCTGCTAAAGCCAGGGAAATTCAATTTCGCTTGTCAATCCTTACAACTTTACATCTATTAACAACAGTGTTAACAACAATGTTTTGGTTTGATTAAACAAAATAACACGGTCAAGCTCCTCAAAATATGAATTATTGTATTGTGAGAGTGCGTGTGATTATGATGAGTACAAGTTATGTAAAGGATAACTCTCAACGAGGGCAAATTATTTTTAAATACTTGATTAGGCTTTGCTATATTATATTAATAATATATGGATATATTAGGATTATATTAAAATCTGACCATTTCTGAATATTTATAAAAAATATGTTATATGGTTCGCCGTGTTATATAAAAATAATTCAAAATTCTATAATTAATTTAATTTATAGTTAAAATTCTAGACGCTTAAAATAAATTATAAAGCGAGATTATTTCATATTATTATACTTACATAAAACACGTGTTCGTTTTGCAGAAACAAGAAGGATATCCGGATGCAGCACCGCCGGCGCCACAGTATGGACCACCAGCGTCCGCACCTTCTTCTGAATACGGCGCGCCCTAAAGTTCTCGATATTAGTGATCAGAATCGCGATACCCTGCCTGTTGACTACCAAATATATTAAAGCCAATAAAGTTCGTGGAGGTGCAATAGTATAAGTTAACTAATAAATATCGTCTTTTCGCAATTTAAACCGTATGGTTAACACACTCCAAGTCTAATTAAATAGCATGTCGCAAACGCGTAGTCTTTTCGGGGTACCTAACCGAAGTCATCGATGAATAGTACAAGATTTGACCATCATCGGCGCGGCGACCAGCTGCATTACATCCAATGCATCAAAACAGACTTTCTGAAACCCATTCATTTCTTAATTGTGTTTGGTTAAAAAACGACAAGTTCTACATATGTAAAATTAAGTCAACAATCATTTTACATTGAAAATTATTCAAAGTTTTAAAATTCAGTTACGGTTTTAAACGAATTCATATTTTTAATGATTATGAGCTGCCATTTCTGTATGTGATTTGTTATTTTATAATTCGGATTTAATTATCGTAATACAGATACATCTACGAGGCAAAAGGGTACATATTGTTGACCGAAGTGGCTCCAAGCCAATCTGAAGTATAACTTTATTATTGTCTTACATCAAATTGATGTTTATTTGTAAATATTATTTTATACTTTATATTAAATGTTTTTATTATTAGTTGACTTTTACTTAAAATCTCAAGCATACTAAAAACCACAAGTAATTGTTCCTCCACACTATCTTCACATATTTACAGTGAAAATATCTACCTAAGGTGCTTTTTATATGTAGCTAGTTGTATCCGCGACAACAACGCGAAAACTTCGACTAACGAAGTTTTAGTTTTATAACATTTTAAATTATATACTATATATTTTTCCTGTTCCCAAAGGACAATCAGTAATTTCATTTCTTACTAGTCGACCCAACCTGTTTCGAATGTTAACGTGTGAATTTTGTACCGAGAGAGCGCTGCTTTTGATCAAGTTATCTAATTTATTTATACTGATAAGAATTAGTACTCCGTTTAAATGTCTATCTACCGCATTGTACGAGTCATTTTTTTGATGACAAATTTTTTTTCAAAATAAGATACAGCAATTCTATGTGTATAGATATAAATTTGCCAGCGTAGACTTAGACACGAGTACATTGTTTCGTTATATCTTAAAACAAAATAAGACAGCATTTCTAAAAAACTCCCTGGTTTTGATTTTTTCTAAATTTTCAACAATTATTATAGCAATTCTATAAAAACTTGCAAAAAAAATTCAATAAAAGATATACACAGCAACCTTTCTTCTACATCATTCTATCTATTGGAATAAACCGCTAGAAAATCTATTCGGTAGTTTTTTAGTTTATCGCGAACAGACAGAGGACTTTGTTTTATAATATGTTGTCATGTTTGACCAGTATATAAGCTAAAAAATAACCAAAAGCACTAAAAATATTTTGTGCTATTCTTATATCTGACTCGCAATTGCTTGCCTGTTTAAGTTGTGAAATGATGGAGTCAACAATGTTTTCAGCGTTTGTGTATGTTATTAATGTTTGTGTATATTACATAAGGTGTTAAATAGAATGCAATATTCGGTATGCCAAACTACCAATGACTACTACTAGAGAGGGTTGTTAGTGATGCGCTAAAAGTGAAACCTGTAAATCAGATTAGACCGCAGAATTACGATATTCGTTTAGTAAATATTCGATGACAAAACATTATGTTGCTGAGATGAGAAATAGATATAATTATGAAATTTTGTCAATTTAGACAATCTTTAAATTGTATGGCTTGTCTGTTTTTACAGACAAAAGTAACGCCTAATTCTATAAATTGTTTTTACAGATTTTGTCCTCTTTTTTTTATTTAATAAATTATTTTGTACTTTGACTTTTGCTAATGACTTCATTATAGTATATATTACTTATATAGTTAGTTGAGTGTTGAATGTTTCTAAATCTACCGCACTCTCTATAGATGACATTAAAATAAATAAAAGATACAATTTCTTTATTAGGCTCCCCGCTTTTTGGTTGATTTCTTTGGATTGAAAGATTTCGCGATTAGTCGAGTTTGCACAAATGTAAGAGATGTAAGACTTTAGATACGTTTCAAGAAGTATCACGCAATGATTGTAATAATATAGAATTGTCTTGGGTTTCCGTTATGATGTAAGCGAGCTGCGTTCATTCTTCAATATAGACATAATGAGAACTGTCTCACGGCACTATTATGCCTCAGAAATTCTGTTTTCACTTTCACGGAGAACTCTATGGGACGATGGCTGTGTCCGGACTAGTCACTAGTCATAACAATATTATTAATTCTGAGTACATGAAGCAAGTGTTGTAGTTGCGATTCTACATATTAAAGACCGTTCAAACACATAACTCATTATTTCCGTAGTTACGAAATACTACTAGACTAGAATTTTGAGGTATGAATTTTATAAGGGATGCGGTACGTAATAGAATTTAAAATTAAATAATTGAAACACAGGATTTGATCCTGCATATAGGTAATTTGGATTTACAATTTTATGAGACTAATACAATACAAGTACAATATTTCTGATTCTTAATCAATACATATGTAAAAATTGTAGGGATGCTAAATCTGAATATTTCATAATTAACAAAAATAATGTTTCTATGTCAAGACACGCTACAAAGCCTAAAAATAAGTTTTTGCCATTTTTATCTGTCTATGCATTTGTGCACGCTAATCTCAGAATCCGTCGATCTGATTTAGATGTTTTATAGTCTAATATACAAGTAGAAAGCTTCCCTTAACATATAGGTTCGTTAAATTTAAATCGATTTATAAAAATAAAAGAGATATGTCAACTTAGTTCAGGTTTTTCATCGTTCCTGAACCGCATCGTGGCCGCTGACGTTTGCCTCTCATCTCCATATAAAGAGAAGATTTGGAGATGAATCACCAATAGGGATTGACAGGTCACACATATCATAGGAATTATCCAGAACTATGCAGATTAAAGATTCTTAAAGATGTTTTACTTCTCCGTGAAATTCGTGATAAATTTCGTGATAAATACATACTTATTAGGCACATAATTTTTTATAGAAAAAGTCGTGGGCAAAGCACTTGTTTAGGTATTTAGAAACATATTCACTTCAACTTATAATGAAGCCAATAAGAGATATTTTTCCTGCAGAATCTAGAAAACCTCTCCATGCCTATTTCTATATTGAGATGTACACATCTAAAATCGTTACATCCGTCTATTTTAGTAACGTTTGGTAAGACGTTTGCACTCAGTGTCTAATAATATTCCAGTAATCAAAGACGTTTGTAAATATCCTAAATAACGTTAAAGCAAAATAAAATGTCTTTAAGTATTGCGGCTGAGACGAAAATCGACTCTGAACCATGTGTTGTGGCTTGGAATAATAATAAGCTCCACATTGGCACAGATAGTGGTTCTATATTAGTAAGTTGCGATGAATAATTTTTACGAAATACGTACACTCGTATATATGTTTTAGTAAATGTAGACTTTCAGAGATTAAGCTTTTTATCTAGAAAACGTTGTACTTATAATTGTATATTCATTTTGACATTTATTTTTAAGAGAATACGAACATATTTATAGCGCAATATGGTAATGAAGGTAAAAGCTAAATAGAATATACCTAGATATATTTCGCTCTAAAGGTATATGTTTATCGAACATACACGTTATTACAATTCTGTGGGCATTTTTGGCATAGGACATAGTTATAGTAGTAGTAGTTATAGTAGTGTTTTTCCAAAATACAGCTGGAATCGAGTATACCTAATCTTAGGCTAAATTTTATAATACAGATTGTACATACTTTGATAGACTCAAATTTTTAAATCGATATTATCTTGCTGGTTTTAAATTATGTCTGAAAAAGGTGTGAGGCACGGGTAACATTGCGACAGTCTGAATTTTTTCTTAACAAATTGCCTGGGTATAAGTCAATATGAATGTTTTTGAATATAATAATACCTGCTGTATAATTATATTCGACCAGCTTTTACCCGCGACTTCGTTCGCGTGAAATGTTGTAGCATGATAGGTTGATAATAGATGCCACTTTTCAGCCTATTCCTGTGGAATTAACAGAATTTCTATAGTCTATAATAGCCTATATGTTATTCCGGTGCATAAGGAATAACTGTGCCAAATTTCATCGGTATTGGTTGAGCGAAGTCGCCGTGAAAGAGTACATTCATACTCACAAACTTTCGCATTTATAATGTTAGTAGGATTCCAAAAAAAGGACCTACCCAGTGATATTCCTCCGAATATATTAAGAAAAGGAAATATAGTTTACTAAAATTCTATCGACGTAAATTCATAATGTAATTCCTAAACTGCATTATTAACAAACTTTTACGATAATTCAGAGTTTTGATCCTAATCTCTTGCTGGGAGTATCGTGGAAGGCGCATGATGTTCAGTTGTTTGCTTTAGCTGCTAATGAAGAAAAGCTATATTCAGCCTCAAATGATGGTGGAATTAGAATATGGTCATATTCAGGGGACAAAATAACAGAATTGCCTGCTCCTGTTGCTGATATAGAGTCGATTTGCTTACATGGTAATTATGTTTATGCAGGCGATGAGGGTGGAAACGTAAGTACAGAATTTCAATCTTTTAAAACATTTTGATTAAATGATTTTCACGGTCAAAATATCACATAAATTTTTGGTAGTTTTTTAATCTCTTTGTCTATATTATATATTTTTTCTTTATTAACTAAAAAAATAATAAATTAATTTAGGTCCAAGTTTAGCACGGACTGCCAACCAAGAGACAATGAGATATGCATATTTAAATTATATTTCAGATCTATGTATTTGAAAATGATTGTTTAAAAGCGTTTTATAACGTTTTAGAAGAAGTAAAAGATCTAGCTATAAGTCCACCGCTTATGTTTACTGCGCGTGACCTTTACGTAACAGTTACTGAAATTAAGCCCGGTATGTAGAACGATGATAGCTTATTGTTATACTGTGACATAACGTAATAACTACGGCTATATTTTTGTTGTAGACGAATCAGAAAGTCGCTTTGCAACAAAGCTTGTTATGGAGGGAAGAGCACCTTTGAGATTATCTGGATCGTATCTAATAGTAACGTCTAGAGGCGGCAATAGCATACAGTTACATGATATGTCCTTAGATACAAAATTTAAAAAGTTGCACGAAGTGAAGGTAATTTATATACGAAATTCGTAATCACCAATTTTAGGCGGTCGTTAACAAACATTCCAAACATAACGTCAGGGCCGTCTTAGACCATGTTCGGCACAAAGGTATTTGGACTCTATTGAAAAGTAATTATTAAAAACAAAATTAATATTGTAGTATCTGGAATAATAGATATATATCTGAAAAATCATTTATAACTTAGTTATCCAAATAGTATTGGACAAAGTTTTAATTTTTTTATCAGTTTTAGTTTAAAAAATAAAGTACGTTATAGTAAACTATCGAAATTTAATTTAAAAATGCTACTAGAAATTTTAAAAATACCAAAATAAGACAAATGTAATAACTCAGCATAGCGGGACGTCGGCCCCTGCGCGCTTACGGTAAAGATGTACTACATCACGTTTAGCCATTTAAAATGCGATGTTTTGATAGCTATTTAGTCTTTTAGTTTATTAGACATCGTCAATTTAAACAAGATTATTGAACATTATATAATTTAAAAAAAACATAATTGAATGGAAATGAGTTCTAAAGTAAACTAACACACGCAAAAATAGCCGCTCTACTTAAGGCACATGTGAATAGCCGGAGCAGGCAGACTTATGATAGAATAGAAAATCTGAATATCAGATATACGAAAAATATATAGTATTTGCCGTGTGATGTAATAAAATAGTTGATAATTTTCTAAAAATAGTTTTGTACATGCCAAATACTAAACCGAAAAGAATGATCAATGGTACCGTTGTTGATTCCATCTTTCTTTCTTTATTGATCAGAGATTAATGTGAATTTCAGGTTAGTGATATGATATTAACAAGTTTATCAGTGAGTGGGGATGTAGCTTGGACGGGGGGTTGGGATGGTTGTACAAGGAGGTGGAAAATTGAGGAAGATAAACTACAACCAGCAGGAGAGATAAACCTAGGTGCCTGTATTAATGCTTTGATAGCTATTAATAGTGACAGTGCTTATGTACTTTTATCAAATGGCAGGATTATTAATATAATATCAACATAATCATTCTCATTCTAGCTATTAGGGTAATAACAGGAATTTTTTTAAAATATCCATTTTTTTAAATAGCAATTTTTTCATTTTCAATAAAGATTGTAACATCTTAATAATTTTTTTTCCAACATTAAAATAAAGTTTGTTTGTTTATTTATTTAACAAGTGAAAAACAATTTATTGTTAATAATAAAAAAAAATTTTTTGGCCCTGCATATTATTGTCCTATCAATAAATGGCCCGCTATGCCTCCTTACAGGCATCAAATCTCATACAGAATTGATATGCTAATAATTTTAATATTGATTTTTATTGTCAAATTAATTAATACAAGTTAGACAGTGCAATAATGAAAAACAATACTTTTGAAGATTTGTTCTCATATTATACAGAAAACTAAATATTTATAAATAAAAACCTACACACCATATATGTGATTATCATTCTATAAAATATTTTAAGCAATAAAGACCTTAGCAGACTGCTAAAATGAGTTTCATTTAAAACATAATTTAAATTCCATGCAATATGAAGAAACAAAGCACAGATTTAATGGCATGATTTTACTAAAACATTGCATAGATAGTATCTACATTATGCTACAACCGTTTCTATATATAAGTATTAAATAATAATTTCAACATCACAAAGTTCGTCTTCAGATGGTAGCTTCACAGACTTTGGGTCAATAAAATTTGGATCTATCGGTTTTAAGCCAGCTTTCTCACGACGGTACAATTCTAGATACGCCTCTCTTTGCGACCAGTCTCTCATATGGACGTCTGGAGCGTAAGCCCAAGCAAAACCACCAAAGACTAGGCATAAAGTGACTGAAAAAAAGAATGATGCGTGATGCGCGTTAGTATCATCTTCCTTGCTCTTGTAATCAAAGCCATAGCTGACCCAATTTTTGTCTTCTGTTGAAGATTCGCTAATCGTCGTGTGTGTTGCCGTATCGCTGTTTTTCTTCGAAGTTGAAATCCTTCGGCTTGTCTTCAAAAAGTGATTCCAAACAGATTTTTGAACCATGGGCACGTGACGAAGTTTTATTAATGCAGCCATTATGTAGTAATATTATCTTCAATGAAGACTTAGTACACTACGTACGTTCAATTCAATTTGTAAAGTTTTTATTGGGTATTTTGAATTTTTACTTTGTTAGAATATGAACGATTATGAAACCAGTCCAATAACAGATAAAATTAGGCAAGCCACAGACAAAGAATTGAGTAATATTTTGGAAGTCTTTATTTTAATCCTTTTGCTAATACTCTCGAGGTGTGACCAAATCAATTAACAAAATATCATTAAATATTTCCTTAGCGTTTTTTTGTCATAATATCTATTTTAATAACAAAATAGAAATACATGTTAATTACATGTGATGTTTTTTGTTAGTCTTGGTGAAGTCGAATCTTGTTTTGATGAACTATCAACAGATTAACAAATGATGGTGAAATTTCGAAATCTTATTTGTAGGTATTATTGTTTAAAAGCTTAATATATAGATTTTTAGAGAAAAGAACAAAAATATATATTTTTGTGTTCAATCTAGGAGTTAATGCAAATGATGTGTATTTATCGTCATAAAGTTTAGACAACAGAATAGTCATTATAAATATGACGTAAAATCGTAGTAAAATTAGTGATGTACTTGGTGCGCTAAAACCATAATTAGTGATGTCAAAAGATGATTATCGATTCGCACACCGCTCTTACCGATTTTTGGATAACCGCTGTCCCTGTTACATATTAATAATGATTTTTAAATATTAGTAAAACAAAATAAGGAACTTCTTTATTAAGACTTTTACTGCAATAAAAAAATATATATACAACAACCGTTTTCCATTTCTAAAAGCATACTTCTTAAAAATAAACGTTTTTCTTAAACACGCTAAAAGTACAACTTCAAAAATTATTACTATTTTGAAATAGGAAACAGGAACAGCAAGCTGACTAAAAATTATCCAAACAGAGCTTTCACAGTCCTCAAACTATCTTGGAAATGTAGGAATTGTAATTTAAATTATTATATATTATTATTAAACAAAATTAATTTAAAATATTCACTCGAAAACAAATGTACAATATTAGTAATTGAAACAATAGATGCTTTCGTTTTTACCGTTTAAGTATTTAGGAAAAAACATTATACTTAAAAGGAGTGTACTTGATGGTAAATTATAAATATTTCTTTTATATTTAAGTCTTTTTTAGATATATTAGTAGTAGTTTTATATAATATTAGTGGTTTTTATCTCTAAGTATAATATTTTCCATCATATCAGTTAACACTTCGGATTTATGCATATAAAGTAAGAATTAAATTGTGAAATTTTGCCATATTTAATGTGCCAATTGATATCAAGCTTTGCGATGAAAGAAAATATCATGAGGAACTATACTCCATGGGTTAAATATTTAACTAAATGTAAACATGTCAAAACAGGTACTTTATAGTAGGCATTATCTGCCTAGTATAAAGTATCTTTTTTAATACAACACATGATACTAATATTAAATGTTATTTAAATTTCTTTCAAAGAATTTAAAATTATTGATAGTATTCGCACCACTTAATAAGGTTAAATATGGTATGATTGCTATCAATAATTTTACAAACTTTGAAACAAATAAATAAGAATATTATGTAATATCCACTTTTAAGAACCGAAACATAAAGGTATTACAAAATTTTTAATGAAAACGATGGACAATATTAAAGACACTAAAATACTACACATTTAAGTATCATAGAGTGAAACTCATGATATTATGTTACGTCGGCTTATCTAATGCAATTACTATTTTAGGTACTTTACTTGGCTAATTTGTATCTGCTGAAATTCATTCAATTATATATTGCTGTTTTGTATAGCAAAACATAAATATTTAAATATTTAATTATTAATATATAAATATTTAATTTTAGAAAATAACAATCAATTTAAGAAAATTACTTTTATAAATATTGGAGATATTCTTTGGACCACTGCAGTTGAATTCCAATTTCTTCGTTTGTTAATAATATTATTGTAATGACATATTTGTCACTCCTGAATCACATGGTTTTGTTTGTTTACATCTTGTTACGTTTTTATACTTATGGAGTATGTATAGTAAAATACTAATATTGTTAAATATGAAAACTGTATCACTTTTTAAATGTTAATAATAGTAGTATTAGTTAGTTACTTTTGCCTCATGTATCATAGATCTATAACTTTACTTGCGATAAAATTTTCCATTTCCATTATCCTTTTTCAAGTATCTGTAGTACTGTGAATTCTCCTTAACATTAATACACCATTATCTAACTCGCATTATGATAACGAATATGCACAAAAACTTATAAGAAATCATATTTATGATTAACGCAAGTTAACCAAGAATTATAGTTTTTTAAGTTATATACATTTTTGACTAATTAACACTTTACATGCCATATAATGCCATTCCAAAGATATAAGTTTTTGTGATGGATAATATAATTTTAATTAGATCAAATCTTTTAGTTTTATTAGACCATAGCGTAATAATAAAAATTTCACAATTTAAATAATCCTGTTTTAAAAATATATTACTCCTAGGATTTCTCCGGTTTTTAGTTTTGCTACACAAGTAAAAACACGTGTTTTGAATAGGAATAAATGGTGTTAATGTTAAAATACACAATTTTTAGCAGCAATACAGGCAGAACTCATAATGCATTATAAGCCCGTCGTTTAAGCAAACTAGCAATTAAACTAGCAACTAAGCAATTGTTATTCATTTTCCTTAGTAATGAAAATTTTAAACCCATTCTTCTCAAAATATGAGTTTTTGAGTTGTACCGCTATTGCTGCACATGACCGATATATCAATATACTGAACCGGTAATATGATATGGCTTGGGTCTGGAAAATATTTCTCATGGAATACAAGGTACTATAACTATCAAACAATAATATTAACCAATAATGTTTTCAACAATGAAACCAAATTATGATCCGTTCTAGTGTGCTAGAGCCCCCTTATCCACGGATTTGAGAAAAAATCCATCGGGTCCTAGTTAAGAAGTTTCAAACTTCATAATGTTTGTCAATTATACTAATATGAATACTATTTTGAAGACACAACCTTCTCTCGAGTCTCTAGCATGGAAGCGGACTTTTACAGCCTTATTCCAAAATTCCGAATGGTTCAGGCGGCAAAATAAATTGTTAGTGAATAAAAGCATTCGCGCTGTGAAAATGTTATTACTAATGTCAATAAATGAGGCTAAATAATTATGATTCGACTGAAGCTCTTCATGTATGTTCATATATCGGGCTCGTGGACACTTTCCGGCGGAAGAGTTCGCAGCATATTTAACCTGTAATAAATAAGTAATTCTTAAATAATGTATAGATAGAACATTAGTTTGCAAAGGTAGTCTTACAGACAATCTTGGCATTGATATCCCCTGAGTAGAATAGACCACCCTCATTTCTTACCTAGGTGTCGCGAAAACCGATTAAGGTAAGTTGACGTCGGGCAGGCGGCCGGTCGTAAGATACCAAACCATGTGATAACATGTTTAAAACATGTTGTGCCTACCCCATTTAGAGTGGGATAATGGTAGGAGAATGATGCATTGACAAATAACAGAGATTTTAAAAATATGTTTTTAGCCTCTACTGGTCTTAAATAGTGTCTGGAAAATATTTTTTACGTGTCTATAACTTTGTCTACAGTTATATTTTAAGTATAGAATAGAGACAATAATTATAAATAATATTTTTTTTTAATAATAAAATATAAGGGGTATCTGTGACAATCTTTGTGTTAAGTTAAATATCTTTGATTTTGTACTGTTAGCAGTACCAGGCTAAAAATATTATGCTTTCCAAATACTGAATTGTATGTGACAATTAAGAAGCATATGTGACAAAGTTCCAATGATCATCACTAATATGTCTTTTAAGCTATTCTTATATCACACACTTTTTTGCATCACTATAATAGAGGAAAAATTGTACCAAACATTTGTTGTTATATCTCAAACGGATTAGGCAGTTAGCCCATTAGACATATAAGCTTCAGTTTTAATTGAAAGTGAAATGGACAGACTGACATACTTTACATCAAATATTTACTTGCCTTCATCTAGTCAAATCAATTGACCTAATCATGTGCTTCGTCCCATAAAGCATCAACAGCATATAGCCCTTAGACGTCATCCCAATGAGTACTCTCTTTGGCAATGACCAGGTTCATCTGAAAATTATTGCAAAAACATTTCAATAAATATGGAACAAGCTGTGATAGCTCAGCGGTGAGGCCGTGCGACTCTGTAAAGACGATCATGGGTTTATACCCCGCGCAGGCACATGTCTAATTGACAATTGCAATTTATGACACGCTTTTCGGTGAAGGAAAATATGGTAAGGAAATCCGCATACTTCTAGCGAATTCTAGGGATATGCGTAACCTACCAATCCGCATTGGAGCAACGCGATGGTAGGTCTTTGCTACAATACTTCTCTCCAAAAAACGGATAGAGGAAGCTTATGGTTCCCACTTCTGGGTGGATAACAGGCCGTTACTTTAAACATACACATGCCAATTTTTGTGTTTACAAACAAAAATGATTTATATTTGAAACATTTTAACTCACTTGAAGAATATCAGCCATTGTATCAGATATTAATGAATTGAATTCATTGCAACAACAGTAGCAGTGCCTTGACCAGACACAGTTACTCAGACAAAAAATCCAGTTGAAATGTGCATAACTAAATGGGATAGTATGTTAAAGTATCTTGAACAAATAACTTTCTGTTAAATAATTAAAGTATGTCTATAATCCATAATGTCTGTCGCAGAAAGAATAAAAACTATTCAGAAATAACCAAGAAAATAACTGATATTGGGTATGACATATGATATACAACACTTCAATAAAGCATACACAATAAATATTACTATAGAAGGAAAAGTTTTATTTTTATTATTTTAGTTTTATTTTTACTTATATTTTAAAATTAAAAAATAAAGCTTCCCAATATTATTACACATCAATAAAAACACTAAGGATATGCTATATGTTTCGAGGTCCCTGCTTTATACCTTGTAAACATATTAAATAGACAATAGGTTGAGATATACAAATAAATATATATATAAATTGAAAAACACTAGCTTAAATTGTACTATATATTATAGAAAAAGAATATAGCACGAAAAATACTATATTTTTATCGCTAATTGCAATTGTCGTGCTTTTTTTAATTAACTGTGAATGGAACGCACCCGTAGCACTGCATAGGGAATGTTTGAACGAAACTCATTCATGTATTTACGGGGCTTAGTTAGTTAGTAACTCCAACTCCGTGTCATTATCCAGCGAAAAGTAATAAAAAATAATCATGGAAAAATAAATAATGATTGAAAATAAATGTGTACTATTTTTTTTCCTGAATTTCCTAAAAGTACTATATTTTTTTGATTTAAAAAGAAAAATACTATTTTTCTTCAAAAAAAAGGTGGCAGCTCTGATCGCGCTCTTTTTTATTAAATAGGGGCAACACTGTGCCGTTATTGTTTCCGGTTATGGAAGACTCCCCCCATTTGATAAAACGTTTCAGTGACATTCAGTCCTTGCTCGTCATTCAAGAGAAGTGCATCTCGGAACGGGAATTGTGGTATTCCTATTATATCGTGTTATTGTATATAGTGTGCGTTAACAAGAAGTTTATGGAATTGTCTAATTTTAATTAAAAATCATTTGTTGGTTTGTATATTTTTGCGTAAGTAAAAAGTGATTACAGTTATATATTACGTATAACGAACGTTTCTGGTGAGTCAGTACGTTTCAATTTTCTTCGTATTAAATAGTGCAAAAGTATAGTTTATTTGTTATTAAGTTTTGGATAACTACTCACATTTTATCCTTGAATGTTTGTTGAAATTCAAACATTTGAGTTGTTGAGTTTGTGATAGTGAATATACAGGGTGTTTGGAAGGTCGATGCAAAGCTGCAAACAGGAGCTAGTATAGACTATTTAGAACCATTTAAACTGAACTTATGTTAGGCGAAGTGCGACTATTTTTTTTTTTATAAAATTTTAAAGATTTTTGAAGAAAAATCCGAAGTTATGTCATTATTTGCTAATAATCGGCCATTTTGAAGCCAAAGTCAATTATTTTTTATTTTATTTTATTAAACTAATGTGTAAACAGTGTAATAAAACATGATTAAGGTATCTGTGTTAAGAGATATTTTTTTTACAGATATTTGAAGTCAATCATTTCTTTTAAGATCAGAGAAAGTTGATTTTTGATGGCATTTAAAAAAAAATAGATTGTGCTTTTTTAGTTCAAACATTTTATTAAATATGCCTGGTCATTGTTCTTTATTTTGAGGTATCAACTATGCGGATAGCCCGCAAATTATTGAAATTAAGATCTACAAACTAAATTGCGAGAGATAATTAAAATTTATAGGCGAAGTAATTAAAACAAAATTTTAATGAAAATCATTTATTTTTCGTGTTCAAAATGTCCGCCGCGGTTTCTTTGTTCGGTTTTTTTGTTTTTGAGAAGTGACTATGGCTACTTTTTCGAACGAAGAATATGCTGACATCCTTTTTATGTATGGCAAAGCAGACGGCAATGGTTCTTTAGCACGAAGGATGTACCAAGAACGCTCTCCTAATCGCAGAGTACCGAATGTGAGAGTATTTTACAAAACATTTCGTCGGCTTGCTGAAGATGGGATACACCGTGTGGAACCTGGAGTCAATGCAGGTAGACATAGTACTGATATTGAGGATGATATTTTGGCGGCGTTTCAAGCTGATCCACATACTAGCACGAGAAAAGTAGCACGAAATTTAAACATTTGTCATTGGAAGGTGTGGAATACAATGCACAAAAACAACAAGTACCCGTTTCATGGTACGGGTGTTCAAGGCCTTGAAGAGCGAGATCCTCAGAGTAGGATTCAGTTTTGTCGTTTTCTTCTCAACTCAGACATTGAAGATGCATGGTTCCTGAAGTCAATCTTGTGGACAGATGAAAGTAAATTTTCAAGGGAAGGCATTATTAATTTCCATAACCTTCATCTATGGGCTGAAAAACATAATAATCCACATTGGAAAACGCAAAAATCATTCCAAAAGAAATTCTCGGTCAATGTGTGGGCCGGAGTTATTGGCAAAATTTTGATTGGGCCTCATTTCTTACCAGATAATTTAAATGGAAATAATTATTTAGAATTCCTGCAAAATGATCTTCCAGAGCTTGTAGAGGAGTCTGGGGCCTTGATATTCGTTAGCGACCGAGAGCTCATTTTTCAACAAGATGGTTGTCCAGCGCATTGGACATTAAATGTACGGGAGCACTTAAACAATTGTTTCCCCAATAGCTGGATCGGCAGAGATGGGCCCATCCCTTGGCCCGCCCGTTCACCTGACCTGACTCCGCTTGACTTTTACGTGTGGGGTCGGGCTAAGGAGCTAGTATACACAAATGTGGAAATAAACACAAAAGAAGAATTAATTGACAGAATTAATTCAGCGTTCGCGACGATGAAAGTGGAAATGAAGTTAAAGATAACGACAACAGAAGTGAGAAGTCGGGCCCGTGCTTGTGTTAGAAACCGCGGCGGACATTTTGAACACGAAAAATAAATGATTTCCATTAAAATTTTGTTTTAATTACTTCGCCTATAAATTTTAATTTTCTCTCGCAATTTAGTTTGTAGATCTTAATTTCAATAATTTGCGGGCTATCCGCATAGTTGATACCTCAAAATAAAGAACAATGACCAGGCATATTTAATAAAATGTTTGAACTAAAAAAGCACAATCTATTTTTTTTTTAAATGCCATCAAAAATCAGCTTTCTCTGATCTTAAAAGAAATGATTGACTTCAAATATCTGTAAAAAAAATATCTCTTAACACAGATACCTTAATCATGTTTTATTACACTGTTTACACATTAGTTTAATAAAATAAAATAAAAAATAATTGACTTTGGCTTCAAAATGGCCGATTATTAGCAAATAATGACATAACTTCGGATTTTTCTTCAAAAATCTTTAAAATTTTATAAAAAAAAAATAGTCGCACTTCGCCTAACATAAGTTCAGTTTAAATGGTTCTAAATAGTCTATACTAGCTCCTGTTTGCAGCTTTGCATCGACCTTCCAAACACCCTGTATATAGTGCTTATGTATGGTGGAGGTTTGTGCATGTGTTTTTTACGAATCGTGCATGTATCAGGTATGATAACCGATTGTCCACTCTACATTAAGCATTATATATATTTTCTATTTTACTTCATCGCCGATTACAGCAAAATAATTTTATTATTACTTTTGCATAATTACTCTGTTTTAATCATAGCTCAGGTAAATATAAACAGTGTAATCTTTAATATTTAATGACTAGCGGCGTCTGACTGCCCTCCTGTAAAAGCTGCAGGGCTTTTTCTTCTCATTTAACAGTATGGTTGAGGTGGACACTGCAGTGTTCTTTCTTCCCATACTGTGTAGGCGTTTTGTTGGTAATGTTCGTTTTCTGTATCGTCGAACATTAGCTTCAAAAGCGCGCTACTTTGTTAGACGTTTTATTAACGGGCTAGCCATTATAAAGGTGTCGTACTGATTTCTGAAATTGCGCAGTTTTGGTAATTCGTACGTCATTAACTTTTTCATTTTTTTTCTAATGGTTATGTGTTGCGGTTGGCAAAGAGCCGGTATTTGGCACCTGCAATACATGTAAAAGCTTAATTCTTTTCCCAGTCGCTTTTGGCTACTGATGTTTGAGTGCACGCTTACATCTGTGGCTGAAATTACGGGAATATAACTTAGCTTCATAAATTCAGACTTCACTTGAGTATTAGTTATCTCAAATGCATTTTCTCAAATTACAGAGGTCGAAAGATGTGTACGACGTCTTCGGTCCTGTTCCCGGTGGTTGACGCTACTGTTCGGCCTGGCGCTGTTCGAGCGCTCGAGGCGACGGCGGAGCGACAGCAGCTGCGGCATAGCCGGACGGGCCGGCCTGGGGTGAGGGGCGGCGGCACGTCTACATTGGCGGCAGCGAGGCCCGACCAGCGTAGCTCGTGGAGTCACGTGGCCAGCTGTCGGACTCCCGCGTCGCACTAGCAGGGCTTTTTCTTCTCATTTAACAGTATGGTTGAGGTGGACACTGCAGTGTTCTTTCTTCCCATACTGTGTAGGCGTTTTGAAGCTAATGTTCGTTTTCTGTATCGTCGAACATTAGCTTCAAAAGCGCGCTACTCAGTTAGACGTTTTATTAACGGGCTAGCCATTATAAAGGTGTCGTACTGATTTCTGAAATTGCGCAGTTTTGGTAATTCGTACGTCATTAACTTTTACATTTTTTTTCTAATGGTTATGTGTTGCGGTTGGCAAAGAGCCGGTATTTGGCACCTGCAATACATGTAAAACCTTAATTCTTTTCCCAGTCGCTTTTGGCTACTGATGTTTGAGTGCACGCTTACATCTGTGGCTGAAATTACGGGAATTTGACTTAGCTTCATAAATTCAGACTTCACATGAGTATTAGTTACCTCAAATGCATTTTCTCAAATTACAGAGGTCGAAAACTGTGATGCAGGGTCTGTACTGTGTACCTGGGAGAGACATGTCACCACTAGGTGATGAAGCGGTCGAGGATGTCCCGCCATACGGCTACGGCGGATCGTAGCCGAACGCGAAGACGCGTACGACGTCTTCGGTCCTGTTCCTGTTGGTTGACGCTACTGTTCGGCCTGGCGCTGTTCGAGCGCTCGAGGCGACGGCGGAGCGACAGCAGTGATTTATAAATTATGTTTATTATGACAGAAGTGATTTATAAATTTCATAAATATTTACTTTCAGTTTTATAGAACAGTCTTTTAATATTGCTGTTATTCTTTCATTCATTACACATACTATTATAACTTTTATTAGCACTGTAAATGTAAAGATATCTCAAATCATAACTATAAATAACATCATGTGACAATCATATTAAAATAAAAAATTACTCTTAAACTTGGATCTGAGGATTCTTGAATCTGCAATTAATCAATCAATCGTTTAATCAATCGTAAATGTAAATTTTGCTTTTACTTTTTAATTAAAAATCAACAATAGTCTTATATAAAGCAATATACCCTATATTGCTTTATACAGAATAAACTTGCTCTCTTTTGCTATTTACTCCCTTCTATCCGAGTCTCATTATAAAAAAACTTGACAATCATTGTTAAAGTTCTAATATAATAAAATGAAGTATACAACTTCAATTGAAAATGCTTCTAAAAAAAATATTAAGTAGACCATTTAAGTTATGTCCAAATTATTCATAAGTAAGATAGATACACACTTATGATCAATTAGAACAACTTCTAAAAAACTTTAACTTTAATGTTCCATTATTAATCATTTATTGCACTACAAGACACTAGAAGCTATATAAAATCGCAAGACATATATATAGCTAATTCATCAATCAAAATTAATGTACATATCATAATTTTTATATAACGATAACTAAGTCAAATAGGAAATAAAAATTATACTGCATGTTACAAGGTTTTAGGTTATCCATGCAAGGTTAGGTTATTATATTTAGAACTAGCGGCCTGCCCCTGCTTCGCACAGGTATAAAATATCCCATGTCAGTCAGTGTAAAAAAATTATTAAAATCGATTGAGTAGTTTCGATTTATTCATTACTGCCCGGGACCCACAAGCGTTAAATTTGGAGAAAAAAAATTTCCTTTCCCTATACCAAGAAGATTTCCTGCTATCTTTGGAATATCTAAATTCGTATAGTACATTTTTACTTATTTACTTTTACATTTTCCCTATGTATTTTATTTTTACAATTAATTACAGAATGTATTTAAACAAACTCTTGAAAGAGCGACATAGCTGCTAAAGTCGAAGTGTTATAGGGCGAAGCGCGGCGTCCTCACGGCATTCTGAATCTGTAATATCTCCGAAAATGTTCACTTAAATTACATGCTGTAAACGGCCATATTGATCTATATTAAATCAACTATTTATTCAAGATACTTAATTGGATAAGGATTAATGCTGTATTGTATAAAAATTGCTTCAAAAATATGGCATAATTTTTCTTAAAAAGTAAATGACAAAAAATGCTATAGTGGGTTATCCATAAGAGATAGACATATACCATCGCGGACTTTTCTGTAGACCTTTTCAAGATGTACAAATACTTAGTACATTATTTTGATAAATCTCGTAGGGTTTAGCCTGCGTTTGCAATGGTAAGCGGAAAAAAATGTAATTATTTACAGAAACCTCAAAAATTACAGTATTCTCTACTCCGTATTGAATGTTTTTATACGTACAAACCTTCCTCTGGAATCACTCTATCTATTAAAAAAAACCGCATCAAAATCTTTTGCATAGTTTTAAAGTTTTATGCGTACATAGGGATATAGGGGCTTTGTTTTGTATGTAGTGAAGTGATGATGTGTGATGTGAGAATGTAAATTTATAGAAAGCTCTTACTATTATTGAGATGCACAAAATTCATTAAATCTCAACACTTACATTTATATAATGATTAAGTAAATCCTCTTCTTATTGTTTTATGACTGCACGTTTCTTCGTTGTTATATTTCTCATTTTAAGAAATATCTCAACAGCTACTGGTGAAATAAGACTTTATACATTTAATTTGCTTCTAGTGATATTTGTTTCAAGAATTTTGCTAACTAAATTAAAACAAAATTATACATTTTAGTAAAAATGAAAGTACTAGAACTTTACAACGGGAAATTTAAAAATTTATTACACCGCCCATTCATTGGTAAAATCAACTTGTTATATGATAGACAGTCAAAATGAGAATGAGTGCATAAAAATATGTATGCAGGAGTGGAGCGAGATGCAGCTGAGACTATTTTCATACGATTCATTCATAAATACGTACATGTGCAAGAGGGATGCGAGATAGCATGTGTTTGCGCCTGTAGTAAAACCGCCCTTATGATTACCAACAATCAATATGTCATAGATAATACACTATATAGGATATAGATGAGCAACTCTGTCATTACTCATTTTATTGAAGTAATGATAAGGGACTGTATTCGCTGATCTGGTAGAGATGTCGCTGTAACGTTATCATAATAATCCACTAGATGGCGCTGTACTGCATTCATATAGTGACCCTTATATAAAAATAGCATTTACAAAAAAATAGTTTGGTGCTTTACCACTTCAATTTGAACGGACTTGGCATCTCCAAATTCCAGTTCAAATCAAAGAGTAGCACCAAACTATTATTCTAAATAAGGGTAATGAATAAAAGATTAAAGCTATGTAATATTTAATAATTTTTATTTTTTACATCTTTTTAAATAGTATGTCAATTCAGGAAACATTTCAAAAATACTTTTAAAACATTTAAAAAATATCAAGCGTATACAAATAATAAATGTTCATCAGTTTACACGTTTATTTGATGAAAACAACTAACTTTGCATACGTACTACACTCTATAATTAGTTTTCATAATCATAATCTTCATTTGCTGTAAGCCTGAAATCACACATTTAAATTTTTGTAGCTATAGTCTAAATCAGACCAAATATTTAAAATGTATACCAAAATAATGTAACCGAAAGTGTTAAAATATAATATTTATTACGAATAACCACATATTTTTTGCTCGGGTGCTCGTAAAATAACTAACATGCAACAAATTGTTTCAAACCCTACTTGGAATGGGTTAAGGAGGAGTAAACTTGTTACTATTTTATTCTTAGTATATTACTTTTTGTATCGTGTAAATATTATTTCTCGTTTGGTTTTAATTGCATAAGAATGAACATAAATAAAATTTAAAAAATTCAGCTGGTTATTCTCGTGTATTTCCTTTTCGCTCGGCACTAAAGGGTTAAAAATTAAATTTCTGCAGTCAAAATTTCTATTGTTAGGAAAAGGTTATTAAATGGTTTCAAAAACATTATAGTA
Source organism: Morpho achilles (assembly GCA_947086495.1). Classification (NCBI taxonomy): domain Eukaryota; kingdom Metazoa; phylum Arthropoda; class Insecta; order Lepidoptera; family Nymphalidae; genus Morpho; species Morpho achilles. The sequence continues at coordinate 9,951,946 of CAMTZB010000019.1, read as the reverse complement.
GTTACTTACCAACGTTTTCACATCCAAAATAACACATTAAATAATTTTTGGACGGCATGTTTTCAAATATAGACCTTTAAATAAGCAGTGATGCGTTTTTGGCAGAAAAATTTGAAAATTTATGACAGATACTTATATATATATTACAGTGTATCTATTGCGACATCTAGTGAATAATGATATAAAACTAATTTTTGTTGTCCAACGCTTTCTGTGAGATGACGCTCTCGGCGACCTAAAGAGTGCTTCTTAGAGAGTTTCACCCCCCTGATGTTATTTGTCTGTGTTGACGCAGCCGGTTCAAGCTTCTTCTTATCACATATATTGTAAAAAATATTTTTACTTTTGTTCTAGATTAATATTGCTTGTTTTACTCAATAGCTTATTTTTTAATTCCTTTAAAGTTATATTTGCACCGACGAAAAAAATGGTAGTCAGGCAGTATAATGAGGAATTGAAATACTTGGAGAAGATGAATCCGCATTGTTGGAAGATTAAGAAAGGTTTTCAGCCCAATATGAATGTGGAAGGTGTATTCTACGTCAACAACACACTTGAAAAGCTAATGTTAGATGAATTAAGAAATTCTTGTCGCCCTGGTATGACTGGAGGATTTCTTCCTGGCGTAAAACAGATCGCAAACGTTGCTGCTTTACCGGGTATAGTAGGCAAATCTGTTGGGTTACCCGATGTACATTCGGGATATGGATTTGCTATAGGTATGTGTATACTGCAAACTAATATATTTTTATTTATAAATAAAAGAATAAAATGTTATACTATAATAATATACGACATTTTATACGAAGTATAAAATATTATTATTAATATATAGTATATTATTATAAAATGAACAACAAAATATGATGCAACATTTATATGTTGCATCATATTTTGTTTTTCGAAATGAATATAATTTTTCTGAAATGATAGAGACCCAACAAATGTACCAACAAAATATCCCTATTTATGCAAGTTAATAAATTTTTAAGGTAACATGGCAGCATTTGATATGACTGATCCAACATCAATTGTTTCTCCTGGAGGTGTGGGCTTTGACATCAACTGTGGTGTTAGACTTCTAAGGACTAACTTACATGAAAAAGATGTGCAACCCATTAAGGTACATTTTATATAGTTAACATTATTAAATTCAATTCTTTTTTATTAAATTTGATTATGTATTTTAGGAACAGTTAGCTCAAAGCCTTTTTGATCACATTCCTGTTGGAGTAGGTTCCAAGGGAATTATTCCCATGAATGCTAGAGATTTGGAAGAGGCATTGGAAATGGGTATGGATTGGTCTCTGAGGGAAGGATATGTATGGGCTGAAGATAAAGAACATTGTGAAGAATATGGCCGCATGCTTAATGCAGATCCTTCAAAAGTTAGTTTGAGGGCAAAGAAAAGGGGCTTACCACAACTAGGAACATTAGGTGCTGGTAATCATTATGCTGAAATACAAGTAGTAGATGAAATTTATGATAAATTTGCTGCTGGTAAGATGGGTCTTGAAAAAACAGGTCAAGTTGTTGTAATGATACACTCTGGAAGCAGAGGATTCGGTCATCAAGTGGCTACAGATGCTCTCGTACAAATGGAAAAAGCTATGAAGAGAGATCAAATTCTTGTTAATGACCGTCAACTAGCTTGTGCAAGGATAAATTCTGTAGAAGGCCAAGATTATTTAAAAGCTATGGCAGCTGCCGCTAATTTTGCATGGGTTAATCGTAGTTCTATGACGTTCTTAACTCGTCAGGCATTTGCTAAGCAATTTAAAATGGCCCCTGATGATTTGGATATGCATGTGATATATGATGTATCTCACAACATTGCTAAGATGGAAGAACATGTTATTGATGGAAAAACTAAGACTTTACTTGTTCATAGAAAGGTAAAGTTTTGCACTAAATACAAGGATTTGTTTTCTTCATCTTTATTTAAATTATGTTTTCAAACAGGGGTCTACAAGGGCATTTCCTCCACATCACCCGTTAATACCAGTTGACTATCAGCTGACTGGACAACCTGTGTTAATTGGAGGTTCAATGGGAACATGCAGTTATGTGCTCACTGGTACCCACCAAGGAATGACTGAAACATTTGGATCAACTTGTCATGGAGCTGTAAGTAATTAAAACAAAATTATATTTATACCTGTGGTACCTGTCATCAGTTGTGCCAACCTAAGTATTTAACTATCCTCAATAATGCATTTCTTAATAGGTTTTCTCTTATTCTTCCATGTTAACTGTGTTAAATTAGCACAGTTAAGTTTTAACTGTGCAAATTTTCTTAATATTAGTCCAGCTGATTAGTTGTAAAGACATAAGAGTATATTATTATCAGCAGATATTATTTCTCTTCTAATTCGAAATTGGATATAACATTAGTGTGAGAAATTTAAATTTATTGAAGCATGAACCTTATAAAAATTGATACCTATACATATATCAGTTACTTTTATTTTAACAAAAAATATTTAATTTCTAATTATAGTAAAATTGTCCTTACAGGGTCGTGCTCTTTCCCGTGCCAAATCAAGACGTAATATTGATTATAAGGATGTGCTAGTTAGACTAGAAGAAATGGGTATTTCTATAAGAGTTGCCTCACCAAAACTTGTTATGGAAGAAGCACCAGAGTCATATAAAAATGTAACTGATGTTGTTAATACTTGTCATGCTGCTGGAATTAGTAAAAAGACTGTTAAGTTAAGACCAATTGCTGTTATTAAAGGATAACAGTAAATGATTTATATTGGTCACTACTGAATTACTTATACAATAATATACTGAGAAATATTCCACTGCAATGGTTGTTTTATAACAATCACACACTTTGTAAAAAAAAAAGCATTTCTTTATTTCGTGTAACATTTAGGAACATAACATATTAATACTGTATTTACTATGGCTGACTATCACTGGAAAATATATTTTGTTTTACTGACTAGTTTGCAAATCACGTAATCCTCAATTTATCTGCTAATATTACAAGCAACACAGTTCCAAGGAAAAATAGACCTGATGGTAACACTGCTTTTGTATAATCAACTTCTTCTGTAACAAAATATTGAATTGTGAGTAATTTAAAAATTGTGTACTTTTATTATTTTTATCACAATAAATATCTTACCAGTTTTGCATGTTATTGTTTCATTGTCATTCGTAGCCCAACCCAAACACCTATCCAGTGCTGTCTTCCAGCGAACACGACGTATTTCTCGTTCTGTAAATATTGTGTTATCAAGTACAGGTAATGTGTGCTATCTACTGTAGAGTTATATAGCTAGTTGTTGACTCTTAATTTAATGATAGTGACTGCTGAGTACAGGGCCTGTTCTTACCTAGGATCAAATACAAGCTATTGGCAACTATATACCTTGAGGGGTTTCTAACATGGCTCAATTGGGTCTTGGTAACTGCCTGTTATCATTTTCATATTAAGGTGCAGAACAATTCGTTCAGTATCACGCCTTTACCGTGACTATTGCAAGCTGTCTGTGTCACTGTAATTGCCACAGAACTAAAAAACTGGCGACTAGACTAAAGTTATCGAAGAGATTGAAAGATTGGTGGATCGGAAGAGTGTAGGTTAAGCTTAGCTATTCCTGCTTATAAGGTGCTTGGTACAGTTTTTTCAATGGGGTTTTTCCAATTAGTGGGAGATTTTGGACTTGTTAGCGGACTTGATAGTGGACTTGTTAGCGGCATAATTACTGAATGGATTTTCAGGGGTTTTAACAATAGACAGCGTGATTACAGACGAGGGTTTTAGTGCTAGAACTTTTGAAAATTTCGGGATAAGTGTAGCTGTTTGAGATATAACAAAACAATGTAATTAGATATGCAAAAAAGTACGCGATCTCATATGTATATCTTTTAAGGATAACATACAATATTTATTGTAACTTATACTTGCTTGATAGTCACCTAGAATGCTGTATTAGTAAATCTATTTATACTAAATATTATGATCTTTTACAACAGGTAATTTAAATCATCAGAACCAACGGAATAATATTAGAATTGTAATTTTATTTACTAAATAACTTGGTATGACCGATGGGATACCTTCGCATGATAGTCCTGGCAAGAATGTATCTGCTGGAGGGCTCGGTGTACTGGCAGGCCATACGCGGAGAGCGCGGCCTGCCACTATAGCGGCCCCGAGAGCTGTACTTTCCATCATTAAGGGCCGTATCTAGATATAATAATAACAGTAGATATGATAGTATTTCATAGTAGCCGTGTGGTAGCCGGCTGAGTAGAATAGACCCAGCCTCATTTCTTACCGAAGTGTCGTAAAAGGCGACTAAGGTAAGTCGACCCGCTGTGTGGTATCCGGCTAAGTAGAATAGACTTACCCTCATTTCTTACCCAGGTGTCTTAAAAGGCGACTAAGGTAAGTCGACCCGCTGTGTGGTATCCGGCTGAGTATAATAGACCAACCTAATTTCTTACCGAGGTGCCGTAAAAGGCGACTAAGGTAAGTTGACTCACCGTGTAGAATCCGGTTTAGTAAAGTAGGCCACCCTCTTTCTTACCGAGGTGTCGTAAGGTACGACTAAGGTAAGTTGACGTCAGGCAGGCGGCCGGTCTTAAAAACGCAGTCAAATCATGTGACAGCATGTTTATAGCATGTTGTGTCGACCCCACTTTCAGTGGAATAAGGGCAGGAAGATGATGATGATAGTATTTTATAGGTTCAGAAGACAAGGAGAGTATTTCATAGCTCAGAAGACAAGGAGATGTTTTTTGGCTGGAAGTATACTATCTTCATCTATACTAATATTATAAAGGGAAAAATTTGTATGTAAGCTTGTAATGTTTTCACACAAAAACTACTGAACCGATTTCAAAAATTGTTTCACCATTAAAAAGCTGCATCTTTACTGAGCAACTGGCTATATTACATTAAAAAAATAGGGATCCGTAATAAAAATGTAATAAGGTGTGAAAAATTAGTCATAAAATCTGTCATCGCATGCGCTGCGGAAACTATTGATGATATATTCAACAAAATTATATCAATTGTCCGACTTAGTAGACTTTCCACTGCCATGATCGGTATGTACGCGGGTGAAACCCCGGATATTACTAGTATCATAATAAAACAGTAGGCAGTATAGTTGACAAATAAGCTGTAGAAGTTCAAAATACAATTTGAGATATATTTTGCTACCGTCTTTGCGTTTTGTTTATATATTTAAAAAAAATTACCAAGCAAGGCTCGCTCACCCGGGTACTTCTTTATAAAGGGTCTTCAGTACAGATGCTGTCCTGAGTGACTAGTGAAATACCTCATGTACTCAACTCACCACAGGTATCCCGAGTAGGTCGGCCTGCATTTGCATGAACGCTGCATTCTGCGCCATCCCGCCATCGGCCAGTAACCTACGAATCGGCGCGCAATCAGCAGCCATGGCGTCTGCAACGGCGCAAGTTTGCTGACACACAGCCTCTAGCGCCGCGCGTATTACGTGTCGTTGACGAGTGTTACTGCTAATCCCGCACATAATGCTGAAGACACGAAAATTTACATAATTAGAATACGGCCATGTGGTCAAATCAAATCAAATCAAAATATCTTTATTCAAATATACTCTTTCAAGCACTTCTGAATCGACAAGGATCAATGATTAATGCAGCTACAACTGGTTCGGGATGTTGCTCTTACCGAGAAGAACCGGAAAGAAACTCGGCGGTCAATCTTTTAAACATTTTCAATTTTACATTATTAATCCGCAGTCTTGTATGAAGCTGAAAGGATTTTCAAATCCAGGCTTTTTTATCAGGTGGTCGGTGTAATCAGGAGTGATCAATATCGCATCGCTCCCAACTGTGACAAATGTCAACCCCATTTAAAGTCTACAGGGGCGGCGGTGGACGTATCCAAATTCAAAATATTCTATATTCAAATAAATTTGTAGATAAATGCTTTTGAATCGTCAACTGTACTGCAACTCTACTACTCTCCAATAGCGGAAACCGTTACCTGACCTGTGACGAGTTTGACCACATTTTCGGCGTTTCTCGCCAGTGGAACAAAACATCACAACAAAGATCCACTCAAAATAGGAAAAATAATAATGATATCACATCGCGATACTTAATGTTCAATTCAATAAGAAAATTGCAACTATTTATTATAGGTAATTCATGCCAATTACGCTAACATCACTACATATTATAAAACAAAGTGCCTATATCCTTATGTACGCATAAAACTTTAAAACTACGCAACAGATTTTGATGCGGTTTTTTTTAATAGATATAATAGATAGAGTGATTCCAAAGGAAGGTTTGTACGTATAATAACATTTAATACGGAATAGAGAAATACTGCAATTTTTGAGGTTTCTGTAAATAATTACATTTTTTTCCGCTTACATTGCAAACACTGGCTAAACCCTACGAGATTTATAAAAATGATGTACTAAGTATTTGTACATCTTAAAAAGGTCTACAGAAAAGTCCGCGATGGTATATGTCTATCTCTTATGGATAACCCACTATAGCATTTTTTGTCATTTACTTTTTACGAAAAATAATGCCATCATTTTGAAGCAATTTTTATACAATACAGCATTAATCCTTATTCAATTAAGTACCTTAAATAAATAGTTGATTTAATATAGATCAATATGGCCGTTTACAGTATGTAATTTAAGTAAACATTTTCGGAGATATTACAGATTTAAAATGCCGTGAGGACGCCGCGCTTCGCCCTATAACACTTCGACTTTAGCAGCGATGTCCCTCTTTCAAAAGTTTGTTTAAAGACATTCTGTAATTAATTGTAAAAATAAAATACATAAGGAAAATGTAAAAGTAAATAAGTAGAAATGTACTATATGAATTTAGATATTCCAAAGATAGCAGGAAATCTTCTTGGTATAGGGAAAGGAAATTGTTTTTCTCCAAATTTAACGCGTGCGGGCCACGGGCAGTAATGAATAATTCAAAACTACTCGATCGATTTTAATCATCTTTTTTTACACTGACTGACATGGGATATATATTTTATACCCGTGCGAAGCAGGGGCAGGTCGCTAGTATATATTAAAAAGAAATACAATAAATCTATCCAAAACAAACAGAATCGTTTTCTAAATGGAATTGATCTTAAGTGCGATTGACTTTTTGGCACTTGTAAATATTTTTTAAGTTTTCAAGTATTTATTCAGCCGCAGGTCATTTTTATACAAGCGAAGAGACACTTTATAGTAATAATTCAAGGAAATCTCACATTTTCGATATCAATAAGAGCGTCGTCTATTAGTTCCAAAAGTATGTTATCCAGTTAAAAAAATACATATTATAATGACTATATAATAAATCAATAAAGCTGTTTCTGAAATTACCATAAACAAATATCGTGAGACGAGTTTTGTATATATAAAGAAGCCCAAGGCAGTATTATCTATGATTGCTTCGTATGTTTAACTTTACCCTCTAGCATCTTTTCTCCAATACGGTGAGTACAGCCCATTAAACGCTGGAACGAAACAAATGCTTCCTTCTTCATCATCAGTCATATGAGATGCTTGAGAGTCCGTATCAGGCACATCATAGCTAATCCCGAGGCTATCTTGCAGCCACTGTAATGTATCGCCTAGATGAAGATATTATTTAGTAAAAATTTATGAAGTAACAAGTTGAGCATGTAGATACTATTTGGTAGATTTTAAACTTTTGCGATTCATACTAATACTAACTATACTAATTATTATATAAACAAACGGTTCACAACGCGGTAACCTCTAGTTACCTTTGTATAAGGTTTGACGTTTCGGCTGAAGGACATATGCTATATATTTTATACCCGTGCGAAGCCGGAGCTGGCCGCTAGTATATATTAAATTATACGAAGTATATAGGAAACAAAATTTTCAGAAAAATTGCAATAATAAAGTAGAGTTCCGCAAAGTCGCAACCATGATATTAGTTAGTACAAGACACTAAATTATAATAGCGAAATCAAAAGATTTTTATATGATAATTTTTTTTATGGTAAATTTTTTTGGCTGGTTTCGGAAAACTTTGTAATTTTTCATATTTGGAAAAATGTGATTTTGTATTTTGTTGCATATCGTACCGGAATGTTTGTGTCGAAGTATAGATTTTATTAACAGCAGAACAACACATTACATACATATATGCAATAACGAATTAATCAAATTATTTAACGGAAGAAATTTTTTTATACATTATTAGAATATAAAATAAATAAATAAATATTATTACAGTAATTTATAGAATAAGAAATCACTTTGTGGGGCTCATTATCATCATTCTCTTACCCTTATCCCACTCTAAGTGGGGTCGGCACAATATGTCTTCTTCTTCCATTCTCCTCTATCATACATCCAGAACAAAAAAAAAAAAAAATTGTATTATTTAGTATAAGATTATAGTGTGTAGGTTAATATGAATTTTTTACCTAAATTCGTAAAAAAATATTTTAACTGTGAATAATAACTGTGTCTATATAACACCGATTTTTATTAAGTTTCATTATAATAAACGTAATGTTACTAAGAAATATATTAAGTACCTGCTATTGCTACTGATCCTTCTAAAGCATATATCGGGGGAGAATTTTGTCCTAGTTTATACGCTACAGTCGTAAGTAGACCATTCTGTGAATGAACAATTGATTTACCTAAAACGTAATAAATGTTTTAAACAGTTTAGAAATATGTAGTAAGTAATAGTAAATAATGTGCACGTTTATGATACATAGTATACATCTACATTTTTATCAATTTTATTACAATGATTCCTACACTAAACGTAAACATTAAATTCATTTCCTTCATGGCATTAGTAATAAGCAAAGACATATCATTTGCTCTGGGAAAAATTGTAACATTACAATAAAAAAAAAGAACAACCTCTTTTAGTGACCATCAGCATCGTTCGCTATATCTTTTAACGTTAGATTTAATAAAAACATTACCATTTATCGGTAAGAACGATGGCACAATATAAAATTTTGGATATTCGTGGCTTTGGGAGATAAACGGTACTCAAGGTTTGTAAAATACCGATATAATTTCGTCAAATTATAAAGTGTGATTTTTTGGTATTATCGTCAGAATAATATTAAAAATCACGTCAGTCAATGCCAGATACTCAGCATTGTGGCAGCCCCTTACCAGACACACTTAAAGTTAACGAAATTTGAACTCTATTTACGTCACAGTATAAAAGCTGATTTTAATATTTTAACTTTGATTATTTTTAAAGTTCTACTTTGATAAGAATAAAATGTTTCCTCATTAGCCAGACATTTTTGATAGTTCCAACCCCGTTAAAACAAACCGCTGCCATTGTGTTCGCCGTCACTTGTACCGCGACTTTCGTTGATATTTCACATTTTTACAGACACTGACAATGAAGACATTGAAAATATCGAATGGAACAACATTGAGTATAATGATAACAATAACATCAATGTTAAAATAATGAATAAATTAATTAATATTGCATTTCTACAACAGAATAATCTGTAAATGCGAACGATAATTATTACGAACAACTAGCATATTTATTCATTCGTCTTTGAATCTACCAAAATAAACATATCGTAGTAAAACCGAAATATAGTACTTTAATAAGTTTTCTCATTTTATATTACCTGTATTGTATAGAAGAAAACAACCTGTTCCATAGGTGCATTTGACCTGACCAAAATTCATGCAGTTTTGACCAACTAACGCTGCTTGTTGGTCTCCTAAGCACTGAAACGACGAATTAATCCTATGAGACTGTTCTAACATTTTTTAGTTATCTGTGACGCACAATGCCAATGAATAGATGTAGATCGAGTTTCTTCTTGCTGCATACTATGTTTACCATGCAAGTGAATGGACTGGTAAATGCACCATAAAACTTAACTTAATAATTATTAGAATTTATATTTCATGATCAGTGTAAATCGTCCGTAGGAGATATCATAAAAAACATGTGAATAAAACATAATAAGAATATTATTGTATATAATCCATGGTCTGCGACTTTTTGCGAATTATATCAAACTATAAAAGTAATATTATTAAATAATAATATATTATAAGTAATATTAGTAAGTAATATTGTTATTGATATTTTCATCAAATGGATAAGTACATAAGAGTAAAAAAAAAATGCTGTGATGGCCCAGCGGTGCGACCGTGTGAATCTCTAAAGACGATCACGGGTTCGAACCCGGGCAGACACCAATGAGTTTTTCTCTTAAAACTTATGTGTCTAATTGATAATTGCAATTTATCACACGCTTTTCGGTGAAGGAAAACATCGTGAGGAAACCTGCATATCTCTAGAGAATTCTGGAGGTATGTGTAACCTACCAATCCGCATTGGAGCAGCGTGGTAGGTCTTAGCTCCAATCCTTCTCTCCCAAAACGGAGAGAAGAGGCCTATTCTCAGCAGATAAGTACATATATAAAAATATTTATTTACCCCTGCAATCGGTGTACCCAGAAGAGATCCAGTAGAAATATAGCCATAAATTTCAGCGGAACTTTTTATCTTTGGTAATATTTTTACAGGAATGTCAAAGAATCGTAACAGACCTTTATCCCATTGTAAACTTTTTAATGACATAAGTTGAGTTCGAGATGCGTTCGTGACATCCGTGGCATGTATTCCACCCCGGCTGCCACCGGTAAGGTTCTAAAAAAAGAAAAGATACTATTATTTATCTATGGCATCCATGTTTGAATTTATTTTTGCACGAATTAGCTTTGCGATTTTGCGATTACTCCTTACATATTAATTTTAAATGTATAGTGTAAAAGATTATTATAATTATAAGCATATAATACTTAACTGAACTTTAATTATTTTAAGAAGTATCATGAGTATAGTAAGCAATGCTTAAAATATAAATACAATGGACTTAACTGACTTTTCTGTAATTCTATAAAAAAATATACAGAACTGTACCTTGTTTTGCTATATCTGAACAGTTATTAACATATTTTAACCAATCATACACAAAACCTTAACTATACACCTAAACCTTTCTAATGAATCGCTAGTCTATTTTTATATTGGTAATTATATAATTTATACTTTACCCAAATCAACCAGGAATCCACAGTTCCTGCCATACATTCACCATTAGTAACAGCATCTTTAATTGCAGCAACATTTTTTAGTAGCCATTTTAGTTTCACAGATGAAAAATACGTAGACAAGGGAAGCCCACTTGTCTGAACAACAGCATCAATACAATGTGCTCCTTTGGTTTTAATAAGATCATCAATAATATTAGATGTTCTCACATCTAACCACACTAAAACAAAGATTTTTAATTTTGTATTTTACTAATTTTATTTTAGAGAGTTTATAAAAATAAACACTTTAACACAAACTTTTTAGAAACTATTATTGTATTTAAATATATGTCAGGTGGAATAGGAGTCAATGGAATAGGAACAGTCTGGGTCATTCAGGATGGAAAAACATTACATACAAATTCTGCCATGCCATGAGATAACAAAGCACATTAATAATTTGTACCCTCTTTATTATGTTACATGTCTCTCTATAGTGGCCAAACTCACAAATGTATCTATTCCCTCACAACTCGGCTTAATAACATGAGGTCAGTCACCAACACAATGGTCTGACTGAGTGAAAGAAGCCACCTCCTTGTCCAAATTCTATCAGACGGTGAGGGCTACTTTGGTACGGAACAGGTGCAGACAGATTATATGAAGAAAGGCTTCAAATGACCATGATTCTCAGTAATGAGGGACTGATTGAAGAACCCTCTCTATAATTGTTTAAAGTATAATAATAAGTTTAGTTTTATTTAACAAAATAATCTTACCAATTGCACTGTAAAGGGGTTCTCCAGTTACACGATTCCATACTATAGTAGTTTCTCTTTGGTTAGTGATTCCAATACCCACAACATCTTCAGGATTAATATCAAGTTTTTTCAAATTGTCTACTGTAACCTACATAGATTAAAACCTGTTAAAAATGTTCTAAATAGAACTGAAACTGAAATAAAATAAAATGATATTTTTCTAAAGTTTACTTATCTAGGTAAAAATTGAAAACTTGAGCACAGTTGTATAGACATCCTCACTGAGCACAGGAATTATTAGGTAATGATATATCACCCTATTGAAAGAATAAAGTTACATGTCCCATGTATAGGAAATTCTTCAGATAGGATGATATGGCTATACATGTTTTGGTACAGCTCAACATGTTATTGAAAGCAAGTATAACAGCTGTAACATTATAATAATAACATAACAGCTTAGGAAAGATTATTGTGTCACACTATACTACATTAGGCCTTATAGTGGTTTTCGAAAGTTTATATTAAAATATAAAATTGATAAACATACTTCGATACATTCTAAAACTGCACTTAATATTTCTAATGCATCTTGTTCTACCCATCCTTCCTGTGGACTAAATCTCTTTAAAGGTAGTTGATGATAAGTTAAAACTTCTGATGTGTTTGCTGCAAAAACCTATAAAGTTCAATCAGAAGTTAATTTTAGTACTGTCATTACTTTTTATATCAAAAGACGTATTGTGTAGGTAGTTTATTATTTTCTAAAAACTAGTAAGTTAGTAAAAATAAAAATATTTATTTTTTGGTATTGTAATTTACTACAGCTTCGATAGTCTTACCAAAAATTTGACATTTGAAGTACTTTCATCGATGGCGCCAACTAAAGGACCAAATTTCCCAAATTCACGCATATTACATTATAGGCCATACATATCAAATTGTTTATAAAGTTTCTGTTAATAAATTAGACTAAAAAATTGTAAAAGCAAATGTATAATTTGGTTATGTTTTATATCTCATTTACAACAAATTGTCAAAAATTATGTCAAAAATCATCTGACTTAGTGTTGCCAACCATAAACAGTATACTATAATTTTACCAACACTAGGTCAGGCAAAATCTAATCCCAATGATTTTGTCTTCATCGTAGGCATGGGTATGATTGCTATATAAGAATCATATTCGTTCTACGATATGATCGATTGTAATCACGTGATCATACCTGCTATTGCTAATGCTATTGGAATACAAACAAATGTATTCCTTATGTCGTATGCAGTGTATAGGACATAAAGACTATATTTGTTCGTATAAGAAATGCTAATGCTGCTAATTCTATTGGAATACAAACAAATGTATTATTTATGTCGTATGCAGTGTATAGGACATAAAGACTAAATTTGTTCGTATAAGCAATCATTTAGTCCATTAACGTAAATAATATAATAGCGGATAGCGTTTTTGCTAATCAATGTTGCTAGGCAAAATTATTGTTATTTCAAACAAATGTAATTCTTTTATCTTATACAATATGGTCGATAATTCGGGAAGATGACGCACTTTTACGTTATTCCAACTGAAACTATATCCTAGAAATATCGACCGTATTGTATATGATTTAAGAATTACATTTGTTTGTAATAGCAATCGCTTTATTAAGTAATAATATTATAGCGAATAGCTGAATAATATAATAGCGGAAAGCGTTTTTGCTAATCAATATTACTGGGTGAAATTATTGTTATTACAAACAAATGTAATTCTTAACTCCTATATAATACGGTCAATATTTCTAGCTTATAATTTAAGTTGGAATAGCGTCTTCTTTGGAACAAACAAATCTTGTCTTTATTTTAATTTATTTATTTCTTTAACCCACGTTCCTTTGCATGTGTTTTTGCTCAATATCAGTGAATTAGTCTCAGTATTAATTTATTATTATAAACTTGACCGTTAGTAGAAGCTTACAAGAATGAGATAGGCATATCCGTTTCCTGTTGTGTATGTTCTTCTCTTTCTACCCTATAAGCACTGTCTCTTTCGCTCACCCCTCCAGGCGCGAAGGCTTGCAAAGAAGCGTATCCGCGTCTTGTCATTGGCGTGAAATTTCCTGTTGAGTTCACAGCTAGCTACTTGTAATCTTGTAATCTTACTTGTTAAATTTTGGTGAAGTGTAGTGAATAATACATTACGAAGGTTTACACGTAAGTTGCACAAGTATCTAATATAACATAACGGTATTACCGTTCGATTGAAAAACTATTTTATATTACTACATAACGAAACTAATTTTATATTTTTCTACCCTCAAAATTTTTTTATTTTTTTTTATTTTTTATTATTATTCTGTTTTTACGATACTTTTAGAATTGCTACCCGCAAAAGTAAAATAAAAATGGACGATATACGGAATGAACCTGTTATTACTTTGGATGCGGGGCCACATTGCAGTAAATCGAGTTTACATGAAAAAGGCCCACTTCTTCGAGTAGTAGTAGTAACAGCAGTTCGAAATCGTCGTCTAGTTGCTCTGAATCCTTGCAAGATCTAAAGACAACGAAAAAGAAATCAAAGCGTCGACGTTCTAAAAAACAGAAACGACGAGATCGCCACCTTATAGAAAAATTAGCTAGTGATGTAGGCCAATTGCAAAAGACTGTTCAGTATTACGGAGTTTTACGTAACAATTTTTGTGATAATGATAATGAACCGTTAATGTTTGATGAAAGTCGCGAATGTTGCGCTTCACATGCGCCTTTAACTGAGAATGTCATGATACCTGAGTTATCGTTCGATATCGAAACAAAACTTAAAATTCCCGCAATTCCAAAATCCCCTGCGGCTTATTTAAAAATGTTAGACGATGTTCAACGATTCGGTAATAAAACATGGTCCGAAATTCGATATTCTGAAACTCAAAAATTATATAATCATTCAGAGGTCAAGTCATACGATAAAATTCGTCATCTAGCTTTTTCCGATAAATCTTACGCGGCAATTACTTTCTGTATCTTAAAGCAAAAAGAAGTTTTTTTGAGTGGCTTACGTAACTTAATATCTTGGTCTACAACCCCTAACGCTAATCTGGTAAGTCTTAACGAAAAAGTTGATGAGATTTTTCTAAAAGGGGAATTCATGAAAGTTTCGCAGGATCTTCTACAAATCACCTGCGGACACAGAGCTGAAACAATAGAAATGAGAAGGGATAGTATACTTAAATCGGTAAAGGACCCGCTAATAAAAGTATCATTGAATAAAATTCCCCCTTCGAATTCGCATATTTTTGAGCCAGACGCTTTTACAACTGCTATAGAAAAATCGGGGGGAGTCAGAAGAACGTTCTGGCCGGTAAATTCAAATCAGAGTAGCAATGCTTCGCGAGCAAAGGCTACGACCATTACACGTATCCCCTCGCAGGGGCTAGTACGTTATCATGTACCAAGGCGTCATCAGTCCAGTTATTGCCACGATCACCAAAGCTGTTTGCATGGTCACAATAATCAACCTTCGCAGGGTTACCAACAATCTTTTAATTCTCAGCCAAAAGCGCAGAGTGGTTGTCCAGAACAGTCCAATTATAATCCTTATAATACAAACTCTTCCTTTCGACCTCACGGGTCTAGACAATATGGACAGACGCAAAGAGGACGAAAGCGCCATTTCTCTCCCTCTGGCTATAAAGGGAATAAAAAGCAAAAACAATGACTCGCGGTCTATTCGATTTCAGGCAGGGGGATTGGCCAATCATGTCAGTCGATGGAAGGAACTGAGTGCTCCAGATTTTATTTTAAAAATAATAACAGGGTATCGCATACCCTTTTTACAAAAGCCTCCCTTAATAATACCGAATCTAAAAAGCGATCGTCGTCTTACTTTTCAATCGAAGGAAATGGACGCAACAATTTATCAAATGAAACAGCAGGGAGTTTTAGACGTAGCAACTCACTCTACAAGTTTTCTGTCGCAAATGTTTCTAGTGCCGAAAAGCGACGGCTCATACCGTCCCATATTCAACCTGAGGTCATTGAACCGATATGTCATAACAAATCGCTTTCGTTTAATAAATATATACCGTATTCCGGAATTCATTCAATATCGAGATTGGATGTGCAAAGTCGACCTTTCACAAGCATATTTCAATATACCGGTATCCCAGTCACACAGACGGTTTCTGCGCCTTTTGTACAGGAACGAAGTTCTCGAAATGACTTGTCTGCCCTTCGGTCTAAGTACAGCGCCGAAGATATTTGCTTGTCTTACAAACTGGATAGCTCAACTTCTTCGAGAAAAAGGCCTCAGAATAATTGTATATCTCGACGATTTCTTACTTGCACATCAGAATCCACATGTACTGAGCGAACATATAGTTATTCTTGTAGAAACGTTAGAACATCTGGGTTTCATGATAAATTACGAGAAGTCTGTTCTTGTCCCTCAGAAACAAATTACTTTTCTAGGCATTGTTTGGGATTCCTGGAACAATGTCAAAAAACTACCAAAAGAAAAGTCAAGTGCGGTAGTCAACAAAATTTCCCCTGTGTTGATATGGAAAAAATCATCTCTGAAAGAACTTCAAAGCCTTATAGGTCTCCTAAACTTTGCCAGTTTCGTTGTGCCTCGCGGCAGATTGAATCACCGGTCAACCCTGGGGTTCTTGAATTCTCTACCAGAACACCCGACACGGACCAGGTACGCTCTTCCTTGCACAGTGTTAAAAGAATTGCACTGGTGGGTGCAAAATTGCCATCTAGCTTCAGCGATACATTTTCGACCAACAACGCATTTCCTCACAACAGATGCGTCAGACATAGGATGGGGAGCACAACTGAACAATCAGACCATGTCGGGCAATTGGGACGTAAAAGAAAGACATCTCCACTGCAACCTGAAAGAATTGCTAGTCATCTTAAAAGTTCTAGAGTCACAAGCGGCAAACATAAAAGGAGGATCGCTTCTAATTCAGTCAGACAACCGATCTGCGATAGCTTATCTCCGCAACGAGGGCGGGACCAAGTCCAAGTCACTCATGAAATTAACGTTTCAAATTTTACAGAGACTAGACGATTATCAGATTCATTACAAAATATTTCATATTCCCGGGAAGTTCAACAGCCATGCGGATTGCTTATCGAGACATCGAAAACCCCCGGAATGGCATTTACTCCCGATTTGCACGGAAATGATCTTTACAAAAATGGGGACACCCGTGATCGACCTATTCGCATCCAAGACAGCTCGAGTACTAGTGAATTATGCAACGTTAGATGCCAGCGATCAGGATGCGATGTTTCACGACGCATTCAGTGTAACGTGGAATTTCCCACTGGCGTGGATATTTCCGCCACCACTTCTTATTCCCCAAGTACTAATGCATCTCAATCAAGCCACGGGCGTGTATTTAATAGTGGTACCGCGTTGGGAGAAGGTGTTCTGGCGGGCGGACCTCCAGTCACGAGCGATCGCAGCCTCGTTCACTTTAACGAACCTGAAAAGGTTTCTCATCGACACGACGACAGGGCTACCCCCTCCGAAAGTTCAAGATATGATCTTAGAAATATGGAAATGTGGGGGTGGGGCGAGAAAATAAAAAACTGGGACCCTAGTCAAATTGCTTTATTGAAATCATCATGGCGAACGTCAACGTTAAATACCTATAAATCCCCATGGAATCGCTGGGTTTCATGGTCAAAGCATCATCATATAGACCCACTCCATCCAGGAGGTTCTGAACTAGCACAGTTTTTGGCTGATTTACATCTAAAATTTAAATTTTCTTATAATACAATTCTTCTCCATAAATCGGTAATTTCCACACTCTGTAATACAGAGCTGTCTGGTAAGTTATCTGAAGATGTACTTGTAAAGCATATTCTAAAGTCAATTTCTATCAAAAATCCTAAGTCTCAGAAACCCCCAGTTTGGGATGTCAACACTTTGTCCACGTTTATGAGTAATTATTTCATAGATGATACTAATATCTTTCAGATTGTTAGACATACAGCAGCCTTATTATGCCTTTGTTCAGGACGTAGAATTCACGATTTAACCCTGTTAAGTGTCGACAAAGAGCATTGTTATATTCAGGGAGATTGGGTTATTTTGTGGCCCTTATTTGGATCTAAAACTGATTGTAGGGAATACAGACAATCCGATTGGAAATTATTAAATAATGCACAAAATCAATAGTTAAATCCGGTTTACTGGATCAATAAAACAATAAATAGTTTAAACGATAGGCGTAAAATCTCGGGTTCCTCTAATTTGTTTATAACCTTGCGGGGTATGCCATCTCCTGCCTCCCGTGCTGTCATAGCGGGATGGATTAAATCTCTTCTGAAAGAAGCTGGTATTTTGGATACCCCGGGTAGTGTACGTGCTGCTGTCGCTTCTAGAAACTGGATTGATAATGTTCCTATCGATGACATATTAGCTAGAAGTAATTGGAAATCAGTAAAAACCTTTCAAAAATTTTATTGTCTCGAAGTAATTTTTCCTTCAGTTACTGACAATATTTCCAATCTTGTTACACCACTGTTTAATTCGGTGTTTTGATTATATTGGTACAATTACTGGCTGTTTGATATCATTATCACAATGAACGATGCTAAATGCAAATTCTATTACCATTAATTACTTACTTAATTGTTAATTTGAAGTATTTTGTACAACTTATAATTATTAGTTGATTAATAAAAATGTTCATTTTCTTTTCGCACACCTTTTATTTTTATTTTGGTATTCATAATGTCCTACAAATTTATAGGTCACATTGGCGATTAATTTTCACCAGGCGATAACAAACAGGTCTCATTCTTGTAAGCTTCTACTAACGGTCAAGTTTATAATAGACTCGTTTTACCTGAAATAAAACGATTATTATATACTTACCTTAGTAGAAGCTTAATTTTCATTTCTGCCTGGTGGCTTTTTGAATTCGACACAATGACAAGACGCGGATACGCTTCTTTGCAAGCCTTCGCGCCTGGAGGGGTGAGCGAAAGAGACAGTGCTTACAGGGTAGAAAGAGAAGAACATACACAACAGGAAACGGATATGCCTATCTCATTCTTGTAAGCTTCTACTAAGGTAAGTATATAATAATCGTTTTATTTCAGGTAAAACGAGTCTATTTTACTTTTTTATAGAATATCCATAATTTTGTATAGCAGTATAGCAGTTACTCTTAAACTCATTAGCAGATGATGCTATATGAAAAGTTTTTCATGTCATGATTATTAAGTGATTGGTGATTCTGTCCATGCCTACTTCATCGTCATTACCTTTCTTGTAATTCTTGCCAAAAAATAGTGGTTATGGCAGCTGCAAACAAGAAAAGAGTAAAATAGAAAAATGGGATATTTAAAATAATCGATTAAAAATACCGATTATTTACATCCCTACATATCAGGTTATTTGTTTGTACTTTGTTAGATATTTTACTTTTTCACGTGTTTATGTATGTATTATAAATTTAAGAGCATAGATTACTAACTATAAAAAAGATGGTTGAGATTCATACATTGGCGCGAGCCTATTTTCGGTGGTATGGGGGGGGGGGTGCAAAGTAGCACTATAGCTACTTACATTCTCATTCATTAAAAACTATCTGCCTCTCACCCGTTTCATTCTTAAAACGGATTTATTCTCAGCTCTGACTCTTTCTCACATATGGAGTAGTAATATATATAACGTATGACGTAAAATCGTAGTAAAATTAGTGATGTACTTACTTGGTGCGCTAAAACCGTAATTAGTGATGTCAAAAGATGATTATCGATTCGCACACCGCTCTTACCGATTTTTGGATAACTGCTTTTCCTGTTACATATTAATAATGATTTTTAAATATTAATAAAACAAAATATTTAAGGAACTTCTTTATTAACACTTTTACTGCAATAAAAAAATATATATACAACAACCGTTTTGCATTTCTAAAGTGCATGCTTCTTAAAAAAAAACGTTTTTCTTAAACACGCTAAAAGTACAACTTCAAAAATTATTACTATTTTTAAATAGGAAACAGGAACAGCAAGCTGACTAAAAATTATCCAAACAGAGCTTTCACAGTCCTCAAACTATTTTGAAAATGTAGGAATTGTTATTTAAATTATTATATATTATTATTAAACAAAATTAAATTAAATATTCACTCGAAAACAAATGTACAAGATTAGTATTTGAAACAATAGATGCTTTCGTTTTAACCGTTTAAGTATTTAGGAAAAAACATTATACTTAAAAAGAGTGTACTTGATGGTAAATTATAAATATTTCTTTTATATTTAAGTCTTTTTTAGATATATTAGTATGTAGTAGTTTTATAGAATATTAGTGGTTTTTATCTCTAAGTATAATATTTTCCATCATATCAGTTAACACTTCGGATTTATACATATAAAGTAAGAATTAAATTGTGAAATTTTGCCATATTTAATGTGCCAATTGATATCAAGCTTTTCGATGAAAGAAAATATCATGAGGAACTATACTCCATGGGTTAAATATTTAACTAAATGTAAACATGTCAAAACAGGTACTTTATAGGCATTATCTGCCTAGTATAAAGTATCTTTTTTATTACAACACATGATACTAATATTAAATGTTATTTATAATTCTTTCAAAGAATTTAATATTATTGATAGTATTCGCACCACTTAATAAGGTTAAATATGGTATGATTGCTATCAATAATTTTACAAATTTTGAAACAAATAAATAAGAATATTATGTAATATCCACTTTTAAGAACCCAAACATAAAGGTATTATAAAATTTTTAAAGAAAGCGATGGACAATATTTAAGACACTAAAATACTACACATTTAAGTATCACAGAGTGAAACTCATAGAATATTGATATTATGTTACGTCGGCTAATCTAATGCAATTACTATTTTAGGTAGTTTACTTGGCTAATTTATATCTGCTGAAATTCATTAAATTATATATTGCTGTTTTGCTATACTAAATATATAAATATTTAATTTTAGAAAATTACTTTTATAAATATTGGAGATATTCTTTGGACCACTGCAGTTGAATTCCAATTTCTCAATTTGTTAATAATATTATTGTAATGACATATTTGTCACTCACATGGTTTGACAATCACATGGTTTTGAAAAAAGCTCCCGGTCCTGATTCCATCTCTAACAGGGCACTGAAGTGCCTTCCTGACCAAATCATCCACCTACTGGTACTGATTTTTAATGCCCTCCTTGCCGGATGCTCCTTTCCTGACGAGTGGAAAGAAGCTACAGTGATAGGTATCCCCAAACCGGGAAAGCCTCGAAATCTCCCGATTAGCTATCGTCCCATTAGTTTGTTAAATAGCTTAGGAAAAATATACGAGCGAATTATCCTTGCCCGATTAAAATCCGTAGTCGATACTAATAATCTCCTTCCCAACGAACAGTTCGGATTTCGTCCAAAACACACCTGTGTTCAACAAGTGCACCGCCTCACGGAGCACATATTCCAAGGTTTACAAACCAAGCAGTTTACAGGTGTCATATTATTCGATGTCGCCAAAGCCTTCGATAAGGTCTGATGCAGGCTTAATCCACAAGTTGCTCCTATTAAATATACCTGACAGACTCGTACTTATCATACGAAACTACCTCACCAATCGTACCTTTCGGTACCGCATAGACGGCACTCTATCGTCTCGCCGCCCTATCCGTGCCGGTGTCCCTCAAGGATCTGTGCTTGGGCACCCTTATTGTACTCGCTCTACACGAGTGACATTCCACGGGCGCCTATTAAAGAGCGCACTCATCTTGCCCTTTTCGCGGATGATACCGCTGTATTTACCACATCTCGCCAACCTCAAGTTATCACTAGACGTCTCCAGAAAGCGGTAGACAGCCTCGGACGCTGGTTCCGCCGATGGAGGATCGAAATAAACCCTGATAAAAGTGCAGCTATGCACTTTATCGGTAATCGTTTCCGATCTCACATAGACACACCTACGGAAATTTCCCTTTACGATACACCAATTCACTGGCAACAGAAAGTCAAGTACCTAGGTGTCACCTTCCAACCTTGCATGACCTTCCACGAGCTCATACGCACAGTCTGCAATAAGGCTGCGTATGTCATGGGACGACTTTATCCGATGTTATACAAGAAAAGTAAAATGTCACTCCGCAACAAAGTGACACTCTACAAAACTTGCATAAGACCAATAATGTCCTATGCGAGCGTTGCGTTCGCACACGTTTCAAAGGTCAGATTGCTCACGCTTCAAAGAATGCAAAACCGATTTATGCGGACAGCCACTGGTTGTCCGTGGTTCATGCGGAACCTCCATAGAGACGTCGACCTCCCTACCATTACTCACCTCTTTAAACGTTTTTCGAAGTCTTACTTCGAGAAATCCGAGGTACACCCAAACCCTCTCATTTCAGTTGCTGCCACCTACATCCCAGTTAGGTCTGACCACCGAAAATATAGGCGTCCAAAAAGCGTCCTATACGACCCTGACGATCAAATAACGATCGCAAACACAGAAACACGTAATACACACATACAGCGTCTTCACCGGCGAAGACGAGGTCCCAGACTTGTGACATCGGGTGGTCGTGGCTTCTTGCCACCCCTCCGTCGTCGTATTGACTAATCAAAGTCATACCATCAGCCCTCCACTACACGTCGCCCTAAGCCGTGGTCCGGCCTCACAGGAGGCACCCTTAGGACGACGTTCCCCGACGCTAGTAGAGCTTCTGCGCTCTACTTTCCGCATTTCGCAACTTCGGCGATGCTTCTGCGCTCGCCCGTCCCGCCCGGTGACGCTGTAAAAGCCGTTAGGGCTAACAGCATATGGTCAAAAAAAAAAAAACAAAAGTAAGAGTACATGTTAGCATCAGCTAACATAATTTTATTCGCTATCTTCAAGTATTGGCAATTTAATATAGTAATAACACTATTTCTTTACGATTTGCCGACGCCGCCTGCGGGTCGCCATGGCGTGGCGATCCTTAGGTTGCTGAACAACAGTTTCACTTGGCGATGGAATATAGACAATCGTTTTACTATTTAACATCTTAAGAGGGGTTTTAGCGAGAAGAAGGGCTGTGTAGACCACCATCATTTCTTACCAAGGTGTCATAAAAGGCGACTAAGGTAAATCGACTTGCCTCCCGACTATGGTAAGTTGACGTCCGGTCGTTAAATGCGTAGCCAAATCAAGTGGCATATTTATAACGTTGTGCCAACCCCACTTAGAGTGGGATAAGGGCAGGAGAATGATGTTTTATAACTATTTTAACATTTACTAAGACTATGATATCGTGTTTACTTCCCAGATTTACTTGCTTTGTTTACTTGGCAAGCAAAGAGTTTTCTTATATTAATTATCTGTCAGTTCAGTGTTAAATAAAAAAACTAATGTGATCTAATACTATACTTTCATTTATTTCAGAAATATGGTACGAGTATCCTTACTAATATTATAAATCGAAAGTCTATCTGTCTGTTACGTTTTCACAGCCAATCTGCTGAACCAATATCTATGAAATTTTGCACAATTATTCCTTATACACGGGGGTAACATATAAACTATAGAAATCCTGTTAATTCAACACGAATTAAATACACGAGGAATAAAATAGGATGACATTAAAAAACGCCTTCTACAATAAACCTATGAAAGTATTTTTTATTTGTATTAATAAACTTTGAATCTAAATAGATTCCAAGTTTTTCGGCTTATGTCAAAAGAGTTATCTTTTGTTTATATGCAAGTGATAATTAAAAGTATATTTCCAAAATAGTTATTTTCCTCTTAAACACCTTAAGTTTCTTCGAGTTCATTGTATGAATTTCAATTTGGTGGATTATTATTACTCATAAGATAATGGGATTTAATTTATTTCTATAGCGAGTTTTTAAGAGTTTATTAATTACATAATTGAAAGAAACAAGAAGAAATTTAGTAATTTTTATTTCAAGCATTATGAAACACGCTCTTAGCCTTCTTCTCACGTTTTTTCTTCTCCATTCTTCTTTTCTGCCTCTCTGTACTACGCAATAGTTTCGCAATCGCCTCTTCTGGATCTTTTTCGGTGTTTTCTGATGATAGTCTCGTTCTTTTCGCTTCTCTGTCGGATGTTTCTATCTTTTCGGACGGTTCGGCGCGCTTTTTACGTGGTTTTTCACTGTAATAGTACATTTTTTTTCTAAATATCATAATATTTATAAATACGTAATGAATAATGTTTTCATGACACATTGATATGTTGGCGCAGTTGACAGTGACCCTGCTTTCTGCACTGCGAGGGTCCTAGGGAAAACATTTTCTATGAACCTTTTTTTGGTTCATCAATTCTTCAACCCTGTGGTGTATATTTGTACGTAAAATGATATTTGTATATATGTTTATACCAATTGCCGGTCAATCGTAACATAAGTATTAAGTCACTTTGGAGACAGACGACTGTGTGTAGGTGTCCCAAAAAATAAAAACAGCAAGAGAAAAGCCTCGTTCAAAAACCTGTATCTATGAAGCCGGTGCCTTCCCTTATATAATATTATATGGTAGAGTTAGTTTTATTAGTAGAAGTAATTTAAAATAGATTAGTTGTATTTATTTGGTACCTTGTTTATTATAATTAGCTGGGTCCCACGATACTTTCGCAGTTAGTTACGCTTCTTCATCCTCGTCAACCAATGGACGACCACTGTTGCATATAGGTCTCTTCAAGGAATATTCACACCAAAATTCTACTGCCACTTGGTTCCAGCGGCTCCCCGAGTCCTTTTTGAGGTTGTCAGTCCACCTCGTCTACTAACCCTGCACTTTCGGGTGCGGGTTCGCCATTCCAACACCTTAAGACCCCAATGCCCATCAGTTCTGCGCACTATGTGCCCCACCCATCGCCCCTTCAGCTTCGCGACACGTTGAGCTGATTTTGGTTCTTCTACGGATCTCCTGATTTCTGATTTGATTACGTAGAGATACCGCTGCCGCCCGCTGAGTGACTCTGAGCTTTCTTATGAGGTCATTGTCAGCGACCACGATTCAGATCCGTATGTCATCACTGGCAACACACACTATTTAAAGACTTTGGTCTTCAGGCACTGAGGTATCTTGGACAAAGAGATCTGCGTAGCTTCCTAAACACTGTCCATCCGAGTTGGATTCGGCGACTAACTTCTTTCTCAAAATTAGACCTCGGCGTCATACGCAGACATACTAAACTATTTTATTCTATACTAGCCTTCATTTGTATTTACATTGAAATCCTAATTTAATCTCAGGCGTACTTTATTTAATCATAATCAGGTAAAACTAACTTACCCAACGATTTCCATATTATCAAATATCTCATCCATATCTTCTTTGACTTCCAACTCCTGAGCCTGGTCCTCGTCTTTGATCTCCGCGTCAACCCTCTGGAGGGGAGTGTTGGTTTCGGTCTGCACAAGCACGCAGCTCAGCTTCGATGTTAAATATTGCTGTAAGGACATTAAAACTTTACTATATTACTAGAGAAGAAAGCGAGTTCTTAAGGGAAGGTTAAATAGTTCAAAAATACGACTTAAAAGATCGCTTCACCTTAATGCGCTTTGACTTTACGTAATAATATTTTGGTAGAGAAATGGAATTTTCAAAAGTCTTTTTCAAAGCTCTTTGATAGCCTTAAAAATCTTTGATACAAAGAATCGTAACATTCTCAAAATAAAACTGTTGGATTAAAATCCGAATATCCGAATGTTATTTTGCTCCTAAATTGATCATTTTTTCAGAAAGTAATTTCTATAATATTGTCGAGAGCTTTGATGGCATTTGATAAAGTGGTAGTGATATTATGTTATTTCCACTGAGAAATCAATAAAAAGTTGTGATTGATCTTTTTCGAAGCGAATTCTATCAATGACCTTTTGTATGTAATTGTATAGCGATTTTATATTGATCAATTAATCTTATGACCTAATGGTCCCAATCTCTGAGAAATCTTTGCTTTACCTTGTAGAGCAAGGCCTTAGTGTCTCGCGCGTGTACACGCACATGCCTGTCGAGGCTGGTGCTAACTAGGAGTCCATCTCCGTGCAGCGCCACACTGGTGATTGCACCAGCAGCACCTTTATACCCTTTGTCGGGCTTACCTCTGCGGAGGTCCACCTGATGCAATTGGCCCCTGCCGAAGCCCACGAATACTTGGCTGAAATAAAATGTAACTTGAAGTAATATTAATGTATAGAAACCGGCTATATTCACGTGTCCGCTAAAATATTATCGGATGAGCCCGACTAGTTTGCCGTCCCTCCCCCCCGCTCCAACCACTCTCGAGTTGCGCCCTGCGAGCTGCTACACGCAGTTCCCGCCGCGTAAAGAGCTCATGAATAAGAGCCCCGTTTGTGCTTGAAACTAGTTGGGCTCATCCGATAAAATAACACGTGAGTATAGCCGGTTTCTATACATTAATTATTAATACCACTCACGATAGTTTAAATTCAAAAATTCAATTAATATTTACAATGTAATTTGAATTTTTGTACATAAATATATAAAGAATTATAAAACGATAGATGTTGTACATAATAGACGAAGTAGGAACCGACATAAGCTTGCGGCTCCTGCTTTGCGCCTTGCAAAGGTACGTATGCCGTTTGTGGGTTAGGGTATAAGATTCTATCATAAAATTTCGCAATAAATTTTAGCTTTGCCATTACAGCTGTTTAAAAAACTATTAAAGGGAGGCTGATACAAAAGCCTACTATACTGTTGAGGATTATTTAGATGATAAGAATGTGTGGATATAGCTACTGTCTGACCCTGTACAAGATAGTAATTACTTAATGTAACTAGTTATAAGTATTATCTATAGAAAAGAGCAACCACCGAGTTCCTTGGTGGCTCTTCTCGGTAAAAACAGCTTTCCGAACGAAGTAGAATAAACAATTTGAAATTATTAGGTCCTTACATATGAAATTGGCGTTTTGTCGTACTGGCCACTTTGATCTCAAATATTACCTTTATGGTTAAGTAACAGCCTGTTACTATCCCACTGCTGGGCATAGGCCTCCACTCTCCATTTTTGGAGAGAAGGGTTGGAGCTAAGACCTACCACGCTGCTCCAATGCGGGTTGGTAGGTTACACATATCCCTAGGATTCTCTAGAGATATGCAGGTTTCCTCACGATGTTTTCCTTCACCGAAAAGCGTGTGATAAATTGCAATTATCAATTAGACACATAAGTTTTTTTTTTTAATAGAAAAACTCATTGGTGTCTGCCCGGGTTTGAACCCATGATCGTCTCTAGAGATTCACACGGTCGCACCGCTAGGCCATCTCAGCTGTTCCTTTATGGTTAGGAATTCCAAATTCAAATTCAAACAGCTATTTACTCATGCATTTGTGTTTCAAACCCCCTAATTCATTTGTTTTTTCTTCTTTTGTTTTTTTCTTTGTGTCACTCTGTTTACAAAATGGAAAACATGAAATATCGCGTTATTTACGAGTGATGAGTTCCACCGTGGCACCAGTGCTGCAGAAACGGCTCGAAGGATTAATGATGTGTATGGTGACGGTGTCGCAAAAGAAAACACAGTGCGTTTTTGGTTCCAACGTTATCGTTCTGGAAATTTTGACCTGCAGAACAAGCCTCGTGGACGGCCGGAGACCAAAGTTGATAATGAAGAATTGAAGGCTATTGTGGAAGCGGATCCATCCCAAACCACGTCCGAGTTAGCTGCAGGCTCCGGTATTAGTTGTAACAGTCTCATCCCTACATTCGAGTTTTAAAAATAAATAATTATTAAAATTTCAATATTTCAACAAAGTCTATAAATATAAAAATAAATGTTTGTTTGTCACGCAATAACGTTTTTTCGCATCTTTAATTGATGCTCTATTCATAAAACATCAAATTCAGAAAAGTCATATTTTTGTCAATTTGATCGCATGTCACGTCACCCGCCATACTACAGTATTGAGAGAGCGGGCGGAGCGCAGAAGTGATCTGTTAGGTCGCTTATGAAATGTTGTTATAATGATATTGTAGATGTGTACTGGGGCGATACAAGATATTAGTTGAGTTTTAACTCGACTATTTTTAATAATTGATAATAATACACATCTAGGCCCGCTCTCGTATAATGGTTCAAGATGCAAGATCGTGCCGATCTTTGGAAAGGCTGTGAATGTGACTTGACCATTAAGAGTGTAAGCGATGTTTGCATCGCTTACCTCGAACGATTATAGTGTCTGAATGTTACTTGGTAAAGGCAACTTTGCTGAGTAGTGGTTGGCACTCTACCGAACACGCTCTGGCGGGTACTGGTGGGAGACTTGAGGTTTAAACCGGCAGTGATTTTATAGCAACACAGTAATGAAACAAGAGTATCGCGCCCTTTTTGGTTAAAATGGTGGCAACACTGTAAAGTTGTTGTTTTCGCCGGAGTCTTCCTATTGATAAAACGTTTCGTCCCCGAGTACCAGTTACAAAGGGATATGACACTGAAACACATAAAACTATTATTTCATCTCCTTCCTCTTCTCTACCCCATTGGCAGTGCTTTTAATCTTGCACAAAACGACTCCCCTCCAACACAGAATAAACTATTAGAATCTCTTTCAGAATTCCTCTTAAATATTGTCCTACCATGTAGTGACATTCCATTACCGCCCAACGTTGCCCGCAAAATAACTTTTCCAAATTTTAAATAATGGACCCAATAGTTCTACTTCAATGGAACTGCCAGAGTTTTCTCAGTAAAAAACAAAATCTTATCTCTCTTATCAATATACATAATCCAATCAATTTGGCCATCTCGGAAACATGGCTTAAGCCTGGTTCCCGATTTAGGATTCCAGGTTTCTCCTGTTTGCGGGATGATAGAAATGATGGATATGCAGGAAGTGCCATCTTTATTCGACACTCTTTTCCATTTTCTTCTATCACACTCCCTCCTCATAGCCAGCAGTTTAATGCTGTTGCTGTGAGAGCTTTTAACATCTCTTTTCTTTCCTTGTATATTCCTCATCCTTCCTTGTCGCTAATCCTAGAATTACACTCTATTATATCTTCTCTTTCTACCCCTACAATAATAATGGGGGATTTTAACGCCCATCACACTATGTTGGGGTGTTATTTCTGTGATATATTTGCTACTTCATTGGTTGACATTTTTGAGGATGTTAATCTATGCATCCTTAACGATGGCTCTCCAACCCGTAGAGTTCATCCTTCTCAAAATCCTAAGTCTGCAGTAGACCTTTCCCTATCTTCGCCCTCACTTGCCTCCCAGTTGTCGTGGAAAATCCATTCAAGTTCTCAAGGCAGTGACCACTTTCCTATTGTTTTCTCTTTTAATAATAGAACCATTCCAAAATTAAATCACAGCCCTTTATTAAAATATAAATTAAATAAGGCGAATTGGTCAGGATATGCACTAACCGTTGATGATTTGATTGATTCTATCCCACATTTTGAAAGTGATGGGAATGTTTTGTTATGCTACCATCTTTTCATTAATTCTCTTTTACTTTCGGCCGATTCCCATATCCCCCCTAAGTGTATAAAACGAAATAAGTTGCCTCCCTCTCCCTGGTGGGATGAGGAATGTAATGTGTTATTTAAGCAAAGAGAGTTAGCAGAAAGAGAATATTCAGCATGTATGTTCAGCATTTGAAAAATTTTTTGAATTACCAACGAATTAATGCGAAAATAAAAAGATGCATCTCTAAAAAGAAAAAAGTTTGCTGGACTAATTTTTGTGAGTCCTTAAATCCTAGATCATCTTCCTCAACTGTTTGGAGAAAAATAAAAAGCTTCCGTCGTTCTCTTGAATATATTGATCCTGCATCTAATAACCCATCTGATTGGCTTGAGGATTTTGCTGACAAACTTGCCCCCCCAACTGTCCCTTATGTTGACTCTTTCCCTTGCTTTACTCCAATAACTATAGCAGGCGAAATGGCTGGCCCTTTTTCCATTGCAGAGCTCGAAACTGCTCTCAATGGTCTAAAAGATTCAAGTCCAGGGGAGGATGGTGAACCTTATTCTTTCCTACGTAACTTGAACAATAAAGCAAAACTTTTCCTGCTTAGCTTATTTAATAAATTCTTTGAAACAAGTGTCATTCCTGATTCTTAGAGTTCTCAAATTGTTATTCGATTATTAAGCCCGGTAAAAATCCTTCAAACCCAAATTCTTATAGACCTATAGCGTTGTCGTCCACATTAGCAAAGGTTAATGAGATCCTGATAAAAAATCGCCTGGAATGGGTACTAGAGAGTAAGGGGATTTTAGCTTCATCCCAATTTGGATTTCGAAAAGGCTTAAGTACTACAGACAGCCTCAGCATACTCACTACAGACATTCGAATAGCCTTAGGTAAAGGGGAGTACCTCATGGGTGTCTTTCTTGATATTGCTTCTGCATATGATAATGTCCTTCTTCCATTGCTCTGGCATAAAATCCATCAGCTGAGTTTACCTCCGAGGATAGTGCATTTCATATGTAACCTGTTATCTAGCAGGACAGTACTGGTTAAACACCACCAGTCATCTCCTATTTCACTTAATTAAAAAATGTGAAAAGGGCATTAACGTATTACGCGCAGTTTCTGGGGTTTGGTGGGGTGCTCACCCTTATTCATTAAAATTACTTTATAATGCTTTAGTTCGTAGTTACATGGATAACGCTACCTTTGTTTTAGACCCTATGAATAAATCTGCCACTGAAATTCTTAGTAAAATACAGCACAAATGTCTCAGAATCATTCTCGGGGCTATGAAATCATCTCCAACAAACGCTCTCCAAGTAGAATGTGTTGACCCACCATTACACATTCGTCGTCAATACTTATCAGATCGGTTTGTTGGCAAAATGCTACAGCTATCCTCCCATCCCCTTTGGACTCGTTTGGGCCAGCTGGCCCAAGTTCTCCGTCCTCGTAATCCATCATCCTATTTGCTGAACAGTTTCCAAAAATTTACAAACCTCCCTTATCCTCCATCTGTTTTTCAAAGTAATCCTCTTTATTCTATTCCTTTTAAAGCCCTTGTATTTTATCCACCCATACTCACAGATATTGGTTTAATTAAAGGAGCTCCTGACACATCTTTAAAGTTTAATAGTTATATTTATCAAAATTGGACAGATTTTCTGCAAATCTACACTGATGCTTCCAATTTATCTTTGGAAAGCTTTGTTGGAGCAGCCTGTTGGATACCTCAATATAAAATATCTTTATTGTTTAAATGTCCTCCACAAACATCAGTTTTTACAGGAGAGGCCATTGCTTTGTTAGAAGCAATCCTGTACACTGATTCCCATAACCTAGGACAAACTGTTTTATTTACTGACTCCCTCAGTTGCTTATTTTCTATTAAGGAAAATCCTTTCAGGAGTAAGACAAAACATCCTATTATTTTGAAAATTAGGGAAGCATTGTACTCCTGTCATCAAAACGGAATAACGGTTTTGCTGGTCTCAAATCCAGGCCACTCTGCCATCCCTGGTAATGAAACTGCAGATTCATTTGCCAAAGCAGGTGCTAGTATAGGATCTTTAGAATATTTAAATAATACACCCCAGGACATTAGTGCTATCGCGAGAACCCATTTGTCAAACTCATGGAATGCATTTTGGACCTCGTCAAAATTTGTTAAAGGTAAATATTATGCATCAATCTAACCCGACATACCAAGACGTCCCTGGTTTTTCTTTCAGAGATATGCAAATAAGTGGGTTATATCCACAATCTCCCGGTTACGTCTTGGTCATAATTGTTCCCCCCATCATTTGGCTAAACTTAGGATTAGGGATCACTCAATATGCGAATGTGGCTTGGATGAAGGCACTGTTCCTCATGTTTTATTTTCCTGTCCAAAACTCCCCTACTCTCCCTATGATGTCATCCCGTTCAAAATCCCTCGGCCTTTAAATGTAGAGTTTTTGTTAACCCTTGTGTTCAGTCCATATTTTAAATATTTGTGTAAATATATAAAAGTTAATAAAATAAAATTGTAGTAGTAAATTAATTTCTGTAGTATACTAATTCTAACAATTATAATATATGTTATACATAGTTATGGTTTCAGATATATGTTGTGTTGTCTGTATTGTTTTAGGTGATGGCATTATAAGAAATTCTGGCTATTATCACTTGTGCAAAATTAAACCGATCAATCAATTTTTAACCGGTTAACTGCTATATAACCGTGATTCTACCATTCCACGTGACATTGGCGAAGTAATTAGTGCCCTGTGACACTCGCAAAAGCAATAAACCCAAGAATTGAATTGAATTGAAAACGTTTCAGTGACATTCAGTGATCAGTCTTTATTCGTTATTCAAAAGAAGTGTATCTCTAAGCGAGAATTGTGGTATTCCTATTATATCGTGTTATTCTATAGTGAGTACGCTAAAACACTCGTCAAAGTAATCTAATACCAAAGTTAATTAAGTTAACGTAAATCATACAGGGAATCAAAGTAATTCCTACAGAAACTTTATATCCTAAGTTTAAATTAATAAATACCTTCAAAACTGATTTACCGTTCATCGAATCCCCGCGTAATGCAGGTGGCGGCCATGTTTTCAAAATCAACATTGCACACTGGCCTACGTTGCGCACGAGTATCGTACAACCTGAAAAAAGGTCATACAACATATATTTTCAAATAATTACCATTTTAATTATAACATGTTGAGCTTGAGCTACACTTCGAACATTTATAAGGAGCTACATAAACTTTATTTTTGTACATATAAATATGGAGTTTTTGATAATTTAATAAGCAACAGGCTTATGTGTCAAAGCGTTTATGCATTCCACTATTTTACTCAGTAGAAAATCAGTCACTTTTACGGATTACTAATAGTAACAAGTAAACCCTTTTAACTTTGTTTTCTGTTACTTTACTCCATAATTTAAAATAATCACCACATACCTAATATACCCATGTCTGGAACACACTGCTACCAGCTCTTGGCTTAGGAATGTCAGGCCAGAGACCCAGATTGGCCTCCGCAGCTGCAGCCAATCATGCGGTAGGTTTTTAGCTGTGAACTGTGGTTGCTCCTCACCAATTTTCCAGATTTTGAGTTCATTTTCCTCACCACCTGGATATTATATAGATCAAGCGGTCATCCAACACAAGACTCATGTATCAATGGGTTAACCATGACAATTTTTATAGTTTCGTAAGTCTGTTGCACTGTTTTTATTAACTGCATACCTTATGGACCTATGTGTGGTTAAATAGTTTAGGTTACCATTAAGATATTATGTAACACATAATCATTTCATATTTTCCTTCTTTTATTGTACATTACTATCATTTTCTAATATATAATTGCCAAAATTTACTTTCTATGAAACCTAAGCAAATTAATACATTTAATTAAATATACTCACCAGTAGCAAATATAGTGCTGTCCTCAGCGCACATCTGCATCCTATCTAATTTCCCCCCAGTATGTACAACCACATTCCCTTTTTTGCTCCACACCTGTACAACTCCACTGGCTAATGCTGCAATGAGTCGCTGTTTATGTTTCCCGATACCAACTATATCTCCAGTCCCAAAGTCTGCAGAATATGTCTTTGTAAAGCCATGGATAGTGTTATATACTTGTATCTGTAATTAAATAAGTAGAAAATATAACAAACACATATATAACAAAAATTATGTAAAAACAAACAGAACACTTAATAGGGATTACCAATCTAATATCAAAACAGCACAGATCTTTATGACTGATAACACTTAAAATTTTGTAAGGGCTGTGTAAGACCTGAGTGTACGAACTGATCTAAGAAAAGAAATGTAACACAACATGACACAATAACTATCTGACAAAATAAGAACTTTCACTATACACTAAAACTAAGTATATAATTGGCACAATCAGGAAGTTAAAATAGAAATGGGCTTACCATACAATAAGAGGAGATGAAAGGTGGTCAAAAAAATTAATGTTCTAGACTAGAGTTGCCGAAGATAGAGCGAAATGGTCACAGTTGGAAAAGGCCTTTATTTGAAGACAAACAGACATAATGGAAAAAAAACAAATTACATTCTTATTACAAATCAAAGTTTATAACAAATGTCTGAATAAAGGCTTAATCATTAGTTATTATGATCTTACTCAATCAAATTTAAGCATGTAGAGGTTTTGGGAGAGAAAATTTGATCTAACTAGGTTTTATTTTAAAAGAAAATTGTTTTATTCCTATTTACAGACACTGAAAAAATTGCTTAAATGTTAAATAGAAAGTAAATGAAAATTTAAGTGTCAAATGTAATGCTGTGATAGCCTAATGGTTAACCGGTGGATCAAAAAATCTAAAACTTGGAAAGAGTCCCACATGTCACTGGCATTTTTTTTCTTTGTTTTAATTGTATTTTTTTTAATCTTTTAAAAAATTACCTAGCAAGGCTCGGTCACCCAGGTACTTAAATTAATGTCATACAGAAGTAAGTTTTAACAATGAAGTCTAACTTAGATAAACTGATGAATAAAACCTTTGAAAATATTATAAAAAAATTAACCTGATCATTTAACAGATTGAATATTTTAAAAGCAATATGGAAATAAATACAGACAAATATAGTTTTCTGTTTGATAATAAACCATTACCATTACCAACCCATTACTAGTCTAAATTTTACAAGTATTTAATACCTGTTGGTTTTTCTTCCCAATCAATATTTCAGTCTGTTCTGAGTTACCCCACACCATTGATGTAATTGTGTCATCTTTCTGAAGACTCTTTATCTCTACAAGGTTCTCAATACATTTCTTAGACTGTTTAGATGAATCAGTGTGATATTTTAAGTCTGGAAAAGTAAAGAAGAAACAACTTAAACGTAAACGAAAACATAGTGAATGTTAGCTATGTGGGCTAGATTTTCTCTATCTTTGAAGTTTGTAAATGACATTTACTGGGAAAAAGCATATAACATAATAAATGATAATAAACTTAAATACTTTGTCAGACCATAATTTTATATGTTTTTGAATAGCTTTCTTAAATTTCAGCAACACATTCATTGGAGTTTTAATTATTGAATAGTTAGTGATGTATAATCGAACAAGTATTTGGGAGTGTTAAAATAAATTATTGGTGTACTTAAATTAAAATTATTGTATAAGTACACAAAGAATAAAGCTTAATTTTTTAGGAAGACTAAATATCTCTAAAATTAAACTTGGTGTTTTTATTACGACAACGATTTAATAAATAAGTGAATAAAATATAATTTCAGTAGTATTTTAAATAGAGGATTCTAGATAAAGTACTAACTTTTGTAAAAGGTTGTATTTTTTTAAATGGATCTAATGCGAAATATGGTCATAAATATATATTTAATATATAAATATATATTTATGGCCATATTTCGCATATATATCATAAATATATATGTATTCTGTAGACCTAATATATTAATATTAAGAAAACGTTAGGTAACTTACGTTTAAAAGATCCTATTCTACTGGCAATGAATAAGTCTATCTCCTTGTCTTTAGTAAGTAACATGATGATGTATTCACAATAATATCATATTGAGAATAACGATTTCAAATAGCTATCAACTCTTAAATCATAGATTACTAACTATAAAATAGATGGTTGAGATTCATACATTTACGCGAGCCTATTTTCGGTGGAATGGAGGGGGAGCAAAGTAGCACTATAGCTACTTACATTCTCATTCATAAAAAACTATCTGCCTCGCACCCGTTTCATTCATAAAAACGGATTTAGTCTCAGCTCTGACTCTTTCTCACATATGGAGTAGTAATATATATATCGTATGACGTAAAGTCGCGTAATTAGTGATGTGTCAAAAGATGATTATCGATTCGCACACCGCTCTTACCGATTTTTGGATAACCGCTCTTCCTATTGCATATTAATAATGATTTTTTAATATTAATAAAACAAAATATTCAAGGAACTTCTTTATTAAGACTTTTACTGCAATAAAAAAATATATATACAACAACCGTTTTGCATTTCTAAGTGCATGCTTCTTAAAAAAAAACGTTTGTCTTAAACACGCTAAAAGTACAACTTCAAAAATTATTACTATTTATTTTAAATAGGAAACAGGAACAGCAAGCTGACTAAAAATTATCCAAACAGAGCTTTTACAGTCCTCAAACTATCTTGAAAATGTAGGAATTGTAATTTAAATTATTATATATTATTATTAAACAAAATTAATTTAAAATATTCACTCGAAAACATATGTACAAGATTAGTATTTGAAACAATAGATGCTTTCGTTTTTACCGTTTAAGTATTTAGGAAAAAACATTATACTTAAAAGGAGTGTACTTGATGGTAAATTATAAATATTTCTTTTATATTTAAGTCTTTTTTAGATATATTAGTAGTAGTTTTATAGAATATTAGTGGTTTTTATCTCTAATATACATATAAAGTAAGAATTAAATTGTGAAATTTTGCCATATTTCATGTGCCAATTGATATCAAGCTTTTCGATGAAAGATGAGGATCTATACTCCATGGGTTAAATATTTAACTAAATGTAAACATGTCAAAACAGGTACTTTATAGTAGGCATTATCTGCCTAGTATAAAGTATCTTTTTTATTACAACACATGATACTAATATTTAATGTTATTTATATTTCTTTCAAAGAATTTAAAATTATTGATAATATTCGCACCACTTAATAAGGTTAAATATGGTATGATTGCTATCAATAATTTTACAAACTTTGAAACAAATAAATAAGAATATTATGTAATATCCACTTTTAAGAACCCAAACATAAAGGTATTATAAAATTTTTAAAGAAAACGATGGACAATATTAAAGACACTAAAATACTACACATTTAAGTATCACAGAGTGAAACTCATAGAATATTGATATTATGTTACGTCGGCTAATCTAATGCAATTACTATTTTAGTTAGTTTACTTGGCTAATTTGTATCTACTGAATTTTATTAAATTATATATTGCTGTTTTGCTATACTAAATATATAAATATTTAATTTTAGAAAATAACAATCAATTTAAGAAAATTACTTTTATAAATATTGGAGATATTCTTTGGACCACTGCAGTTGAATTCCAATTTCTTCATTTGTTAATAATATTATTGTAATGACATATTTGTCACTCCTGAATCACATGGTTTTGTTTGTTTACATCTTGTTACGTTTTTATACTTATGGAGTATGTATAGTGAAATACTAATATTGTTAAATATGAAAACTTTTTTTTTGTACTTTTTAAATGTTAATAATAGTAATATTAGTGAGTTACTTTTGCCTCATGTATCATAGATCTATAACTTTACTTGCGATAAAATTTTCCATTTCCATTATCGTTTTTCAAGTATCTGTAGTACTGTGAATTCTCCTTAACATTAATACACCATTGTCTAACTCGCATTATGATAACGAATATGCAAAAAAACTTATAAGAAATCATATTTATGATTAACGCAAGTTAACCAAGAATTATAGTTTTTTAAGTTATATAAATTTTTGACTAATTAACACTTTACATGCCATATAATGCCATTCCAAAGATATAAGTATTTGTGATGGATAATATAATTTTAACTAGATCAAATCTTTTAGTTTTATTAGACAATAGCGTAATTAAAATAATTCACAATTTAAATAATCCTGTTTTGAAAATATATTACTCTCAGGATTGCTCAGGTTTTTAGTTTTGCTACACAAGTAAAAACACGTGTTTTGAATAGGAATAAATGGTGTTAATGTTAAAATACACAATTTTTAGCAGCAATACAGGCAGAACTCATAATTCATTATAAGTCCGTCGTTTAAGCAAACTAGCAATTAAACTAGCAATTAAGCAATTGTTATTCATTTTCCTTAGTAATGAAAATTTTAAACCCATTCATCTCAAAATATGAGTTTTTGAGTTGTACCGCTATTGCTGCACATGACCGATATATCAATATACTGAACCGGTAATATGATATGGCTTGGGTCTGGAAAATATTTCTGATGGAATACAAGGTACTATAACTATCAAACAATAATATTAACCAATAATGTTTTAAAAAATGAAACCAACGGATTTGAGAAAAAATCCATTGGGTCCTAGTTAAGAAGTTTCAAACTTCATAATGTTTGTCAATTATACTAATATGAATACTATTTTGAAGACACAACCTTCTCTCGAGTCTCTAGCATGGAAGTGGACTTTTACAGCCTTATTCCAAAATTCCGAATGGTTCAGGCGGCAAAATAAATTGTTAGTGAATAAAAGCATTCGCGCTGTGAAAATGTTATTACTAATGTCAATAAAAATAGGCTAAATAATTATGATTCGACTGAGGTTCTTCATATATGTTCATCTGCATCATCGGGCTCGTGGACACTTCCCGGCGGAAGAGTTCGCAGCATATTTAACCTGTAATAAATAAGTTATTCTTAGATAATGTACAGATAGAACATTAGTTTGCAAAGGTAGTCTTACAGACAATCTTGGCATTGATATCCCCTGAGTAGAATAGACCACCCACATTTCTTACCTAGGTGTCGCAAAAACCGATTAAGGTAAGTTGACGTCGGGCAGGCGGCCGGTCGTAAGATACCAAATCATGTAATAACATGTTTAAAACATGTTGTGCCTACCCCATTTAGAGTGGGATAAGGGTAGGAGAATGATGCATTGACAAATAACAGAGATTTTAAATTTTAGCTTCTACTGGTCTTAAATAGTGTCTGGAAAATATTTTTTACGTGTCTATAGCTTTGTCTACAGTTATATTTTAAGTATAGAATAGAGACTATAATTATAAATAATATTTTTTTTTAATAATAAAATATGAGGGGTATCTGTGACAATCTTTGTGTTATGTTAAATATCTTTGATTTTGTACTGTTAGCAGTACCAGGCTAAAAATATTATGCTTTCCAAATACTGAATTGAATGTGACAATTAAGAAGCATATGTGACAAAGTTCCAATGATCATCACTAATATGTCTTTTAAGCTATTCTTATATCACACACTTTTTTGCATCACTATAATAGAGGAAAAATTGTACCAAACATTTTTTGTTATATCTCAAACGGATTAGGCAGTTAGCCCATTAGACATATAAGCTTCAGTTTTAATTGAAAGTGAAATGGACAGACTGACATACTTTACATCAAATATTTACTTGCCTTCATCTAGTCAAATCAATGGACCTAATCATGTGCTTCATCCCATAAAGCATCAACAGCATATAGCCCTTAGACGTCATCCCAATGAGTACTCTCTTTGGCAATGACCAGGTTCATCTGAAAATTATTGCAAAAACATTTCAATAAATATGGAATAAGCTGTGATAGCTCAGCGGTGAGGCCGTGCGACTCTGTAAAGACGATCATGGGTTTATACCCCGCGCAGGCACATGTCTAATTGACAATTGCAATTTATGACACGCTTTTCGGTGAAGGAAAATATGGTAAGGAAATCCGCATACTTCTAGCGAATTCTAGGGATATGCGTAATCTACCAATCCGCATTGGAGCAACGCGATGGCAGGTCTTTGCTACAATACTTCTCTCCAAAAAACGGATAGAGGAAGCTTATGGTTCCCACTGCTGGGGTGGATAACAGGCCGTTACTTTAAACATACACATGCCAATTTTTGTGTTTACAAACAAAAATGATTTATATTTGAAACATTTTAACTCACTTGAAGAATATCAGCCATTGTATCAGATATTAATGAATTCATTGCAAGAACAGTGGCAGTGCCTTGACCAGACACAGTTACTCAGACAAAAAATCCAGTTGAAATGTGCATAACTAAATGGGATAGTATGTTAAAGTATCTTGAACAAATAACTTTCTGTTAAATAATTAAAATATGTCTATAATCCATATTGTCTGTCGCAGAAAGAATAAAAACTATTCAGATATAACCACGTAAAACATATATAGCTGATATTGGGTATGACATATGATGTACAACACTTCAATAAAGCATACACAATAAATATTACTATAGAAGGAAAAGTTTTATTTTTATTATTTTAGTTTTATTTTAAAATCAAAAAATAAAGCTTCCCAATATTATTACACTTCAATAAAAACACTAAGGATATGCTATATGCTTCGAGGTCCCTGCTTTATACCTTGTAAACATATTAAATAGACAATAGGTTGAGATATACAAATAAATATAAATATATATTGAAAAACACTAGCTTAAATTGTACTATATATTATAGAAAAAGAATATAGCACGAAAAATACTATATTTTTATCGCTAATTGCAATTGTCGTGCTTTTTTTAATTAACTGTAAATGGAACGCACCCGCAGCACTGCATAGGGAATGTTTGAACGAAATTCATTCATGTATTTACGGGGCTTATACTGCGTCCATCATATTATCAGTCTTTTGACAGCTCACGCTCATTAAGTTTTGTATTGCTTACGTACAAATATCATACAAATAATATTTGTACTTTATGGATGGGTACCGCCCACTTAGTGATGTCACACATAATGGTTACTACGATTATGCCACAGATTAAAAATAATCGGTAGAAATCGATGTTACGAGTATTAAAAGACATTTAATAACATTATATAAAGTTTTACTTTCTTCTTAGTTAATACATGAATACAAATAAAACAATCAGGATATTTTAATTTATTTTATTAGCACGAATCGTCGGAATGATAATCAACACTAGACTCCTCCGATGAGGAGTCTTCAGTAGCAGTTATTATTAGCTCTTGTGTAGATAATATATTATCAAACGCAATATCACGTTCCCAATCAGAGAATATTACTCTTTTAGTTCTTTCCACCACACTTGCCCAGTTCTCGGCCGTTACGTGGGTGCAAGCATTTTTTAGCAATTGCAACATTTTATTCGCTGTGAATGGGGGGCTTGTATTGCATCTCGCAGCATGCCCTTTTACTTGTGCCCATATAAGTTCTATTGCGTTGTACTGGCAGTGGTATGGAGGAATCCGAAGAACAGTATGGCCATATTCTGCTGCCATTTCATTGATTACATAGCGTTTTGCTCTCTTTTTGGTTTTTAATATTTTTATTAATTCAACTTTTAACATTGAGTCGTCCACATTTTCTCCATTGTCCCGAAGCCAATTAATTATTTCATGCTTTTTATTAGCCTGTGTTGGCATTTTGTCAATTTGACGGGAGTGGTAGGGCGCATTATCAATAAAAATTATTGATGGTTCTTCCAATGAAATGAGCATTTTTTTGAACCACTCTTCATACACATTTGCATTCATCTCTTCGTGGTAGTCATTTGATTTCTTCGATTTAAATGCC
Organism: Morpho achilles; assembly: GCA_947086495.1. NCBI lineage: Eukaryota > Metazoa > Arthropoda > Insecta > Lepidoptera > Nymphalidae > Morpho > Morpho achilles. The sequence continues at coordinate 9,910,813 of CAMTZB010000019.1, read as the reverse complement.
AACAGTGCGTCTTGTACAAATCCTTTTGCTGTACCTGCATGGCAAATGATTAGGCGCTCACCTTTTCCCATTGGTACTGAGGAAGTGGAATCAGCAGTATCATCAGTCCAGAAACGAGATAGTGTGTGGTTAGCGTTGAGCCATGTTTCATCCGTGAAAACAATATTTGCCCAATCTTGTATTTTCTTTGCCTCTCTTAAAAAATCACAACGTGCTATAGCTATATCTGTGCGTTCCATTAATAATTTTCTTTTATTTAACTTTTTATATGAAAAGCCAATTGTGTTCAAAACTTTGACCAAAGAAGATTTTCCACCATGAAATAGACCACTTCTTTTCAAAGAAACAATAAGTTTTCTCAAAGTTGGAATTTCTTTTCTCAAGTAGTAATCATATACTTGACGACGAATAGCGTCAGCGTCAAAGTCATCAACAGCTGTCACCTTATGAGCCCGGCGCTTTCTTTTTGGTGTAGATGGTTTGTTTTGCTCCAAGCCGCTCCTGCCGTAGGCATCAGTAGTGATTTTAGTCACAGTTGATAGACTGATCCCCAACGCGGCTGCAACACGGTTTCGGACTTGCGTGATAGGTATAAGAGGTCCGCCATTTTGATTTTCTTGCTCAAAATACTCATGAAGTTTTAACACTAACTGTCTCGATTGTGCTTTCAACACACGTCCTTTCGGCATTTTCACGATCAATTAATATAAGTTTCACAAAAGTTTTTCCGAGGAATAAAGCTACTTAACTCAAGGTGTAACAGATGCGAGAGAACACTCAGCGAACGTAAATGTGTGTGACTATCACGGGCGTTTCGTTGAGAGTGACAGATCACGTCAAATGGCGGCCGAGCGGAGAGCTGTTGATGTTGCCAGTTGATGTATAATATATTTTTTATGATTTTAATAAATACACACGGATTAACATTTATTTTCAAAAACCTAAGGCAATATTAAATCAAAATGTTGATTTCTATATCTGTTATTAGTTTACGTAGGTTATCATTAATCGAATTACTTAGGTACGTAATTCGATTAATGATAGTAGGTACTATAATCGGAATGGTATCGCATACGAGAATCTTTAGGACATCACTAAATATGTAAATCGTCAATCTGTCAAAAGATGGTTAATATAATGGACAGTGTATAGAACTTTACAACGGGAAATTTAAAAATTTAATACACACACCGCCCATTCATTAATAAAATCAACTTGTTATATGATAGACAGGCAATGTCAAAATGAGAATGAGTGCGTAAAAATATGTATGTAGGAGTGGAGCGAGATGCAGGTGAGACTATTTTCATACGATTCATTCATAAATACATACATGTGCAAGAGGGATGCGAGATAGCATGTGTTGGCGCCTGTAGTAAAACCGTCCTGCTTATTAGACTACTTTAACCTATGATAAATGATTATAACTTCAACTTTAAAAAAATCTTAACATTAGTAAATTAATTTAAAAAAGATGGGAAGTCCAGACATGTTGCAAGAAATCCGATTCAGTATTTATGAGAATGATAAAATAATTGATAAAGTTCACATAAGTACAAATGGAAACACAAAAGATTTAATTAAGTGCTTAGAGAAGTTTCGGCAATTATTTAATGAAAATCTTACGCAGAAAATTGAAGATAACGATAATTTGGGTGAGTAAATAATTATGTTTTTATCCTGAAACTTGACTGATACGGATACTTATTATTTTTATTTATTTCTTTATTTTATTTTATTATAGTTTATTATTAAATATTACTGTACTAAGCAGTTACAATTTATAAAGTGTTATGGTACTGCTTATAATATAATTAAACATTAAGAGGTTTTAAACAATACTTAAAATTATATTGATTACATTTTTTGTTTTTTATTTTTATTTCTAGAAGACTGTAATGTTGATGAAGAATTGAGCAGTGACGAAGATTTAGATGGTTTTGTAGATAGTGGTAGTCCAAAGAAGAGAAAAACGTGATGAATACTCTAAATTAAAAATTTAAAATTCAGAAAAACTAATGTGATTTATTGTAACCTATAATATCTATTTATTTAAAGTAGGCACACAACTTTGAAATTACTCAACAATGATAATTTCTTTGGTAATTATATGATATATTCTCTAATAGCAAATAAAATTGATACTCGCTTCATTTTTAAAAGGAAGTTTTTAAAAGGAATAAGAATTTTTTTCAAGAAATATGCTTATAAATATTATGGTTACAACATTTAGTTGACAACTAACCTGACGGTATAGAACTGTGCAAGTATAAGTTTAAAGTAATTGGATATTTAATCATATAATAAATAAAAACAGATTTTTAAGTCTTCCACCGTTTCATTTATACCATCATTAATATTTTTAATACCATAATTTTATTTTTCAGTGCACCAAAATAGTTATTTGAAATCATAATCCTGATAATTTTGTCTACAAAATTTATAATCTACAAAAGCAAAACGTGATTTAAATGATGTTGTTATGTAATGTTTTTATTAAAAGATAAATAAAACATTGAGTTAAGTTAACTTGTTTATTTTATTTACAAATTTATTATTTACATGTACTTTTTAATAACTTTCACTATTTATACTTTACATCAACAACACATTACTCATCTTCATAAAATATTAAAATAATTTTACTTTATAAATTAAAGTATATTTTACAACCTTTGACTATGTAGTAATCAGTGTGAATGGTAGTTCGAACAAGGAGTCCTCAATTTTCAATTAAATACAGTTAATCAGTTATATATGTGTTACACTCATGATTTGTTCTGCACAATAGGAATGTATGCTTATTAAACTATTGTTCATTTATCATAATGAAAAAGACAGTATTTCATAAAATTTTTAACAATTTTACTTTGCACATAAGCACAACCATAATGATTTTTCCTCAAATGTTAACATAATAAGAGTTTAAGAAAATCTTTATTACAACCAAATATTACAAAATAAAAACTAATAATAATCTAAGTTGAAATGTGTAATAGAGGAATTGAAATTTTCCACTTTGAAATTGAAATTGAAATTTTAAGTTGAAATTTCAACAAAATTAATTCTTAAAGATAAATACTTAATTCTACTTATCACATCAAATTTTTTCTTTTGAGAAGTTAATTAGAATAATTTAATGTCTTTTTTTAAATGTTGAAATTGAACTTAAATTTTATCCAAATACATATTAACTATTTTGATTCATCATTATTTAAAAGACAGCTGAAATATTTTTAATGCCACTCAAATAAATATATACTTAACATAAGCTGTTTATTACAAAGAACATACTTGTATATTAAGTACGAACATTGTTGTATATCTAAGTATTGATCAATTTCATTCAATATGTAATTATTTTGTTTCAAATAAAAAAAGGTTAATCTCATTGTTGCATTTTTCTATACTTTAATACATTTCGACATATAATATACTTTTTTTTATGATATTTTCTTTTTGGATATTGCTTAACTGAAGGTTCTAACCTGATAACTAGATTGATGGATGTAGAAATAATGCACCATTCTTAATAATAAGGACCACCAATGATACAGAAGTTACAATAGAATTAATTTACTTTTGTTAAGAGAATATATGTAATGCTAAGTGTATGAAGCAGGCAACATTCACATACCTTAAACATGCAGGACAAATCACCAATGTATCACAAAACGCCGTCATCATCAACACTCCACACAAGCACTACACACACTCACTACCACAATCTACGATCGTTTCGCCCCGATACCGAAACAGCATCACGAGGATAGGCTCTACGACAAAATTGTAATGACGTCATTATACAGCAAAATAACTCGTGACTTCTGTACTATAGAATTATGCAAAATATCACCTGCTTCTATAAATTACCACTAATAATTTCAAATATATTATTTAATTAGCCCCTTGAACGTTTTTTCATGCTTAAATCTGATTATGAAATGCATACGATAAATAACTTATTCAATTGATAAGGATTAATACTGAATTTATTTAAATAACTTTCTAAATACCGCATTGAACGTGACCATTTAGATAAAAATTGAATGGATATATTATTATACGGTAGATTCGATTAGACTTTTTCTAAAGTGGAATATCATCACCACACATTGTTTTGTTTTATCTCAAACCAGGGGGGTTACCAAGCCTGTTTTCTATAGAGGGAAAGAAAAATCTAGACTATATTATTTTAAACATGGTTTCTCACACATAGTGTCACTGTGACGTGAGTCGTCAGTTTACCAGCAACCGATCATTTTTGATTGGTCAGATGTACAACTGCCCATATCTCGCTACGTTCATGTCTCAAACGGTTTTGTCAACATGCTCCCAAAATGGCTTGATGTTGCGAAATTTGAATGTTATATACGCACTACATGACCAACCTATTTTACAATTATTATAATACCTACTATTATGACATTGATAACTCAACATACACCTAATTGCTTATCTAAAATGATCGTTTGATTATTCACTAGCCACTCATTTATCTTACTGCAAGCAACAGATCTGATTGAAGTCCACTGAAGTACCTATTTACCTCTCTATTTTGAGTGCTTTAATCTGTGTCACTGTTATAAGAGCACACATTTTACGTATACATTTCGAGGTCGAGCGCGGACTATGCGCCATTGTGAATTAGTTGATTATATGGAAATATTATCAACTATTCGGCGTCATTGTTACGTTTTCACGGTGGGTGACACTCGTTATATTGCAATAGGCACAAGAGACTGTAATAATTAATATCGACTCGTAACTAATTTGTATATGAATTGGAGACTAGTTGATATTCGCTTTATCGTCTGGTGGTTCCGATTCTGAACAGCATAAATCACAATCTGCGATACCGCAATCGCACAAAGATGTTGGACGTATTGAATTACGTAATTTCTGAAACAAAAATAAAAATTTAGTATTATACCATATCCTCCTTCTTGCGTCGGTCTCTTCAATGCTGAGGGTCGAGACCTTCTCCACGGATCACATGCATGATGTGGAGGTTTTCTTGGGAGTTGTTTAAGTGGTGGGTTCCCGCGTCCTTCCTCTCGTATCATATCATATCATATAAGTATTTTCAAATTTGGCCGGTATAGCGTTATCGGACGGAAAGGACGGATGTTGAAGAGTATCGTTAAGATTACATAATGTATTAAGTAGAGCGTAATGCATCACTAGTTCTTACGGCCTTTTGTGCTGTTGAACCTTAAGTCATGGCAGCTTAAAGTTGTGGGCTAATGGGAAGACCGACTTGTTATCAAGCCATCGGGCCAGTAGTAGAAAGGCAATACCGAATGTTGCATGAAAAGTTCTGTTACGGAATTATGTCTAATACGACAACATCTTTTAGTATATATCTATGCATTCTGTGTGTTTAAATTTTATATTTAAATTATGATGTCAATACGTTTTCGTGTGAAAACACTTTATATTCGACCATAAATAAATCCTCACGCTTATACATATGTCGATGGGTATGTAGTATATATATACATACCTCCCTAAAACTTGAACCAGGCGATCCGATTATAACTACTATAGCATACACCGGTATACACAGCAGGGATACAGATGCAATCGTCCAGCCAAGTACTTGTGCCCAGGCTGGATACTGATAAAGCCGGTAACTTGGTGGCATGTAGTCCACTAAGCTTACTACCCAAAGTGCAATAAGTAGTGCCGGTGCTGCTATAAGCCAACAGAAACGGAAATATAAAGATGGACATTGACCTGAAAAAGATAATTTAAACTTTAAGTATTAAAATTTGATAATAGACAACTATACCTATTGAGTTTTTTACTATAAAATAATTAGGTTTAAGAAAATAGTTAGGTTTAAAAAACGAACTAAAACAGAAAAGGTTAAAATAATTAAGTAACTTCTTCCATTTATAACTTTGTATTGATTCAGTTTTTAAAGTAAGGCCGTATTTTCTTTAATAGATTTTTTTTCATATCTTTTATGTTACTGTAACGTTAGCTTTTAACGATTTCATTCATTCATTGACCATTGTAAACTAGCGTAGCCGAAAACCTCAAACTTCCACTAAAAATATAAATTATCTAAGATTTAATAAATTAGATATACCTAAAGATAAAAAGTTACCTAGTATATCTGCACTATCAATATATGTATATATACAAATTAAACAAGTAATTACGTAAAATGGAAAACCAATTGTGATTGCCAAATGTTTTTGATAAAAATTTTAACATTTATATAGATACGAATTCCTCATACTTACCAGTCATTTGTTTAATATTTTTAGATAATCGGTCGACGCCATAAAACCATGCTATAGCAACAATCTCAAAGAAAGCCAGATACGTTATACTCAGTGACGCGGCGTAATAGTCCATTAGTTGAAAAATATAAATGCCGCTTTGTATTATGTGCGGTAAGCCAAAGATTAGTGAAACGGCACAAACGCAAAGCACCAACAGTTCATGGTATACGAGTCGCCTGCGTATCATGTCAGGGAATCCATCTTGTATGGATGTCACTACAACTTCGACTATTGCGAACTGCAAAAATAAAACTGTATTAAACATCTAGAACTATGTAAAGTCGGAAATATAGACAGCAGTCCTTTATAAAACAAAAATTATATGTATATTTTTTACATCTAACGAAATATAAATAAAAATAATTACCTGACTATTTAAACCAAGACAGAGGAACATAAAGAAAAACAAGACTGCCCAAAGTTGAGGTGCTGGCATTTTGGCGATAGCCTGGGGATATACGACAAACAGTAATCCAGGGCCTGTAACAACATATACATATGAAAATGTAAATAACTATTTGTGTCGATAGTCCTTAGCTGGTATAGCATAGAACAAAAGAAAAAGATAATGATAGATAAATTAATTTATAGTTTTTAATGATACCGAAAATGAAACCAATCTAAATGATTAGAAATCTGTTTTACTTACTATCAGCGATGACATCTTTTACGGACGTATTTTGTTCAAAGGCAATGTTTCCAATAGTAGCAAAAGTAAATATGCCCACGATGAGACTAGTAACAGCATTGATTAATGATACGGCCAGCGTGTCGTGTAAGAAATTGTTGTCGAAGCGATTATATGACGCAAACATAATCATTGAACCAAATGCAATTCCAATGGAGTTGAAGATTTGTGACGCAGCGTTTACCCATGGCTTTGATTGTTTTAGCAGTTCCCAATCTGGCTTGAAGAAAAATCTTAAACCTTTATCAGCACCATCTAGTGTTAGTGATCGGCCAAGGAAGACTATAATCAGCAAGAATGGCAAAGTTGTAGTGATGTATCTAACTTTGGCTGACGATTTGATACTTTTCCATAGTGCAAAGTAAACCAGAACCCAAGCACAGACTAAACAAGCCGCCAACTCCCACCGCATGCCACCCGGGAACTCTATACCATCACTCATGCTTAAGACCTTTTTCCTGAAAGTACACGAGGTAATATTACGCACGTTTTCGAGTTGTTATTTCTTCTTGTAGTAAAGAAGTGTGTAAAGAATTCTTCCCAAAATACAATATCTCAACTTTACATTTGTTCAATATTCTAATTATTTTTATCTGTACAGAACATTACTCAATAATAAATACTACAGTAATCAGAAACTAATTAAAAGCAAAAAAGGAAAAGATGCAAGTTAACCCAGATAATAAAATATTAAAACCACTTACTCAAAAAATTGTTCGGTGGGTGTTTGAGAACCATTTGGTTTACTAATATTAGTATTATGGTTAGGAACCCAGCATTGTGGTGTATTCCATCTGTTCGAACAGCTTGCCCATGGCACCTCAGATTTAAATGATGTAAAGAAGTAATAAATAGCCCATGCAATAATGACTGCGTAATAGGTGGACATTAGGAAAGAGATCACCACACTCGCTACACCAGCACCTAGGAATTAAACAGGTCAAGATATTAAAATACATCAAATTCATTATTCAATCCCTTCAGCTTAAACGATCATCATTGTTGATGATGCATATGCTTAGCTTTATATTTCTCAAGGCAGAATAAGTGTTTTAAATTATACCTAATAAAATATTAACACGTGGTCACGTGATTTGGCTACGTATTTTACCAACGGCTCCCTGCCTGACATCAACTTATCTTAGTTGCCTTTTACGACACCTCGGTAAAAAAGTGAGGGTCGTCTATTCTACTCAGCCGCATACGACACGGCGGGTCAACTTATTTTAGTCACCTTCTACGACACCTCGGTAAGAAATGAGGGTGGTACTATTCTATTTAGCCGGATACCACACGCCGTTAGAATATGACCGCAAGTATATTTTTAAAATTATTCTATTGTATATAAAACAAATTTTATAGGTAGACCTACCAATATAAAGTATTCATGAATAAGGGAGAAGATTAGGTATTGCAATATTGTAACCAACCGTCCATACATTTCCAATCTCTGTTATATAGTGTTATAAGTTGACCGATAAACCGTGTCGACCCACGATTGACCTTGTTCAGATATATAATTTCTTGCTGATTATGAAATACGAGTGAGTGCAAGTCTTTGAGGTATTTATATGCTAAATGCCAATCTATCGGTAATTTCCGTTACACCATTCTCTAGCTTTTACAACAATTCTTTAAGTAGGGTCGGCATAACATGATATTCTCTTCCATTCTCACCTATCATTTGTCAGTTCGACAACTTGCGATTCTCGTTTTAGATACACGTCATACTTCACACAATCCATCGTATCTCTTTTTCGGCTTTCATAGTCCCATATCCATCCGCATTAACATTTCACACTGGTTAATTAGAGTTTAATCGGTTGGTCAAATTAGAGGAGAATAATTAAATTGTCTAAAGTGATTGATAAAGGAGGGATATTTTATCTAGTCGTTAAAGGCGGTGGAGAGAAGAGTTTTGCTCTCACTCGTCAATTGCAACAGCAGTTTAACTCCAACATGTTTAATACATTTCGCAAGTACTTTGTTATGCTCTTAATAACGGTGGGCAATAACACATTATCAGGTTGTATTTGAGATGCATTCTATAGATTGATAAAAGTATTCATATCAGTCTCAATAAGTAGGTGAGTAATAATAATCGGCTAATATATGAATCATAAATACATAATGTCGGTACCTTTTCGCCACGTATTAAGTATGCCATGATAAGACATTTGTTAACAAAATTTATGGCGAATAATTATCATATCTTTTATTTAAGCAAACAAATAAAACTAAAGCAACATGATAAAATATCAAAATTAGCCAGTCGCACTATGTGTGTTGGCGACATTGTGCCGGGTAATTGTTTTTTCATAAAGGCTTACCTTTAAATAGAGGGCATATTTGTGAGAGGGCGCCTATAGGTCCATGTGCTGTGTATTGGCCTATAGCCAGTTCCATGAAAAGCATAGGTACACCGCACACAAGGAGTATTATGAAGTAAGGTATCAGAAATGCACCTGAAATAAATTATAACTAATGAATGTAATTATACTAAAAATAAACAAATCGCCCTATCTGAAGAATAAAGTTACATCTCCCATGTATAAGCATAGGAAATGTGACATTATTCTTTGGATAGGACTGGCTAAATATATCTTAATTAATACGGAATTAAAGATAAATAGTAATTGTCGTAGGAAGGTTCGTCATCGAGTATTGCAGTTGAAAATTTGGAAAATGGAAATATTATATCGGCTTTAGAAGTTTAATTATCGATGGAGGATCGATAGAAACTATGTTTTGAATCTGCGTAAACTTTAGTTCCATGATAAAAAATATTCTCTGTAACTCTCCAACCTTTTAAGCATTTCAACAAAAGAATCATATTGATCCGTTTCTCCGTGTAGACTACAAACTCGAACAAACAAACACACTTTCGTATTTATTCTATTGGTATAGATATAGATTACGATAATACTAAAAACTTTATAAAGATACATGACATGATCTTGGAATATGTTATTTGGATTAAAATCCCTGTAAATTTACACTAAAAATATACTATGTATATTTTTTTGTACTAGCTTGTGCCTGCGGCTTCGTCCGCGTTGAAGTCAGGGTGTCGCAAACTTTTTCCTGCGTAATTTACGCATTTATATAGATGAGTATTGACACAAAACAGAAGAAAACAGCCCTTAAAATAACTGAATATTTTTAATTGAAATTTTGAACATAAAAGTAGTTATTGTGAGTTAACCATAAGAGATAGAGACATGCTGTCGCGGAATTTTTGAAGTATTTTTTTAGATCTAGGATTATTTGGTACAATAGTTTACTGAATCTCTGTTGGTTTAAGCAAGTAAAGTTCTTTACAGGCAACTTTTATTATAACCGCGAGAATTTTTAAACACAATTTACGTAGAACCGTAATATACTATTAACTAAAACCTTCCAGAAAAATTGCACTAGATTTCAGTAAAAACCGTACAAAAATCCGTTCAGTAAATTTTTAGAAAAATTATCACATACAGACAGATAGCTTATGGGGACTATTTTTATAATAAGTATAGATATAGACAAATAAATTGTAAATCTATTCCTTGTATGTATATATTAATATAAAATGCATCTTGAGTTGACAAAATATGAGTTTTTTTGTTGTTGCCGGCTGTTGATAGCAATGAGTTGACCTTAGAGAATTGTCGTAATTAACCCAATCATTAGCTAAGATGATTATTTACGAGATGATGTTGCTGTAGGTATACTGAAATACAGTTCGAGTAGTACAGAAACAGAGTAGTTGAAAAATACATTGTTAAGTTTTAAGCCGGTGTGAAGTAAATGTTAGGATGGCGTGAGTAGCATCTCTTAAAGTATAATTAAGTTAAAACTCAACTTAACTTTATCAATTATCATTTTTATTATTATTTTTTCAAGACACGATACATATATTAATAGTATTGACATATTTATTTTCATTCATTTTTGACTTATGAAAACTTTTGATCGGATAGATGATATAATCGGAAGTAACTGGGTGACCGAGCCTGGCTTGGTAATTTTATTAAGATATAAAACAAATACTTTGTTAGTGCGTCCGTTACCCATTGAGCTATTACAACTTTACAAATAACAGCAAAATTAGGCTTTGGATTCTATTTCTATTTTAGCAGCTTTTGTCTGCCCGAAAACAAAGATAAAACGTCATTTTTTTTAATGAAACCTAGGTAGATCGATTTATCTCCTCTGAAACCTACATACTAAGTTTCATGAAATCAATGGAGCCGTTTCAGAAATTCAGATTCTATATATATATATATATACATACAAGATTAACTCTTTTAAATATTAAAGATAACATTTTGAAGAACTAACAAAAGACAATGCTGAATACATACGCCTGTAAATCCTTAATATTTAAATGACTTAATTTATATAAGAGTATATATTTTCCGAATCTCGGAATCAGCTTCAACGGTTTTCATGAAATTCCTGCTTGTAGGAGGTTTTGGGGAGGAAAAATCGATCTAGCTAAGTTTCATTAAAAAAATGTCGTTTTATACCTGTTTTTCGACATTAAAAAATGCTAAAATGAAGAATAGAATCCAATAGACATTTGCGATGTCAAATGCAAGTTGTGATAGCCTAACGGGACGAAAGTATAAAACCGGGCATCGATTCCCATATGTCATTTGGCGCTTTCTTATTTTTTTTATTTGCATTAAAAAAAAATCGGTCACCTAGGTATTTATATTTATAATGGAACTAGATTTAATATAAGTGTTCATTGTTAATGTATCTATAATATATCGTTGGTGCATCAAATAAATAAAACTGAGTATTTCTTTACGCTTTGTTGTACATTACTAAATAACGCTTCTTCCAAAAGTACCGTCTCCTAAAATTATTGATAGCTGATCCTCGCATGTCTTTACGATATCACGTTTTTATTAATCTAATCAACTGTCTTTGTAAATATAGGCGTGAGTAACACAAAAACAAGTCATTGTTCTTTAATTTTTTGTACCTAATCCATTTGTCATTTAACTATTTTTGCCTATTTGACGAATAAACAAATATGAATATAAAAGTATTTACTAGGACATTTCCGGGAGGTGCTGATTTATAAAAGCACTTTTTTAAGAACTAGACGTTAGAATATTCGTTTGAACCGAGTTATTATACAAGAGTAGGGGAGTTATAGGCAGTCTTGTGTGAAGTGTCACAATAAATAATGAGAGACAAGATGAAACTTGTATACTTAAAAGTAAGTAAGCTGTTACTATCCCACTGCTGAGAATAGGCCTCTTCTCTCCGTTTTTGGAGAGAACGATTGGAGCTAAAACCTGCCACGCTGCTCCAATGCCGATTGGTAGGATACACATATCTCCTGAATTCTCTAGAGATATGCAGGTTTCCTCACGATGTTTTCCTTCACCGAAAAGCGTGTGATTAATTTAAATTATCAATTAGACACATAAGTTTTAGCAGAAAAAGTCATTGGTGTCTGACCGGGTTTGAACCTGCGACCTTTTCGAAAGTCGAAAGGTGTTGCCGCTGGGCCATCACAGCTTGTTTACTTATCTTTATCTAATCACACATAAGAAAAGAGAGCCACATTGATAGTCTCATTTGCTTTATATTTTCTTTAAAATTTATATATTTAAAAAAAAAAATATATATATTTTAATCTCGGATATGGCTCCTACGATTTCATGAAATTCAGCATGTAGAGGGGGAAAAAATCGATCTAGCTAGGTTTCATTTAAAAAATGTCTTTTTATCCCTGATTATTTCGGCCATTAAAAAAAAATGTCTATATGTAGTTACCGAGGAAGGCAATGGGCACATTTAAGGTTAGCTTCCCTACTCTAGTATAATAACTATGCGTATTAGTCAGTAACTTAAAAAATAATAAAAAGAGTACATATACTTGTCAACCAACTGTTAATTCAGTGGTATTTTTTAGTGCGCAAATTTAAAATTGTAACTAGTTGCAGTAAATAAATTTTTTGGCAGTACCATCAACATAAATTTAACATTTAAATAAATCACGGCAATATATCATTTGATATCTTGAGAGGACGTTTGCGCGGCGTGACGTATCAATTTACAAAAGTCATCAGCAACAATTTACATGGCACGCAGTATTGGCATGTGGTGAATTTATCTATAAAATAATTTGCTAGTGTATAAAGCCAGTCTTGTAAATTGACGAAATTCACAAAACTAAAAAAAACACTGGAATAAAAAATGCATACATGTAATTTAAGTAGTAAGCCGCCATTATAATATTCTTAGGCATTCGCGATTCTTAGGCAAGGCTCTTTCTAATATAACAGGCAGCTATCAAAATATCCCCAGATATACGCAGAGTAATTTAAAAAAAAACTACATAAAACATCCTAAATTAAGCTGTCTTACATTGTTGATGTTTACAAAAGTTCATTGCAGTAACATTGCAGTGGTTAGTTACTAAAGTGATACCATGGTTATATATCTTAGGATTTATTGTAAAATATAAATTGGCGTGCACGAAAGTAAACTCAAAGAATAATGTGCTTGACTAAACGTGAGAAGATAGTGCGAGTCTGTAGTATTCTATAATTCTATACTTATTATAAAACAAAGTCACCAAAAGCTGTCTGTCTCTATGTGATTGATTTTCTCAACGATCTACTAGACGGATTTTTGTACGGTTTCTATCAAAAGGTAGTGCAATTCTTCCGGAAGGTTTTGGTTAATGGTACTTTACGGTTTGATGTTAATTTTTTATTAAAGAGGTCGCGCAATTATACAAAAATTCGGCTGTTGGGAGCTTGCGCCGTGTAAACCAATAGAGATACTATAATAATGTACTAGAGAATTGTAGATCTACAAAAATACTACAAGAGTCAACAATATATCTCTATCTCATATGGTTAACTCACAATTTTATGGTTTATGGTTAACTGACACTTTTATACTTATAATTTTAATTAAGTACACTGATTTCCATGCGGAAGAAGCCGTACGCACAGATAGTATAAAATAAAATTAAATATTTGAAATATATTATTAAGTACTGGAGTTTTGTCTGATTTTTAAGGGCTTAGAGGTTTTAAATGTTTACAATGTTTTTGACGTCAAGATTCCAAGATATCGGAACCACTAACACAGCGACTATGAAGTTAAGTTAAGGTGTGAATTACCCAATCAGGATTAGATGGAGACCATATAACGATACACTATATTTACTGCACGACTTCAAATGTTGTTTCTACTATAATTTTAGCATACATTATTTGACGATTCAGAGTCATTATTTATGTAAATTGAGTTGTAGTACAGAACATCAGCATATTTATACTACCTACCTACCTATACATATATATATATATATATATATATATATATATATATATATATATATATATATATATATATATATATATATATATATATATATATATATATATATATATATATATATATATGTGTGTGTAAAGAATATAAATTATTTTTCATTTCTATATGTGTATATCTTCATTTTAAATTTTTCTTTGATTTTTCAGGAACCTATATTAGTTTTAGTTTATAGTGTATAGTGTAAATATAGTGATTAAGACAAATGAAAATTAAAAAAAAAAAAAAAATTTCACAGCAACACACTTTTTTATTTGCCGCTCCAAGAAAATTACATTATAAAACGAATGATATTATAACATGTAATTAACTACTATTATAAAGATGTGTGCTTCAATAGATTATTACCCATTATTCATCGTATAATTATTTCAGATTTCTTTTTGAATTATTATCTTATTTATTAATCCAGATATGATTAATCTTATTGTATATACGGAATAAGAAAGAAACAAAGTAGGAACCGACATAAGCTTGCGGCTCTTGCTTTGCGCCTTGCAAAGGTATGTAAGTTGTTTGTGGGTTTGGCTATAAGATTCTATAATATAATTCCGCATTCAATTTTATCTTTGCCATTACAGCAGTTTAAAAAAACTGTTAAAAGACGGCTTTTACATAAAGCCTACTAAGTATAGTATAATATAATCCTATACAGTAGTATATTATTTCGTTGATAAGAATGCGTGGATATCTCTACTGTCCGACCCAGTAAAAGATAGTAATGACTTAATATAACTAGTTGTAAGTATTATTTTGAAAAGAAAACCTAGCTACCGCTAAGTTCCTTACTGTTGTTTCTCGCTAGGAACAGCTTTCCGAACCAGCAGTAGAATTGACGATTCAAAAACACTTGTGTACAAGTTTACTTGAATAAATTTAAGAAAATTTTAAATTTGAGTTTGAAAATAATATACACAATTGTAATACGCGGATTTAGACTTAGTAATAAAAAAATGTGCTCCAATGCTATGTGGCTCACGAACTCTATGTCACTTCAATGAGTTAATTTACTTAGCATTCGCGGACGCATTATATACCGTGCTAAATGATTTTGACGATCCGTGTTTTTTTTTACACAAAAATATATCAATATCTGAATAAATAATTTAAAAAGGTAAACAAATACTAAATGTACAAAATCAATTGGTCACGGATTTCCAATAAATTTTTCGTAAACAGGTAGGTGTGTCTAGTTAGCGAGGCTGTGCAAAAACATGATATTTATTTGAAATTTACGTTATACATTAAATGTTTGCAAAAATATTTGCCTAAAATGGACAACGAAAGGTAATGTGAATGATTTTTTTTACAACGTTTCCTACTATGACAGGTATTACTTTTCTTATCTGAAAATTAGTTTATTTTAAAATATTTTGTACATCCATTATATTTGGAAAATGATTGTTTAACTAATAAACCTTGAATGGTGTACATTTACGTTAATGTTGCAATTTAAGCAAATTTCTGGCTATAGAAGTGTATGCATAGCTACAATTAAGCAATGCTTATGTAATAGAGCTAAATTTACAAAAAATACGTCGTGTGACGTTCGAAAAAAAATATCGTGAGAAGGTCTTACAAGAATTATTTTAAACCTAATAATATAATAAGAACCTGGGTGACGGAGCCTTGCTCGGTAACTATTTTTTATAAATAAAAAAAGTTTTTATCTGGCATCGATCGATTTTGAATTTGAACCGCCATTACCCAATTGAGCTATTAACACTTTGCAATTGACAGCGTAATTATCCTTTGCTTTCTCATAAAATTATGGTAATTTTTTTAGTGCCTTAAAACAGGGATAAAGCAATATTTTTTCTTAATAAAACCTAGCTAGATTGATTTCCCCCCATCTACATGCTGAATTTTATCAAAATCGTTGGAGTCGTTTCCAATGTCGTTTTTAAACGACATTTTTTTGCAATATTGTAGAAAAAATGAAAGACTAAAAAATTATAAAAATAATATTTTGATAACAAAAAAGTTATTTCTCACCTCCTCCGCTCTTATAACAGAGATAAGGAAACCGCCATACATTGCCGAGTCCTACGGAGTAACCGACGCAAGCCAGCACGAATTGTATTTTGTTAGCCCAAAAAGGTCTTCTGGGTTTTAAGTGAACGGTTTCTGCGTCCTCTTCTTCTTCACCACAATCACTCTCATGTGATGCTGTTTCCTCATCTGGTGGCCTGTTAACATCATTGGAATTAGCTTTTCTATAGCCTATATATTATTCTGGTGTATAAGGAATGATTGTGCCACATTTCAGCGATATTGGTTCAGCGGATTCGCCGTGAAAGAGTAACAAACATACTCAAAAATATTCGCATTTATAATAGTAGGATAGGATAGTGGGATTTATATAAGGATCGTTTTCACAGTAAATTATGTACATGTCTCCCATAATATTAAATAAGTAAATAAATATTTAAATATATATTAATAATATTTATTAGATATATTTAAAATATGCCATAATATTAAATGTTATTTTACGTTTATAAAAACTTCCGCAAATATTTTAATCAAATATGTATTTGTTAAGAATATTATGATTAGTATTTCATGTTTCAACTGAATTGAAACGAAAAGAATGAATATATTTCATTTGAAATTATCTCCTTACCAAAATATTGCGTAAATATTTGTACACGTATTACAGAGGATTTTAAGTGTTCTCATTGTTAAATTTATAATTATGTCAAGTATATTGACTTTGTTTATATAAGATATAAGACCTATGCCAAAATAAGCACACATTTAAGTCCCTAAAATAAGAAAATACGTTAATAAAATATAACATATTATATAGAATCTATATCATCATCCTCCTGCCCTTATCCCACTCTAAGTGGGGTCGGTACAACATGTAATAAATTCAAAATTCAAATTCAAAATATTCTTTATTCAAATAAACTTGTAAACAAGTGCTTTTGAATCGTCAACTCTACTGTAAAAAACTATTGTAATAAACATGCTGTGACATGATTTGGCTGCGTTTTTACGACCGGCCGCCTGCCTGACGTCAACTTACCTTAGTCGTATTTTACGACACCTCGGTAAGAAAGAGGGTGGTCTATTCTACTAAACCGGATACCACACGGTGGGTCAACTTACCTTAATCGCCTTTTGCGACACCTCGGTAAGAAATGAGGGTGGCGCTATTCTATTCAGCCGGATACCACACGGCGTAGAAGAAATAACGGTAATAATACTTTTTCTAAATAAAAATAATAATTACAAAATAACATATCGATAGTTAAAATATAAATCCCGTCTGCCTCAAACTATTTCGATTGCAGGATTGAAAATTAAAAATTTGCAGATATTTTTTACACAGTCTGGTTCGAAAAATCCACATGCGATAATTATACATACCTGTATGCAATCCTGAAAAAAATTTATTTTCCTTGTTTTGTAGTCAGGTAAAATTATCAAGGCTATTGAGACATTTTTTATAGTTACTTAAAATCTATGGTTTACCGTTCCCATCAAAACGTATCTAATTACATAGATGTAATGTTATTATGTTTACAATAAAATACAGTTAAAATTGTAAATATTTTTTAATAAAAATAGTGTAAATTTAATGTTCTAGAAATATTCGTCAAATTATTGTACTATAAGTCATTATTTAATTAAATAGTGAAAGACATTTTATATGTGTCTTCCACCGTTCTTTATTAAAAGATTTTTACAATGTACTAGTTAATATATCATTAATTTAAAACAAAAAAATAACCAGCGTATATAATTGGTATACAAACTTAATTTAACAAAGAAATCGCTTAATACTTAATAAGGAGTAATAAAAAAAAACAATACAAACAATTAGAGATATCGACGCAAGAATCAATTCAAGATAAATATGGGAAATCCTTATTCAAGCGAGTAACATATACGTAAACGTTTTATAAATCATTATCAAAAATGTCTGTGATAAGAGCAAGAACACGATCAATCCTATCCATATTCTATGAGATACGTGAGAGCAGATAACAAAGCGTTATCAGACACCAATTTCAAGGTCACGACAACTGTATTTCATAAAAATATAAGCCACCAATATTTGCTCACTTTAGGATGTTCCTGTCACATGTGGCATTTACTTTTGACAGATTTGAAGTTCCATACAAATATAACACTATATTTTTCTGCAAATCTACGTCATCGTCACGATATTGAAGATTACTACGGCTTATCTGTATTGGGCTTATCTGAAAACTTCTTTTAGTAATAAATTCCTGACTTATGGTCTTTTAGATATATAGTGAGTATTTATGGGTGGGGAATACTTACATAATTCCAGTTTAATATTATTTATTAAAGTATAAGTTTTTTATTGCACTGGTTCTTATAAAAGAAGATTAGTTAATTGAATAATAAGAGAAATCTCATAACTATTCAGGGCTATGTGCTAACATTTTAGATTGGTAAATATAACTTTTTCCTTCCAAAGAAGCATTAAATTAAAAAGAAGAAAAAACTGAAGACTGAAGAAAAACTTTGAAGAGAAAACTGTTTCTCAGATTTTCATATTACCACTTCGATTATATGAATTACATACGTAATTACAAGGTACATCATCATATCCTTTAAACGATAAACAGCAAAGTATATCAGGATCATTAATTGTTGTTGAGAATATGGTACTTCGGTCATTATATGCAAAAATTGGCTATTCTTATTCCGATTAAGTTACTTCTAAATATTTTTTTCTACATTTTCAAGAAACACAAGCAAAAGGAAGCAACTGGTATAGTTTAGTAACGTAACTGTTATTACTGATTTCATTTGTTTAGTGAGCGGTTAAGGTTTGACCCCAATAAGTATTGTTTATTTGAAACCTAACATATATGTATTGTATTTTCTTATGGTTTGGTCTTTATATTAATAATGTTGCAGTTAAGTGCAAAGTGATGAAGAACGTTATATCCAAGTATAAACTCTAGACATTCTAATCTTTGTGTACTTCTAAGTATTTTCGTAGCGAAACAAGTTTGATAAAACTAAGTAGGAGATGTTCTTCTTTATTTCTAAAGATGTAGTTCTCTGTAATGTATCCGTTAGTGGCAGCACCAACGGCGTATAATTTTAAAATTTAATTTTTCTCAAAATTATTAAAATAGTTAGTAATTAGATTAAATTTAATATAGTATAATTGGGACAGAATTATTTTTCTGTGTGTATGTGTTCATCATGTGTCTAAAAACTTTATTTATATACTATATTATTTCATTGTAACATTTATTGTCACGTATTATTGTCTCAAAAATATGACTTCTTAGTGTGCAGTATATGAAAACTAGAAGTTAAAATAAAAAAACAATCTAATTTGGAACAAATACGAAGAATATTATATGTGCCGTTACCATAGAGCCTATACTATCTATATTACCGCGTATACGTACCAAACTGGATTAGCCATTTTATGACATACATACGCATATCTTAAGGTGAAAGTAATTAATTCACTTTCAATTTCGTACTGTACTCACAAGGATGTATAGGAAGTTGGTAATTGGAAAGAAATTAAATTCGTATTTTGTAATTGAGATATACGTAGAGCTCTCTTTCGATAAACCAGTTCATATAAATCGAGCAGCTAACTATGTAATTATCCCAAACTTAGTTTACAACAACGTTCGCTGATCCATAGTCGTTGATCTTTCTAGTTTTAGTTATAGTTTCTAGTTTTTCAAGAGATGAGGGTTCAAAAAATACATCGGTTCGATCGCATGAGAATTGTATAATGAGTAAAATCACATAATTATGTATTTTATTGTTTGTTGTATAAACTAGAATACTGCATTGACGGTTTTAAATAGAGATAGAGCTATATACCGTATGCTTATAGCATGTATGAGACTTTTGTTTAGCGTATGATATTTTAAGGACTATGTTTAAAAGTTATTAAGAAATCTGCAATAATGTTATGTAGTTCTGGAGAAAAATGCCAAATTTACCTTAATTCACAGGTATATAAGGTATAGGTATATCTAACCTATCATTACGAATTTTATCAGTAACGCATTGTTATTATTCTGCACTATTATAAGCATATATTTTATAGGTTATATTGACGACCTCTAGCAATATGTATGTCATTAACGTTTACTCAACTAAGTTAACATTCGGGAAAAATATAAAATAATTTTTGGTCAACTAGTTTGATGAAAACAGATATGATACTTAATATAGCACAATAGTCTTGTAAATATAATTGTCTGTTGGAACAATTGAATAATGACTTGAAAAGGATGTGACATCCGGAAAGATACTTACGTAGGAGGACGCACGAGATGAAACAGTTCCGTAGGCGATGTTGGAACTCGTCGTATGACCATCTTTCGCCCGTCAGTACATCCCATTCCGATTGAAGCAAGCGAACGCACAGAAGGAGCATAGTGATTCGTGCCGCTATCAGAACCTTCTGGATAGGTTGTGACTTGGTCGTATGGGCGAAGACTTCGCGCGGATGCTGCACCAGAAGCGGCATTCACATCTCTGAATTTATGTGTATCGGTGAAGCTTTTAACTTTGCGGATTTGTCCAGAGGGCGTCAAAAAAGGTGTTGGTGTATTAGGCTCTAGAAGTTTAAAATGTTCATTATCTTGGTCTGCGAAGTGGTCCACGTGGATGGCCACGCTAGGCAAGGCGGCTTCCGCCGAGGAATCGGCTTTACTCATGCTATTACGTCACAAAGTCATAACGTTGTGATTAATGTCGCGTTTGTCGCTGGTAACGCGATCGTAAGAGTTTCACTAACTGAAGGCGAGCGAGATCGGCAAAGCAGACCGACCGACTGGCTTGTCAATCGTGGCAATTGGTAAACAAAGTGTGATTCTGCCAGTGCAGAGTGGGGAGACTACAGGAAGGCAAGAGGAGCGGGGAGGTAGGAGGCCGCGCATGCGCCGAGGTGACCGCGATATGTAGCGCTGCGCTTGCGACTGACTAGTGATTGTACTAGTGATTTATCTATTATTCTACAAAATATTATGTCGTAGAGAGATAATATAAATTGTAATTTCATAATATTCCGTAAATAATCTGATAGCAAATAAATAAAGTTAATGTAAGGTTCTATTGTCATAAGCTACATTTTTTGTAGATTTATCAAATAGTTTGGCGGTTTTTTTGCCATAATTAAACTTTAATTTAACTTGAGATGGCGTACATTTCACTGCCGTGTGGTATCCGGGTGAATAGAATAGTACCACCCTCTATTCTTACCGAGGTGTCGTAAAAGGCGACTAAGGTAAGTCGACCCGCCGTGTGGTATCCGGCTGAGTAGAATAGACCAACCTCATTTCTTACCGAGGTGTCGTAAAAGGCGACTAAGGTAAGTTGACCCACCGTGTGGTATCCGGTTGAGTAGTATAGACCACCCTCTTTCTTATCGAGGAGTCGTAAAATACGACTTTGGTAAGTTGACGTCAGGCAGGCGGCCGGTCGTAAAAAACGTAGCCAAATCATATGACAACATGTTTGTAACATGTTGTGCCGACCCCACTTAGAGTGGGATAAGGGCAGGAGGATGATGAGATGGCGTACATTTCAAAATAGTATTTTGGTAAATATTTACTTACATCGGCAAAATAGATGAATCTGACACTTGGATGATTTCGTTGTTTCCCTGGTTTATTTAAGAATAATTAAATTTGTTATGTACCTACTAGCTTCTGCCCGCAATTTCGTCCGTTTGCACCATAGTATAGAAATAAAAAGTAGTTTCTATCACTCTCCAATTTCGTAAATATATTCAACACAAAAAAAGGAGTTTTGTAAGGTTAATTATTTTTAATAATTTTAAATTTAAGGTTAATAATTTTAACGAATTATTGAGATTACAAATTGTAACGTCGATGTTAAATTAAAAAAAAATATCGTTAGCAACCTGTATGCAAATTGTAACTCCATTTTAAAGAACACATGAACGTTGTTTAAATATTGCAAAAAGATCGGTTTAGAACTTAAGGAGATATACAATCATTAGTCATAAACAAATTACTGCGCCGTATCTGTCCCATCGTTCAAGATAAACTCAAAAACTAATGAACGGATTTTCATGTGGTTTTCTTCAATAGGTAGCGCGAATGTTAAAAAGAATGGTTAAATGGGTTCAGTTTACTAAATCTTAGGTTTTGATAAATATATACAGAATGGCTTTGTATGTTAGAACATTCAACTATGTAAGTGGGGTCGACACAGCATGTTATAAACATGTTGTCACATGATTTGGCTATGTATATTACGATCGGCCGTCTGCCTGATGTCAACTTAGTCGTATTTTACGACACCTCGGTTACAAAGAGAGTGGTCTATTCTACTTAAGCGGATACCGCACGATGGGTCATTTTACTGTAGTCGCCTTTTACGACATCTCGGTAAGAAATGAGGGTTGTCTATTCTACTCAGCCGGATACCACACGGCGGGTTGACTTACCTTAGTCGCCGATTACGACACCTCGGTAGGAAATGAGGGTGGAAAAATATCGTTAATTTTTTTTTCTAACATTTTTGTTCTTATACTAGCTGTGTCCACGGCTTTGCTCACGTGGGAATCAGTATGTCAAAGTTTATCTATCCTAATGAAAGTTCTATCAGAATCAAATAAGCCGCTTAAAATCCTTTCAGAATATTTTAATAAAATCGATCACGTACAGACAGCTTTTGGGGAATTTATTTTATAGAATATATAGTGTTACAACATGTTTTTAATACAACCTGCTTCGTAGAGTTGGTAATTAATATGAAAAAGCATTGTGGCTGTCATATTTTTATGTGTCATTGAGTTGTTGCGAAAGAGAACCAATAAGAAGGGTAAAGAAAATAATATCTTATTTTATTATTATTTTATTAATAATTGCTTAAATACTAAAGTCAATAATTATATTACACAAATTATGGTGATATCGAATATTTATTATCACAAAATTCAGAGGAGGCGACGATCTAAGTTAATCGAAATAAAATTAATTTAAACTAAATAGGACGCTACGAGCGTACCCGAGGGAGGCGGCTACGACACCGCAGCGCTCGTAGGGCCCTCGCCCGGGGGTCCTCCGGCGGCGCGCACTGTGAGTGAGTGAATAAGAAAGAAAGAGCCAACACCGCCCGGTGCCGACGGAGGAGCGGGGCGTAGGACTAGCTGCTGTAACGGCTCAGCGCTGGAACAGCGGGTTGGGAAAATCGGGCGGATGTGGCAGAGGTGCGGGCGGTGGACGCGCGCGGCGCCACGCCACAAGCCAGCAGGCCACCGCTGCTGCCACTGCCACGAGCGCCAGCAGCGCCGTCAGGGCTAGAGCTACTGCTAAGCCGGCCGCAGAGACGCACACTTCGCCTCCTGCACCGTTTGGAGCATTTGCTCCGTATGCACCCGAACCGTCTCGTTGTGGCGCTGCCTGAGATAGATCTCGTCTATCGAGTGTTAGAATCTGATTAGACTCAACTGTCACCTCCTCTCGAAGTTGGCCCGCTAGAGGACCATCGCTCTCATCGATTTCTCGTTTTCGTCGCTTTCCATATGCGTCGAATCCACGACAGTTTACCTAATTGAAAAAGAAATTAAAAATATTACAAAATTACTATACACATAAAAAGTCATAAGTAATCACTAACATTATTTATAAATGTGCGTCAACAATGTTAATTTAAATGATTTGCAAAAAATCGTGACTTACCGGTTGACATTTTCCAAAACAGACACGTATATTACATTGGAATTTTATATTGTCACTGCTGGGGAATTTAAAGGCGTTGAAAGAAGCTCGTAAAGCGCTACCATCTTCATTACGCTCCCATTCACCGAAAATGGCTTTATCAGTGGCGCAGCCATCTTCATCCGTAACTGTATATTCATTTTCTATATTCGTTGACACTTCACTTGTTTTTGCAATACAACTGCGTGCAAAACCACCATAGATACCTAAAACAATTTTTAACAGTAAAAAAAAACTAGTATTAAAGTAAAATTAACCTCTTGTTTTGATAATAATTTTTAAAATTGTTACTAACTTGATGGTTGGACATCAACTTGCAGTACCAAGTTTTCACCAATTTCAGCTGAGTTCACTTCACCTCCAGTTTGTGATACTATCCTCATTGAGCAAGTGGGCGGAGGTCCAGTGTTTGCAATCGTTCCAGCAGTTGTTAGCATTGATACATTAAAGGCTAACGTAACGTTCTGTTCGCCAGTTTGATATATACACTTGATGTGGAACGCTTTAGCATTAGATGTCACTAATTTCGGATGTTTTTGCATCACTAGTACAAAACTTGCTAATCCCTGCGTAAAACATTTTATGTATGTTATTTACATCTCCTATATAGATAAATTAGATAAAATTACTGTAATCTAAACATACTATTGATATTGCAAGATGAAATTTAAAGATAATTTAGTTGAGATTATATGACAACTTACGTTTACATGTACTAAACCGCAGTCGCCAAATAAAACAGTAAAGTCGACTGGTCTCTCTTCATTTTCCGTCGAATGCACAACGAGTCGACATCTCTCGTCTTTGCTATAACCTTTTACATAAAGTACTCCGTTGAAATCTTTTATTTTCAGACTAACACTTACGCCATTTGCGAGACAATGCACCTAAAAATTTTAAATGATGTTTTTTATACAACTCAACTAAAAAATTGTTATATTGCTTACACTTTAAATTTGTATTATATAGTTATTAATGTCCATATCAAAAGTTTACCTGCATATCTGGTAGAGGGAAGTCTGTCCGGTAATTGGGGGGAGTAGTAGCATTGCAGTACACTTTAGGATTTCCAGCATAGCCAGTGATGCAAGTACAGCGAGAGCGGTGATTAACACCCTCGCACGTTGCGAAAAGACCACAAGGTTCTGCTTCGCATGTTGGCACACATTTGTCATTAATGCATCGTGAAGAATTATCACAGTCATCGTCAGCACGACAGCCACCAGGTGCGCATGAGTCGCCGCGTAGTGTGTACCCGCGGCCTGAGTCGCATATGCAGCGACCTCTTGCATCCACTATACGCCCTTCGTACTCTAAGCAAGGTACACAGTTGCCGGTGTCGTCTAAACCTTGACCTTGTATACATTTTGCAGTTGGTGCTGAAAATATTGCATAAAAATCACATTAATTACATAAAAACATTTATTATTTACAGCACTATGAAAACAACTTACGTTTATATGTTGTACATTCTATAAGAGCATTTCCTCTATAGCCCGGCAAACATTCACATATCATTGTTCTAACTGGTAACGTTTCTGCAACTTTACACTCGGCGTTGATACCACAAGGGTTTGACTTTAAGCAAGGGTTAACACATTTGGCGTCTAAGCATGCAGATTCTGAGGGGCAGTCTACATCAGAGTAACAATGTGATTCGGTTTTATTGCATCCATTTGAAGTACTTTCGAATCCAGGTGGACAAACACAGTACACTTCATGAAGGTGCACTCGGCATTCTGCGGGTTCATTACATGTGTTAGCGGTGCAAGGCTCAACACATTTTAAATTTACACATGATTTTTCTGGCGTGCATTCTGTATTTGATCGGCAGCTGATTGGTGAACAAGCTACAGCTGGGTTACCAACTGTTCCTATGAGACAACGACAAGATGCGCGATGTTCAGATCCATAGCATTCAGCGGATTGTCCACAGATATCTGGTTCAACACTGCAGGCCGGGACACAGCGGTTATTAATACAAGTTTCATCATCTGCACATTGGCTATTGGCTTGACATTTTGTGTCATAACATCCCGTTCGTGGATCTCCTAGAAAACCAGGCTTACAGGCACATACCGGTTTATGATCTCTTATTTGGCAATCAGTGTTTGGTCCACAGTCGCAGGGATTCTTGCAGACAGACGTTACACACGCGTGATTAGAGGCACAGTCATTATCAATTTCACAGGCCACATCTGCTATAAGAGTAGATGGGCGACATATGCCTTTTCCGCTACTTACATATCCAGGTGGGCATGAACAAATCATTGTCCGAACGGGAAGAGTAGATGTGACTTCGCATTGGGCAGGTAATGTACAAGGTAGTAAGGCTGTACATGGATTTACACATTTAGCTGATAAGCAGGCTAATTTAGATGGACAATCTGCATCTGCGTAGCATTCGGCTGTAATTTGAGGTCTGCATTCTATATATGGGCTACCTGTATAACCTTGCTTGCATTTGCATACACTAATATGATTACGCACTAGGCATTCCGCATTAGTTCCGCAGGTATTTGTCAAAAGGCATGGATTAATACACCTATGTGCACGACACTGTTTGTCAAGTGGACAGTCGCCGTTTGATCTACATTCAATGGCGCTACATCCCAAATACCCATCAGCATTAAATCCAGGACGACAACGACACAGTATTTGAGATATTTCTACCGAACAATCAGCATTGGGTCCACATGTATTGTTTAATAAACACGGGCTAATACAGTTGCCATTAATACAAGCTTCATTTGATTGACATTCTGAATTAGAACGGCATCCAACGATACGGCAATCACGATACGGATTACCATCGAAACCTTCACGGCAAGCACAAACAGGTCTATGGTTGCGAATATAGCACTCAGCATTATTGCCGCAGCTGCATGGACTTCGACAGATTCTATTAATACATGATTCTTTATCACTGCAATCTTGATCAGATGAGCATCCCAGTGGCAGTAATTGTGCTAGTTGACATGTGCCTTTTTCCCCTGGAATATAACCTTGAGGGCAGCGGCATAATAATGTGCGGAATGGAACACTATCCGAAACTGAACAGCGAGCATTCACCCCACACGGCTTTAGTTCAAGACAAGCGTCGCGACATTTATCTCTGAGGCAAGCATAGCCGCTGGGACAATCGCCATCTGTTTGACATTCCGGTTCTCCAGAAACTAAAATTCTTTCACAATGGGTCCAAGGATCTCCCATCGGTAAAGCAGGTGGACATTTACAAGACGCAGCATGGTTTCTAGCGAAACAAATTGCATTAGAGGCGCAAGGTGGTCCATCTACAGAACAGGCGTTGTGACATACACCTTTTATACAGACACTATCATCCCTGCAGTCATTATCAATTTCGCATTCGGAAGCTTGACATTTATTGTAAGGGTTTCCGTCGGTGCCTAAAGGACAGCGGCATCGAGGCCTATGATTTTCTCCGTAGCATTCAGCACTTATAGCACAAGGATCTTCAACAACGCAAGGGTTTACACAAGCTCCATTGTAACACATGTCACTGTTAGGACATTCCACATCAGATGTGCAATCCACTGAAAGAATATTTTACTTTATAATCTTATTTTAATGAATAAAATTACATTATTTAATGCTTGCTGTGTATGTCTGTTCGTCAGTCCACAATTAATACAAAAGTAACGGATTTTAATATTGATTTACTTCATATGCAGTCGTATTTACGGTACACAGTATGAAGGATCTAGTATATAATTTGTTGAGGTTGTAAACTAATTGTCACGTACAAATTTACCAAAGTTAAAGAAAAAGAATTTGGATTACAGTTCATTAAATTTAAATATAAATAATCAAATAATAGTAATTCATAAAATTAAAAAAATATCTAAATTCTTTGAATTTAGATATGAGTTTATTTGATGAGTTTATTTGAATCCTATCCTATCCTTCTAATATTAAAAATGCGAAAGTTTGTATGTATGGATGTATGTTTGCTACTCTTTCACGACGAATCCGCTGAGCCAATATCGATCAAATTTGGCACAATTATTCCTTATACATCGGAATAACAGAATATATAAACGGCTATAGAAATCCTGTTGATTCTACAGGAATAAGATGACACTGAAAAGCGCCTATTATGAACCTACCACGCGACAACAGTCCACGCAAACGAAGTAGCGGGTAAAATATAGTAAAGAGTATTTTGAATTTTAAATTTTTATAATGTGTGCAAAAATAACTTTTTGAGTGCTAAATAGTTTTGATAATCTAATGTATTTTGTATTTCGGTTTGCAAGATATTGACCGTATCTTTTAAGTAGGTATATAATATCTCTTATAAGCTTATATTTAAATATTTGTTAACATTTCGAGTATGGTAGAGAATGCTCGTCAAAACATAGTCGCTAATAAAATTGTGTCAGAAAGCTTACCTTTAGTACATTCAATGTAGGGGTTTCCTGAGTGACTACGCTCGCAATAACAAACTGGATGGTGTCTTACTACTGTGCACTCAGCATTGGCTCCACAAATGCATGGGTTACCGCATGCACCATTTATACACGCTTGTGATAATGGACAGTCCGAGTTCGCTTTGCAACCTACTGGTAAAATATCTTCTGATTCTGTAATTTATATATTTTTTATTTAAAAACAACATAATCATACGTACTTATTTCAAAACGATATTTCTTCTAAAAACACTTACGTGGCGTACACCTAATTTGTGCATTACCCGTATGTCCTATCGGACAAGAGCACTGTGGCTTATGGTTGATAACACGACACAAAGCACCGAGTCCACAAGAATTAACGCATGGATTAATGCATATACGCTCATTACAACTTTGTTCTGGCCCGCAATCTTCATCCTTGTAACACTCTAATATAGATGGTTGTCTTGATTCTGTTAAAACAAAGTAGTACGTTTAAATTTATACAGATTTTTCTAAGATTGCTTTATTCTTATCTTTATTCGTTTGAAAACGACGATGAGCTTTTAAATTATTAACAAAAAAAGTTACGAAATAATTATTTATTTTAAGCACATGCATGATTCCTAAAATACAAACTTACCTGGGTTGCATTCGATTGTTGGATTTCCAATGTATCCTGGTGGGCAATTACAACGTGATGCATGCTCTGTAGATTCACAGAGCGCATTATGTCCGCAAGGCGCAGCCTTGCAAACGTCGATACAATTTCCACGTCGACAAGTTTGACTCGTGGTGCAATCCAGATCTGTTGAGCATTCAGCTTCCGGCAACGAACGGCATCCGCTGTCTGGTGCAGCACGTCCCTCGTCGGGACATACACAGGCCACAGCGCGTAATGGCAATATGTCAACTGTTTTACAAATGAGACCAATGTCGCATGGATTGCCCTGACATAAGTCGATGCATCGATTATTTACGCAGCCAAGGGGGTGAGCACAATCAGCGTCGGTAGAACATTCATCTGTCAACTGTGTAGTAGCGCAGCCGCGATTATATGGATCTCCATTGTAACCGGGTGGGCAAGTGCATAACGGGCGATGGCGGTTGGCCGTGCATATAGCACCTGGTGCACAACTATTTTCGGTACATGCTGGCTGACAGAATCTATTTAAACGATTGCAAATTTGTGTGTCATCGCAGTCTTCATTGTAGTGACATACTGCAGAAATGCAAGCTCGATGTGCATCTCCCTGTGTGCCAATTGGACATCGGCACGTAGCTACATGAGCGACTGTTTCACAAACGGCGTCTCGGCCACATGGCCCTCCTTGAACACACGGATCTCGACAATAGCCATTTAGGCAGGTCTTATCAAATGGACAATTATCGTTTGAAGTGCACTCAGCTGAAAATAAAAAGCTTTGCTGTCACACAACAAAAAAATAAAACGAGTCTATTAATATTATGATATTATAAATATATCATCGCCTAATTTTGGGCAATAACATCGTTGTAATTTTATCTCCAATTATAATTCTAACAAGTTATACAGCGTCATATGTTGAAGTTATATTATATTATAAAGCATATGTGGTTATACTATTGCCTCATCGACTTACGTGTATAGCAAGCTCGCGAAGGGTCTCCGGCGGTGCCCGGTGGACAGCGACAACGGGCACGATGCGAATTCGCCTCGCACAGCGCACCCACGCCGCACGCGCCGGCGCAAGCTGATGTACAACGTTGGGCCACGCAAGCTTCTGCTGCGCCACATTCCAGGTCCGATAAGCATATTGGTCCAGCTTCACCTGGTTTATAATAATTATTTATAGATTTATTTGAGTCCAAATATTGTGATCCTATGTTCAAGATGCAATTCTGAGTTTGGTAATACATACTTGGGATGCAAGCAACGTTAGGGTCTCCTTTTAAAGGTGGTACACAAGAACATGAGGCACGATGTGCGCTAGCACGGCACTCAGCGCCCACGCCACAAGCGCCTATTGAGCACACGTTCTTACATTGTTCATTGACGCATTGTTCTTCATCATTGCATTCAGAATCTTCTTTGCATTGTCCTCCTTTACAAAATATAATGACGTTAATATATATATATATATATATATATATATATATATATATATATATATATATATATATATATATATATATATATATATATATATATATATATATATATATATATATATATATAATGACAATATCATTCCACCAAAAAATAGCCTTTCCAGTCCCAAAAAGAATTACAATATAATTTATATACAGGTTATGGTACAAAATATAAACACTGAAGTTTTCTTCTATATTGCTAAGAGCCCTTCAAATCTTCTATCGTTTCTACTCACGGAGTGTGCTTTGCATTCTGATGTAAAGGTAAAAATAGCTATTAGTAAAATGAACATGAATAGTGTTTTTTATGTAATATTCAACATTAAACATTAATCAAGATACTCATTAATTATATAAAAAAAATAACTTACTAGGATTACATTGTACTGAAGCATCACCAATTAAGGGATGCGGGCATTCGCATACCAGGGTGCGGAACGGTAATGTGTTTGCAACACGACAAGTGGCACGGATTCCACAAGATGTTGTATCACACGGATTTTTGCAGTTTCCTTGTAGACATGCTAATCCAGGGCCACATTCTGCATCGTAAGAGCACTCAGCTTGCTCTTGCACTAAAATAATTTTATGATTATAATTACTTTACCAGTAACTGAGGTAAATAAATCATACTACGAATTGTTATAACTTTAAAAGTACCTGATTTACATTCAATCTTAGGATCGCCTTGAGTAGCACGTGGACATTCACATATTGGACTGTGGCGAACGACGTTGCATAGTGCTCCAAGTGCACAGGCTCCGGGACACGGGTTTTGACACATATTAGCTCTGCATGCTAACCACATAGGACAGTCGCTGTCCACGGTACATTCATCTCTTTGACAGGCAGTCCATGGGTCACCTCGACTTCCTGAATCACACTTGCAAGATGCTACGTGCCCGCGTGCATAACAATGAGCCTCAGAACCACAGCGTGTGCGGCTACACACTTTGAAACAAGACCCACTTTCGCAGCTCTCATCATCGGGACAGTCATTGTTACTATGACACTGAACTGAAAAATCAATATTTGCAATTAATATCGACAAAATATGTAGTACAACAAGAAAACATCTTCCGTAGTTGCATTATTTAATAGAAGAAAATATGCCAATGAACACTAGTTAATTTTTAAATGTCGTATTAATGGATAATATTTAATACGACATTTAAAAATCGGAATTTGTTACTATTACCTGAATAACATCCCCTATATGCGTCACCTTCATACAAAGGTAAACAAGTACAACGAGCTCTATGCTGTTTCGCTATGCATCTAGCATTTAAGCCGCAATTTGTGGGTCCACATGCTGGTATACATTTGGAACCAATACATGCGGCGTTATCGGCACATTGATCATCATGGACACATTCTGGAACTGGCGGGGTTGGGGAGATGACAGTAATACGTTCACATCGTACAAATGAATATCCAGTGTATCCGGCAGGACAAGAGCAAACTGCAGAATGTCTAACCCCTGTGCATATAGCGTTTATACCACATGCATTAATACATGGGTCTGCACATTTCCTGTTGATGCATGATCGATCACCAGGACAGTCATCGTTAACGATACATTCCGGGTAAGTACACAAACCATCGCGACACATTCCATGACTTCCACAAGGATTTGGATCGCATGGATCGAATACGGTCGGAACCGTAGATGGTGTATCTGAAAATTAAAAGATATATTTATTTATTATTTAAATTAACTGGCGGGATTTAGTAATAAAATTCTGTTTATGAAAACTGACCTCTGACTCGACAATTTTGAAATGGATCGCCAGTCATTGATGGAGGACATGAACATATAGGAGCATGATCAAAAACTCTGCACATCGCTCCGTTACCACAGGTGCCGATACATGGATCAATGCATTTATTACGGACACAAGCTCGATCTCTTGGACATTCAGAGCTTACAACACATTCAGGCCTGCATCCCGTAGACGCAGCATCACCACTAGTGCCACTGGGACATGAACATAATGCTTTGTTTCCTGCTTCTGTGCATATGGCACCTGGTCCACATGGAGATGGTGTACACGGTGGTGCTGAAATTAATATGATTTCTTTTATCGATATTTAAAAAGAATATCGACCAATTATAAATCGAATTAAATTTACCCAACATATTATAACTGCATATACATTTTATATAAAGTGAAATATTTACCTGATGGTATGGTATCACATCTTTCGAAGGCATTCCCTCTCATTCCAGTAGGACATGAACATAGCGGAATATGATTTATAGTTTCACATTCTGCACTAACACCGCAAGTTCCTTGACATGGATCCCGACAGTGTGATCTTATACAGGCGCGATTTGGAGAGCAATCTGAATCGGCAACACATTCTGGTCGACAACCACTGTACGGGTCACCGTGTAAGCCCGACTCGCATTCGCAGGAGGCACTAGTATCTCTGGCACGACATATTGCACCAGGACCACAAGGAGATGGATTACATGGGTTGTTTGGTGGAATAACTGTAAAATTATAAAAATATATTAAACTATGAGTTATATCAGAAAAGAGCAAATATAGCAAGCGTTTTTGCTTATATACATATATATGCTTATAATAATGTATAAAAATATTACATTTATTAGCGCAACTTCCTTTGTTTCGCAGTTAAAACCCATGCCTAAATTTTAAAAGCGAAAATTAAAGGTTATTGCAACTTACGGCTCCAACTTTTTTTTTTATTAGCAATAATTTAGAACCATATAATAAAAGCAAATTTCCAGGTGGATCTATCTTACAGACAACTCCGATGGGTCGACATTCTATAAGAGGATTTCCAGTTGTAGATGGGGGACAATCACAGCGAGGTTCATGTGCCAGAGCTGTACAAACAGCTCCTTGCCCACATGCTCCAGGGCAAGGGTCAATGCAATGTTTATTTAAACACATGAGTTTCCAGTCGCAATCAGTAGACTTGAGACATTCAGGGCGGCAAAACGGTGGGACACCAACATGATCGGCACGGCATTGGCAAACACTATCAACACATTCTGCATTCGGACCACATTCTGTACACGGCGATTTCATTTCAGCTTCAGGAGTAATAACTGTAAGATACATGAAGATGATTGTATGATGTTATTATAATAAATACATTTTTATTATATCTTACAAACTCTGTTACAATAATATATTTTATATCATTTTATATTACCTTGCAAACATCGTGTAAATGGATCACCAGTATAGTAACTTGGACAGCTACAAATTGGTGAGTGTGACATAGTTTTACAAGTAGCACCTGTTCCACATGAACCCGGACAAGGATCTTTACATTTATTATTAAAACAGGCTCGAGTCGGTGGACAGTCTGAATCAACACGACATTCAGGCCGACAACTTGGTGGTTCCTCATACATGGCAGAGCGGCAGGAACAGTGAGCTACAGTACCAGCAGAATGACAAATGCTGTTTGGTCCACATGGATTTGGTGAGCATGGATCAGTTACAGTTGGTGCTAAAACAAAAAATACATACGAATAAAATATTTTCTTGACAAAACTTTGACTTATTATAGATTAACCTTAAAGGCCCAAAAAAATTAAAAACATACCTATTACACGTCGACAAGCGATAAAAGGATCTCCTCTTAATGAGACTGGGCATTCGCAAATTGCCAAGTGATTGTAAACATTGCAAAGTGCATCTATTCCGCACGCATTTTTACATGGATCTATGCATTTATAATTAACGCAAGCAAGCTGTTTAGCGCATTCATTATCATTAGTACATTCTGGTCGACATTCGATGTAAGCATTGCCATGGTATCCGGGAATGCATAAACATGTTCCATTATTACATATGGCATTGACACCACATGGTGATATGGCACAAGCATCCACCGGCGGCAGTTTCACAATATCTGAGATAAAAAATAGAGAAAGTTTAAATTATATTATACATATGTATATTGTATTACAAAAACGCCGTGTGGCATTCGGCCGAGTATAATAGACCACCCTCATTTCTTACCGAGGTGTCGTAAAAGGCGGCTAAGGTAAGTTGACCCACCGTGTGGGATCCGGTTAAGTAGAATAGAAGTAAGAAAGGGTGGTCTACCCTCTTTCTTACCGAGGTGTCTTAAAATAGGACTAAGGTAAGTTGCTGTCAGGCAGGCGGCCGGTCGTAACCCCGAACCCCACTTAGAGTAGGATAAGGGCAGGAAGATGATAATATATAGTGTATTACAATATATGTTAGTGTCGGTGTGTTGTCTAATGTGGCTCTAATTCTTTGGAGTCTATCATGCTCATAGTATATCTTTGTATTCTAAATAATTGTTTATTGGTCGTCATAATCCAGTGACAGAACCTACCAACTCTACCAACCCAACAGTGAACCAATTGTGAAGCTAATATTTTTACTAATATTTGATTTGAATACAAGTCTACTAGTACATACATATACAAGTCACCTAACGATTTTAATTACTTACGTATGTATTGTAATTTTTTTATTATTTGTGTTTGTGTTGTTAGTTGTTTGACATAACTATATCTATTCATTTAATTTATTTTCCTACCTTTGATTATTTTATAGCAGCCGACAAATGGATCTCCTTTAAACCCTGACAAACATATACAAATGGCAAGATGATTCATTGCGCGGCACTCTGTATTAGCCCCACAGGACCCTACGCAAGGATTTACGCATTTTTCACGTACGCACGACTTATCTTTCGAACAATCTTCATTAATTATGCATTCAGGGGCACACTGTGGAGGTACTCCAATATATCCTGGCTTGCAAAAACAAGATGCTGACCCACCTACATCTTTACAGATAGAAAATTGGCCACAGGGATTTGGTTCACAAGGCAATTCAGATGGCGCTAACAATATCTTTATTTTACTACATTTTATGAAAGGATCTCCTTCAAATCCTTCGAGACAACTGCAGTATGGGCTATGGCGATGAACACGACATTGAGAATTTTCGCCACAAATTCCAATGCAAGGGTCTATGCATTTTTGCTTAATACAGGCATCAGTCAGTGAGCATTCTGCACTAGTTACACATTCTGGACGACAGTTTGGTGGATTGCCCTTGTACTCTGGAAGGCACGAACACACTGCTTGTGTATTAACAATTTTGCATGTACTATAAGGGCCACATGGTGATGGATAACATGGATCCTTCTGAGTTTCTATAAAAGTAAAACATATAAAATGTGTTATAAAAATTTACTTAAATACTCAAATAAGGCTAAAAAATTTAATGAATATTATTACCTTCCCTTAAGACGCAATGATCGTAGGGATTACCTATGTAGTCTACAATACAACTACATTTAGCGATGTGATTAACTGTTTGACAGTCAGCATTAATTCCACAAAAACCTAAACAAGGATCTTGACATTTATTGTTTATACATGTTAAATATTGTGGACAGTCAGAGTTGAGTAAACATTCTGGTCTACACCCTTCGTAAGGATTTCCAAAGAATCCAGTTATACATATACAACTAGCCGCTTGATTTCGCTCTTGACATATGGCGTTGGGTCCGCATGGATTTGGTGAACATGGTTTTATTTGCTCCGTCGGCTTTGGTATAGATACTAAAAAAGGTGATATAATTAGTTATAATGATGATGCCATATTGTCACGTTTCATATTCAAATTTTAAGCATTGGTTGATACGTAAAAAAATAAATGAATTTTGACACTACCTTTAATAAGATGGCATTGTTCGAAAGCATCTCCTTCGTAACCGGGATTACAAGAGCATAACGGAGAATGACTGATCACACGACATTCTGCATTACGTCCGCAAGCACCTACACAAGGATCGGTGCATTTACTATTAATACAAGATTTATCGGAAGAACATTCACTATTGGTGATACATTCAGGTCTACAATACGGAGGGTTTCCTATAAAGCCAGGTAAACATGTGCAAGCTGGTGCATCTTTAATTTCAAGGCAAACCGAGTTTGGACCACATGGTGAAGGGGTGCATGGTGTTTTCTTTGGAGTACTTTCATCTGTAAATAAGAAAATTAGTAAAGTTTTATTTAAAGCCTTCTTATTAAGTAAATCATAAAATATCTTGTAAACAAACATACATGGAATACTGGAGCATCGTGTAAATGGATCTCCTGTTAGACCACCTCGGCAATAACAAACAGGTTTATGGTTATGAACTTTACATTCTGCATTTACTCCACATGATCCTTGACATGGATTTACGCATTTTTGATTAGTACATGACAGCACACTAGTACATTCCGAATCAACTAAACACTCGGGCCGACAAGATGGTGGTGTTCCGATATAACCTAAAAGACATGAGCAAACGCCTTGGTTTTGGACTGTGCGGCACTGGCTATTAGGGCCGCATGGAGAAGGCACACACGGATTTTTCTTTTCGGGTTCAACTAAAAAAAAAATATATACATATATCAACAAAAATTCAATTTATTTAATGCAATTTAATTATTGCTTGCTTTTTATATTTAAGTTTTTAGTTATGAGAATCAATTACCTTCGAGAGGTATACATGCAAAGAAGGCATTTCCTACGGTATTTCCTTGGCAACTACATATAGGTATATGATTGTGTACTTCACATATGGCATTTTGACCACATAGATTTAGACATGGGTTAAGGCATTTATTATTTACACACGCTAGGTTTGAGGCGCAATCTGAGTTATGGGTGCATTCAGGTCGGCAACTTGAATAAGGATTTCCAAAATAGTCCGGTCGACAAGTGCAAACTCCATCGTTACAGTCGGCGTTTGCTCCGCAAGGATTTGGTTTGCAATTATCATATATAGTGGGCACGTGATCTGAAATGAAATATTGAATTACAATACGGTATAATCTACAATATTATTATTTTGCTTGTTTTATATTTGTAAAATTTCACTTTCTATTAAAAATAACACAAAAAAATATTACCTATTACTTCCTTAAAGTAACAACTTTCGAATGGATTCCCAGTGTATCCTTCAGTGCAGCTACATACAGCAGAATGTTGATAGACACGACATATAGTTTGCAATCCACATGAACCTTGACAAGGATCTTGACATTTACGATTTATGCATGCTTTACTAGAAGGACAATCTGAATTTACAATACATTCTGGTTTGCAATTTGGTGGAAGTCCAATAAAGTTATCCATGCATATGCACATAGGTATTTTATTGATACTCTGGCAAACGGAATTCGGGCCACACGGTGATGGGATACATGAATTTACATCGTCGGGCTCAGCCTCTGTAAAAAATATTTCAATGTAATCTATATTAATCACTAAATATCCAAGACAACCTATTGCCATTAATGTCTTACTTTCTGTTAAAACGCATCTTGTGAATGGATCTCCTTGATAGCCTTCTTTACAGGAACAAATTGGTGAATGATTTATGACTTTGCAATTGGAATTTTGACCACAAACATTAATGCAAGGATTAATACATTTTTGTTTCGAACAACTTTTTGACTTTTCGCATTCAGAATTAATAGTACATTCTGGACGACAATTTGGAGGAAATCCTATATATTCCGGTAAACAGGAACAAGAAACAATTCCGTTATTATCTTTGCAGACACTATTGCTCCCACATGGGTTTGGTACACAAAGATTTTTAGTCACGTATTCTACAACAAAATAATTTTATTTGATTATCAATCATTTTATTAAAATTTAATTACGATAATGTTAATATATTTACCCGGTTCATTTATAATAATATGACAATATTCATATGGATTGCCCGTATATCCAGAAGAACATTTGCAAGTTGGTAAATGATTAATAACGTCACAAATAGCGGTTGTACCGCATACACCTGGACACGGATCTTCACATTTATTTCTAATACACGCTTTGTTAAATGGGCAGTCAGTATTTACAACACATTCAGGTCTGCAAGCTTCGTAAGGGTTGCCAAAATATCCAAGATCGCAAATACAAGTAGCGGCGTTATTAACTAATACTTTACAATGAGCGTTGATACCGCAAGCTGCATTGTCGCATGGATCTTGTGGTTTTATGACTTGCAAATTTTTTTGGCATGATACGAATGGGTCACCCGAAAAGTCGTCCTTGCATGAACACATTACAATATGATGTCGGACTGTACATATTGTATTTATTCCACAGGAGTCGGGGCATGGATCTTTGCATTTATAATTCATACATGTTGTACTAGAAAGACAGTCTTCATTTACTGAACATTGACGTTTACAATTTGGAGGGTTTCCTTCAAACGT
The DNA here is from genome assembly GCA_947086495.1 of Morpho achilles. Taxonomy (NCBI): domain Eukaryota; kingdom Metazoa; phylum Arthropoda; class Insecta; order Lepidoptera; family Nymphalidae; genus Morpho; species Morpho achilles. Next base: position 9,871,952 of record CAMTZB010000019.1, on the reverse strand, counting down.
GGGTTGACAGGTGCAAATATATGAATCACTATTAGGTGCCGATCTACAAATGCTATTGGGTCCACACGGCGAAGAAGCACATGGATTGGTTGGTACTTCTTCTACTGGTTGAACTGAAATGAAAAGTACAATATAATATAGTAAAAGTTTGAACGAAAAAAAATCTTCATTCTTAATCAGTTATACATTGACACAAATAATGATGATCCGTATTTGACGTGATGATTGTGAGTTGAGATCAAAACTAAAATAATATAAAACTACTTAATAGAATTGGTGTTTATATTTTATTATGTCGGAATATTTGTATCTGTATATGGTAAGAATCTATCCGTAAGTAATACTTTTTTATTTATAATTTTATTTGAATGATAGTAAAACTTAAATAAGCATACATACATATATTTATTTAGAAATACATGTTTAATATATATTTATCTGTACTATACTTGTGTTTTTTATGTATAAACTTTGTATGTGATAGATTGTTGTCGTTTCTGTTAAACTTTGGATGTTGAAAAATAACTAAAAACCATATAAATTCATAATTCTACATACCATAACAATGCGAGAACGGTGATCCAGTGTATCTCGGTGGACAGGAACAAATAGGGTTGTGGTTTTGCACGATACAGATGGCATTCGAAGCACATGATCCTGGGCAAGGATCTTGGCATTTTTGGTTAATGCAAGCTAAGTTTGGAGAGCAGTCGGCACTCTGAATACATTCAGGTCTACAACTTGGAGGATTACCAATGAATCCTTGTATGCAAGAACAAACTGCTTGCTCATTTGAATCTCTGCAAACACTGTTTGGCCCACAAGGTGAAGGTTCACAAGGCCGTGTAACGGGGTCTAAAACCACGAATAAATACAAATATTTAATATTTACCAGTCAAGTACATAACTTTGAAATATTAATGATATTCTCGTTAATTTATAAAATACATAAATGTACTTTTCATAGTAAAAAAATTAATTACATCGATTATCTTAACAAAGACAGATTTTTACTACTTACTTTTAATATTGCTACACTCAATAAAGGCATTTCCAGTCGTGCCACTAGGACAGCTGCATACAGCAACGTGATTATAAACATTGCATTCAGCATTTCTACCGCACATGTCAACACATGGATCCATACATTTGTTGCGCACACAAGTTTTTGATATTACACAATCGGTACTGAGGACGCACTCTGGACGACAACTAAAGTAAGGATCTCCGTGATATTCCGGTAAGCAGTTGCACTCCCCATTGCCGGTACAAATCGCGTTAGGACCACATGGCGATGGATTACATGGACTAGTATCTTGAAGGGGTTCTGTAAGTGATTTAGTTCGCTTAGAGGGGCTTATTTTTTCTATTTGTGACTCTCAAATTTGATGTCATTACAATTTATTATATTTATGTGAGCATTTAAGATTACTCTCATCATTTAAGTGTTTTGAAAAAATTTCACTCTTTTTACTTCAACGGTAGTAAAATATGGCGCTGATATGACTAAATTGCAAGTCTATAAAAAAGTATAAATAAAAGTGACGTTCATTTCGGGGCAGTTTAGTTTCTGTCGCACCAATAAAGTGAGACTATTTATTTGTGTTTCATTAAAGTGTAAAGAAATCTTTTACTTCCTAATAAAAAAAAAATTACCTGGTTTTTTAATAGTGCAACTAACAAAAGGATCTCCTTCGTACCCGACTGGGCATGAACACATCGGTACATGTTTAATTACGTCACACACAGCTGACAGGCCACAAGATCCTACGCATGGATTTTGACATTTATTACTAATACACGCTTTGTCGTTGTCACATTCAGTATTCAGAACACATTCAGGTTTACAATTAGGTGCACTTCCAAAGAATCCAATTAAGCATGCGCATGAAGGCACTCCACCTATATTTCGACAGTCAGCATTAAGCCCACAAGGAGACGGTATGCATGGATTTGTCGGCTTAGAAATCGTTGGAAAAACTTTGGTTTCATGACAAATTGAAAATGGATCTCCTGTGTAACCTTCTTTACACGAGCAAATTGGATTATGTTTGATAACTCGGCAATTAGTATTAACGCCGCAGGCTCTAGGGCATGGATTGATACATTTGAAGTTTTCACACACTTTATCCAAGGAACACTCAGAACTTGTAATACATTCGGGGCGGCAGTCAGGTGGCGATCCCTGATACCCATTCAAACACGTACAAATAGCCAAATTATTTTGTACTTTACACTGACTGTTTGGACCACAAGGCGATGGATCGCAGGGATTTGTTTGTTCTTCTGAAAAAGAAATTAATATAAAAAATTATAGTATTATCATTGAGCGGGCGTAAAAATAATTTAAGAGTTTATGTTTATGACAAATTACGTATAAGTTTACAATTGAAATTTTGAAGTGCTTATGTTAATGTTAATATAATATAACAATGTATTTAATAAGAATATAAAGAATAATATAATATGGCATAGACTGCAAAGATTGATGTAAAAGACACCATCATTCATAAATCTTACTAAGGATTATCTTATACAAGTGATTTGTAGCAAAAACAGGTTCTTAACTCTAAAAGATCTATATAGATATCAGATTACTTATCACAAATAATAGATTACTTCATCAATAAAGAAATAGCTAAATATATGACTATTGTAAACACTAACCAAGACGGCTTAACAAAAAGTGTCAAAACATAAAAATTATCATTTATGTAGGCAAATCAATTTTTTTCTACAAAAGTGATAGAGGGCGAATCAGTCAAACGAATAGATTATAATATTTTATGAAAATATTTTTTCCTTTGCTGATTCAATATATTTTCAGATATACAATTCATAAAATTATTTAAAAAAATTGCCAAATAGTCGAATTATTAATAAATAATAATTCGACATTTTTCAAAATGCTTCTCTCGAAAAATAATTCAATATCCAAAGTAAGGCTTTATGTATTGTTAGAGGATATCGAAAAAAAATAAAGGGATAATCTTCACATAGATTTTAAAAGTTACAGGTATCTCTTTTCAAATATAAATTTTCAAAGATGATTAAATTTCGCCTTCTTTCAAAAAATTTAAATTAATTAAAAATTTCAAAAAAAGCTAAATCGATAAACTACGTGAGTACACTTTTGTCGAAAGTAATCGATCAAACATATACGTTACTTTTAAAAATTGTTTATCGCAAATAAATTATAGTTAGTTAGTTAGTTAGTAGCGGCCTGTTTCTATCCTACTGCTGAGAATAGGCCTCTTCTCTTCGTTTTTGGAGAGAAGGTTTGGAGCTAGGATCTACCACGCTGCTCCAATGCGGATTGGTAGGTTACACATATCTCCAGAATTCTCTAGAGATATGCAGGTTTCCCTACGATGTTTTCCTTCACCGAAAAGCGTGTGATAAATTGCAATTATCAATTAGACACATAAGTTTCAACAGAAAAACTCATCGGTATCCGCCCAGGATCGAACCCGTGACCTCCTCGAAAGAGTCGCACGGTGATACCGCTGGGCTACCGCAGCTCTAAATAAATTATACTTATAGCTAATAAACAATAATAAACTGAATGTAAAAAATGAAAAGAAGTACCTTGAGGTTTAAATGTGCAAATTTTGTATGGATCTCCGTAATGTAACTCAGGACAACTGCAACTAGGTATATGATTTACAACGTTACATAGTGCATTTATACCACAGGTTCCAGGACAAGGATCCCCACATTTATTTATATAACAAGCTTTGTTAGACGGACAATCTGAGTTTAAAAGACACTCTGGCTTACAATTTGAGTAGGGGTCACCGAAATATCCTGGTAAACACTTACAAGATCCTACGTCATTTTGTTCTCTGCATTCAGCATTAGACCCACAAGGGGATGGTACGCACGGTGTAGGTCTTTCTTGCGTTATTTGAGCAATAATAATATTGCAATAGATGAAAGGATCACCGGTATAGCCATTTTGGCATAGACATATTGGAGTGTGACTTACGACCCTACACTCTGCGTTAGCACCGCAAGAACCAGGACAAGGGTCTATGCATTTCTTGTTAATACATGCCAAAGCTATTTGGCAATCAGAATTACTAGTGCATTCAGGTCGACAAGTTGGCGGAGATCCTATAAATTCGGGTAAACATTTACAGTTTGCATTATCTCCATCTTCCGTACATAATGCATTAGGTCCACAAGGTGAAGGCAAACACGGATTTATTGTAACTGGTGGTCGAGCGACTAAAAAAAAAAATTAGTTAAAAATGTAATATGAATGAATAATTTATTAAATTTATATAAATGATAACTAACCAATCAGCTGACAGACTGAAAATGGATCTCCCTCGAATCCAGATAAACACGTGCATATAGGATTATGATTAACAACGACACATCGGGTATTACGCCCACAAGCTCCAGGGCAGGGATCAGAGCACCTTTGATTCGAACAAGCTTGATTCAATGAGCAATCAGAGCTCACAGTGCATTCTGGGCGACAGTTTGGAGGATTGCCGATATAGCCTTGAATACAAATACATACAGCATGGCCATTTACTTCCTTGCACTGACTAAAGGGGCCACATGGTGATGGCTCACATAAATTTTTATCAATAGGTTCTGAAAGAGTAAACAAATCATTATTTTCTGTTTGTGTTAAGTATTCAAGACTAATATATAATTTATACCTATTATTTGAATGCAATAATGGAATGGATCGCCTGAAGTCCCTGGGGGACAAGAGCACACAGGTATGTGGTTTATGACTTCACACCTGGCGTCACTACCACAAGTTCCAATACATGGACTACTACATTTGTTTCTTATACAAGCGTTATTGCGTTGACAGTCCGTATTTAATACGCATTCGGGTTTACATCCAATGTGCGGATCACCATAGTAATCAGACAAACAAGAGCAAACTCCATCATTGCACATAGCATTAGCTCCACAAGGAGAGGGGAAGCATGGATTGATTATTTCCACATCTGTAACAAAATAGTTTAATATTTAGTCATTTTTTTGATTGTACAAAGTATTTGGAAAATAGTTACATTTTTTAAATACATTTTACTAAAACTAAACTACTAAACATATTACACTTTAAAAAAGCAAAAAGTATATTACCGGTTTAGACGGAAAATAAATCCTTTTTCAATGTTTCTATCTAATAGATAAATGTCAAAATCAATCAGATAAAAATATTCAGTAAATATTCAGTAAATATTTCTGGATTTTATTATTACAAACAAAGTACTAACCTTTTATCATAAGATTGCAGTTTGTGAATGGGTCACCGCTATAATTTGGAAGGCAGGAACATATGGGAAGATGATTATTTACTATGCATTGAGCATTGTTTCCACAGGCTCCTGGGCAAGGATCAGCACATCGATTGTTTATACAGGCTCTAACAGCGCTGCACTCTGAATTAATAGTGCATTCTGGTCTGCAGCGAGGAGGTGTGCCAATATAATTTTGACGACAACTACACCGGGGAACGGCATTACGTTCTTCACACAGTGCATTTGGTCCACAAGGCGAGGGCACGCAAGGATTTATTTGGGTAGGCGGCGAAACTGCTATAGATTCTGAAAAATATGATTCAGTGAAAATATATATTTTATTAGAGATTTTTCTTATTTCTAAAATGTTAAATATTTTTTTTCTTAATCTTAATAAAGCAACGGATTTTGGTAACTCACGCTGCATGCAATATGAGAATGGGTCTCCAGTATAATGTTCTTGGCACGAACACATTGGATTATGTGCGATGACCCTGCAATTAGCATTTCTGCCACATTGTTCCACGCATGGGTCGACGCATTTACGATTAACACACGCTCTGTCAGACGAACATTCACTATTAATTGTACATTCAGGTCGGCAATGTGGCGGAGTACCCATATAGGTATCGCTGCAACTGCAAATCGCTTGGGAATTTACTTCACGACATTGGCTGTTAGGCCCACAAGGCGATGGAGTACATGGCGTTATTTTCTCAATATCTGTAAATAAAATACCATGTTTTAAATTGTAGTTATTTAGAGCTGGGCTAAAAAAAAATATTTTTTTACCTTCGACTTTGTCTACACAGTATGAATAAGCATCTCCTGTTAGTCCTGGTGGACAGTGACATGATGGTAAATGATCTACAACTTGGCATATTCCATTTGGTGCACAGATCCCTGGACAAGGATCTTTACACTTGTTTTGTATACAAGCCAATGTTGGACTGCAGTCAGTATTGATGATACATTCTGGACGACATCCTTCATAGGGGTCACCAATGAAATTTTGAAGACACGTACAAGAACCAGCAAAATTCCTAGCAGTACATTTTGCGTTAAGACCACAAGGTGATGGATCGCACGGTGAATTGTATTCTATGATAGAATCTAAAAAATGAAAAATTACATGATTCGAGTATGAGTATGAGTAGTATACTAATTTATTAATTAATTTATCTACTCTGATACTATAATACAAAGATTATAAAACTGAAACCAAAGTTCTTATGACAAACATTACGTACAGGCCAAAAATAAAAAATTAAAAAGTTTTATTACGATACAGGTCTTGTATGGACACCTGTATCATAATATAACTTTTTAATCATAACGATACATCTATTCAACTTCCAGCTGGAAGCTTTTCCTTAAAAAGAAAAGGTTTCAATGAAGGAGTCCGCGGCGACGCAACACGCATGCGCAATCGATGTTTGCGCCTTGGCGCTAACATTTGACACTTAAAAAATCTGTTCAATATTTAAACAAAGTTTGGTTTTTATTAAGATTGTTTTACGTATTATAGTATGAGAGTAGATAAACTAGTGTATGATACTGTACATAACTTGGTCTTATAACACTCGTGTAATACTATAAAAAAACTCGTATGGTGGATAACTATAATAAAATTTACTGGACATCAGACATTGACGTATTTCCCGATCCTTTGCCATTTGTAAAAACAAAATTCGTTATTTGCTGACATAATTTTAGTATAATCTAAATTATTTGTAATTAAAAATTATATAATTATCTTTGTTGAATTGAATATATTACATTTTATTTTTATTTCTTTGACATGTAATTGATATAAAAATGTATTTTGGTTATTTTAAGCAAAATTTTAATTCTGTATTGCAATTATTTTTTTACCATAAATCACTTCTGTAATTAATTTTAATGATAAATATTGAATGCTGTACATGCCTATAAGTGACGTGTTCACGTAGAACCAAAACTTTATATATATTATGTAACTGCACAATTGCAACTGTGTTCATGTCGTTGGTGTGTCTTGTACATAAATAACAAAAAAATAAAACACACTCGTGTTATAAGAACCCTTATTATGCAACAGCATCATAATCTACTATTATATACCTATAAAGTAATTAATAATTACTTTTACTCATTCACGTTCTAAATTCAAATTTTATTTTATATCTTTAAAATGAAAATTTACTCTTTCACACACTTCTTTTTACATCTATCACACATAATTATCATTATTACCCAAAACTCATTTAATTGTTTCTAACCTTTAATGGGGCTGCAGGACACGAGAGGATCACCGGTCTGACCATATGGACATGAACATATTAAGGCATGACTAACAATTTTGCAATCTGAATTATATCCGCAGCTTCCAGGGCAAGGGTCTTTACATTTTTGATTAATACAGGCTTGATTGCTGGAACACTCAGAGTTACTGATACATTCAGGATGACATTTTGGTGGAGATCCAATATAATTTGCTTGGCATGAGCATGATGGCGATTCACCGATCACTTTGCACACAGAATATGGCCCACATGGTGATGGTGTACATGGATCAACGAGTACTGGAAGGGTTGCAACTGTAACAATAAAAACTAAACGTAATTTCTAAAATAAAACGCAATTTATTTACAAAATTATAAATATGCGCGCGCACTAAATCAGCGCGAACGCTTAACTTTATTTTATACCAACAACAAAAAATATGTTGATTTAAGTGAGATTAGTAAGAATTTGAGTGTGATGTAAAATATTACTTTTTTCTATGAAAAAGACGTAGAGAATACCATTGTGCTCAAGCTAATACCTTACAAATTGAAAACTTCAACAATACAGATTATTTTTTCCCGCTCCAGTTTTACACAACTATTCTACCAATATTCTTATAAAGTTGTAAAATCCATAAAAAGTTTAAATATAAAGATAATAGCAATGAAATGCTATTGAATTAGTAGGTACACAGCTATTGTTGAGCTGGGCAGCCCAACACTGATTTTAGTAGCAGTGTAAAAACTAAACTAATACCGATAAGACCCAACGCCGGCAACAATATTAACAAAAAATTATAAAATAAACTAACAATATAAATTTAATTTTAATCTACAATATACACAATAAAATAATGCAATATCCCTATGACTAAATATGAAAAGGGTAGTGTGCACACGGATTAGAAAAGTTAAATATATTTTATGCATCTAATAACAATAATATAAATAAACGATAAAAGATAATGATCTATTATGGTCATATACTGGATAGAGAGTTACTAATCAAACAGTTCTAAATGAGTTCCATGTAGATAGACAATTCTCTAGGATACGTTCGACTGAACGTTTGACTTAAATTGACTAGGGCTCATCGTGCAGCACAGTTAAGGTTTGCACATGACATTGCAGACTGGACTGGAGAGTGACTGGAGATCGATACACTTTACTGATATGTTTGTAAGCTGAACTCGAAGAAAACGTTCTATTACACTTACGTAAGAAAATTACAATTTGAGTATGAACTATTAATATACTGCCAGATAAAAAATTTTAAATTCAAAATTTCAAACGATTTATGGTTCACAAGTCTATATAATACTTTTTCAACTAGTTGGTGAACGAAGAACAAAGATGTAACAGGTCTCCAAATGGACCATGTATAGGACAACGCTGAATTATATGTTCCAATGAGCGTTTGTATCTTCAATCCAATCTTAATATCTCCTTTGTGCTTAATTCAGTGTGTGCTCAGTAACTGTCAAAATTGTATACTTACCGGTTGGGGTGCACTTTGTGAATGGATCACCAGTAAACTGTGAAGGACACGAGCATATAGGATTATGATTTACAACTTCACATCTTGCATTGTATCCACAACTACCTTTACAAGGATTTATACATTTTTGATTATTACAAGCTTCGTCTAACGGACACTCAGCACTAATACTGCATTCTGGTCGACAAGATGGTGGACTGCCAATAAATGTTGGTAAGCAAGAGCAAACAGCTTGATTATTTACACTTCGGCACTGGCTATTAGGTCCACACGGGGTTGGACTACAAGGCAAAACTTGCGCAACTGTAAATAAATATTGATGAATTAAATTGTGTTAAAATAAATAAATACGTACTATTTTTAACAGATTTCTAGACATTTTAGAAACACTTACTCTCAACATGATAACATTCTCTGAAAGCATTTCCAGTCATTCCATGAGGACAGTTACATATAGGAATATGGTTGAAAGTATTGCATTCCGCAGTTAAAGCGCAAGCTCCGGGACAAGGATTTACACATTTATTTTTAATGCACACTTTATCAGTCGAGCAGTCCATATTTATAATGCACTCTGGTTTACATCCCACATAAGGATCTCCATAATATTCATTGAAACATGCACATATACCGTTACTACATTCGGCGTTAAATCCGCACGGTGAGGGATTGCAGGGATCTTGTAATATTTGATCTAAAAATGTAGAATGATTTATCATCTAATTTATTCATCTAAAATAATTTAATAAGATATATTAATAAATCGTGAATATATTTTACCTTGTATTGGTATAATATAACAGCTAGTAAAAGGATCACCAGTAAAACCTTGTTTGCAAGTGCAGGCTGGATAATGGTTAAATACATTGCAGATTGCATTATGTCCACAACTGCCTGGACAGGGATCACGACATTTCATATTTATGCATGCCAAATTTGATAGGCAATCTTGATTGATGGCACATTCAGGTCTACAATTAGGCGGGAGTCCTTGAAAATCAGGCATACAAGAACACGATGGTAGGCCGTTAATGTCTTTGCAGATTGCATTTGTTCCACAGGGATTAGGTACACAGGGGTTCCTTTGTGTTTCGGGAATAAATTGATCTAGAGCTAAAATAAATTGTCAAATATATTGAAAATTTTCACAGCAGCTAATTATAAAACTAAGCCGCAAGGCTAAAATAAGAAAGATAAAATATTTAATATGCCTCTTGCATTTACAATCATGGCCATAATTTGATAGTGGTCAAAATAAGCAATTTATATATATTTGAATAAAATTTTACCCCATAATATTACAAAAAGTAAAAAACTTACTTTGTTTGTAGCAGTTGGTAAAAGGATCGCCAGTATGACCTAAACTACATGAACATATAGGGCTGTGTGTAAAAACTTTACATTCACTATTGATTCCACAATGTCCAGGGCATGGATCTGTACACTTGAAATTAATACAAGCTTTATTAACAGGGCATTCTGAGCTGACGGTGCATTCGGGTCGACAACCAGGAGGAGATCCAATGTAATTTGGCATACAAGAACATGCGCTTTGCCCATTAGCCGGATGACATATACTGTTTGGTCCACAAGGATTTGGAACACATGGTGTGATAGGTTCCTGATATAGTTCTGTAAAATAACAAAATCATTAGAATATGCATTATCTTATAATTATCACTCGTACACTGTATGTTGACATACCTTTCAAAATATCGCATTTCTGATATGGGTCTCCGGTGTATCCAGGAGAACAACTGCAAACTGGTAAATGATTGACAGTGACACATGATGCCATTATTCCACATGTGCCCGGGCAAGGATCTTGACATTTGTTTCTAATACAACTTTTATTCGGGGTACAATCGGTATTTGCTGTACATTCAGGTCGGCATCCTTCATAAGGATTTCCAATATAATTTGGTAAACAACTGCAAGAACCTGCTAAATTATGTTCTTTGCATATGGCATTTGGTCCACATGGAGATGGGAGGCATGCAGATGTTTTTTCAGGGAGTTTCTGATAAACCCGAATTTGGCAAATAGAAAATGGATCGCCTTCATATCCAACATCACAGAAACACATTGGAGAATGACTGACGACTTTACAATTAGCATTTTGTCCACAGACATCAATACATGGGTCCTTGCACTTTTGATTAATACAAGCTTTGCTAGTTGGACATTCGCTATTGCTGGAACATTCAGGCCTACAATATGGCGGCGAACCGAAATAATTCGGCATACAGGTACATGATGGCGCTCCAGCTAATTCTCTACACACAGCATTATTACCGCATGGCGATGGCATGCAAGCAGATTTTTCTATTTCCACGGGACCTATCGACAAGAGAAACACTCAAATGATTGAATTGAAAATTATAGATAATAATATTTAGATTAATCAAAACTTTCATTGACGAGTCATTTTTATCTGTGATGGTGTCTTAACAATAAAAAAATTACAGATACTTACTAAAAGGTAAACATCTAATGAATGGATCTCCGGTATATCTAGAAGGGCAAGTACAAATTGGGTTGTGCTTTACGACTATGCATTTAGCTTCTACACCACATGACCCTTTGCATGGATCTATACACTTTTGGTTACTACACGCTTTGCTTTGTAGACAATCTGAGCTGACCACACATTCAGGTCGACATAGAGGTGGACTTCCAATGTATCCAGATGCACATGTACATACTGCTTGCCCATTAATTTCTCGACACTCACTATTCGGTCCACAGGGAGACGGAACGCAAGGGTTGCTTATTATTGGAACTGAAAAGTCAAATATGTGTTCAGCATTATTGTCTCTTATTTTTCTCGTCACAATTATAAAAGAACTTTTGTACCAATATAGATTATATGTATCATAAAAAAACCAGTTTGAATCATTAGTAGGATGTGAAATTAACACTTACCTGTGATGGTTTCACAGCCATAGAAAGCATTACCAGTCATTCCTTGAGGGCAGCTACACATAGGTACATGGTTTATAGCATTGCAAAGAGCAGTCGAAGAACATGCGTTTGAACATGGGTCCGTACATTTATTTTTAATACATGCTTTTTCTTTTGGGCAATCAGTGCTAAGAACACATTCTGGTCGACATCCAAGGTATGGATCGCCTTGATATTCTTCAATGCAAGAACACAAACCGTCTTTACATACAGCGTTAGCACCGCATGGAGCAGGATTGCACTTATCAATAAGTACATCGGATTCTAAAATTTTTGTAGATAAAATTTGTTTTAATATAATGATATGTATATTATTCAATTAATTTATTTAATTAAACGACAACGTCTTTCATACCTGATTGTAATTTTGGAGAGCATATTGTAAATGGATCACCGGTATACCTCTCTGGACATGTACAAATAGGAACATGTCTAGATACTGAGCATAACGCTTCTATTCCACATGCACCTTCACAAGGATCTTGACATTTTTGCTGAATGCAAGCTTGAGATAGTAGACATTCAGAATTCACTATACATTCCGGTTTGCAGTTGGGGGGGCTTCCCATAAAAGTGGGCATACAAGTACAAGACGGTATTTGTCCAATGTCTTGACAAATGGAATGAGGTCCGCAAGGCGACGGAACACAAGGGTTTTTGTATGGTTCCAGAACTTCATTCGATACTGGTGCTGAATTGGAAAAAAATGGTTATTAGAAAATGTATAATATCACAGAATAATTGGTGAATAGTGAAAAATAGTCTTACGTGGAAGAGGATTGCATCTTGTAAATGGATCACCAGTATAGAGAATTTTACAACTGCAAACGGGGCTGTGATTTATAACTCTGCATTCGGAATTTATTCCGCAAACATCAACACAAGGGTCGACACATTTTTGATTTATACAAGCTTTATCGCTGGTACATTCTGTACTAATGACACATTCAGGATGGCAGCTTGGTGGTGAACCGATGTAATTCGGCTGACATGAGCAAACAGCTTGCTTATTAACTTCTTGACATCGGCTATTGGGCCCACACGGCGATGGTTGGCAAATATTACCCGGTGTTTCTAATATTACTGTTGAAAATTAATTCAAAATGTAAACATTATTATTATATAAAAAAAAAATTGAAATAATAATAATCAGCAGCGGCACATCTATATTTTTTTAAAATAGATTTTTGAATAAATTAGACCGTAAGAAGAAGATATAAAAAAAAAAGCATTGAGACCAATAATGTTTTTTTAGGATAAACAATCGTATTAAAATTACAACAGTTACAAGTTCTATTTTGCGCCTTTTTTAGTAGCATTAATAATTTAAAAATATTTATACTTTGGCATAATTAATTAAGTAAATAATAGCATTAACTTTATATTGACATTAGCTTTATATTACATTTTGATAATTAATATTTTTATATCCCTATTTTTAAGAGTTAATTTTATAAAACTTACGTTTCGGAGTACAATATTTGAATGGATCTCCCGTAAAACCTTCGATACAGGAACATGTAGGTGCATGATTCACCACTTGGCATACTGCGTTCGTTGCACATGCACCAGGACAAGGGTCTTGACATTTATTGCGTATACATGCTTTATTTGATGAACAATCGGAATTAATTTGACATTCGGGTCTACAGCCTTCATAAGGATTTCCTAAAAAGTCTGGCAAGCAAGTGCAAGATCCGGCGCCATTAAATTCCTTACATAAGGCATTGGCTCCACAAGGTGATGGTTGACAAGGCGAAAGCACTTCCTGTATTATTTCTGATTTGTGGCATTCAATAAATGGATTACCTGTATAGTCTGGTAAACATAAGCATGAAGGAGAGTGACTTACTACGTAGCAATTTGTATTAGTACCACATGATTTTTCACAAGGATCTGTACATTTTTCATTTATACAGGCTAAATGAATAGAGCATTCAGAATTGCTAATACACTCTGGCTTACAATATGGAGGAGCACCAACATATCCAAGCTGACATGAACAAATTGGTGTTTCTGAAGTTTCCTTGCAAATAGAATATGGTCCACATGGTGATGGAACACATGAATTAACCACCTCAGGTAATATTTCTTGTAAAATACATCTTGTAAAAGGATTGCCGGTGTAAGATGGTGGACATGAACAAATTGGATTATGATTAATTACTTGACATTTCGCATCGACACCACAAGCTCCCTGACATGGTTTAATGCATTTCATGTTTGAGCATGCCTCATCCGGCAAACAATCGGTGCTAATGACGCATTCCGGTCTACATGAAGGCGGGCTTCCGAGATAACCAACTAGACATGAACACACTCCTTGCCCGTTTACATTGCGACATTGACTGTTTGGTCCACATGGATTAGGTTGACATGGTTTCGGTTTTTCAACTGCAATAGTAAAAGTTTTTTATTTAGAATATAATATTTCAATAAGCTGAGGACTAATAACTATTTTGATTTTTTACCTTCTGTTATTGCACAGTGGACGAAAGCATTTCCTGTCATCTGTTCTGGACACCTGCACATTGGTATATGATTTATGACTTCGCAGATTGCGTTATCAGCGCATACTCCACTGTTGCAAGGATTAACACATTTGTTTTTATAACATGCTTTATTTTGCGAACACTCCGAACTCAAAGTGCATTCAGGACGACATTCAAAGTAAGGGTCTCCATTATATTCTGGCAGACACGAACACAGTCCATTATTACAAACTGCATTCGATCCACATGGCGAAGGATTGCAAGGATCTATTACATCGTTTACTATATCTGCAACTATAAATATATTTATAAATCAAAGGAAATTATTTATTTATAAAAATATTTATACATATTAGTGGTCGAACAGTTAATAAACTAACCTTGAAGTTTGCATTCAATAAATGCGTCTCCTACATAATTTTCGTGGCATGTACAGATAGGTATATGATTTTTAACTGCACATTGAGCATTGATGCCACAAGACCCTGGACATGGATCGTTGCATTTTTGATTAATACAAGCCAAATTACTGGAACATTCAGAATTAAGAACACATTCAGGCCTACAATTTGGCGGTGCCCCTAAGTAGTTCGAGAGACAAGTGCAAGAAGGAACGCCATCATTAACTCTGCATTGACTAAATGGTCCACAAGGCGACGGTAAACAAGGATTTCTTTCCTCTTGCACATTGTATACTTTAATTGGGTAGCAGCGGCTAAATGGATCCCCCGTAAAATATTCCATACATGTACAAATCGGACTGTGATTTATGACCAAACATTTGGAATTTTGTCCGCATTGACCATTACAGGGATCAATACATTTTTGTGCAGAACATGCCTTATTAGTAGGGCACTCGGCGCTGATTATACATTCTGGTCTACAGTTTGGTGGAGTACCTCTATATTCTGGCATACAAGTACAAATTGCTTGTTCATTATGTGTCTTGCAGACACTAAATGGCCCACATGGTGAAGGCGTGCATGGAGTAGGGTTTGTTTCTAACTCTGTAAAATATTGACATAATTAAATAACTGATTTTAAATGTTTTTAACATCATTATAGTATTTATAAGAATAATCGTGATAATTACCTTGTTTTAAGTAGCAATTTTGGAATGGATTACCAGTATAACCTATTTTACAAATACATGTTGGTGCATGATTAATAGCTTGACACTGGGCATTGACACCACAAGTACCTGGGCAAGGATCTTGGCATTTGTTTTGTTGGCAAACCTTATTGGATGGACAATCAGTGTTTACAGTGCACTCAGGTCGGCAGCCTTCGTAAGGATTTCCAAAATAGCCCGAATTACATGTACAAGAGCCTATATTGTTGCGTTCCTTACAAATTGCGTTACTTCCACAGGGTGAAGGAGTACATGGTGTTATATTTTCAAGGACCGAAATAATTTTAATTTCACAGCTTACAAATGGATCACCTGTATATCCTTGCGGACATACACAATTTGGAGTGTGAGTAAGTACTAGACACTCTGCCATCATTCCACAAGCACCAATACATGGATCTCTACACTTGTTATTTATGCAAGCTAATTTGTATGAGCATTCACTATTACTTGAACACTCAGGGCGACAATTCGGCGGACTTCCTATATATTCCGGCATACAGGAGCAAGAAGGTGCATTATTAACTGCTTGACAGAGAGAGTTAGGCCCGCAAGGTGATGGAACACAGGGACTTAATTGAGGTTGTATTTCTAACGCTAAAATACAATAGATCAATAATAAGTGAATAATATTAACAGATCAATAATATTGCTCTAAAATAATTATAACAATTACTTACGCCTGAGAATACATCTACTAAACGGATCTCCAGTGAAGTCCGTTGGGCATGAACAAATGGGATTGTGGCTTACAACTTCACATAGAGCGTTTACGCCACAAGCTCCATTACATGGATTTACACACTTATGATTATTACACGCCTTATTTAATGAACACTCAGAACTAGTGATGCATTCGTGTCTACATGTCGGTGGATTCCCCAAGTACCCCGGTAGGCAAGAGCAAACTGCAACGTTATTTACTTCACGACACTGACTACTTGGCCCACAGGGACTCGGGTTACATAGATTTACTGGAGTCGAAACTGAAAGAAAAGTAAATGATTTGACTATTTTATAATACAATATATATCTTAGTCGTTTTTATTTTAGGTGTCGAGGCAGCTTTATAAATGAACAGTAAGTTTCGTTTTAAAAAAAATGTACATATTTTGAAATACTCAAAAAACTTTTTACGTTTAAATTTCATTTACAAGCTCAATGAATGCCAATGAATTTGAATTTTCCTCTACATATAATGACATGTCGATTTATAAATCCGAAGTGTTTTAGTATACTTTATATACTACGAGTACATTATAGAGTTATAATAATAAAAAATTGCGACATTTTATTTTCTGCATGTGCATTGTACAATTACTAAGATTTAGAATCATTACAATAAAAACTTATCCATGATTACCTTGAATTGCATTGCACGATACAAATGAATTTCCTGTGAAGCCAACAGGGCAACTACACATTGGTATATGATTTACAACTTCACATACAGCATGATGGCCACAAACATCTGGACATGGATTAACACATTTTTTAGCGGTACAAATTTGGTTTTTCGTACAATCTGTACTGACGATACACTCTGGGCGACACCCTACGTAAGGATCACCATGATATTCTGGCAAACATGTACACTCTCCATTATTGCATTCAGAATTAGATCCACAAGGGCTAGGATTGCACGCATCAATTTCAACATCTGTAACATTAAACATATTGTGTCATTTTGTACGCTTAATAAGTCAATAGTATAATCTGCATAAAATAATGAATTTAAAATACTACCTTGTATTGGTTTAATTTCACAAGATGTAAATGGGTCACCTTTGTAACCTTCGAAACAAGTACAAATTGCGACATGGTTCATTACGAAGCATCTTGCATTTTTACCACACGACCCGGGACATGGGTCAATGCATTTTTCATTAGTGCATGCAAGAGAACTAATACAGTCTTGATTAGTTGTGCATTCTGGTTTACAGTTGGGTGCACTGCCAAAGTATCCCGGCAAGCAAGAACAAGCTGCTTGACCTTCTACGTTACGACAAAGAGCATTAAGTCCGCATGGGTTCGGAACGCAAGGATCTCTAGATTCTTCCAATTGCGGTGATGATACTGTAAGAACAAGAATGGAACAGAATGGATTTTTATTTGTTTTTATATTTTGCATTATTCCATTAAATTCAGATTGATAATAGAGAACATCTGACAATACTATGTGGCTCTTTTTCTTTTTAAACTTATTATTTATAATTTATTTATTTAAAATTTATTTATAGAATTAGGCGTTACTTTGCGGAGATCCATAATACAAAAGTAATAATAAAATTATTTTGCTATAATCCGCGAAGAAGTAAAATAGAAAATATATATAATGCTAAATGTAAGTGGACAATCGGTTATCATACCTGATACATGCAGGATTCGTAAAAACACATGCACATACCTCCACCACCGCCACCACAATACACAAGCACTATATACGTTCACTATCACAAACTCAACAATCGTTTCGCCCCGCAACCGAAGCATCGTCAGGAGATAGACTCCACGACCAAAATCGCAAAGCGAAGCATTACCCAAATAAGTTTAGTTATATACTAATCGGTTCAACCCCACCCTTTATTTTATTTGCGAACAAGTGTAACAAGCTTGAACTAGAAACGAGCAGATAAATGTTTCTAGTTCAAGCTTGTTACACTTGTTCGCAAATAAAATAAAGGGTGGGGTTGAACCGATTAGTATATAACTAAACTTATTTGGGTAATGCTTCGCTTTGCGATTTTGGTCGTGGAGTCTATCTCCTGACGATGCTTCGGTTGCGGGGCGAAACGATTGTTGAGTTTGTGATAGTGAACGTATATAGTGCTTGTGTATTGTGGTGGCGGTGGTGGAGGTATGTGCTTGTGTTTTTACGAATCCTGCATGTATCAGGTATGATAACCGATTGTCCACTTACATTTAGCATTATATATATTTTCTATTTTACTTCTTCGCGGATTATAGCAAAATAATTTTATTATTACTTTTGTAAAATTTATTTATTAAATGATAGACGTATTTGAAGTAATTATAACGGAAATTGTATGATTAGATTTCAGATTTAGATTCAAAATAGTCTCAGTCCAACAGTGGGGCATACGGGTACTAGAAAAATATGTATTACCTGGTTTAATATAGCATCTTGTAAATGGATCTCCAGTATGGCCCGCCAAACAGCTACAAATCGGATTATGATGGAGCACTCTACATTCAGCATTTTGCCCACACGTTCCAGAACAAGGATTGTTACATTTTTGGTTTATGCATGCTTTATCTGAAGCACATTCTGAACTAAGCGTGCATTCTGGTTTACAGGATGGAGGTTCTCCAAAGAAATTCGGTAAACAACTGCACACTGCTTGGCCGTTAAATACCTTACATTGGCTATTAGGGCCACATGGACTCGGATAGCAAACGTTTATGTGTGATATAGCATCAACTAAAAACATTTAAATGTTTAATACAGAAGTCAACATACAAAATCACAAGTTACTGAATTTTCGGAAAATTATAAAACTTTCTTATAGATTTAGATAAATTATGATCATAGAATAATTACTTACTCGGTATTATACTGCATTTTTTGAATGCATCTCCGGTGTGACCTGATATGCATACGCATGTAGGTGAATGATTAACAGTTGTACATTCTGCGTTTATACCACACGTTCCCGGGCAAGGATCTTGACATTTGTTGTTAATACATGCTTTATTACCAGGACAATCAGAGTCAGCAACGCATTCTGGACGGCAGCTTTCATAAGGATTTCCAAAATAACCTTTATTACAAGTACATGATCCTACTTTATTTTGCTCCTTACATTCTGCATTAGCTCCACATGGCGAAGGAGTACATGGATTCAATATTTCAACAGTTGTTCTAATAACACATTGTGTAAACGGATCGCCTTCAAATCCTTGTGGACACACGCACATGGCAGAGTGACTAACGACTCTACATTCAGCGTTTGCACCGCATGCATTTATGCAAGGATCTTTACACTTCTGATTAATACAAGCTAAATGAGATGAGCATTCACTATTGCTTACACATTCTGGTCTGCATTGTGGTGGCTGTCCTTTGAATTCAGGCATACAACTGCAGGATGGGTTTCCATTCATCTCTTGGCATAACGAATTCGGTCCACATGGCGATGGTTGGCATGGATTTAACGTCGCTGGTGGTGAGCCTGACACAGATATTTAATATTAAAATGTACATATAAGGTTGTCTTCACATGCTTGGGTTTTAGACCCTTCACAATATTTATGGTCTAGTGGGTTTCTTAAAAGTCAAAACTAATTGAAATATTTGAATATATCAAATAATTGATTTCTTTTAAAATACAAAGAGTTCATCTCCATTAAGTCTATACTTATAATTGATTTAAAACCGATTAAGTACAAAGAACATTCAGAAATACCTCTTAACAATTTTAAATGGATTGAAATACATTTATTACGTAGTCAATTTCAAAATATAAGCTCAAGTAATTCAATATTATATTAAACTTACTTGAAATAAATAAACATTCCACAAAAGGATCTCCTGATAAATTATCTGGACACGCACAGATTGGGTTATGATTAACAACTTCACACGTTGCTTTTAGACCACACGTTCCAATACAAGGATTTATGCATTTTTGCTTCATACATGCTTGGTTTTGTGGACATTCCGCGTTAACAACACACTCTGGCCTACAAGCTGGCGGCACTCCTAAGTAAGATGGTAAACAAGAACAAACCGCTTGGTTGTTGATTTCACGACATTGGCTGTTTGGACCACAGATTGGTGAACTACAAGGATGTTCAGATACTGGAGCTATAAATTGAAGAATAACTTGGTTTTAGATGAATATATTAAGATGTTATCGATTATGTAATTATTTAAATCGTTACATACCTCTGATTGGATTGCAAAGAACAAATGCATTTCCACTAAATCCACTGTTGCAGGTGCACATTGGGATGTGATTTATAACTTGACAAAAAGCATTTATGCCACATGTACCAATACAAGGATCAACACATTTTTGTTGTATGCAAGCTTTGTTCTCGTCACAGTCAGTGCTGTATACACATTCAGGTCGACAATTGAAATATGGGTCACCATGATACTCCAGCAAACATTGGCATTGTCCATTTACACAATTAGCGTTTGAGCCGCATCTTACATTTGTACAAACGTCAACAGTAACAGGCTCTACTAAAAATGTTTTAATAAATTAATATATAGAAAAATTAAAAAAATGGCTGGTTCTTAAAACCTTAGAAACGAGAACAACTACAACATTTTGTTTTTATAAAATAGATATAATAAAATATTATACATACCTTCTAAAGGTTGTAAAATGCAACTAGTAAAAGGATCTCCGGTATAGCCTTCTGAGCATGTGCAAATTGGTATATGATTAAGAACAGTACACGACGTTGATACGCCGCAAGATCCGGGACATGGATCCGTGCACTTGGAATTAATGCAAGCACGATCACTTGGGCAATCCGAATGGATACTACATTCTGGTCGGCAGTTAGGTGGGCTTCCGATGAAATTAATTAAGCAAGAACACGAAGGTGTATTTCCGATATTTCGGCATTCGGAGTTTGGACCACAAGGAGATGGAACACATGGATTGCTTAAGTCCGGTGTTGTCTCGACTAAAACAAAAATTGTATTTTAAGCACAATACTGTTAAGCTAGCTGCAATTTGTTCCAAGTCTAGCATATTTGCTAAAGCGCGAAGAGGCAAATTCTACGCTGTTAAGTATAAATACCTGATCTTAATTTTCAAGGCTTCAGTTAAGCTCTAACTTTAGTATCTTAAGACGATATAGTGTAAAATATAGCTTAACTTTGAATATCCTTCGATTTCAAAATATATAGATTACATCAATTAATCAATATAAACTAATAACATTGTTTTTAAATTTAATTTAATATTGCCGTGGTATCCAGCTGAATAGAATAGACAACCCTCATTTCTTACCGAGATTTCGTAAAAGGCGACCAAGGTAAGTCGATCCGCCATGTGGTATCCGACTAAGTAGAATAGACCAACCTCATTTCTTACCGAGTTGTCGTCAAAGGCGACTAAGCTAACCCATCGTGAGTTGACCCATCGTGTGGTATCCGGTTGAGTAGAATAGACTATCCTTTTTCTTACCGAGGTGTCGTAAGATAAGACTACGGTAAGTTGACGTCAGGCATGCGGTCTGTCGTAAAATACGTTGCCAAATCATGTGAGATGTTTAATACGTTGTTCCGATCCTATTTAAGGTGGAATAAGGGCAGGAGGATGATGATAATTTAATAACACTTAAGCATGTCTTACTTGAAATAAAATAATTTGAATATGATCAATTTTAAATAATTTTTTATATTCTCTAAATGTGTAATGTGTCGTACAAAAAATGTTATATAAATGTGTTATACTTACATACAATATGAGTACATAGGGTAAAAGGGTCTCCTGTATACGACTTCTTACAAGAACATATAGGATTATGGTTTATAACCTTGCAGATTGTATTAGTTCCACAAGGTCTTGGACAAGGGTTAGTGCATTTGTTGTTTACACAAGCCTTGTCATGTGGACACTCGGAGCTTACTACACACTCTGGTCGACAGTTTGGTGGAGTTCCTTCATATCCCGATAAACACGAGCAGATTGCTTGGCCGTTACTCACTTTACATTGACTGTTAGGTCCACAAGGTGAGGGGTAACATATATCCGTTATAGTAGTCAATTCAACAGGTTCTAAAAAATTTACAAATAATAAAAAAAAACAATACAATCATCCCCCTTTTTAAGTCCGGCGATAAGAGCGACCCTCAGAACTATAGACCCATTTCGGTCTTGCCAACTCTAAGCAAGATTTTTGAGAAAATAATTCTAAAGCAGCTGCTCCAGCATTTTAATTTATATAATTTACTTCATCCTGAGCAGTATGGGTTTACTAAGGGTCGGTCAACAACGGATGCGGGTGTCAGGTTGTTGAAGCATGTCTTTGATGCGTGGGAGAACTCACAAAATGCCATAGGGGTATTTTGTGACTTATCCAAAGCATTTGATTGCGTTCAACACGAAATTTTATTGTTAAAGCTTGGCTATTATGGCATTAAAGACAATGCACTTCGTCTCGTTGCATCGTACCTTCACAGCCGGATTCAAAGAGTGTGCATTAATGATGTGCAGTCATCCGGAACGGCCTTAGTTATGGGTGTGCCTCAAGGATCAATCCTTGGTCCATTTCTGTTTTTAGTTTATATAAATGATTTACCATATTTTATTCATAATATTTGCGATATTGTACTGTTTGCGGATGACACATCATTAATTTTTAAAGTAAATAGAAATGACGATAATATTGACGAAGTAAACAGGGGTTTATCGCAAGTAGCTAATTGGTTCAGGCTAAATAATTTGGTACTGAACTCGAATAAAACTAAATGTATTGAATTTGCATTACCTAATGCTGCAAAAACAGCAAATAGACTCTTTTTAAATAATGTACCACTAAAAACAGAAAATTCAACTGTATTTTTGGGAGTATCCCTGGATACAAAACTCCAATGGAGCACACACGTAACAACTCTTGCAGGGAAACTGAGTTCAGCGGCCTACGCTGTTCGAAAGATAAGACAATTCACAGACGTCGAAACAGCAAAACTTGTTTATTTTGCCTACTTCCATAGCATTATGTCTTATGGAATATTGCTATGGGGTAAATGCGCGGATAGTGAAAAAATTTTTGTTTTACAAAAAAGAGCTATACGTGGCATTTATAATTTAAGACCGCGTGATTCCCTGCGAGAGAAGTTTAAGGAAACAGGTATTCTTACATTTGCTTCACAGTATATTTTAAGCAATCTTATTTATGTACATAAAAATATAAAGAATTATAAAACGATAGGTGATGTATACAATAGACAAAGCAGGAACCGACATAAGCTTGCGGCTCCTGCTTTGCGCCTTGCAAAAGTACGTAATTCGTTTGTGGGTTTTGGTATAAGATTCTATAATAAAATTCCGCAATCAATTTCAGCTTTGCCATTACATCAGTTTAAAAACACTGTTAAAAAGAGGCTGATACAGAAAGCCTACTATACTCTTGAAGATTATTTGGAAGACAAGAATGTGTGGATATAGCTCTCTTTGAACCTGTACAAGACAGTATCGACTTAATGTAAATAGTATTAAGAATTATATTTTTAAAAGAGCAACCGCCGAGTTTCTTGCTGGCTCTTCTCGGTAGGAACAGCTTTCCGAACCAGCAGTAGAGTTGACGATTCAAAAGCACTTGTTTACAAGTTTATTTGAATAAAGAATATTTTGAATTTGAATTTGAATAAAAAAAAACTCTAGAAGCTTTTAATTTTATATGTCAGTTTATTTATATGCCTACACTCCCACTTAGTATCCTTATTTAAAAAAACACTTAACAGCTGATTGTTTTGAAAAATATATAACGCTAGCCAGGGGCTCCACCCGCATGGAAATTTAAAACCGTAATATAGAATATTGATAACCATAAAAATCGTTAGTCGGTTAACTTTATAAGCTAGCCATATGCTGTCGCGGACATTTATTTTGAAGTTTTAGAGGGTAATAATTTTTGTAATATATGATTTTTGAATAACTTTCACCATTTACATAGAAAGCTCGTAGCGTTATTGTAGCGGTGGTATATAGCCTATAGCCTTCCTCGATAAATGGAATATTACACTTAAAGAATTTTTGAAATAGGTCCAGTAGTTTTTCAACCAATCAATCAATTAATCAAACAAACAAACTCTTTAGCTTTATATGTTATTATGGAAGTATAGATATAATAATTTTTTTTTAATGTATTCTCTACATACACTTTCTATTAATGTTATATGCATCAATACACAAGTAACCTGGAAGTTTTCTTGATAGTGATTTTTTGTAATGAATTTTTTTAATTTTTCATTTACTCTTGAAAGGTTCATTAAATAAAATGCCCCTTTTTAAAAGAAGATTTGTGAGTTACCAAAATACTAAACAAATAATTACAAGTATTAATTCAATTCATGACGAATTGGATATCGTCTATTACAACGTCTATTAGTATGTTTTTCAGCATACACACCTTCATAAATGCAATATTTAAATGGATCTCCGGTATAGCCGCTTAAACATGTACATAATGGCAAGTGGTTAACTACTTGACATATGGCATTTTTACCACAACTACCAGGACACGGATCTGTACATTTATTACTTATGCAAGCCTTATTAGACTGACAGTCTGTATTAATGAGGCATTCAGGTCTACAGCCCTCGTAAGGATTGCCAATGTAATTTTCTATACATGAACAAGCACCCGCATTATTTTTTTCTTTGCAAACTGCGTTTGTTCCACAAGGTGAAGGTGAACATGGAGTCACAATTGCTTCAGCATATAATATTTCACGAGTACACCCATAGAAAGGATCTCCTTTGTATCCATGTGCACACAAACATATAGGTGAGTGGCTGACAACTTTACATTCTGCATTAATCCCACAAATCCCTTCGCATGGATTCACACATTTCATGTAACTATTACAGGATAAATGTGATGGGCAATCTTCGTTACTTGTACATTCAGGTTTACAGTACGGAGGTTGGCCGTGATAGCCTTCTAGACAAGTACACGAAGGTACTTCGTTTATCTCCTTGCATAATGAATTGGGACCGCAAGGAGAAGGTATGCATACATTTAAAGGTTCCAATTGTTGCTGAGCTGAAAAAGAAATATTTTGTAAATATAATTTGAGAAGTAAAAAATATACTAGAATTTGTTGTCTTTTCATGTTAAATTGCACAGTTGGCAACATTGGTGCAGGATTTAATTATTTTTTTATCGATTTTGTACAAATTTAATTTCGTTGAGTATATTTAGTTACATCATGACTTTATTCCTTTATTGCCATTCTATTATTGCGCCGGCATCGATAGAAGTTCCACCACTGTATACTTGACATCCCAAGAAAGGCATTTGTCAGTTCTGTCGCTCAGAGCACAGGAATGGCATTCTCTCCCGGCAAGCAAGCAAGAATAAATAGGCATATTCTGGGCAAGCGAGATTTACCGTAGACTGTATCTTCGCTTACCATCGTAACTCGTTACGCACACCTTCAGGCATGATTTGCAGTCAAGCGTTTGCCTATTACGCGATAAAAATATCATATTATGTATGTATTGGTAGAAAGAATACTTACGTAATATGAAACACCTAGAGAATGGGTCACCAGAATATGTAACGGGGCAAGTACATATAGGATTGTGGTTTACTACTTTACATTCTGCGTTCACACCACATGCTCCTATACATGGATTTACACAGTGCTGATTACTACATGCTTGATCTAATTGACATTCAGCACTTATTATACATTCAGGATGGCAAGTAGGTGGAGACCCAACAGCATTGGCAACGCAAGAACACGCAGCTTGTCCATTAACTTGTTTACATTGGCTGTTGGGACCGCAAGGGGAAGGTTGGCATGGATTTAATTTAACTGGCTCTGAAATGTAAAATGGTAATGATGAATTATGATTTTTTTTTATAGTTCTGTAATCTGTTTACAAAAACAATTGATATGTTTAATTTTGATAAGTTGTTAAAATATAACGTACATATTATGTATACTAACTGACCTGTAATTGTCCGACACTCTAAGAAGGCATTGCCTGTCATTCGATCAGGACAACTGCACATAGGAATATGATTAACCACGGTGCATATAGCAGTAGAAGCACACGTTCCTGGGCAAGGATCTATGCATTTATTTTTAATGCAAGCTTTATTGCGTTCACAATCTGAACTTTGTACACATTCAGGTCGACAATTATCGTACGGGTCACCTTTGAATTCAGGAATACAAGTGCATTTTCCGTCGTGACATTCTGCATTTGCACCGCATGGTGAAGGGCTACATAAGTCATTTTGCACTAAAATACACAAAATATTTTTAAATAGGGTTAATCTTAATAATTTTCAAGTTAATAATTCGTTTAATATATTACCTGCTATTGGTTTTGGAATACATTGAATAAATGCGTTTCCTGTGTAACCATCAATGCAACTGCATACAGCAACATGTTTCATAGTACGGCATTCAGAATTAAGTCCGCAAGAACCGGGACAAGGATCTTTGCATTTTTGATTAAAACACGCTAAATTACTTTGGCAATCTTCGTTTATAGTACATTCTGGGCGGCAATTAGGTGGACTTCCTTCGAAGTTTGGTTGACAAGAACAAGATGGAAGGCCATTTCGATTTTTACAATGTGAATTTGGTCCGCAGGGTGACGGCATACAAGGATCACTTAATATCGTAGTTGCCACTGGAACTATTATAGAATTATATAGATAATAATTTACATCATCATCATCATAATTTACATCATACAGAAGTTATAACTATTTAGATAAGTATGTATTTTAAGCATTTAAAAGTGCATCGATAATAGTTTTTATTAAAGATAACGCTTCTGTACCCAGTATTTTAAACAGTTTACTTTTTACTTACTTGCTACTTTGTAACAGTTTGAAAATGGATCTCCGGTATATTGAATTTTACATGTACAAATTGGGCTATGATTGATAACTCTACAATCAGTATTGAGGCCACAAGGTCCAGGACATGGTGATACACATTTTCTATTTACACACGTCTTATCAGCAGAACATTCTGTAGTTACTACGCATTCAGGCCTACAGTTAGGTGGTGAACCTTTGTAATCTGAGAGACATGAACATACACTTTGACCATTTGATATACGGCACTGACTATTAGGTCCACATGGCGACGGTTGGCAAGGATTTTTTGGAATTTCTTCTTGTTCTAAAAATAAAATAACTTTAATATTTAAAAAAACTTACAAACTCATTTTAGTGTGTTAAAGAATTTACCTTTGAAAACACAATTTTTGAATGGATCTCCTGTATACATTGGACGACAAGTACATAAAGGCGAATGATTGACTACTTGACATACAGCATTGATAGCACATGTACCCGGGCAAGGGTCAGTACATTTATTTCTTAAACAAGCCTTGTTGCTGGGGCAATCAGAGTTAACAACGCATTCCGGACGGCAGCCTTCATATGGATCCCCAAAGTAGCCAGCTATACAAGCACATGCACCTGCTCCTAAATTTTCTCGACATTCAGCGTTGGATCCGCAAGGTGAAGGCGTACATGGTGACAAAGGTGCCGTGGGAACCAAAACATTTAATGTGCACTGGATAGCTGCATCGCCGCTATACCCGTCAGGACAAACGCATGCTGCTGTATGACTTACGACTTGGCACTCTGCGTTTATTCCGCAAGCTTGGATACATGGATTCTTACATTTCTTATTAATACATGCCAATTGTTGTGAGCATTCATTATTCGATATACATTCAGGTCGACAATTTGGAGGTGAACCATTATAATCAGGCAAACACTGACAAGATGGAGTTCCAGTCTCGGATAGTTGGCATACTGAGTTTGGACCGCAAGGTGATGGTTGACACGGATTTGCTATTTCAACGGGTTCAATAGACACAGCTGAAAGGAATGAAATTTAAATTTGTACTGAGTCAACAAACAAAATGTAATCTTTTTTGTAATTTATAATGGCTTCGTTTACAATGATTGATATTTAAATATATACATATAAATATAAATAAATATATATATGTATATATATATATATATATATATATATATATATATAAATTGTCAAGTCAGCGTAGCTCTCTTTCTAACGCCCGCTGAGAGAGTTGGAGTTTCTTAAGACGCCCCAGAAAGCGGAATGCCATGTTTAGCATGCATTGCGCTAAGACGTTCCAGAGACTTTACCACAATAACTAATCTTGAGCAAGTCTAAGGTGGGTGATGCCGCTGATGTCCACGATTTGACATATAGAGAAATATAATTTAATATACTACAAAATATTACACTTACGAATAAAAATGCATCTTGTAAATGGATCTCCTGTCATTTCTGATGGGCACGAACATATTGGATTGTGATTAATGACTTGACATAATGCAGCAACGCCACATGCACCGTTGCAAGGATTAATACATTTCTGACTGGTACATGCTTTGTTTAAAGGACAATCAGAACTAGCAACACACTCTGGTCGACATGAAGGAGGTGCGCCAAGGTAACCAGGGGTGCATGAACAAATAGCTTGCCCGTTATATTCCCTGCATTGGCTGTAAGGTCCACAAGGACTCGGCTGACATGGGTTTTGTAGAGTAATTTCTGAAATGAATATTACATTAATTTTAAAGGAAGAGCTACATACTCACTTTATAATTTGAAGTACAAATGTTTTAGTGATGACAATTTGTTTTATTTAATAATTTTATAATTCATAATTTAATAATTAATATATTTTTATCCTAAACAACACAGTACACATTTAATCCAAGCAAACTTAACGATCATGTTATAGCCTTCACACTATTATAGTTTATTAGCATAGAAGTTATATTCTTTATGTTAGAATATTTGGAAAATTAAAGAGCGGATTACCTTTGACTGGACTGCACTGCAGAAATGCATTTCCTGAATAATTTGGCGGGCACATGCAAATTGCCATGTGCTTAATTACTTCACATAATGCGTTTTTACCACAGGTATTATTGCAAGGGCTTACACAATGTTGTCTCACACAAGCTTTGTCCATCGAACATTCAGAGCTTATAGTACATTCTGGTCGACATTCAAAATAGGGATCACCGTGATATTCGGGTAAACATGTACATATGCCATTATCGCAGGCAGCGTTCGGTCCGCATGGGGAAGGATTACACGGATTTATTGCAACTGGTTCTGAAAGAATCAGATCATTTATAATCAGTAAAAAAATTTATAACGATTCAATTAGAATAAATTGGTATATAATGATAATCTTACCACTTTCCCGTTTTAAAGAACATTGTGTAAACGGATCACCGATATAGTCTTCAAAACAAGTACATATAGATACATGACTCTGAACTCTGCACTCTGCATTAATGCCACATAAGCCTGGACATGGATCAATACACTTTTCATTTATACATGCCTTGTCACTAGAACAATCACTATTAACGGAACACTCTGGCCGGCAATTTGGTGGACTACCGCTGTATTCAGGTAAACAGGAGCATGATGGTAAACCATTGATATCTAAACACTGGGAGAAAGGTCCACAAGGTGATGGTAAACAAGGGTCAGTCGGTGTACTTTGTAGTTCTACAACTGTAAAAATTATAAAATATATTAAAATGGTAAAATAAGAAATGGCGTCTTAACAGAAATCTGACGAATTTATTATAATTTAATACCTTTGAAGCATCTATTAAATGGATCTCCTGTATAACGTGGTTGACAGGAACATATTGGACTATGATTAATGACTTTACATTCAGTGTTTACTCCACATACACTTTCACATGGGTTTTTACATTTCTGGTTTATACAAGCTTGCTGTTGGGAACATTCAGAGCTAACTAGACATTCTGGCCTGCAGTTTGGAGGAGATCCAGAATATTCTGACTGACAAGTGCATACAGCTTGACCATTTAAAATTTTACAAAGACTATTGGGTCCACATGGCGTCGGTACACAAGGGTTTCTACTTTCAACTGGTATATCTATCACAAATAGATTAAAAACAGATTAATAACAACGAAATAATTGCATGGTTCACAAAAATAATGATAATGCATTCATAATAAACACGTAAATTTCGTGTAAGTTTCCTCAGTTCAAGTGAATGTTGTGTTTTATCATTGCAAATATACGTATCATAAATAAATTTAAAACAAATTTTATTAAAAAAAGTTTTTGTTTTACTAAAATTTTTCATACTGAAGTGTGTTTATTGATATAAAAAAATTGAAAATATAATAGAAAAAAGGTTGGCAGCAGTGGGTGTTAATGGGGGTCTCTAGGATGATGATGGTGAAGATGATGTCGAGGGTTAAATGAAATGGAAAGGGTTAAATGAAATGGAAAGGGTTAAAGATATAATCTTATACATATATTATATGAATTAAATTGTTTGTGATTGTCATCGTAGACAATGTATCAAACCGGGGTGACTTACCAGGTTTTTTGGCTGTGCATTCTTGATATGGACTGCCCATAAGTCCCGAGAGACATTCACAAGTTGGGGTATGATTAATGACATTACATATTGCATTGAGTCCACATATGTTGCCGCATGGATTCTTACATTTATTCTGCATACATGCTTGATTAACTGGACAATCTGAATTAACAACACATTCTGGACGACATCCCTCGTAGGGATTTCCTATATATTCATTAATACATATACATGCGCCAGCGCCCTTATATTCTTTACAAACGGCGTTGGGCCCACACGGTGAAGGAGAACATGGCGCAAGATGTACTTCGATGACATTACATTGAATGAAAGCATCTCCAGTAAATCCCTCGGTGCACAAACACTGTGGCGCATGACTGATTACTCGACATTCAGCACCGATGCCACAGGAACCAGGGCAAGGATCTTTGCATTTTTGATTAATGCAAGCTAGTTGATTCGAACATTCACTGTTAGCAATACATTCGGGACGACAATTTGGTGGACTTCCAGTGAAATTGTCTGAACAAGCGCATGATGGTGAGTCGCCTGCTACTTTGCAGATAGAATTTGGTCCGCATGGTGACGGTTCACAAGGGTTCACTTGCAGTTGAGGTTCTATGTCTAAAATTTGAAAGTATATGTATATTACGATTCAATTATTGATAACTTCTTTTAAAATACTATTAATATATAGGAATTATATAGCAAACTATATTTCTAATTAGATATGAATAATTTCGGAGATAACTTTTTTCTATAGATTTACCTCACTACGTTATGTATTTGTGTAACATGATGTAATTGATCCTTGATGATGTAAAATCATCATAAAATTTGAACAAAACTGTTATATTTAATAGATCCAATTATACGGAATCAAACAAAATACTGACCTAATTGTATACACTTTTGGAAAGGATCTCCTGTTAAGCCTGGTGGACAAGAGCAGATAGGGTTGTGGTTTATTACTTGACAATGAGCTCGAATGCCACAGTTTCCTTTGCAAGGATCAACACAACGTTGTCCCGAGCACGCTCTGTCTAAAGCACACTCAGAACTTGTGACGCATTCAGGTCTACAAGTTGGAGGGGCACCTTTGTACCCAGAAATACATGTACAAATTGCTTGACCATTAATATCTCTACACTGGCTGTTAGGCCCACAGGGTGAAGGGTTGCAAGGATTTAGTAATTCTGTAACTATAACTTTTGTACATCCAAGGAAAGCATTTCCCGTGAAACCTTGTGGACAGGTGCACATTGGTATGTGATTGTATATGTTACATTCTGCACGTTCGCCACAAGTATTAATGCATGGATCTATGCATTTATATTTCACACACGCCTTATTTTGTGGACAGTCTGTATTTAGTAGGCACTCAGGTCTGCAACCAAAATATGGGTCACCCAGATATCCAGGTAAACAAATGCATTCCCCATTATTGCATTGACTGTTAGATCCACAAGGCGAAGGATTACAGGGATCTGGTTCAGTAACTTCTGTAAAAGAAACAATGCAAAATGGTTATTTTTCTAATATTATATATTATAAAGTTAATAAAAATAATTTTATGCATATAATTAGAGCTACTTAAATTATAGTTATTTTATATTGGATTTGGGATTAACTTTCATCTTGTTTGATATTAAGTTACGGCATCAATTATATGACATAAAGGTATTTAAGTCTCACGCTTATTTATTATTTTAAGTTACCAAACATGTTAATCTACTACTAATAAAAATAATTAAAAAAATTAAAGTAGTTGATGCGTTGAGGCTCGAACCTAGGCATTTTCACCTATCTAGACCGCCCGTTCCCCAAATAAGTTATCGTGACTTGACATTTAATGGCGAATTTATAATAATAATAATAATAATAATAATAACATTTCTTTTGAATTAATAATAATAATAATAATAATAATAAAGTAAATAAAAATGAGGCTTTCGCTAAACAGTTGGATCAAGTGTCGGATACAGAAGGCAGTATTGCTCGAAACGGCGCGCATTGTGAGGAAGTTCCTCTCTCTGGATCCCTGACCACCGGCAACTCGGGATATTTCCCCGTTCCCGGCGGACGTCAATTTTTTATATTTTTAAATGTTTTTTTTTTTTAATTATTTTTTTTAATTAGAAATATTTAAAAATGTAAAAAGTTAGGTTTTAGAAAAATAAATGAAATATAATAATAATAATAGGCTTTATTATCGCAATACAGGACCAAGTCATAAACACCAAAAATTACAGAAAATATATACTTAAAGATCCTACAGTAACGGATGATAAATGTCGCAGATGCCACACACAATCAGAAACCATACAACACATAACAGGAGCATGTACAACCCTTACACAAACAGACTATACGCACAGACACAACCAACTTGCACATATTATACACCAAAAACTAGCTCATAAACACAAACTTATACCAGACATTAACACTCCTTATTACAAATACTCACCTCATTGTGTGCTAGAAAATGGTTCACACAAACTCTACTTCGATCGAGCCATTCTCACTGATAAAACCATACATTTCAATAGACCAGATATAACCCTACAAGACAAACTAAATAAAATAACTTATCTAATAGACATAGCCGTCCCTAATACCCATAACATTCAGAAAACAATAGTAGAAAAACTAAGTAAATATGGAGACTTAAGAGAAGAAATCATTCGAATCTGGAAACAAGAAAAAGTATATATACTCCCCATAGTCATTTCTTCCACCGGGATAGTTCCAAAAAGCATACATCAATATCTCCAAATAATAGAAATGAAACAAAATACAATAAATATTTTACAGAAAGCCGCCATTCTCAATACTTGCCGAATAGTCAGAAAATTCCTGCAGTTAGAATAATAAATAAAACACCACACAACAACCTGCAACTACTTGGCGCAAGCCCGTTTTTGCAGTTAAAACCAGCAAAAGCTGAGAAAAAGAAGATGAACCATAATAATAATAATAATTATTATTATTATTATCTTTTGAATTGAACATAAATTTTAGCATTTTCCGAAAACAAGGATAAAACGAAATTTTTCTAAAAAGAAACCTAGATAGATTTTTCTCCCCCAAAACTCCCTACATGCTGAATTTCATAAAAATCGTTGGAGCCGTTTCCGAGATTTCGAATATATATATATATTCGAAATATATATATATATGTATATATATATATATATATATATATATATATATATATATATATATATATATATATATATATATATATATGTATATATATATATATATATATATATATATATATATATATATATATATATATATATATATATATGTATATATATATATATATATATATATATATATGTATATATATATATGTGTGTATATATATATGTATATATATACATACTAGATTAACTCATTTAAATATTAAAGATAACAAAAAATCAGACTGTTTAGATCAGTGTTTCCCAATCTTTTTTGATCCATGCCCCACGTTAAAAATTATTTTGCCCACTATGCATACATAAATATTAATATTATAATATATATGTTATATTAATTATATATATTAATAAAATTAATATTAAAAATTGAATTGACCACTTAAAGAACATAAATAATTTAGGTTTTAGGAAGAAGAACTTGCTTTTTTTTTGTTAAATTTGGCACCGAAATCTAGCCTAGTACTTAATTGGCCCAGAGCGAAAGGCTTAAACTCGTGTCGGGTTGCCCCCCTTAACCATTAAATTGCCCCCCTGTGGGTCGTGGGCCCCACGTTGGGAAACACTGGTTTAGATTGTTGTTGTTTACATCGTTGAGAAAAAACTAAATGGATGTTTAAATCTGTAAAGTACCTAGTATCATCGCTTACAGTTAGTTGTAAATTTTAAATTGGTATTGCAAATACAGTCTACACTTTAATTATTTAAAAGTTATTTTTGGTAAAATCTTAATAAAATATTTACCTTCATTCATAGGTGCTGGTACACATTGTATGAAAGGATCACCGCTGTATTGGTCGATGCAGCTGCACTGAGCAATATGATTTAATACAATACAAAGTGCATTAAGACCACAAGCACCAGAACATGGATCACGACATTTTTCATTAATGCATGCTTGGTTACTAGGGCATTCAGAATTAATAGTACATTCAGGTCGACAATTAGGTGGATTACCAACGTAATCAGGAAGACACGCACACGAAGGTGCTTCCCCAATAATTCTACATTCCGCGTAAAGCCCACAAGGCGAAGGTAAGCAAGGATCTGTCGATTGTATGTAGTCTGGTGGTTGAGATACTGAAAATACAACAATTAGTGAAATAAAATATTTAAAAGCATAATTTTTAGCGATAGATAATTTTCAATCTTTACCTTTCATAGGGAAGCACTTAGTAAACGGATTTCCAGTCAGTCCGGGCTTACATACACAAATTGGGCTATGATTAATGACATTGCAGTTTGCATTATCTCCACAGCTATTAATACAAGGGTCTGTGCATTTTTGGTCTGCACACGCCAAATTAGATGGACATTCTGAGCTTACAATACATTCTGGACGACAGTTCGGAGGCGAGCCGATAAATGTCGGTAAACAGGAACATACGGCTTGACCTTTAACTTCTTTGCATTGACTATTCGCACCGCACGGAGATGGACTGCACGGGTTCTGCTCTACAACTTGCGCTAAAATATCAAATAAATGTTATTTTACGCTTAAAAAATATATACAAAATTTTGTTGTCTATACTTACGTTCTTGAATTAAATTGCAGTGGCTGAATGGATTTCCAGTATATCCTGTCACACAAATGCAATTCGGCATATGATTATTAACTTGGCATACAGCGTTTGTGCCGCAAGTGCCAGGACATGGATCTATACACTTCATCCTTGAACAGGCCTTATTTAAAGGGCAATCTGAGTTGACCATACATTCCGGCCGACATCCTTCGTATGGATTACCAAAGTAACCATCCATACATTGACAGGCACCAATATCTCTTTGTTCCCTACATATAGCATATGCGCCACATGGACTAGGACTACAGGGTTTCAAAATTTCATGAGGTGTTAATGCTACAGGGTTGCATTGTGAAAATGGATCACCAGTATATCCAACCTGACATACACACATCGGTGAGTGATTCACAGCTCGACAATCTGTGTTAGTTCCACATGTACCGACACACGGGTCTGAGCACTTTTGATTAAGACAAGCTAAATTATAGTCACATTCGTTGTTGCTTATACATTCCGGTCTACAATTAGGTGGAGAACCTTTATAGCCAATCAAACAGGCGCATACGGGACCCTCTCCACTGATTCTACATGTTGAATGAGGACCGCAAGGCGAAGGAACGCACGGATCTATTTGTTGTGGAGTATCAACTAAAAAAAATATAAAAAACAATAAAATACATACAATATTAAAATATATTGTGATTAATAACCAATCAATAATACATATCAATAAATACTAACCAATAATTATACATTTTACAAATGGATCGCCTGTAAAAGTGGATGGGCAAGTACAGATTGGATTATGATTAATGACATCACATATTGCCGCTACGCCACAAGCTCCGATACACGGGTTCACACATTTCTGATTTTGACACGCTTCTTTTAAAGAACATTCAAGGCTAACTATACATTCAGGTCTGCAGGTAGGAGGGCTACTACGATATCCGGGTAAACACGAACAAACTGCTTGTCCGTTAGATTGCTGACATTGACTGTTCGGTCCACACGGTGATGGGTTACACGGATTTATGTTTGCAACTGCGGGGGGAAAAAAATGGTGTGTCAAAAGGTATCAATAAAAGTAAATAAGTTGCATGGTATATAAGCAAAAACCTAGTTATCCTTTTACCTGTAGCTAATCGGCATTCTATAAACGCGTTGCCACTCATTCCTTTCGGACATGTACACATAGGAATATGGTTATTTACGTCGCATATGGCATTAATTCCACACGTGCCAATACAAGGATTTACACATTTATTACGTTGGCAACCTTGATCTTGAGGGCAGTCTGAGTTGTATACGCATTCGGGTCGACACCCAAAGTAAGGATCACCGTGATAGCCCAATATACAAACGCAGGTACCGTCTTGACATTTTGTGTTTGCTCCACAAGGACTTGGTATACAAGGATCGATTGGTAAAACCGGAGTGGAATCTGTATATTAAATTGTTAAATTATATTAATATGCTATATACTAATGACATTGAATCATTCATCTAAAATAAGGATTATTAAAATACCAATACTTAATATTAATTATAGTTTAATTCGAAATCGGTAAATTTCGATGGCCTAAAAAATATTTTAAAAAACCAATATAAATACTGAAAATGCTGTCATAAAGAAAAACTAACATACATTTATTAACAAATGAAATTATCTGAATTTTAATACTTCAAATTTTGTAATGATGCACATTGTTTACAATACCTACCTTCTAACGGCTTTTGTCGACATTCACGGAAGGGATCTCCAGTAAACCCTTCGGAACATAAGCAAACTGGGACATGGTTATGAACGAAACATTTTGCATAAATTCCACATGCACCTTCACAAGGATTTCGACATTTTTCATTTATACACGCTTGATCACTCAAACAATCAGAATGGACAACACATTCGGGTTTACAGAAAGGAGGCGACCCTATGTAATTCAACAAGCAGGTGCATGATGCTAAACCATTATTATTACGGCACTCAGCGTAAAGCCCACAAGGTGAAGGAAGACATGGATTAGTGGATATTGTTGTAACTGTAGGAACCTCTGAAATTATACATTGAAATTAAATTTATTTAGATATATAAGATATATATGTAATAAATTTACATACATTTGAAATTTGAGTATAGAGTTAACTTACGCATTATTTGTGAGCACAGGGTAAAAGGATTGCCAGAATATCCTTGATGGCAGGTGCAAACAGGGCTATGATTTATTACTTTACATTCCGTATTTTTTCCACATGGCTTTGGACAAGGATTAGTACACCTGTTATTAATGCAAGCCTTGTTTTGTTTGCATTCTTGATTCACAACACATTCAGGTTTACAATTCGGAGGTGTTCCAACGTAATTGATCAAACACGAGCATACCGGTTGCCCATTAATTTCCTTACACATAGCATTAGGTCCACATGGTGATGGATTACAAACATTCTTCAGAGATAAATCTTCACCTTAAAATAGTAATTATTATGTCAATGCAATACTCAAGATTTCTGTTACCTGTAGGTAACAGAATAAAAATACACTTTAGTTACTTACCCTGCGTAATAGAACACATAACCAACGGGTTACCAGTATATCCTGTTTTACATGTGCATGTTGGTTTATGGTTAGTGACATAACAATTTGCATTGTATCCACATACTCCTGGGCATGGATCAATGCATTTGTTTCGGCTGCACGCTGAGACCAGAGGACAATCAGCATCAACCGAACATTCTGGTCTGCAACCGTGATATGGATCGCCAACATAGTCCGAAAGGCATGTACAAGATCCTGCATTTCCTTGAACTTTACATTCAGCATTTGCACCGCATGGCGATGGTTCGCAGGGATTTAAATATTCAATCTTTTGTGGAGCTGAAATATTATTATAATTAATGAATAAACTTACCGTTATTGCTTAGCCACCGTAGTAGAAGCACTTCCTTGGTCCGAAGCGTTAGTCGAAGCTTACTGGGCTCGGCGACATTTAGTGACCTCTATATCTGGCGACGGCGATTTTATTCCACCGCCCATCCAAAAGCGGCCGCCTCAGCTAACGGCCTAAGCTTACTGTAAGTGCTTTGTTATCTCCGCGTGCTCCAATCATAAGCAAGCCAATTAATTCCACAAATAAGTTATAAATATTGTTACTTCCCTTCTGAAAGCACTTAAGAATACTAAATGATTAAAAATAATTTTTAGACCTTCTAGTTCCAAATGTTTGTTTAATTTTAAAGCGCAACATAGACATTGTAACGACGTGTTTTGGCCTACAAACTAACTGGTGGGCATGGTCACCAGACAGCTTTAAAGCCAAGACACCAATACAAATCTATTACAAATTAGTAAATTGTGAAAGGCGTGACCGTAAATAACAATTTTAAGCACACATTTTAAAGCATGAATTATCGGGCTTCACAAAGCTGATGGTTATAGGCAATTTTCCGTTTTGCTATGATATCCGCAATGTTAATAGAAAAATATAGTAAAAACTTTCTTACAGGTCTAACTTATGTTCAAGTTTTTTGTTTTACAGATTTATAGAATCCAGACGAATATGTCTATACGTTAAACGTACTTTCAAAAATATTCCTAAATATATATAATACTTTAATATAAATTTTAATACATTATTTTAAAATAAATCTTACCTTTTGATCGCGAACAACCTTGGAATGGATCTCCTTGCAAGCCGGGTTCACAAGCACAGTTTGCGCGATGATCTATAACTGAGCATATTGCACCAACACCACAAGCGTGTGTGCAAGGGTTTTTACATCTTTGAGCTACACACGCAAGCGCCGCTGGACACTCGGCGCTTATCGTGCATTCGGGACGACAGTTCGGTGGAGATCCTATGTAACCGGATTGACAACTGCAAGCGGGAGTATCACCCGTTTTCACACATACTGAATTAGGTCCACAAGGCGATGGTTGACAAGGATCTTCAGGTGTCGATGGAGGTGCTAAAATTGTACAAAATTAATTCATAGTTACGAATTGTAAAAATATTTTAAATTGAATATAATAATTTTTTTTGTTCTTTACCTGGTGTAGGATAGCAATAAGTGAAAGGATCTCCTGTGTAGCCATCGTTACATGTACATATTGGAGAATGAGCTATGACTTGACACCGCGAACCTCGACCACATGCGCCTTCACAAGGATCACGACAACGTCGATCGACACAAGCCATTTGAAGTTTACATTCTGAGCTCACAAGACATTCAGGTCTACAGGATGGTGGAGAACCTATGTGACCAATTCGGCATGAACATGCAGCGGCACCATTTGCACTAACAGTACATTCACTATATGGACCACATGGGGACGGGCTGCAAGGTGATCTTGGATTTTCTGTAAATAGTTATAGTGATTATTAAACAACTATAAGGATTTTTCAAAAGTATAATGCCAAAATTTTCTTTACCCTCTAAAATAATTTCCGTGCAAAATGCGAAGGGATCTCCTGATGTTCTGGGCGGGCAGGTACATGATGGTATATGATTATTAACCGAGCATGACGCTCCAGTACCACAAGCTCCAGGACAGGGATCGATACATTTTCCGCCTTGACACGCACGAGTTGGTGCACATTCACCGTTAGTACTGCATTCCAATCTACAACCGGAGTATGGATCACCAAAGTAATTGGGCGCACATGAACATGATCCCGATTCGCAAATAGCGTTACTGCCGCATGGTGAAGGATTGCAAGGATCGGATTCAGGCGTCGGAGTAACTGTAAAAAGAAAATTGTGTTTAATATGCTTTTATAGGCAAATGTCTAATCTTAACAACACAAGTACAGATGTTGCCTTACCTATAACTTCAGCGCACTGAATAAATGGATCACCTGAATATCCCACTGGACAGCTGCAAATTGGTATATGATCTTGAACTCGGCATTGTGCTTTAAAACCACAAGAACCCTCACAAGGATTTGTACATTTTTCTGCAATACATGCTTGGTGTGATGGACAATCTGTATTAACCAGACACTCTGGACGACAATTTGGTGGAGCTCCAGTATATCCGACAACACAAGAGCAAGATGGATTGCCATTTATAGGACGACATTCACTATAAGGGCCACATGGATTTGGCTGACATGGTTCAATTGGTTTTTCAGTTTCAGAATACTGTATTTCACGGCAAATTGTAAATGGGTCACCAGTACTGCCTGCTGGACAGCTGCATAAAGGGCTATGATTTATAACTTGACAATGCGCATTTACACCACAAGTGCCTCTACATGGGTCGGCACATTTGAGCTTATGACATGCGCGATCTGATGAGCATTCGCTGCTCACAGTACATTCGGGTCGACAATCAGGGGGAGCTCCTATATAATCCGGTAAACATTCACAGGATGCTAATTCACCATTTTCTCGACAAACACTGTTAGGGCCACAGGGAGAAGGTTGACATGGTCTTATTTCTTGTAATGGCTCATTTTTTTCACAGCGTACGAATGGATTCCCTGAGTAGCCTTTCTCACAAGCGCATGTAGGGACGTGATTTACAACTGTACATTCTGCTGATATTCCGCAGATTCCAGGGCATGGATCTAAACATTTATTTCTTATACAAGCTTTATCAGCAGAACAGTCTGAGCTGAGAACGCATTCAGGACGACAGCCTTCATAAGGATTGCCTTGATAACCTTCAAGACAGGAACACGCACCTGCGCCATCTCTTTGACTACATATTGCGTTCGCCCCACACGGAGATGGGTCACAAGGTTTAACAATATTTTCTGCAACAATTTGAACTTATTTAATATAACGTGCACTATAGGTTTTGTAAACACTTTTGTAAAACCGAATATGCAATACTATTATTTTAAGTTATTAGTTAGCTATTATGGTTAGGTAAACGTTGGTTGATTAATAAAAAAAACTGATATTTATTACCTTCCAATGGGAGGCACTGCAAGAAAGGATTTCCTGTATATTGATCTTTGCATATGCATGAAACCATATGGCTAACAATAATGCAATCAGCATTAATTCCGCAAGATCCAGGACATGGATCTACGCATTTATTTCTAACACATGCCTGACTAGAAGGACAATCAGGATTAATAACACACTCAGGTCTGCAATTTGGTGGCTGTCCAATGTAATCATCTACACATCTGCAGTTTGCTTTGCCGTTACGTTCTAAACATATTGCGTTAGGACCACACGGTGAAGGATTACAAGCATCCGTTGAGTCAGGTATCGTACTTATTACATCGTAACAACTCTTAAACGGGTCTCCTGTTTGACCTGGATTGCAACTACAGATTGGACTATGATTAATTACTTCACAGCGTGCCAGTAAGCCACAGGCATTAATGCATGGATTAATACATTTTTGATTGACACATGCTTTAGTTGAAGGACATTCAGAACTAACAATACATTCTGGTCTACAAGCTGGTGGAGAACCTTGGAAGCTCTCAATACAAGCACAAACAGCGGTGTTATCTATATTTCTACAAATACTGTTCGGTCCACATGGCGAGGGATGACACGGATCTTTGGGTTGTACCTTATCTTTTTCTATTGCTTGACAGTGTGTAAACGGATTTCCAGTGTAATCAATCATACAAGAACAACTTGGTATGTGGTTTATCACATCACATTTTGCATTTTGACCACATACTCCTGGGCAAGGGTCGCGGCATTTATTTCTGAAGCAAGCTTTGTCTCTTGGACATTCTTGACTTCCGGTGCACTCAGGCCTGCATGATTCATATGGATTTCCACTAAAGTTAGGCAAACAAGTACAAAAGCCATTATCACATTTGGCGTTTGGTCCACACGGAGATGGGTTGCAAGGATCTGACGGAATGGGCGTTGTCGGCACTGTAATCAACATTGATTGTTTTATAACTTATATAGTTAGCAGAAGTTTAATATACTGTAATAATTATACAAACAAAGTAATAATAACCTTCGCTGATTGGAGAACATCTAGAGAAAGGATCTCCGGTAAATCCATCGTTGCAGATGCAAACTGCTACATGATTTAAAACATGACAATTTGCTTCAATACCGCAAGAACCTGGGCAAGGATCATCACATTTTTGTCTTACACAAGCTAATGAAGCAGGACATTCTGAGTTGATCGTACATTCCGGCCTACATGAGGGCGGAGAACCAATATAGCCTGACAAACAAGAACAAGCTGGTCCACTTGCTAGAAGTTGACACCGTGAGTGCGGGCCGCAAGGAGACGGAGAACATGATGGTGGTCGTTCAGTAGTTAGTGGTATTACTGCAAGAAAAAATGTAAAATCAGAACTTCTGTATAAATAGAAAAAAAAACCACTTTAATATATCAAATAATTAATTAATTAATTAGATGTTTTGCTCCACAAGTTTAAAGCTTTGATCTAAAAATCCCTCTGAC
The DNA here is from genome assembly GCA_947086495.1 of Morpho achilles. Taxonomy (NCBI): domain Eukaryota; kingdom Metazoa; phylum Arthropoda; class Insecta; order Lepidoptera; family Nymphalidae; genus Morpho; species Morpho achilles. The sequence continues at coordinate 9,829,076 of CAMTZB010000019.1, read as the reverse complement.
AAGAAAAAATTTATAAGTAGGTACATATTTAACTTTAAAGCAGGGTCTACACGAAAGCGCATTCGCATCTACTACTAAATGGACAATGAAAAATCGTTTAATGTGGATACAAAAGGTAAAAGCCGCTGGCAAGTCGACCCGGCACAATAATTGATTATTTACTTATGGCAACAATTAAAATATTAATAAGATATTGTGATAAAAAAGTTGCAACGGGTAAATTCGAAGTTCTTTTTTATATTCATAACCTTATCCACTGTTATGAAATTTAACAAGTTATTGACAGTTAATCGTTTATTTTAATAATATTACATTATTGTCTTATATTTTACATTGTAAAAAAACTTACTGTAACACTGAGTAAATGGATCTCCCGTCATTCCTGATGGGCATGTGCATATTGGATTATGGTTTTTAACAAGACAGTGAGCTCTGAGGCCACATGTGTTGGGGCAAGGATCATCACATTTTTGATTGATGCACGCTTTAGATGTATCACATTCGCTGTTCACGACACATTGAGGTCTACATGATGGTGGTGAGCCTATATAGTTCGGGAGACACGAGCATACAGCTTGCATGTTGACCTGCCGACACTGACTGTTGGGGCCGCATGGAGTAGGCTCACATGGATTACTTGCTGGTGTAGCTGTAAAAAATTTACACGTTTTGAGGAAATTGATTAGAACTATAACTTCTGTTTTTTAGCGATTTTATCGTCTCGTGACATTTAACCCACATACAATTATTAATACTATATTATTATAACATTTTGACTTTTAATTTCTACTATGTTTAAGTAATTTCAAACCAAAAGTCTGTTTTTTACATGTCCCAGTGATCGCCCCGTAGTCATAAAATAACAAAACATGAATTGAACCCAGTTACTTAAAAAAAAAAATTGACATGTAATATTACATTATTTGTTACATATTGTATTATACTATATTCTAGTATATATTATACTATACTATGTCTATATTACTACTACTATGTCTATATTATATACTAGATGCCAGAAAAAATAGTAATCACGATAATATTATAGACAGGAAAACAGCCAGTCAAAACTCTTATTTGCACAGCCTTAGGCTACAGCTATATGCGATGTTATTTGGAAAGCGGAACAAAAAAAATCATGTCTATTGAAAACTTCATTATGAAACGACTTACCGGGAGAGGCAACCGATATAAATGTGGTTACACTATACGCCGTGTGGTGTCCGGCTGAATAGAATAGTACCACCCTCATTTCTTACCGAGGTGTCGTAAAAGGCGACTAAGGTAAGTCGACCCGCCGTGTGGTATCCGGCTGAGTAGAATAGACCAACCTCATTTCTCACCGAGGTATCGTAAAAGGCGACTAAGGTAAGTTGACCCACCGTGTGGTATCCGGTTTAGTAGAATAGACCACCCTCTTCTTACCGAGGTGTCGTGAAATACGACAGAGGTAAGTTGACGTCAGGCAGGCGGCCGGTCGTAGAAACGCAGCCAAATCATGTGACAGCATGTTTATAACATGCCGACCCCACTTAGAGTGGGATAAGGGCAGGAAAATGAAGATGAATGTGGTTACACTATAAGGGAGAATCTGGTACAAGACCAGATTTGATGTAGATGGATTAATTTCATTACCAATTAATAGAATGTAAAAAAGTATCTAAGTGACCTTGCTTGGAATTTTTATAAAAATATACAATAAAAAAAAGAAAAATAAATAATGCGCCGGTTTTCCCAAAACACATTCTGAACTTCATGAAAATCGTTGGAGCCGTTTCCAAGAAAGAGAGGGATATATATACATATATATATATATATATATATATATATATATATATATATATATATATATATAAATGTTCCAAAATTGATATGAGGATATTACGTTATAAAGTTCAAAATTATTAATAATCATTCAATTGGTTAAAAAAAACGACATTATTATTTTTATGTTTCTCCCATATAGTCGGGTTTTTTTTTAAATCATTTATAACATTTCATTTCAAAAATTTCCTTGTAATAAAGTTTCATAGCGAAATAAATCAAAGATCGTTGGCGAAATTTCGCATTCCAGTGTAGCCACACTGTCCATTGACAATACATGCGTTTTAACTACTTACGAATCGCGGGTCACCTTGCTTTGGAGTAGCTGCAGCCTTAAGACCTCGAAGACCTCTTTTCGGAAAACAATGCTTCGTATTGGCAAAAAAATTAATTTATAATATTCAAGTATTTGCCACACAAAATTTTAGGACTGGGTTTTAGAAAATAAAATGATAAGATGAAATAATGAAAAAGTTTCGATCAAAATTGTAAGAGTATGCAGTATATTTGGCTGTGTATTTGTCAGTCTAACCCATGGGACATAGCTCACACACGTACACAAATATTAATTTAACAAAAATTACTTTTAGTACTTACGTTCTAAGAGTATTTCTCTACATTGGAAAAATGGATCACCAGTATAGCCAACAGGACACGAACAATCAGGAACGTGATTTTCAACAGTACATTGCGCTAACTGACCACAAGTCCTTGGGCATGGGTCTATACATTTGAAACGTGTGCACGCTAAATTAATTGCACAGTCATCATTGCTTTCGCATTCCCGTCGACATCCGATGTAAGGATCACCTTCATAGCCTTCTGAACAGAAGCACGCACCTGCGCCATTATATTCACGACATTCTGCGTTAGGGCCACATGGAGATGGAGTGCAGGGACTAGACGTTGGAGTCATTTCTGTAGCTATAATAATTATATGAAAATTTTCAATTAAGACAAATCAAATATAGAACTATACAATATTGAAAAGCTATCTACCAATAATGACACATAAAATTTACAATATAATGACATTAAATTTCAAAATTTAAAGATGATTGGAAATTATTAAAATGTATAGTAAAATTATTACATTACGATAAAATATAAAATTTGCTTAAATGTAATTCATAAGTTATTTTAAATTTTAAAAGGATGAAGATTTTTTTATATATTTTTTTATACGATTTTTTTGCGATTAGATATTTTTTTAAAGGTTACCTATAAGAAACACTTATTGTCAAATAGAGAGTTTCTGCTGTACCGTGAAGCCGTAAAGATATTTAGAACAGCTATGTTAATATAACAGTGTGATCTGGCTTGCTTTTGCTGTTGTCGTTTTTGTAAAACCTAATACAAATATACACACAATTTGTTTATGTATATTATTTAAAGCATATTTCGAAAAAAGGAAAGATAGTAAATATGGATACCAACTTGACATGACAATTTGGTCACAGCTTCTTGAAGCATCACCCGTAAATCCTTGTTGACATGTACATATTGGTTTGTGATTAACTGTCAAACATAGTGCATTTAATCCACAGGCGCCTTGGCAAGGATCTTTGCATCGTTCCGTTAAGCATGCCGCGTTGCTAGGGCATTCAGCGTCAATTGTACATTCCGGCCTGCAGTTAGGCACTCGCCCAATGTAGTTGGTTAAACATGAGCAAGCTGCTTGATCTCCAATAACTCGGCATTCAGAATTAGGTCCACAGGGCGATGGGACACATGGATTTGTGGGTGCAGTTCCTATAATTAGCACGTCATAAATTATAACTATATACTTAAACAAATATTTTTCTGTAATTAAGAATAACTAGTTACTTTATTTGATTTTTTTGAGAGCCACTTATGGCAATATCCAATTTCTAGATTCATTTATCTTTGTTTGATCGAAATTATAGATAGCTATTGTTAATTTATTATTTTTTGTATGCTTAAAATTGTTTAATCTACAAAAATTATAATTTATAATCCTCAAAATTATCTAACTGTAAATTGTTTTTGTTTTATTTATACTTTTTTTAGATTTTAAATTTAAATTAGAATTTTAAATTTCCAATTTGTGACTGTTCACTTCTTTTGTTGTTATCTTTTAGTGGAAACTTTGTTGGTTCTAGTGTAAAACTTAGGATTTTTGGCAATTATGTAATATTTTATACTATTTGTTTCCCAATACTCAATAAATAAATAAAAAAAGTGAATTTTGAAATCATCATCATTTTCCTGCGTTTATCCCAATCTAAGTAGGGTCGGCACAACATTTTATAAACATATTGTCACATGATTTCGCTACGTTTTTTACGACACCTCGGTAAGAAATGATAGTGGTCTATTTAACTCAACCAGATATCACACGGCATAAATAAAGTGAAATTTGAAATAAGCCTTTTATAGCTCCTGAATACGGGCTCCTATCTAGTCAAGTCACCCATTATAATAAGACGTAAGTATAGCCAGTTTCTATACATTAACTATGAATAATAGTCACAAGAGTTTAAAATCAACAATTGTGTATACTTACTTTCTTCGGGGCTACATTTCGTGAAGGGATCTCCTGTAAATCCCGATGTACAGCTACAAATTGGATTATGCGTCACCACTTGACAACGTGCGTTTAGGCCGCAAGTATTTGGACACGGATCAATACATTTTTTGTTGATGCAAGCTTTGTCCTGCGAGCATTCTGAGCTGACAATACATTCGGGCCGACAAGAAGGTGGCGTTCCAATATAACCAATCTCACAAGTGCAGACACTGTGGCCATTTACTGCTCGACAAAGACTGTTTGGTCCACATGGTGATGGTCTACAAGGATCTAATTGAGGTTCTGTCACATCCGGAATAACTAAAAAGTAAGCATTGATTTGCACATAGAAAGTAAAAAACCTTTAAAAAAGTTTTTAATTTAAAGAAGTTTTTACTTTAAAGAACTCAACCACTGTTATATGCGTATTAGACTTTGTAATTATAAAATTAATGTAATATTTTTTATATATAAACAACGCAAAAAAAGACCTGAGATTAAAATTTGTCAGGTATAGTTTATATGCTTCTCGAAAAAACTGATTGCCGTAGTCTTCAAGCTGGGAGAGTTTCTAATGTGATAGATGTGTATAGTACTATGTTATCACTGAAGAGTGGATTCATTCTACAACTACTTACTTAGCCTAGTTACTCCCTGAGACCAAATATTATGAATGTCTCATTTTTTAAATTATTATATAGTGTCATCAAATAGTTTTACATATTGCACTTATATTAAAAAATCACTAACATTGTTCTTGCAAAAACATTATGCAAACTCACTTATAGAGCCGATATAAATATTTAAAAAGTAACTACTGATGTTACTTAGATTACTTTTACATGAAAAATAAATAAAAGAAAAAATATTTCAGTTTAAGTTAAATAAAATAAAAAATTATATATAAGTTAGGAAGTGCATTATGTTCCAGTGTTATGAAATGTTTACTTACTTTCTAAATCACAATTTACAAGTGGATTTCCTGTATATCCCGAAAGACAACTACACGTAGGGGAATGATTCACCGTTCTACATTCCGCATTAATACCACAAGAGCCCGGGCACGGGTCTTTGCATCTGTTGTTAGAGCAAGCTTTATTGCGATCACAATCCGAATTTGATACACATTCTGGACGACATCCTGTATAAGGATCTCCAAAATATTCTGGTAAACAGGCGCAAGATCCAATTCCATTTCTTTCTTTACACAACGCATTTGCTCCACAAGGTGATGGACTGCACGGGTTTGGAGGGGGTTCCGAGGCATCTGTTATAAAAATTTCTATTTGAGTACGGTATAAAATGTACGAGGTAATATGTCAAATGAACGAGTTTTAAATAAAATTGACATATGTCAGCATTATAACTTACATTGAAAAACAGAACAGCCACTAAAAGGATCACCAGTATGATCAGCTATACAGTTACATAATGGTACATGGTTTGCTACGGTGCATTCCGCATTAAAGCCGCAAGAGCCTGGGCAAGGATCTACACATTTTTCATTCTGGCATGCAAAATTACCGGCGCATTCCGCATTTATAGAACATTCCGGTCTACAGTTTGGTGCGATACCGATGTAATTTGGTAAGCATGAACATGCAGGCGTTTCTTCAACTACTTTACATTGAGAATTTGGACCACATGGTGATGGTATGCATGGATTTCCTTTAGGTCCCACAAAGATAGGTTCTAAGAAAGAAAACTTAAATACAGTAAGAATAAAGAGAAAATAGAAATAGTAAAGAAAGAGAATCAAAGAAAAATATAAGAAATAATTAAACATTGTGGATGATGGGAATAAAACAATTAAAATATTTATTACAAATAGAAAAAAGTTTATTTTTTTTACATTTTCCATATAATTTGTAACTTTCAACTTTTTAACTTTACATATATTCCTTATAATATTCTTACTTGGTTCTAATTGACAAACTGCGAATGGATCGCCAGTAAATCCAGCTTTGCACGTACAAATAGGATTATGATTTAATGTTTGACACCGAGCGTTAAGACCGCATGTTCCCGGACATGGATCCCTGCATTTTTCTCGTATACAAGCTTGGTGTTGGGGGCAATCTGTACTGATGACACATTCAGGTCTACATGTTGGCGGGGAACCCACATAACCTTCTTCACAAGAACACACTCCATGTCCATTTATCTCTTTACAATGACTATATGGCCCACATGGTGATGGTACACATGGATTGAAATCTTCAGGAGCTACAATATCAAGATAATGTAAGATTTTTAAGAAATATGAAATTCATAATATATTTAATATATACTTTACTGACGTTTTCTTTGAGGATGGCATGATACCATTGGATTTCCTTCATAACCTTCGATACATAGACAAACTGGTGTATGGTGAGCGACATTGCATAGCGCATTTATTCCACAAGCCCCTTGACATGGGTTTACACATTTATTATTTGAGCATGCTTTATCTGAAGGGCAATCATTATTAGTAACACACTCCGGTCGACATCCTAGATATGGATCTCCAAAATAGCCTTGTAGACAAGTACAAGCCCCAGCGTAATTTTTTTCAGTGCATTGTGCATTTGGTCCACAGGGTGATGGATTGCAGGGATTTGTTTCATCTTCGCTCGGTACTGTTACTGTTTATAAAACGATGTAGTTATTGTTCAAGAAACTTATTATTATTTAGTCGATAGTAATAAAAAGTAATGGCTTACCAATAAAATAACAACCACTAAATGGATCCCCCGTGTACCCTTCACGACAGTGACAAATTGATTTATGGGAAATAACAACACAATTAGCATTAGAACCGCAAGAGCCATCACAAGGACTCATACATTTTTCACGAAGACAAGCGAGATTACTTGGACATTCTTCATCGTATATGCACTCTGGACGACAGTGTGGCGCTCGTCCAATATATCCAACTTTACAAGAGCAAGCTGGTGTTTCCCCTATAACTCGACATTGTGAATTAGGCCCACATGGTGAAGGAATACAAGGATTACCAGTAGGCTTCAGCTCAGGTCCTAAAATCATCCTTTTATTACATATTTACTGTAACTAAATAGTGATAAAATTTAATACTCAACCTCAAAATATAGTTTCAAATATATGATTTTTTTACGTTACTTTTAAATCGATAAGAACCAACGAGAAACTTAATTGCATTGTATCAAAATAAATGTGCTCATACAAAACATTGACATATACACATAATAAGTATATGATTAAACTTACGTTTTTCAAACGCGCAATTAACAAACGGATCACCAATATAGTTACTTGGACAACTACATAAAGCATTATGATTGACAACCGTACATTTAGCATTGACGCCACAAGCTTTAAAACATGGATCTATGCATTTTTGATTTATACAAGCCTTGTTAGGCATACAGTCACTGCTAACCATACATTCGGGTCTGCAGTTTGGAGGTGAGCCGAAGTAGTTTTCTTGGCAAGAACATATAGCATGCCCATTACTAACACGGCATACACTGTATGGACCGCAAGGTGACGGCAAGCACGGATCTAAAGGTTTTTCATTTACACCTAAAATAGAATTTTCTTCATTTTTAAATAACATCATATATTAGTAACACGATATTTTCATTAAAACAAAAAGAAAATATTACTTATGTGACATGAAGTAAATGGATTTCCTTCAAATCCCAAGACACATGCGCAAGACGGGGCATGATTATGAACACGACACTCTGCATTCATACCGCAGACTCCAGGGCATGGGTCATTACATTTGTTATTTATACATGCTTTATCTTTAGGGCAATCTGCATTTAAAACACATTCTGGCCTGCATTCAGTGTACGGATCACCATAGTATTCTGGAAGACACGAACAGGATCCAACTCCGTGTCTTTCTTTACATAGAGCATTGATACCACAAGGCAATCTTGAACATAAACTTTGTATTTGTGGTTCGATTGCTAAAAAAGTCCAATATTAATGTCGTTGGCAAGCAAAAATATATTGTCATTTGTATATTTTTACAACTTACTAGGAGCAACAGAACATCCAGAAAAAGGATCACCCGTGTATCCTTGGTCACATATACATATGGGAATATGTTTGACAACATTACAAGTCGCATGAAAACCACAAGAACCAGGGCATGGGTCACCACATTTTTCAGATATACAAGCGAGGTTTCCTGGACATTCATTATTTGTAATACATTCAGGCCGACAATTTGGTGGACGTCCGATATAATTTGTTAAACAAGAACATACTGGATGCCCATTTAAGTCATTGCACTTTGAATGTGGCCCACAGGGATTGGGTAGGCAATTATTAATTGGCTCCATTTGTTCTGAAAAATATTTAATTTTTCTCATGAAAGTTAATACAAAAATTTTTGTTCTGCATAAATATAATTAAAAAATGTAACTTACTGTCTTCAACAAAGCATTTCACAAAAGGATCACCGGTATAATCACGCAGACAACTGCAGATTGGATTATGGTTCACAACTTGACATTGAGCATTTATACCACAAGTACCAGGACATGGATCTTGACACTTATTGTTTATACACGCTTTATTTGGTCGACAATCGGCACTAATAATACATTCAGGTCGGCAATTTGGCGGAGAACCCACACACATATCAAGACATGTACAAACCGCGTGGTCATTGAACGCACGACATTTACTGTAAGGGCCACAGGGTGAAGGGTGGCATGGATTTATCGGTTCCGCAATAGCTGCATAGGAAGACAAGATATACAGTTTGAACACAGATACAGTTTAAAATAAAGTATAAGAAAGAATAAGAAACAGAAAAGTCTTACACATTGTAGGAGAACATGCATGAAGAGGGTTTCCAGTATATCCCGGTAAGCAGAAACATGAAGGTGCATGATTAGAAATTCTACATTCTGCGTTTTGCCCACAAGTTCCTGGGCACGGGTTTACACATTTATTATTAAAACATGTTTTATCTAAAGCACAGTCTGTGTTCATAACACATTCAGGTCTACATCCCAAATAAGGATCTCCATAAAAGTCATCTAAACAAGTACACGCACCAGCACCATTTCTTTCATTACAGAGGGCATTGGGTCCACAAGGTGATGGATTGCAAGGATGGCGGGAGACTTCTTTAGAAACTGAAACGTTGTTGAAATACATTTTGACGATATTTCTATATTTACATGCAAGTATATAAATTAACATGCATATTTGTACAACAAACTACAACATTAAAGGTGAAATTAAAAACTTACTCTCAATAGGATTGCAGCCTGAGAACGGATCTCCTGAATAGCCGTCGTCGCAGGAACATATTGGTTGATGATTTTGAACTACACAGCGGGCGTTAAATCCACAGGAACCCGCGCAAGGATTAGCACAGTTTCCACTTAGACAAGCAAGCGCAAGTGGGCAGTCTTGGTTGATGATACATTGGGGCCGACATGCAGGAGGAGCACCTAAAGTCCCTGGTTCGCAGGCACAAACAGCACGACCAACTTCATTTCGACAAGTAGAATGAGGCCCACATGGTGAAGGTAAACACGGATCAGGGGCTGGCAGTGATATACCTATAAAAATTTGAATGAATACTTAAAAAAAATACTTCCTACCATATTAAATTATTGTTCCCAGATTAAATCATATCTATAATTTATGTATTAAATCATATCTATGATTTATTCAGTGAAATGACTGCTTGATGTCAAGCAGTCATTTCACTGAATAAATCCAAACTTATGAAATATATTAGATTAACGAGTAAAATTAATTAAATATGATCTTACTTTTTTTGTAACATCGAACGAATGGATCTCCTTCAGGATAATTTTCTGGGCACATACAAATTGGATTATGACCCACAACATGACAGAGAGCATCAAGGCCACAACTATGAATACAAGGGTCTTTGCATTTTTGGTTAATGCAAGCTCTATTTGTTGGGCAGTCCGAGTTCACTGCACACTCAGGACGGCATGCTGGGGGAGTACCGAGGTACCCTGCGCGACATGAACAAGCTGCGCGTTGACTAACCACGTGACATTCACTATTGGGACCGCACGGCGATGGTTGACAAGGATTAATAGGCGTTGACGCTATATGTGAAACAGTCAAAAACATCAATATTAGTTATATTAATAATAACTTTTTATATTATTGTCAGTATAATTATAACGCCTAACAATTGTATACAAATTGAATACAAATACTTTTACATAGAAAGATTGACTTTTGTTGCACTATCCGATAAAAGAGTCTGAACATATGATGAACTAAAATGATGACTGTATATTTATAAAGGCTACCGTAATTGTTTTCTAATAAATCATGATGTTTTTTTGGATTTCTTTGGATTATATTAATATTAACTGTTTCAAAATGTAAATTTAATATTTTTGTACATAAATAAAATAATTTATTTGTATAAATAAGAGCCAATATCACTTACGTATGGCATGCTTCCTTCGACAAGATGAAAATGGATCTCCTTCATAACCTTTAAAGCAAGTGCATACAGGAATGTGGTTTGTTACAATGCATTCAGCGTTGACTCCGCATAAATCTTTACATGGATCTCGACAATGATTCGATAAACAAGCTAAGTGATTTGGACAATCTGAATTGATAGAACATTCTGGTCGACAACCCCCAGCATATGGATTTCCAATATTAGGAGGTATGCAAGAACAGCGAGCTGCGCTGTTCATTACTGTACAAATCGTATTTTCACCACATGGCGATGGATTACACGGTGTAATAGAGTTATCTTTTGTCACAGCAACGCATCCGATAAAAGCGTCACCTTTGTAACCACTTATACAACTACACAAAGGCGTATGGTTTACAACATTGCATACAGCATTGGTTCCACATGCGTTAATACATGGATCTGCACATTTTTCATTTATACAGGCTTGATCTGATGGACATTCTTGGCTAATAATGCACTCTGGTCTGCAATGGGGTGGTGATCCAGAGTAGTTAGGTTGACAAGAACATACTGGATGATTGGATTTTATTTCACATACTGAATTAGGTCCACAAGGTGAAGGAACACATGGGTTTTTATCAAAAGGCACCGTATCGACGTATGCTGTACATACAACGAACGGATCTCCAGTTTCTTCTGGTTCACAACTACATATTGGATTATGATTAACGACAATACAATTGGCACCAATACCGCAACTGCCGTGGCATGGATCTATACATCTTTGGTTCACACAAGTTTCTTTTTGTGGACAATCCGAATTGCTAACACATTCTGGTTGGCACATTGGTGGAATACCTCTGAATCCAGGTAAACATGAGCACAAAGCAAATCCGGATGTCGATACAAGACACCGGCTGTACGGTCCACATGGAGATGGATCGCATATTGACAATGTTGGTATGATGGCAGGATTATCTTGACATCTTATATATGGATCGCCTGTTTTATCAGACGAACAATAACATATAGCATGATGATTAATGGTTTCACATAATGCGCCAAGTCCACAAACACCTTTACAAGGATTCTCACATTTATTATTTATGCAAGCTAGATCAGAAGAACAATCACTATTTACAACACATTCTGGTCTACAGGAAATAAATGGATTTCCGTAAAAGCCAGGTAAACATTTACATGTCAATGCATTATTTAGATTTTGGCATACAGCATTCGCTCCACATCTAACATTATCACATGTCTCTTGTGGAGTAGCTAGAACAAAATTAACAATACATTAATGTAATTAGCTCAACTTAATGTCATGATAAAATTTAACTTTTATGGAGTATATGAATAATTTTGAAAGTATGAAACAGAATTGTAACTTTTCTATATTAACTGGATAAACTTATCTTAATAAAAGATTGAGTCATGAAAATTAAGTTAAAAACCTTCTATTCCGCAAATGTGCTTACATAACGAAAATTACAAAACTACACTAAATCTAACAATAACAACATAAATGTTACACAATGTAGAACAGCCTTTAAACTCAGATAATACTGTGTAAAAATTCGATGTGAGCATTATATAGGTAAAATGGTATATGAATAAAATTTAAAAATATAATGCGGTCACCAAAACTGATTATAAGTCAGATTTTTTAAGGCATTTAAAATGCACCGTAAAGGTTTTGAAACCGAAGATGAATCTTTTGTATTTCAATAATTCAAGTATAATATTTGCTAATTGTATAATTTCAAATAACTTAAGTAGTGTAAATGTATTACAAATTGAATTGTCAAATTTCAATTGGATAATGGAGATATCACTATTCTGAGACCTCAGCTAAGTAATGTCCTATATATACGGATAACAGCTATTATTCTGACAAGTAAAGATAAATGCACCAAACACATACGAGTACGCCTTTACTTAGATCAAATCATGTCGTGAGAAATCTATTCTATACAATTACTTTACGAGGTAATCAATAAAGAAAAATATACTTACGTTGTTTTGTAAGCTTGCAAAATTCATAAGGATTACCCTCAAATCCATTTTTACAGTGACAAATCGGATCATGATGATATACTTTACATTCAGAATTAACACCACATGAACCTGGACATGGATCCACACATTTGTTTTTTAAACAAAACTTATTAAATGCACAGTCCGAATTTAAAACGCATTCTGGTCTACATGCAGCATCGTTTATTCTATCCGAACCAATACAAACATTACAAATAGCAAATTTGTCACCGTAAGTATCACACAAAGAGTTTTTATCGCATGGATTTGGTATACATGGTTGCGTAGTCGAATTATCAGGTATCATATTTATTGCTGGAAAAAACAAGATGATTCATTTCAAAATTAATCAGGAGGATGAATTTGTTAGTTTAAAAGTCAAATTTATACTTACGGCGGTTTATGCATTGAATTAAGGGATCTCCTATGTATCCATCAGGACATAAGCAAGATACGGTGTGGTCTGTACATAAACACACTGCATTTATTCCACAAATATTGTTTTGTACACAAGGATCGTGACATTTTTGATTTATACAAGCCTCGTTTGGTAAGCAATCTGAATTCATTAGGCATTCGGGTTTACATTCTTTAGTTGGGTCGCCATAAAAATTTGGTGGACAAGAGCACAAAGCCTTATCTTCAACGTCTTGACAAATAGCATTTCTTCCACATTGTACCCTTGTACACGGTTTATTCGATTTAAGCTCTTCGGGTGGTAAACAACATATTAAAGGGTTACCTATTAAACCCACTTCACAAGTACAAATGGGATGATGAGACTCGACATGGCATCTCGCGTTTAAACCACATATACCAGGACAAGGGTCACGACATGCATACCCGATGCAAGACTTGTCAGATGCGCACTCGTCATCAATTTCGCATTCACGAGAATGACAACCCTCTGAGCTGAAAGGATCTCCAGAGTTTCCTTCACTACATGTGCATACTGCCTGCCCGTTGAAATCTATATTACATATAGCTTGCGGTCCACAAGGACTAGGGCTGCAAGGAGATTTTTGCGGCTGACAACCAATGTACGGATCGCCAATAAATCCGGTTTTACAGTAACACACTTCTTTGTTGCTACTTACGTAGCAGTCCGTATTTTCACCACAATTTCCTGGTTGGCACAGAATAGATGGAGGTAAATAAGATTGATGATTGCAAGACTTATAAGGGTTACCTCGGGTGTTGTCTGGACAATAACACACAGGTGTTCTGTTTGGATCACATCGGGCCCCTGTACCACAATTATTAGGTTCACAAGGATTGCGCGATTCAATGCAGCCACGAACTGTATTAGGGCTTTCAACATAGCCAATTAAACAAGTACATTTGGAAAATCCATTTGGTAAAACTGTACATTGTGTATTTGGTCCGCATGGAGAAGGGTTACAAGGGTTATTTGGTAGCCGGCAAGGTTGACGAGGCGGATTTCCTTCGTAATTTGGTAGGCAAAAACAAGCCGGCTTATTATCTATAATTCGACATCCAGTAAATGGTCCACATGGATTAGGTTCACATTCATTACCTTCCGGAACTGGTAAAGAATAAATAAATATCATTAACTAAAAATACGTAGTTCTTGCATATACGAGGTGTGTTCAAAAAGTATCGCGAATTTTGAATTTTCGCGAGTTACATATATTCCAATTTCGATTTTTTTGTGGCGTTATGTTGGTACATATGTCTCTCACTTATGCTGAAAAGTTGGGCCATTTTGAATGTTCGGTTAATTGTTGACAGCTGCTTTGCTTGCACGTGTTTTGGTTCGTCTTCGATTTTTAATTATTCAAAAAATGGAACAAGGAACCTGTATCGATTTTTGTGTGAAAAACGAAATTAAGTGCGCGGATGCATTCCGAGTGTGGACTGTGGCATATGGAGAAGCTACTTTGGACAAAAGCAACGTTTATCGGTGGTACAAAATGTTTTTAAAAGGCCGAGAAGATGCGAATGACGAAGAGCGTGCCGGACGCCCGAGCACTTCAACAACAGACGAAAAAATTGATGAATTGAAGAAAATGGTATTGGCCAATCTTCGAATCATCGATAGAGAAATTGCCGAGGACCTAGGCATATTGATTGGCTCGTGCCATTCGATTTTAATCGATAATTTGTGGAAAAACAAAAATTGGCTTTTGCACCTTGATAACGCCCCTGTTCACACATCGCTGCTTGTACGCGACTTCTTGGCCAAAAACAACAGACCAATGATACCGCAGCCACCGTATTCCCCAGATCTGGCCCCCTGTGACTTTTTCTTGTTCCCGAAACTGAAGAGGCCCATGAAAGGACGACACTACGCCACGATTGACGAGATAAAGACGGCATCGAAGGAGGAGCTGAACAAGATACAAAAAAATGATTTTTTGAAGTGCTTCGAAGATTGGTAAAAACGTTGTCACAAGTGTATAATATCCCAGAGGGATTGCTTTGAAGGGGACAAAATAGATATTTACGAATAAATAAATAATTTTTGAAAATACACAAAATTCGCGATACTTTTTGAACACACCTCGTATAGCTATGTCTATATTTTAATGAAGATTTCTCTTAAAGTGATTTTAGATTCCAAAAAAAAATATGCATTGCTTAGAATGATATAAAATGAAGCTTGCTACATCATTTGATAATTTTATCATTTTGTATAAAGGAACCGTATTTCTTCTTTTTAGACCAACACATGAATATTTTATTTTAAGGATAATAAAATAAAAGTTACGAAAATATTATTTTGCTATTATCCCCGATATAGCAAAATAATATTTTCATTACTTTTATATTTATGGACCTCCGCAAAGTAACACCTAATTCTATAAATTATATATATAATCAAAGTAGTTGCGAAACAAAAGCCATACTATTTTATGTTCGATATTGTCAGAACAAACATACACAATTTCATTATTTATTTATAACACACTAGCGGCCTGCCCCTGCTTCGCACGGGTATAAAATATATATCCCACGTCAGTCAGTGTAAAAAAAAATGATTAAAATCGATCCAGTAGTTTTGATTTATTCATCACTGCCCGATTCACTTTGGAATATCTAAATTCATATTGTACATTTTTACTTATTTACTTTTACATTTTCCCTATGTATTTTATTTATACAATTAATTACAGAATGTCTTTAAACAAACTCTTGAAAGACGGACATAGCTGCTAAAGTCTAAGTGTTATAGGGCGAAGCGCGGCGTCCTCACAGCATTTTAAATCTGTAATATCTCCGAAAATGTTCACTTAAATTACATGCTGCAAACGGCCATATTGATCTATATTAAATCAACTATTTATTTAAGGTACTTAATTGGATAAGGATTAATGCTGTATTGTATAAAAATTGCTTTAAAAATATGGCATTATTTTTCGTAAAAAGTAAATGACAAAAAATGCTATAGTGGGTTATCCATAAGAGATAGACATATACCATCGTGGATTTTGCTGTAGACCTTTTCAAGATGTTCAAATACTTAGTACATTATTTTGATAAATCTCGTAGGGTTTAGCCTGCGTTTGCAATGTAAGCGGAAAAAAATTTAATTATTTACAGAAACCTCAAAAATTACAGTATTTCTCTACACCGTATTGAATGTTATTATACGTACAAACCTTCCTCTGGAATCACTCTATCTATTAAAAAAAACCGCATCAAAATCTGTTGCGTAGTTTTAAAGTTTTATGCGTACATAGGGATATAGGGACTTTGTTTTATAATATGTAGTGATATACATATTTGTCGAATTCTTCTCTATTTCAACTTTAATTTTGCCGAATTACAAAAAGATTAGATATGATTTATACTCACTACAATTCTTGAAAGGGTTGCCTGTCAAACCCTTAGGGCAGAAACATATAGGATTGCCATTATCAATTTCACACAATGCATTAATTCCGCATGGATTTGGAATGCAAGGATTTGTTGGAGGTTCACAGTTTAACATCGGATTACCGGTGTAACCAACGAGACACTTGCATGAGGCGCGATGATTTAGAACATCACATATCGCATTATTTCCACATCTACACGGCGATACACATTTTCCATTTATGCAGGCCTCAGAATTAGAACATTCATTGTCAGATCTACAGCCTTGTACTAGAAATGTATAAGAAGCACGAATAATTTGAAAATATAGTAATTAGTAGAAAATATGACATAACAATAAATAATAAACGTAAAAAGCATTGAAGTAGTAGAGCTGCAGGCGAAAACAAAATGGGATTATATCCTTTGTTAGATTAACCCTCTTTTAAAAGGAATATGCAGGAGGATGTATTGTTACAAAGTTTATTTCAAAAAGTTTTCAAGATTTTCCGTTTTCTTATAAGCTGATTAGCTGTAAGTCAAAAATCTTTTTTATGCTAGAAATTTCGAAATTAATTAAATTAACCGCTGCGTGGTACCCCTAATTGAACGGTTTAGAAACCAATATTGATCGTAAAAAAATTGTTTTATCGTTGATAAAAGTACTATTTCATGCTTACTACACACAGTCTATCCATTTTTCATAATAGTGTCATCGGGGTGAATGGGTTTGCAGAGCATGCGTTTTACAATTCCTACATAAAAAAGGCATGACTAACATTACCTTTACATATGACTGGCCCGTTGGTGTAGTGGGTAGTAGCCCTGCCTTCAGCACCATGGGTCGCGGGTTCGATTCCAGCCGAGGGCCAACATTTTCTATAATAGAATTTGTTGGCCTTCGAGTCTGGGTGTATATTTGTATTTAAGTATGTATTTAAGGAATATATAAGTATATATTCACCAGTTGTCTGTCAACCATAACACAAGTATTAAGTTACTTACTTTGGGGACGGACGACCGTGTGTGTAAGTGTCCCATATATTTATATTTATTTTATATACTTTCTTTAGACGTGAATTATAACCAAATAATATTTCGTATAATGGATTTCCGCAAAGTAACGAGTAATTTTAAAATTTATTTAAATGGTTTAATCTTATCAGTAATTACTAAATCTAATTTAGGCAAAGCTTCCAAAAATAAACTTCTAAAACTCAAGGCACCTAAATGACGTAGTTAATATTTACTCTCATAAAAATAAACAGCCAAAGTTAGTAGTAGTTTTGGTAGTATATTTCATTTCCTTAGTTATCATCATTCATTTTCTCCTAACAATCTAAACAATATTTATTCGCCAAATATTAAAAAAGGTTAATTTTACTTCAACTTAATCTGGTTTTTCTTCAATATAACTGAAAATATTGACCCTCGAATACATTTAATTGAAACTAACGCTGAAAGATTCAACTATATCTTTAAATTAGCTTATTTAAATTTACTCATTGTGGTATTTATTTTAGTAAATTATTTAAAACATGTTCATATTGGGATTCACACGCCTAAAACCTGCAAGGCAAAATTAGTATTATAGGTTATTTGTACTATACGTTAAATAATACCTACCTTGATAACATTCTAAAAATGCGTTCCCAGTAAATCCTGCAAAACATTTGCACTGTATGCCATGGTTAGACGGGAAACATTCGGCATTGTCTCCGCACTTATTTACTGCACATGGATTTAAGCATACTCTGTTTAATCTATCACACAATAGATCTGGAGGACAATCTTCATTATACTGACATACTGAACGACTATCGATAACTAAAACAAATAATATAATAACATTTAAGAGTTTTTGTAAGTACATTATTCGTAAGTACATTAGTAATTTTGATTTTGTTTTTCTTACCTGGTACACATCCGATGTATCCGTTGCCTTGATATCCTTCGGCGCAGCTACAATCTGAACCGTGATTGGTATTTATACAGACACTATTAGATACACATGGATTGTGTATAGCACATGGATGTTGACATGCATTATTTATACAAGCCTCAGTTAAAAGGCAGTCTTCATTTCGAGTGCAACCAGCTGAATAAAAGTGAAAATTAAAATGTATTTTACAAGTATTAGAGGTGCAGTAATATAAAATTTAATAAATATTTTTAGGATGGGGTATTATTTACAAGTACATAATATAATACAATACATAATCATAAACCTTTTATGAGTCAATTATTGTTATAATTTTGAAATTTTATTTATGAAAGCAATCCCTTGTCAATTCAAATATTTGAAATAGTTATTACAACAAAGTAGTTGACTATGGATTAATTATAGAT
This sequence comes from Morpho achilles, assembly GCA_947086495.1. NCBI lineage: Eukaryota > Metazoa > Arthropoda > Insecta > Lepidoptera > Nymphalidae > Morpho > Morpho achilles. Next base: position 9,810,099 of record CAMTZB010000019.1, on the reverse strand, counting down.
TAATACGTCATGAAGTAATGGCTTACATGTTTTAGGCGAACACTTTATAGCAGGATCTCCATCATAACCAGCTGGACATGAGCACATAGGTCTTTGTTTAACAGGATAGCAGTTAGCTCCAAAGCCACAAACATTGTCAAATTCACAAGGATTTTGACACAATCCCATATAACAAGCCTCTGTTTCTATACAATCCCGGTCAGAATGACAGGGTTCTGGTGCTTTGGGTGTTCCAGGTGATTCTATTATTTACATGTTATATTAAACATTAGTGTGTTATATTGTAAAATTAAACATTAATATATTTACAAAGCAAACGGTACTCATTTGTCCGATAAAACATCCTCGGCATTTATAATTATACTGAATAGAGAAATTCCTATTAATTAAATTATTGCCAAACCTAACGGGTATGCAAATTCGATTCTAAGGTAACAATATTCACTAGCATACCTTTGTCACAGTTCTCTCCAGCAGCAACATCGCACTCACAAACAGCTTCATGGTTGAAAACTTTACAGAAGGCATTCTTTGTACATGGGTTCCGCACTTCACACGGGTTCTGACATACTCCAATATAACAGAACATGTCCGTCGGACAGTGAACGTTTAATTTACATTTTTTATTAATTTCAGTATCAGTCACAGAAGTTGTAATTGTTTCAGTTGAAGTCATATCGTAGTTAGTAGTAGAATCTGTCCAAGCGGGAATGTCTATATCTTTTCTTCGAGACGATAGATTCTCTAAAGAAGTACTTGAAGGTGAAGATATTGTCGACGGATAAATTTTTTCTCGGCCAGTTTGATCATTTTTAGGTATAGAATTTATTTTAGTTACTAATATTGACTCAGTTGGTTCTGTAAATACGTCGTTGGCAAGTATTTGTGTCTTTTTATTTATGAAACCAGTCGTAAAGCTAGACTGTTCCTTATTAATATTACTAGAAGTTTCAGAATTAATAAATGAATAGTCCTCTGTATTAATGGACGACAACGTTGTATCACTTACCGATATTCTATTTTGTTTATCTATTGGTATAGAAGTAAGGGTGTTTATATCGGTAAAAAATATTTCATTTATAGTGTATATTCTATCGGTCTGTGATATCAAGTCTGTGGTGGTTGGTACGGTTTTTTTTGCGGACACTTTTTTTGCTTTATTAATCATAAACGGCGCCTTCGTATAAGATAATATTCCAGAAGAAGGAATATTATCATTAGAAGTTGTTTCAATTTTAACGGTTGTAAATGGTGTGTCTTTAATGGCAAGTAAATCTTCCTCTACAATTGCTGCTGTATGTTCATCAGAAACAATATTTGGTGGAGTAACAGTAAAAATATCTCTATTTTGGAAAGTTGTATACCTACTATTTATCTCTTTTATTGTATTTAGTGTTTCATCAGTTTGAAGTATTAAATTTGGAGACGTGGTACTCATAATTTTATAAGTGTTCATTTTTTTTTCACTCTGAAGTGTTAGATCTGTATCTTTTAAAGGAAAAATTGTGACTTGATTTGGGGGATATGTTCCTATCGTGGTTGGAAAAGGAGTCTGTGAATAAGTTTTCTCAAATTCTTTTATTTTCTGTAATGGATTATTTGTGACTATATTTGAACTATCATATAAATTAGTGTTAGTAACAGTAAATTTATTATTTAAATTTTCAGATATAGTAGTTTCGGAATAACTAATAGGTACATTTTTCAATTCAGAATTTTCTAAATGACTGCTTTGTATCATTTTTTCTGTCATTTCTACCTCGACAAACTCTGTTTTCGAAGATATAGACGAGACTTTATATTTTTCATGATCGATACTCACTTTACTTATTTCATTAGTCAAATTTGGTTTCGATGTCTTCATCGTAATTTGTGAATATGGACTTAAATTGGAAACTTCTATAGTGGATGTTTCGTCATCAGGATTAATAGTACTATCTTTCACCTTCAATCTAACTTGTGTATATTCATCTGTTTCATAACGCGTGTAATATGACGGAGGCTCAGGTGTTGTACTGATAACTTTAATAGGACTTTCGACTGTTGTACTTTCATCTCTATGGGCTAATAGTGTCTGATTGGATAGTTTTGAATTGGTAGAAGACATTACTTCGGACGTATAGGAGCTCATGGGTTTTGAGCTAGATATTCCATCGTTTTTATTAGGTCTTGTGATATCAAATTCAGTTGTCAACATGTCTTGAGCGTCATAAAAATTATCTGCAGTTAATTGCACAGATTCAGTTTGAGTGTCAGAAATTTCAAAAACTCGATCCGACTGAGTTTCGACATTTACGTTTGTATGTGTTTCTTGGCCTTCGTTTGTCATAGAATCGTTAAGTGTCGTATACCTAATTAACTCAGTTGTAGTAGTAGTAGTATCTAATGACGTAAAGCTTGAATAACTCTGACTTGTTGATGTTTCCAATACGTCATTTTCATTAGCTTTGTGTATATTTTTTACAGTATTTCCATTTTTGTTTATATTCAAATAACGTTTTGTCCCCGGTAAAATTTCAGTTGATGAAATATCAGTAAATGTATAGGTATTTTCTGACAATATTTGTGTAGATTCAGGTTGAAAATTAAAAACTTCTGTAACGTGCTCCGTGTAGGGCGGCATATTTTGTTTTCTGTTTAACTTATGACCTATATTAGTTGTGGAATCTGGCGATAAATAGACTTTATCCGTAGTTAATTGTTGTTTAGTATTCAATAATGTACATTTGAAATCATTACAATTTGTTGAATATTTCGAATAATTTTTAATTTCTTCACCAATAAACTGTTTTGTCTCTTGGTATCTTTTACCAGGTTCAGTTGACGATATGTCTATAGTATATCTGTCATCATTTGTTGTTACTAAAGATTCATTAGGTATATCTAAGGGTATGGTTGTTTGATCAGTATACGGCAATACTGGCAATTTCATATTTATTCCTTGTTCTGCCTTTGTAGAAGAATAACTTGTACCTTTAGGTAATATCTCCATAGAGTGAACTAGTGCCGGCCTAGTGTCACTACTAATGGTTGATAATTTATATGAATCATTTTCATCTACTTCATTTATATCAGATAATAGAAAGCTTTTATCTTTCGTAGGAACATCCGAAGAAAACTGAATAGATTCCTGGAAGGTTACATCATTTTCAGTGGACAGTTTATTTACAGTGTCACTGTCAGTAAATATTTTTATAGATTCAGTCTGAATATCATCTATTTCCATAGCATATGTATGTGAATTTTGTTTTTCATCTAATTTTGAACCTACGTTTGTTGTAGAATCAGTTGACAAATAGGCCGCATTCTCAGTTAATTCTGTTGTAGTATCAAAAGCTGTAAGACTAGTTTCACTAATAGGTGCTGGTAATTGCGCTATATTATTTTTGCTCTTTTCGTGTTTATTTGATTTCTCTTCTTTTATAAGCGTATCCACAGAAAATGGTTTCGAATCTTGGAATGTTATACCTGGTACTGTGGAAGAAATATGTTCAATATACTCCTCCCTTATTGAAGTCATTTGTAGCAATTTAGTTTGAATATGTGAAAATTCTGTTGTATTGTTTGAATAAGGAATCGAATGGTGGTCCTTATCTTGTATTAATCCTAATATATTAAATATTGTGAGGTTTTTATCATATTCGCTTGTTGATGATTTGAATGTATCATATTTACTTACATCATTTGTTCTGGGATCAGTTGATTTATGTTCTTGTATAGGCATTTCTGAAAAAAAAGGATTCGTCACCTGGTAGCTTATATCAGGTTCAGTCGAAGATATGCTTATGGTATACCGGTCATTATTTACAGTTCCGGACGATTTGTTAGGTATATTCAGAGGTCCAGATACTGAATCCGTATAAGGGAATACCTCTAATTTCGTATTCATTTCTAGTCCTGCATTTGTTGTCAAATCTGTCAATTGATCAATTGTACCCTTAGATAATACCGTTGTAGTATCAAGTGCCGAAACGCTAGAGTCTCTACTAATTGTTGATATTTTAAATACATCATTATTTACCTCAAATTTATCAGATTGAGGAGTAGTGTTTTCTTTTATAGTGACATCCATAAAAGTTGCACCAGGGTTAATGGAAGGATTTCGAACGATGTCTTTTTCTGAAGATTTTTGTATAGAACCAGTCTGAATATTATCTATTTCCATTACATGGTATGTATGAACTACAGAATTTGGTTTTTCATCTAATTTTAAGACTACATTTGTTGTTGAATCTGTAAACAAATGGACCGTATTCTCAGTTAACTCTGTTGTAGTATCAAATGCTGGAAGACTAGCTTTACTAATACTCGCTGATGATTGTGCTATATTATTTTTGTTCTTATCATATTTACTTGATTTGTTGGATTTCTCTTCTTTTGCTGGCTTATCCAAAGAAAATGGTTTCGATTGTTTGACTGTTGTAACCGGTTCAGTAGAAGAAACATGTTCAATATTTTCATCCCTTTCTGTTGGGACTTGCATAAAGTCAGTTTGAATATGAAAATCTTCTGTTATGTAGTCGGTATAGGGCTGCGAATTTTGTTGAATAGCTATTTGGTCTTTATTTGTTACGAAGTCTGTTGACGAATAAGCTCTATCCTGATTTATTGGTATTGCGGTATCAAATAATGTACGCTGGGAACTACCACTAATTGTTGAGGATGTAAATTTATCACTTTCATTTTCGTCACTTAAATCGGGTTTAGTCGATTTGTCTTCTTTTTCAAAAATTCCGAAATTAGATGGCATTGTCTTTTGGGTGGTTATTTCAGAAACAGGTAAGGATATATCTCTATAAAGGTCAGAATTAGTTGCAGTTACTTTAAAGGATTCATTAGGTATTTCCATAGAGGCTCCAAACTGTTCCATATGAGGCCTCGAATACTGCCCAATATTCCGTGTAGACTCTGTTAATAAATAATTTGTATCCTCAGGTAATATTGTTGTAGGTTCACGTGAATTTGATAACGTAGATTCTTTTTCTCTGACATGAATATTCCAAGGAAACAGTTCTGTCTCTAGTGAAGTTATTCCAGACTCTGTAGAAATGTCTATATTATCATTATCAATATTTGCAGATGTTTGCGTAGTATAGATCTTGGAATTTAAAAAGTTTGTTACATATCCCGTATGTGGCTGTGAATCTTGTTTTGTATATATATCTTTGTTTACAATTATTGTAGAACCTATCGGAGAATGTGCTTTGGTTTTAGTTGATCCTATTATCAAATTAAGTGGGGCCTCACTACTAGTTGATATTTTTAAAGTGTCGTTTTTGTTTTCTTTATTTATACTGGATTTAGTAGAATTTTCTTCTTTTAAAGAGGTCTTAGTAGAAAATGGTTTTGGCACGTTGAAAGTCTTACTACTTTCGGTAGAAGAAAATTCTGTAGTATTATGGTCGTTATATGTTGTTTTTTGTGTTGGTTCACTCTGAATAGTATAAGGTTCCGTTACATGATACGAATAAGATGGTAAACTTTGTGTCTTATCTATGTCTTCACCTAAATTTGTTGATAAATATTTTGGCTGATTGCCTGTCACTCCAGTTAATCCGTTTGTAGTCTCAAGAGTTGACGTAACATTCAAATAACTACCATTTTTAGAATATTTCAATAAATTATTTTTATTTTCTTTAACAAGTCCTTGTTCTCGTGTTAGAATATCTTGTTCTGTTTCATGGTGGTAAATGTCTGCTTCAGTCACTGAAGATGAGTCTATAGTTTCATCATTTCTATCTGTTGAAACTTGTATAGAGTGTATGTCAGTCTGAGTATCAAAACGTTCAGTGATAGGATCTGGATATAGTCGAGAATTTAGTTTCATATTTATCTGATTTGTCGTAGAATCTGTCAACGAGAAAGCAGTTTCTTGAGTTGATTCAGTTGTAGTGTCAAATGATTCAGTTGTAATTGTTAAGACACCTTTTTTGCTCTCTTGTTGTTTTGTTTTTTCAATAGTAGTTCGTAGTGAATCCATTATCGTATATCCAGTAAAATCATTAGATAAATTTGGGTTGGATGTACTTGTATGTAATTCCGATGAAACCGATGAATCTTCATACAATTTTGTGGTTTCATGTAACATATCTTTAGCTTGGCCTGTATAAATATTAATTCTATTTCTCGTTTCTGTTTTGTCATTTATTATATTTTTTTCCGGAATTGATGTGGTTGCATTCAATAGGTCTAAACTATTCATATTATCACTGCTAGATTGTGCTGTAGAAATTACATTTAACTTATGGGTATTAGTATTTATGCTGTCTGTGACACTTAAAGTGCTCTTCCTTAAATCAGGTTCCCTTATTATTTTTTTGGTGTTTGCAATTTCGTCATATATAACGTTGGTAGTAGTATTTTCCATTAACATATTAAAGTTACTAATAGGTAGTGTAGTCTCTTTCTCAAAAGAATCTTGGGTAAAATAAACAGGTGTATTATTGATAGAAAAAATATCTGTAATCGTTTTATTTTCTTGTGAAAAGTCTGTGTGTTCTATTTTATCAATAGGGGGCGTGGTTGCAAAATTTTTGGAACCTATGATTTTTATATTCATATTATTCGTATAGTTATGTAAATTTCTTTGATTTTCCGGTGTCTTAGTATTTTTATTTTCATAGGTTTGTTTTTGTGACTCAATAGGTTGTGTTTTTTTTATAGGAAATTCTGGTTTGACTGTGCTTTCAGCGTGATTTGTACTACTGCTTTGTATTAGTTCATCGTAGTCAAGTGTCGTCTGTATTTCTGTTTGTTGCGTCTGATAGTCATTTATTGACATTGTGGTGAGTTCGTTCTGAGAAAAATTATTAAAAGCAAGATCTTGTGAATATTGAAAATTAATTCGCGGTGTCGATGTAGTAGTATCTTGATTAGAATCTGTTGTAAATTTATCTTTATTTGTTTTATGGATAATTTTAGTGATATCGCGTAAATTAGTTTTTTCAGTATCAACGTTGTTGTCTGTTGTAGGAGTGTCTTTGTAAAATAATTGATTGTTTTTCTCTAATGCGCTAACAGTTGTCGTGTCATTGTCATTGTTATTGAGTACGGTTTCGTTTATAGTAGATAATATAATGTGTTTTGTTATGGACGTAGTCGTTTCAAACGGTTTGGAGTATGTTTCGGTTAGTGGGGAGGTATTTAGAGGTCGATCATCTGTTAATGGGAAATGAATATTTTGTTAATTATACAACATACAATTTTGTAAAAATATATCATGTGTAAAGAATTACATAATACCTCAATAAAAAAAGTAAATCCAAAGCGTTACCATACTTTAAACCATCACATACAGAGTAATGAATTTACACTGCATAATCAAATCTAATAAACAAGAAAGATCATAGATTTAAAAAAAGAGTAAAAATAAAGAGAAATATATAAATTTATTTAGGCTTAAGAAACTTAAAAAAATAATGACAACAGCCATGGTGGTCATTAAAAAATAAATAAAATATTTAAACTAGTTTAGTCTGAAAATTTTATCTGTTCATGTTCTTTAATTTACTGATATGAAACACTCATTATGTATCTTAAGCCTAATTATATTAGTTATAGTAACAAAGACCTAAGTCTACTATAGATTCTTAAGAGATTCTGATGACTAAATCTACATAGGATATTTTATAAGAAACAGTTAAATATTGAGTATCGGGTCTGCCGAGAGAACGTAACCAGTATTTTGTGGCGTTTTATCGGACATAATGGTACGCTGTTCATAGCAACAACCAGTTAACTTGGAGTTAGCTTTGCTATTCACATTCTAAACATTAGACCTTCTAGCTTTAAAGTAGAAGTCTGTAGCCCACATCGTATAGAAATGTGTAACTAGAAATAGTTTAGATGAGCTCTCGTGCTTAAATTAACATTAATATAGTAGTTAGCTTTTCACGTTAGGCGTCATGATGTAGCATAAGAGATTTAAATATGAGAGACGATAAGTCTTACTCCTTAGGCTTACACTTACTTTCCATGCACGCGCCAGAAAATGGATCACATGAAACTCCAGGACGGCAGTGGGCGCAATTAGGGGCTGATTGGTGACCTGTCAACATTTCTAATTATAAACTTGTACAAGTGCAATTATTGGTAATACTATCATTAATAACAATTTCTATTTTAACTTTAAACCAATTTTATTAATAACACCTTTTTTTATTTTGTTATACCTTTAAGGGCAGCGTTTTCGATGAAATCTTCGAGTCGGCATGCTATCTCCGGTATTTCAACAATTGTCATTATATGTTAACCGATTTACACAAAAATTTAACAAATTATAACTTTCTTCTGTCCATTGAAACATTGAAAAAATTGGAATAACTATCAATTAAAGTAGTATTTGAGTTTAACATGAACAGATAGATGTGATGTAGGACTTTGTTTTATAATATGTAGTGATTATTGGGATACAGCTGTTATTTTAATTAATGAAAAAATTCCAATCAATAAAAAATTAGGTTAGTCAATGATGTTATTGATGTCTTGTCTTTACTAATATTTTATATACGAAAGTCTTTCTGTCAACAACTTATATTAGGGCCATCATGTAAACAGCTTATAGGAAGGACGCTTTCGAGGCTTACAAGTATCCACTAGACCTATATGGATGAATTTTAAAGATATTTTCCTTTTTGGTATATACCGTGTTACCAGGATACTAGCATTTCTTTCGGCAACAGCAAAAACACATACATAATTGAGGGTGTTTTAACACTAAAGACGATAACAATGTTGCAAATACCACTAAATGGTCCATATGAATAATAAATATATCCGTAGCGTATGTTGTGTTGTAGGAGATTTATGGACTTTTGTGGGAAAATCTGTAATATACATATTTTATCTACTACTAACTAGAATTATAAACTTTAAACTATTCTACGAATACTGATAGAAACATGGTTATGTCTTTTTATATATGTATGTTAAAGAAAACTTTCCTTGAAATAATAAGATAAAATCTATTGAACCACAACTGAATTCACAATTTATCGAAACATATAACAAATCTACACTACTAATATATAAAGCTGAAGAGTTCGTTTGTTTGAACGCGCTAATCTCAGGAACTACTGGGTCGATTTAAAAAAAAATATTTGTAAGATAGTCAATTTTTTGAGAAAACCTATAGGCTATACAACATCACGCTTAGATGAATAGGAGAGGAGCAGCAATAAAAGATATTACAAAAACGGCAAAATTTAAAGCTTTCTTTGCGCGCGCTAAGTAAACGGTGAATAAAATATAAGTGGTAGTTGTAAATATTTTACCTCCTACACAGATGCATCCGTCACATTTTGAATTAGGGTATCGTGCGCAGTCCGACGATGTTTGACATTGGCAAACTGTTTAAGACAACCATGATACGTATTATTAATTGTCACATTTAGTTGAACACTAATAATAAATATTTTTTATTTAATCTTTTAAGACAAATGCTAGACCGAGCCTTTGTTAAGTATAATAAAGACACATGAATCTAAGTGGAGTCGGCACAATATGTTTTAAACATGGCGAGGTATTTTACGACCGGCCGCCTGCCTGACGGTAACTTAGCTTAGTCGTATTTTACGACACCTCGGTAAGAAATGAGGGTGACCTATTCAACTCAGCCGGATACCACAGACACAGATACTTACATGAATCATAAAGATAACGTCGGTTGTGCTCTGTAGCATAGTAATACATTTTTCAAATAAATAAATCTATCTAAATTTTCAGTGACTTCTTCAATCAAATTATTCTAGTTTTTCCAATTGTAAGTTGATGTTTAATTTTTATATTTATAAAATAAATATTTCAATATTTTTCAAATTTAAAATTAAAAGCGACTATTGCAACCTTATATTTTGTTTGTTTATATATTTTGTTGAAGGCACAATAAACAAACGTTAGTCATGGCCTGGGCGTTGGGGTTTCAAAGTGTTAGAATGGCGACTTCGCACCGGAAAGCGCAGTGTTTGAAGATCCCCTACTAGATGGTCTGACGAGCTCAAAAAGGTCGCGGGAAGCCGCTGGATACAAGCGGCACAAAATCGTGTGTTCTGGAGATCCCATGAAGAGACTATGTCCAGCAGTGGACGTCCATCGGTTGAAGAAGAAGAAGAAGTCGTGGATGGCCTGAGGTAACCAGTGAATCGTTTTAAAATTTTAATTGTTCAGCATCAATAATTAATTACTCACCCTTGGAACAAACAGGCTGATGATTAACGACAGTACAATGCTGTCCGGCTCCACACGGCCCACCACGCTCACATGGGTCAGAACAACCCCCATTCACGCACGCCATTTCCAGCGCACATTGCTCATGCGCACTGCACTCTAACGCTGTGAAATCAGATTCAGTCACCAAGCGATACTTTTCATATAATCATACTCACATTCGGTAATTTTTATTGAAAATCTCATCGACACTAAAGAAATTGGTTGTAATATATTATTACTGTTTTAATATTGATTATAAATATGAAAACTGTTCTTTCAGTCTTTATTCGTTTCTCAAAGTACTAATTTAAATTTATTTCAATTAACATTTAAAATATCTATTATTTCGGTAAGTTCATGTAGAATTTTTAACAATGGCAATAAATATAGTGGTGGAAAGTATATAAAACAAAAGGCATAATAACAATTGCAAACTCTGTCTCGTGGCAGTTTTTTGCATTATATCGTTGTTATACTAAAGCACCCAAAGCGTTAAATCTCTCCAGCGCACCTTCACCAAAATGTTCAAGTGAAAATTATATTATATGTAATTGATGTATGTATGTACAGAGATAATAAGTAACATGCTTGAATTTCTACCTGGTATAGAAGATCTAGAAGAATTTGAACTGTTTTAGGAGAAATGATCATGCTAGAAACAAAAGAAATACAGAAAATAGAAAGAGCCCGATGAAGTCATAAAGTATACTATCGAATTTCCTGGAATATGAAGAAAAAAATTAATAAGATTGACGGCAATAAACTAATAGTATTGTAAAATTTTAATTTTCATTAACGCACAATTACCTTTAATGCAGCCACGTTTTTCGTCGTGAGTAAATCCATTTGGGCAAAACTTGCAAATAGGGTGATGATCTTCGACTGAACATGGAGCGTCACCACAAGCCTTTTTACATGGGTCTTTACATTGGAAATTTATGCATGCTAAGTTTTGGGGGCATCCGTTGTCTCTTAGACATATTGATACTGCTGGGTGACAGTCTTCAACGCAAATGCAGTAGGCCCGATGTTCAAAAACATCACATTGTTTTCCCTTATCACAAATAGGATGTTCATGTGACAAACAAGGATTTACACATTTTGAATCTCGACACGCTGCATTTGATGGGCATTGTTCATCTCTAGTACATTCAGCGTGTTCAGGTGCACATGTCAATTCACCTCTTTCATTAAGTGCAAATCCGTTACGGCATACGCAAACGGGTACATGATTTCGAACTTCACATTTTTGGTTTCTACTACAATTCTGATACCCGAGACATGGATTTCGACATTGATTTGTATTTATATCACAGGCCAATTTCGATGGGCATGGCTTTGTGTCTGAGCAAGTGAATGTTATATTAACGTCTGCAGTTGGTTTACAGGAAGTGTCTAGTCGACAAGATAAGCGCGGTTGGCCCACATAGCATTGCGGACACGAGCATTGAGCTCGATGCATCACAGATACGCACAGGGCATCCTCTCCGCATACGCCACGTATCGTGCAAGGATCGACACAGCGTAAGCTCAAACAGGCTTTGTCTACTGGACAGTCTTTATCACTCGTGCATTCGATACCTAGGAAGATGTGAAAGAAGAAAGCAAAGTCGAAAGAGCTGTACCTTCAGCCACGAAGAGGAAACTTTCTCACGAGACAGTGCATGCTTTTTGAAATTGAGGGTTTATGGTCAGAAGTATATAACGTTATATTATAATACAAGCAATATGTACATGAAGCCGAACAAAATGTTACTGACTGTATTCAGGCACGAACGGTGAGAATGCTTCCACTAATTTTAAAATAAAATATGACCTTAAGCTCTTTGTACATATATGTAATTACAAAAAAAAACATATTTGTACAGCTTTTAATAAATAATTTAATTAATAAAAATGGAATAAAATAAGATTATTATTTTCATTGAAAACATTAAGGATACCTGTTTCATATTATAAATTTCAAAAAAAAGCTTTTGTATAAGAAGAATTTTATAGAAGACTAATAAAAACAAATATCCTTTGTCATCATATCAGGAATTACGAGTATTTTATTTACAAAATTACAGGTAACTAATATTCTTCACAAGTAATTAAGGTGTTTTTATCATCATTAAAAAGCACTTGTTTAAATTAACCTGTTTCGTGCATTTGTACATGTGTTAAAACTTATTAACGATGTTAACGATGTTAACTAATTTACTTACTGGTGTGACATTCGATATCAGCTTGACCTTCTGTACCAGGAATACAACGACAAACAAATTCTGCTCCTTCTCTTAAACATTCACCATTAAGCCCACATCCAGTTGTTCTACAATCAACCACGCTGCGTTCTTGAGTACCTATAAGTTATTGAGAGAAAAAGTGGAATTATTTTACTTGTGATGGTATAAGATTTGTTAACTATGAAAATAACGCTGATGGGTTTCAAAATGGGTTGCAAAAACGAGCGTAAGACTTATTATATAAATAAATGAACTTTAAATTGGTTCTTTATCGAGCCGTATTTATATTTAATTTTTTCATTCTCCTGCCCTTATCCCACTTTAAGTGGGGTCGGCACAACATATTGTCGCATGATATGGCTACGTATTTTACGGCCGTCCACCTGCCTGGCGTCAATTTACCTTAGTCGTATTTTACGACACATCGGTAAGAAAGACGGTGGTCTATTCTACTCAACCGGATACCACACGGCGGGTCAACTTACCTTAGTCGTATTTATATTTTTTTAAATATAGAAACAGGCAGGTTTTAATTTCTATAGTGTTAATAGAATTTATATTTTCCAGATTCGACTTAGAAGTGTTAATAAAATTATAAAAACTTACATTCAATATTTGGATCTCCATTTGGGAAATTACGAGGGCAGTAACATAATGCTTCTCCCTTATGACTAATTTGACATTGAGCATTACTACCACAAGTTTTATGGGCACATGGTGCCATATTACCACAAAAACATTGTTTTTGAGGATTCCCAGCACATCCTGGAGGGCATGTGCACTCATAACTTCCATCATCTAAATCTCGGCAGCGAGAATTAATTCCACAGGGATTACGTAAGCAACTGCCTGCTATGGGTTTGGAACATTCGATTTTCGGATTCCCAATATAATTTGGTGGACATGAACATTGGGGTATTCGGCGTTCAGAACGGCAGATCGCATTAGCACCACAAGCATTGAGGCATACATTTTGGCATTTGCCTTCTTTCGTACATTTTTCATCTAAAGCGCACTCATCATTTTTAGAACATTCATATGTTTTACATTCTTTTTTCGCATCCCCCGAGAATCCACTAGGACAGCTGCAAACGGAACGATGTCTGTTTGCCATACAAATAGCATTTTTTCCACATGAATTTTCCCTACAAACAGCTATGCATTTTTTTGACGAACAAATCATATCATCGCCACAATCTCTGTTATTGTTACAACCAGGAACACATGCTCCTTGCATGCATATTTGTCTATCAGGACATCTATTTCTTGCTGAACAAAGCGATCTGCATCCACCGTTACTGCATTTTTCGCCACAACTACAATCGGAATCATCATTACAGTCTGTAACACAGTATCCACTTTCATCACATGGACAGAATCCGTCACATGGTAGGGTTTTTCTCTTACATTCCACTAGTGGATTCCCTGAATAGTTACTGGTACAACTGCATGATGCGCGATGATTGAAAACTTTACATTCTGAACAAATTCCACAAGCGGAAACATCATCACAGGGATCTACAAAAATATATTACACACGAATAGAGAAAAGTACTATTTATTAAACTGTAAATGTTAACTGAAACTTATTTATATTACCTTTACATTGACCGTTTATGCAAGCTTCGTTAGAATCACAGGCATTATTATCACGACAACCTTGCTTACATATCCTGTTTTCACAAATATGTCCTTCACTACATGCCTCGTCACTATTGCAGATAAGTCTACATATACCACGAATGCATTTTTCATTAGATAAGCAAATGTTGTCCCTTTAAACAGACCATACATTTTACGTAAAGTTTATTATAAAGTATAAAAGTTAAAAAAGGGGAGAACTTACCTCCTACACGATGTATAACATACATTTCCATAGCAACTGAAACCATCAGGGCAATTTATGTCGGCGGTACAAATTGATGTAATTCTCTTGCATACAACTTTTGGATCGCCAACTAAGTTATCTGGACATGTACATACTGCGCGGTGGTTATCTGCATTGCATAAAGCATTTGCACCACATGCGCCGGGCTCTATACAGGGATCTGAGCATTGTCCTGATATGCAAGCAAAATTAGTAGGGCAATGTGAATTTGATCTACACCCAGTGATACAAAAATGTCCATCACAAACTTCGTCATCGGAGCAATGTTTATCAGAGGTGCAAGCATATCGACAAACTCCTGAATTGCAACGTTCGCCATCTAGACATTCTGACCCCTCTGAAGTGCATATTGGACGGCATCTATTATCTTCACAACTCCAATCTGGAGGACAATCAGTATGTAACTGACATAATAAAGATGGCGTTCGGACACATCCAATATTAGGATTTGGATTTCCTATTAACCCGTCGGAACAGGAACAAACAGCTTTTCGATCAACAACAGAACACAATGCGTTTGGGCCACAAGGGCTAACATCTTGGGCACATGGATTTTGACAATTGTTGTTGACGCACAGTTCTTCTTGAGCACAATCTTCATCATGTCTACAACCGTACCGACAACTATTAGATATACATATGTGCCCAAGGAAGCAATCATTATCCACGCGGCATGTAACTAAAAAAAACATTGTATTTGTAATTCTAAACTATTTAATTTATCAAAAAATATTAAAAGCGACGAAAGCATATTAATATTATAATTTTGCAATTTCATCTGTCTGTGTCTGTTGCGATTTCACAACTAATCTGCTACAGCAATATTGACGAAATATGGTACTATTGAAGTTTATATAAGTTTCTAAGTTAAGTTTATACTAAAATCTCCACTTTTTCTTCGGGAACAGGAAACACATTAATTAATATACGTTACTATGTTAATTTACAACGATTTGAAAACATAGTTACATTGGATTGGATTGGATTGGAGTTTAACATTGAAAGTAACGCGAACGAAGTCTAGAATACAACTTGTTAAAATAAATATATATATATATATATATATATATATATATATATATATATATATATATATATATATATAAACTTACGCAGACAAGTTCCTTGAGAACATTTTTCATTAAGAGCGCATTCGTCATCCAAATTGCAGTGAGGTACACATGTTAAATCCTTACAAACGTAACCGTCGTCACATTCTCCAGCAGAACCACACAATCTTGGAGCTATAATAAAAAACATAGTATTATTAGCGTAAACATTTATTTGAAATATATTACAGGTACCTTAATTATTGGCAGAAACAGCCTTCAAATATTTAAATGGGGTGACCACAAATATTGACGGTCCTGAAGTTGACTGTAACTTTCATGTTTACAGTCATGGGGATGTCACTTACTAAAAAAATCTAAATCAGAAAATTTACATACTAGCGAACGCCTTCAATCAGTTGCGAGGACCCTAAAAATATTTATAGTTGTATCAATCTTCTACTAGGTGGCAGTTAAGTTTACATATAAACTTCGTTATAAAAACGAAATGCATTATTATATTCAATGTAAAGATATATTTAAAAATAGTTCAGTCAGTTCAGTCCACGTGATTCCCTACGAGAGAAGTTTAAGGAAATAGGTATTCTTACATTGACTTCACAGTATATTTTAAGCAAATTAATTTTTGTGCATAAGAATATACATAAGTAGGAAAAGATTGGCGATGTATATAATCTATATTGCGGCTCCAGCTTTGCCCCTTGCAAAAGTACATAAGTCGTTTGTGGTTTTGGGTACAAGATTCTATAATAAAATTCACAATCAATTTTAGCTTTGCCATTACAGCAGTTTATAAAAAGCCTACTATACTATTAAGGATTACTTAGATGATAAAAATGCGTGAACATAGGTATTCTTCGATCCTGTACAAGAATGATTAAATGTAACAAATAATAAGAACTTTATTTTTAAAAAAGCAATCGCCGAGTTTCTAGCTGACTCTTCTCGGTCGAACTAACTGGAGACTTGATGATTCAAAGCATTTGTTTACAAGTTAATTTGAATAAATAACATTTTGAATTTGAATTGAAGATAGAAATAGAGAGTTACATTTTATATATTACAGTAGAGACAAGAGAAATAGCAGCACACATTTTTCTTCTCTCTTCATAGTAACTAACGTTTCATATTTTTAAAACACAGTGTCTATTCTATTGTCTGTACACAAGAGAGAGCAGTGTGCTCGTGCACATTTTTTTCTCTATTCCTCTCAATCCAGCGCATTAAATGCATTTAATATACATATATAAATAAGTCTATAAATACATGTACAAAGGGTTAAAGAATTTTACTTCAGTCGTGTTGTCTAAAGCACACTCGTATTTTTAAATATCTTATAACTTACTTCTTACACATTCCACGTTTTGATTTCCTGTGAAACTATAAGGGCAACTACACTGCACAACATGATTTTCAATTCGGCAAATAGCGTTAAGACCGCAAATTTTCTCCATTTGACAAGGGTTTAAACACTTGCCATTGTGACATTTTTCAGTAAGTTCGCATTCTTCGTCATTTACGCAAAGCCCTAAAAAGTTTTTATTTATAATTTATTGTTTAATTAACTTTATTATGAGAAATTTTAAGTCACGTCGTACATGGATCATGCTTTTCTCGTACCTTTACAGACTCCCTTATAGCAATATAATTCATCTGGACAGTCGTTTTTTATGGTACATGTAATTTCATGAAGGCGACAGCCTTTTTCACTGGATGCATTTCCGATATATCCTGCTTTACACTTACACTGCCCAGAATGTCTTGCTGCGATACATTCTGCATTAGGTCCACATTTAATACTCTCACAAGCATCTGAAATAAATTACTTGCAATAACAATACAGATATATAATTTGGTGTTAATTTCATAAATATGTACTATACGTACTTGTACATTTTCGAACACCATCAATAACCGTGCAACGAGCAACAATAGGGCAATCTCGATTAAATCTACATTCTTCAGCCTTATGACAGCCATCTTTATACGGATTTCCAATAGTTCCGTCTGGACATAAGCACTTTGCATTATTTCGCATATTAATACATTCAGCACCACTGCCACAGGGTTCTAAATCACACCAATTTATTTGTGTACAACCCTTTTCAGGATTGCCGGTAAATCCAGGTTGACAGTAACATACACGTTTGTGTTTTTCAGATGAACAAATAGAATTTTCTCCACAATTATTATTAATAGAACAAGCAACTTTACATATATTATTATCACAAAATTTGTCTTCACTGCAATCTAAATCGATATTGCATTCCTTTTTATCACATCCTTTTATAGGGTCTCCAATATAACCTTCTTTGCAAAAACAATTGGATTTGTGCGAAATGCCTGAACAAATTGCATTCCTCCCGCATATTTCGACATCACATAGTTTTACACACTTAGATAACCCACTCAACCCATTGTCACATTTTTCATCTTCTGCGCAATCAGTGTTAGAAATACATTTTACGTCTTTCATGCATATTTTATTGGCACAAAAATATGATTCTGGGCAAGTTTCATTAGAATTACAAGTCAGCCTACACGTTTCTTGAATACAAATTTGATCGTCAAAACAGTCCCTTGAATTCTGGCATACCGCTGAAACCAAATATTTTTCTTTATATATAATAATAATAAAACGAAATAAATAACGAATATACTTAAAATATACTAAGTAATAACGTTACGACCATATATTTATTTCAGCCCACAATATTGATAATTATTAACATACCAATTCAACTTACCTAAACATAAGTTATCCACGCATTTTGTACCTGAAGAACATCTAGTATCATCGGAACAATATTGTATTGCCACGCACCCCAATACAGGATCACCGGTATAGCCAGTCATGCAAGAGCAGTAGCCAATGTGATTTTTAGATAAACAATTGGCATTTTTACCACAAGCACGTGGTAAGTCACAGGAGTTTATACATTCATTGTTGGCACAAGCTTCTTCGTACTTACAATCCGAATCCTTAACACAATCAAATTTCTTGCATAAAACGAGCGGATCGCCTTTACTATCTGGTTCACAGTCACACAAAGGTTTATGGTTGTATACTCCACAGACAGCGTTTACACCGCAGACATATTTATCGCATGGATTAATGCAACGACTATTGTAGCACGTTGTTTGATCAGAACAGTCATAATCTGTAACGCATTCTCCAGGCATTTTACATGAACTACTATCGGCGTCCCATATAGTCCCATTAATACAATTACAAGTAAAAGACCCCATAGTATTTTCGCATATGGAGTTTAAAGGGCATGGATTATTAATGCATTCATCTATATCTACACACTTATCATTTATCAACTCGAATCCTGACAAACAAACACAGATTGCTTGGTGTTGTTCAATTTTACATATTCCGTCTTGACATGTGATATCTTCACATTTTTCTGTAAAATAAATATAATGATTAAGTTAGATTTTTTATTATTTTATAACTCTTCATATAATTTTTTTTTAAAGTAAGAATAAGTTACCTGAACATTTATTACTTTTCGGGTCACAATATTTTTCATATGAACAATCAAAATCACTAATACATTCCACTTTATAACATCCAATTCGTTTGTCTGTTGGATTTCCTAAATACCCCTTTTCACATGTACAAATAGTTTTATGATTATTAACTTTACAGACAGCATTTAAGCCACAGGTGTTAATTCTACAGGGATTTAAACACTTTCCTCTAATACAAGCTAGAGAGCCATCACATTGGTCATCTTTTCTGCATTGATTAGGTAGTAAACAACCACTTTTATAAGGATCTCCAATTGCACCCATTGGACACACACATTTAAAAGAGCCTTCAGTGTCTATGCATTGGGCTGTTGGATGACAAACATTATTTATACATTCATCAATATTTATACATATATTATTATCCATTTTGAAACCTGTAGCACATTCACATTCGTTTGACTTACAAAGCTGATTGTTGGGGCAGTCAGAATTACTTTTACATCCGGGTATACATACTCCAGTGCTGCAATGTTCACCGTGTAAGCAATTGCTACTGGTATGGCATATTTTTTGACATTTGTTATCATTACATGTTTCACCCATTGCACAATTTGTGTTATCTTGACAAGGGACTTGACAAAGAAAACCTATACACATGTGATCTGGTGGACATTCAGACGTTCTAGTGCAACTGGCTGGTTTTCTTACACACCCTAGTTGTGGCGTTGGAGAACCCTCGAATCCGTCAGGACATTGGCATTTCGTATTATGATCAATTCTAGAACATATAGCATTTGGGCCACAAATTTTTGTTGCTAAACAAGGATTTATACATTTATTATTATAACATGATTCTTCAATAGGGCAGTCTTCATTTGATCTACAACCAATTATACACTGACCCTCAACACAAGCTTGTCCAATACTACACTGGAAATGTTGCTGACATTGTGTTACACAGTAATTTTTGATACATTCTTCCCCAGGATCACAATGACTAGAATTCTTACATGCTGAAAAGCACTGGCCTTTATGGCAGATATTACTGTTACAGTCAAATTCATTTTCACATGATATTACTTTTCTCTTACAATATTTCCCGTCCAATGTACGTTCGTAACCATCAATACACAAACAAATGGCTTTGCGGTCTACAACATTGCACACAGTATTAATACCACAGGCTCCTTCACACGGATTAGTACAGCTGCCGTTGACACAAACTGATTCCGAAACACAGTCAGTATCACCTTTTGGACAGTCCCCTGGTTTTCTACATCCTTCGTGTACTGGATCTCCAATAAGTCCAGCAGGACATTTACAATTATAAGTCGACGACCGCGGTTCACATAATGCGGTTTCATGGCAGGGATTGGGATTACATGCTTCAGTTTTCTTGCAACTGATTTCAGGTAATGGATCAGGTAAATAACCTGATAGGCATTGGCACTTATACTTATGATTTTCCGCTATACATACTGCATTTTCAGCACAACTATCTTCCGTACACACATTTATACATTTGTGGGTCATACGATTGCAAAGTTCGTGAGAATAGCAGTCGATGTTATAAACACAGGGAACGGATTGACATCCTATATCTAAATCATCAGGATTGCCTGTAAAGGGGCCTGTTGGGCATTGACATTTAGCGACATGATTATTCGACACACAGATGGCATTGGGTCCACAATCTATTTGTTGACATGCCGGTACACACTTTTTAATATATCCTATACTTTTACATACTTCGTTTTCTTTACATTGCACATCATTCGTACATTCATTTTTTTTAAGTAGCAAGCAACCTTCGCGAGAATTAGGATTCCCAATAAAACCTGAGGAACATCGACATTGGCTTTTATGATTACTTGTTGTGCACTTTGAGTTTTGTGGACACGTAAATAGGGCACAATTATCAATACATTTTTTAACACCGAGAACATCATTTTGGCATGACTTATTGTCATCACAATCGGTATCTGTTTCACAGTTGGGTGTAGTGGGCTGTTCACATTTAGAACTTATGGGATTCCATATAAATCCATTCTGACACTCACAGCGTGCAACGTTATTAACGACATTGCAAATCTCATAAGCACTACATGCAATAGTAGAACATAAATCAAGGCATTTTCTTGTGAGTCCATCTACGGACAAACAAATTTGAGGCGCTTTACAATCATTGTCTGACTCACACCCCAGTATTGGTTCACGTTGTTCTAAGTGACATCCCGATTTAACATCATTTGGTTTTCCTATATATCCTTCAGCACAAATACAATGAGCTTGATGGTTGTTACTGACACAAAGCGAATTTGGTCCACATTGAATTTTGGTGCATGAATCCAGACATTTGCGAAGAGTTTTTTCTGTTTGAAAGCAGATTTCAGAATCTCTGCAATCACTATCCGTAATACATCTATTATCAAGCTTACAGCCTTGTATCAAATCGTTTGGATTTCCATTATAGCCAGGTAGACAAACACATCTTCCTTCTTCACAAATTGAATTAGGAGCACATATAATGGTATGACAGATGTCAATACATTTCGAATTTTCGCACATATATCCTTCAGGACAAGTTGAATTATGAGAACATGAGCACAATGATCCATCAATGCACTTGGAAGTTGAAACTTGAGTGCATAGTTCGTAAGGATTTCCAACAAATTTACTTTTACATATACAGCTGTAGCTTCCTGGGGTATTGATACAAAGCGCATTTTCAGCACAAGGTCTAGATCTACATTCATCAATATCTATACATTGTAAGTTTGGATTACCAACATAACCAGGTGGGCACAAACATTCTACATGAGTTTTAGTTTGTTGACAAACTGCATTTGTTCCACAGTTAGATGTGGCACATGTTATTTGTTTTCGAGGAAGGCAATTCAAATAAGGATTCCCAGTATATCCTTTATCACATTTGCACATATTAGTTTGGCCATACACACAATGTGCGTTTCTGCTACATTCCGGATCACAACTTGGAGGTGCGACAGCTGTAAAAAAGTAAATAAAAAAAGTGTAATAACGAAGTGAGTGCACAAAATAATATTCACATGATGTAAGTATATTTTGCCTATATACAATCTTTAATTTTGTGGCAAAAAAATATTTTGTACGCAGCTAATTAATTATTACAGCTAAATGATTATTTCTGTCATCTTTAAGAAATTCAAACGAATCAATCAATCTGAAGATTAAAGAAAATAATAAACCTGAGATATAAAATGTACTTTTTTTTTTCTATTTTTAAAATTTTGTCAATTTGACTATCTCACTCCTATATTAACATCATCATGAGATCACTAAAATGTAAAACCTGCCAAAGTCCTAGCTTGAGCGGCCAGTATACTATTACAAATACCCACGTTACTTGTAATGACTACACTCGGACGCTCAGACTCGTTCCGCACACATTCCGCACAAAATGTAATATAGATTGCATGATAAATAAATATTTTCGATATTTTTTTTTATATTTACTAGGTAATTAATATAAATGATTTTCTGATATACGGCAGAATAGTAATTAAAGATACTAAGTGTCTCCACTCTCCACTACTAGTATCTTCACAAAATTCATCATCCATAGTGATAGATGTTGACTTTGGTGTTTATATTTATTATGATTTTACTTACGTGGCATACATAGTAAATCTGGATTTCCTATAAAAAAGGTATTGCAGATGCAGTGACCGCTGTTTTCATCACATGATGCACCTATACCACAAACAACTCCTTCACAACGTTGTCGACATCGCCCAGCTATACATGTTAGTGGTTGATCGCAAGGCAGTCCTGGGCCACAAATATCCCGTCTGCAGCTGCCACCAGGAAACGGGTTTCCTACCATCCCTTCTGGACACACACACGTGGGTCCCATTTTTGATATTATACATTGTGCAGCAACGGCACAAGAGTAGTTATCACAACCTTAAATTAAACCACAATAACATGTTAAGGTTCAAGTATGTAACGTTCTGAAAGACTATTTTAGATCAAACTTTAATCTAAAAATGGTACTCTGTCCCAATGGACATGGATGGAATTTTACATTCTAAAGTGTTTAATCAATGATTAAACACTTTAGAATGTAAAATTTGGGTCTTTAGTTAATGTTTAATAAAATAGTAAGACGAACTCATATCCTCATCTTGGTGACAATGCATTTTTAATGGTTTATTTATATATATATATATATATATATATATATATATATATATATATATATATATATATATATATATATATATATATATATATTATTTTATATATATTTTTTGTTAAACACTTACCAGAGATACATTTTCCTCCTTCTGGCTTAGTATATCCGGGATTGCACCTACACCAGGCAGCATGATTTTCAACTTCGCAAAATGCGTTGGGACCGCAAGAAACCGTTAAACATGGTGAGACACAAGTGCGATTTAAGCAAGCGAGATTGTTCGGACATTGATTATTATCACTACATAGCTGTCTTTGTAATGTTCCTTGTTCCACAGTACCTTAAATTATTATGATTGTCTTTTGTAACGACTATTAATATACAAAATGTCACAGTTTAAGAGATTATAACCATGAAGAATTAAAAGTAATCTTATTTTAGCTTCCGTATCTAGTAACATTTTTTGACCCTAAGTAATAAATTTTTAAAAACTCAAATAGGTCATACTTACATCCTGTCTTATACGGATCGCCAACCATGTTTTGTGGACAAATACATTTATAACCACCTCTCTCGTCGTGACAAATTGCACCATATGCACAAGGAGCACTGTGGCATTCATTTCTATTTGTACATCCAGTATAAGGATCTCCTTCGAAGCCAGGCATGCACATACATTTAGGGGGATCGCTAGGAGTACATTTAGCATTTATACCACAGACAAATCTTTCACAAGGACTTTTACATTTTTGTCCATCAGTAACATCCAAATAGAATGGTGGTGGACATACACAATTACCTGGTTGAACACATTTCTCATTCGCAAAACAATCAGAGTCGATTATGCATTTTTTCTGATTTAAACTGCAATGCCCTGATATTAAATCCTTACCATAACCAGGTGGGCATTTGCATATATAAGACCCAATAGTATTTATACATTCTGCTCCAAAACCACACACTGGTTGACCATAAGTGCATTCGTTAATATCATTACAAGAACCATCTACGCTTTGTGAATAGCCGGCAGGACAAGCGCAATAACTAACTCCATCCGAAATAATAATACAGTCTGCGCCTTTTCCACATTTTCTGTCATTGGAACAACCAGATAGAACACAGTTACCATCCACAAGTTTGTAAGGGGGATGACATTGACAACTTATATTATCACAAATTTCACAGTGATGGTATGGATTGCCACTGTACTCTGTAGGACATTTACACTCGTAGCTACCGGGTAAATTTTTGCATATAGCATTCAATCCACATGGAGTTCGTCCAAGTTGAGTGCACTCATTTATATCTTCACAGATACTAGTTTCTTTATTACGAGAAAATCCTTGTGAACAGATACAAACGTATTCGCCTTCATGTAAAATACACTGCTCGCCGTTCGGACATGGATTAACATTACTACATTCACTAGGTATTTTGTTAATAATACATCCATTTAAATAAGGATCTCCACTGAAATTTCCAGGGCACTCACATATAAATTTTCCTGGAAGATTTTTACAAACAGCACCCATTGCGCAAGGGTTTACGTCGCATTCATTTATATCTTGACATCCTATTGAAGAAGATGGATTTCCAGTAAACCCATTCCGGCACGTACATTGCGCTATTAAATCACTAAGAAGACATTCTGAATTGCTCCCACAGTTTAAATTTTCACATGGATCTGAAAATAATGAGATATAATATGAAACACAAAAATGGACGGTTGTTATAAATCCATTTATTATTGTAAACTTACGTCGACAATCATGTCCAGTATTGGGTTCAGGACAAATGCATTTTTTATTTTGTTCACATATAGCGTTCCCAGGGCAATTTTTATCGTTATCACAAGCAAGAATTTCGGTACATTTTACGAAAGGGTCAGGATCTGGGAGAGTTCCTTCTGGGCACTGACAAGTGAATGATCCTTGCCTATTGACGCAGTTTGCTCCGTGACCGCAGGAATTGTCAATTAAGCATTCATTAATATCTACACATTCTTTGTAAGAATCTCCTGTATAACCTTCAGGACAACTACAAGTAAAACTTCCTAAAGTATTTAAGCATCTTGCATTATGTCCGCAGCGTCCATCATTTGCGAATGATTCATCACATTCGTCAATGTCAACACAACCTGCAGCTATGTCATGAGGATTAAACGTCCAGCCCTCTTCGCAGATACAATAAACACTAGATCCATCTAGCTTACAATAAGAATGGTCACTGCATTGAACATCTTCGCATGGCGCTCGACATGTTGTTTGCGGTGGAGATCCTACATACCCAACACTACATTCACATTTAAAACTTCCTGGTATATTGATACACAATGCGTTATCTCCACAATTATTACTGTTGATGCATTCATCTTTATCGATGCATGTGGATCCCTTAGCTTCGAAACCATTTTTGCAAAAGCATTGGTTTTCTATACATTCAGCATTGTTAGTACAGTCAAAATTAGTTTTACACGATGTTTTCACATCCACCTGTAAGTTCATTAGAAGCATTATATCAATAAGTAAACTGAATTTCTGAGGTCACATAAAACACAAAGAATATTTATATAATTACCTGCTCGCAAGCAATCTGAGGACTAGGTTTCGCTTTAAATCCTTGAGGACAAAGGCAAATATACCCAGGATCAGTATTCTCACAAACTGCGTGTGTTCCGCACGGATGTTCCAACATATCACATTCGTTCACATCATGGCAACCATTTGGAGATAGTGCATTGCCTGTATACTCGGGTTTGCAATTACAAACGAAGCTGCCAATAGTATTTGTGCAAACAGCATGCTCGCCGCATATAGGCTTGCTACTGTTACATTCATCCACGTCTGGTATAAAAAATAACTCACGTCTTATTACACATTATATCTGTACGAGAAAATTAAAACATATACGCACGCAGTAGATACCCCGACAGCTACTACGAAGAAGAAGTGACAGCAAACAGGAAATGGTGAAAGTGATGATAGGAGGCTTGCCAAATTAGAAGTTTTATATCCGAAATACAAAACGATTCCATGAAAACATTAAGATTCCTACAACAATAAAACCTATATCTCAAATCCACAGTGTTCATTGGATCATCACAAGAGACTGAGGAGACGTAGATTTCCAAACTGAAAATTGTTACTTTTAGTACTTAAATATTATCGATGTTGTGATTTGTTAGATTAGTAAAAGCGTGAGAATACCGCGCGTCTATTGCGGCAGTGCTCTGAACCTTTCGAGATTTGGATTAAAATAATACACAGAAGCATTAGTCCATTGAAATTGGAAATTAAATTGATCACACCTATATAAAGCATTAGTTAGGAATCTCACCAGTGCATTGTATATCAGGATCGCCTCCAAAACCTGGAGGGCAAGAGCAACGGTATCCGCCAGGTTGATTTTCACAAATCGCATCCCGCCCACAGCTAGCTCGTTTACATTCATCGTGATCGTGGCAAGAAACACGTGGGTCACCTTCGTACCCTGGAGGACAACTGCATTCATAACCTCCATCCATATTCCGACAAACAGCACCAGAGCCACAAGAATCACCATTGCTGCATTCGTCTAAATCCGCACACTGAAATTAGATCATATAATTGGTTTGCCAATCATAAATTTAGTATCTTTGTACAAATTTAAATATGATTTTATTTATAAATGGAAAAAGTATTTTTTTTAATTACAGTAATTATTATAAATGGCCTGTGCGTGGTATTCAGATGAATAGAATAATCTACTATTTCTTACCGAGCTATCGTAAAAGGCGACTAAGGTAAGTTTAGTGCGGTAACCGATTGAGTAGAATAGACCAACCTCTTTCTTACCGAAGTGTCGTAAAAAGTGTCTAAAGTAATTTATAGAATTAGGCGTTACTTTGCGGGGATCCATAATACAAAAGTAATAATAAAATTATTTTGCTATAATCCGCAATGAAGTAAAATAGAAAATATATATAATGCTAAGTGTAGAGTGGACAATCGGTTATCATACCTGATACATGCAGGAGTCGTAGAAAACACATGCACAAACCTCCACCACGGCCGCCATAATACACAAGCACTATATACGTTCATTATCACAAACTCAACAATCGTTTCGCCGCGCAACCGAAGCGGTTCAACCCGGGTTGAACCGATTAGTATATAACTAAGCTTATTTGGGTATTACTTCGCTTTGCGATTTTGGTCGTGGAGTCTATCTCCTGATGATGCTTCGGTTACGGGGCGAAACGATTGTTGAGTTTGTGATAGTGAACGTATATAGTGTTTGTGTATTGTGGTGGCGGTGGTGGAGGTTTGTGCATGTGTTTTTACGAATCCTGCATGTATCAGGTATGATAACCGATTGGCCACTACATTTAGCATTCTATATATTTTATATTTTACTTCATCGCGGATTATAGCAAAATAATTTTATTATTACTTTTGTGTCTAAAATAGGTTGACATCAAGCAGGCGGCCGGTTGTAAAATAAGCCAAAACATGCAACAACATGCTAAAAACTATGAATTATTGTAAAAACAGGTAATAAAAAATTAACATACGAGTAATATTAAATCAAAACAATCGAATTCACTGTATATTTGAATATTTAAAAATATAACAAAAAAGTATAAAACAACTTACACCGTCAAACGCATTTCCTGTGTATCCAGCTTTACAAGCACAAGTGTAGTTTCCTGGATAGTTTTGACAAATTGCATTGACTCCACATGCACCGGGCCGCTGACATTCGTCGATATCTTAAACAATCATTTCATTCACCATATTTTGAGGAAACATAAGTTGTATGTTAGTTGTAAAATAGAAAAAAAACTAACCCCGACATTCTTCTTCACCGTCGCCTTCAAACCCTCGGTTACACTTGCAAATAAAGTGTGCGGGCAAGTTACAACATTCAGCATTTTCAACGCATCTTGCAGCAACTCCGGGATCATCGCATTCATTTATATCTACATAGAGAAAAAAATATAGTTTGACATAAAATATATATAACCTACTACATGTGTAAAAATTAAAAAAAGTCGTTTACATAACAGTCTTTTGTACTTAATTTTTATAACGAAGTACAAGAGTAAGATAAAATTATATTGTAATCTACGATTAATTCATATGAACATAGTGGTATCTAGTGAATATCATCGGTTATACCCATTATATTATAATAGACGCGATTCTCGGTACGATAGGCTAACATATAACTTCTAGAAATGTGTAGTGTAGTTATTAGGGTGAAATTCTATCGTCACAGTTATATTCTAGTGCACTGAAAGACTGGCTATTTCAGTGCACTAGAATGTAACTCGTAGGAGTGCCGAGTTTTAGGTAAGCCTAGTCTTACTTGTTCAGGCTGAATAGGTTGTTAGTTTATATTATATGTATCCAATGCCTAGCTCATAATAACAAACATTACTTTATTAACGTACCTTTACATGTAAAACCATCGCCTACGTATCCAGGAAAACAGGAACATTGAAAGCTACCGACAGTGTTTGTACAATGGGCGAACACATCACATGGCCGGTTTTTGCATTCGTTTACGTCTAAAAGAAAAGAAATCAATTTTAATACAATTAAATATTCCATTGCAATGGAATGGATGGTTTCGATTTAGTGTAAATATATTTTATTCTTTAGTTATAATTTAGTTAGTTTTAATTTGTTTTAAGATTTTTTCATGCTGTCTTTGTAAAATAGTTTAGTTTAGTAAATAGTTTACATAGTATATATTATATTAGTAGTAGTATTAAGTGTATTATATTACGATTATAGGATATTATTTATATATATTCAATATAATCTAGCATATAATATTAATATTGTAACGTAAGTTATACAAGAAATAAATATAAAATAGGATCGCATTAAATTCATTAATTATTCATAATATAATATATTTCGATATTGTACTAATTTTCTTATGTTTGTACCTGCTAATCATTGTTATAGCAGTGTAGTTCGTGTAAACTTCTCTCCAAGAATAAAAAAGACCTTTGCCCAGCATTAGAAAAGTGATAATCTGCTTACGTTTTAAATTTCAATACTTATATTCTAAGGGCCAAGAAAACAGTTTACTCCTCAATTAACTATATGCTTCCAGCAAGTTAAAATCTTAATGCTTTTAACAAAATTTTCAAAAATATAAATGATTTGACGCCAACAGGGCCAAATTTTTCTGATTATAATTTATTGGTTCTTCGACTTTAGATGTATTTATGTTTGTATATTAGTAATATATTCGTCAGTTGTCTGTTATCCATAACACTATTATTAAGTTACTTTGGTTACGGACGATCGTGTATCTGTCTCATATATTTATATTTATTTATGTACATAAGAATAATATTTATATAAGGATTTATAAAATCTCACCAAGCTCTTGACAGTTGCATCCACCGAAGCCGTCGTTGCAATAGCATACTCCATTGAGGCAGGCTCCGTTTATACAACGCGCTCCATCATCTTTGGTACAATCATCTTAAACATAGATATAACACCTTAATTACAATAAAATTATCGTATTCATAAATTCAGCAACTTGTTAATGCACCTGCTAAATCGTTACCAGACATTTGCAAAAAGAATATAAAGCCTAGAACAGACGATTTTACTAATTCTATCCTACTAATATTATAAATGCGAAAGATTGCGAGTATGGATGTACGTTTGTTACTCTTTCACGGCCAATCAGCTAAACCTACCTCGACGAAATTTAGCACAATTATTTCTTATACACCGGGGTAACATATAGGCTATAGAAATCCTGTTATTTTACAGGAATACGATGACATTGAAAAGCGTCATTAATTATCAACCTATCACGCGACAACAATCCACGCTAATGAAGCTGCGGGTAAATACTATTTGTATATGATCTTTATATCTTTAATATATACAAAATAAATATTAAAGATTCTACCAAGATAAGGAAAATTCTTTGATTTATTTTCCTACACACAGTAGGGGATGCAATCTGCAACCTAAATAATAGTGAATTAATCCACTATTCAAATCGAGTACACATTACCACTGAGGATCTCACCAGTGGAGCCATATTGATATCTATACATACTTGTATTATTAAACAAAGTCCCCAAAAGCTGACTGTCTGTGAGTGATAGATTTTCTCAAAATCTATTAATCGGCTTCTTTTACAGTTTTTACCAAAACATTAAGCAATATTTATGGAAGGTTAAGGTTACTGGTAAAAACGCAGTAAAAGTCACAAATGTTTACTACAAAATTGTTTAGCAATGTTCATTTTAAGTTTAATTAATGACTTACTTTGCGAATACATATATTCATATGCGATAACGTATTATTGATCCTATTTTTGATTGATCCCATCAATTGTCAATTGTAATTGTATTATTAAAAATTGAATGAGTGCCTAATAATTTCAAATTCCTCCATTTAATAATGGGGCCATATATACATAATATATTACATATGTATATAATATACATAATATATTTATTACCCCGCGCTATCGTTATTTTTGATTGATTGTATGAGTGGCTCATTGCAAAATTGATAGTAATCGATTCCGCCACAAATTCCTCTGGTTCATGTGCATCATACTGTAACACTAAAGCTTAGCGAAGCTGTACGGTCGTATACCACAAATATAATTACTATCATTTCAAGAGCTATTTAAAAGATTAAGCTATTTAAAAAGAAAAGTAAAAAGTATTTTACCTGAACATTTTAATTCTGTTCGTAGTTCATCGGATGCCTTATAACAGTCCGGCACACCGTCGCATAATTTAGATAATTCATACAATTGTAATATATGTGTGGATTCGTTTGCTTGGCATCCGAAGTAACCGTTTTCTAAATTTAAGAAGAATATTTCTCGTTTTATTCCTAGGCCTATTCCATATTGATTTTGCGTCGCTATCTGAAAATACAACTTAATGCAGTGCAATTTATATCGAAAAAAATTATGCCTATGTCTCTATGTTTAATGTCCAAATCCCAATAACTAAACTACTGACATAGATATACAAATCGATCTGTTTTTTCATTATATATTTAGATACCATGTACAAAATAGTAGATAGATTTCGTTTAGTATGATGAATGCCAAGGTTGTATTTTGATTAGAACCCGTAATACAAAGCAACACATATAAATATAAATAACAATAAAAAATAAAGAATACCTACCTATGTATGAGGGTTTGCTTATCTCTTAAAACAGGTATGTTAAAAACATAAAACAAAGTTAAAGTTAAATATGTCAATACAATATTGACGTTTATAAATAAATTTTACTGACTTAAAAATTATTCAGATCACAGAAAATAGGTTACAAGTTAGGCATAATAGTTATATGTTAATAAATTTAATTACATTGATAAAAATATATATATAATATACTCTGAATTTGTTCATTCTATTTTAGTTTATCATTGCATTATTTCTTAATGTTTCTGTTGTTACTATATCTACACTGCAAAAATGAATGCGTAGACAAGATGTAATTTAACTATCCAAGCGTGGAACTTTTTACAATGAAATAAATTTGACTAATACAACCCAAAAAAACCCAGGCAAGTAGGACCAGAACCGAGTCTAGGAGTTACTTTGAAATGAAATTGGAGTAATTCTATCACTAGGCCGGTAGAAATTCAATGCTTGCGCTTTTTTTGGGAATAGTGAGTTGATGGAGGCTAATTCCTAACATGAACTACTTATGTACATATATCGCACGCTTAGCATTAAAATGACATAATTCCAAAAAGTTGTTTTATGAAAATGTAAATAAAGCGTCTTCAAAAGTCGTGAATTGTTAAAGAAACACATAACTTGAAAGAGCAAGAAAACACTAGCCTTTTTTTATAGTTCTTATCGTGATTTCATAAATATTAATCAAATAGGGATTACAATGTATCTAACTCTTATTTCAATTAAGCCTAATTTTATATTCGGTCACTTTAATACTAAGTGTGCGATATGTCTGCATAAATCGACACAGATCTAGACCGCGACACTGATAACATATCACCTTTCATAGTACTGACTGATATATTTGATACTCTCACAACTTGATGGCCACGACACTCAATACAAAACACATTACATCATAACAACATTCTTTTAATCTCGGCACGTTGACCTGTAACCAGATAATATGTGTCAACACTGAGACACTACAAAGCAAGATTCACATGTCTGAAATAACATTCTTTAATTTCCAATACGACGTTACTAATCAAATAAGGAACACAATGACACCACGTGTACGACAGAATATCTAATAATGCATTGAGTCAACGTTCAGAACGAGATTAATGAGTTAACTTCAATGACACCCTACGCTTTGGAAACCATCGCTCAACTCACTAACAAGCTTTTTTTTCTCATTTCAACATTTTCACAACGACTTAAGAACCCAAATATATATTATTTTTTTTTATTCTGAATGGCTGCCCCGTTGGCGCAGTGGATAGTGACCCTGCCTTCAGCTCCACGGGTCGCGGGTTTGATCCCGCCGAGGGCCAACATTTTCTAAAAATAAATTTGTTGGTCTTCGAGCCTAGGTGTATATTTGTATTTTAAGTATATATTTAAAAAATTATATAATTTATATATTCACCAGTTGTCTATCACCCATAATACAAGTATTAAGTTACTTACTTTGGGGACGGACGACACTGTGTGTAAGTGTCCCATATATTTATTTATTTATTTTACCGATATAATCTATACATATTATAAAACAAATCCTCCAAAAGCTTTTCATCTGTATTTGATTAATTTTCTCATAATTCTACTGCGCGGAGTTTTATACGGTTTTAACTAAAAGATAGAGCTATTCTTGAGTAAAGTTACCGGAATGATTAAACTTTGTTTAAGAATTTGACTGTAAGATAGATGTTGAGCAATAAATAGGCTACTTTTGATCTAGGAATTCCAAGGAACTTGAATTCGAATGGGGTTGGAATTTACGCAAAAAAAAATTGTGACACGTTGATTTATATATGGTCGAAGCTGCAGGCACAGCTAGTTACGTATATAGGTAAGTTTAAAATTTATATAGCCCTCTAAAATAACTGTAATGCGTTTCTTATTTCAATCTGATCTATATTGTAGATTTACAACGATAGGATTGAAATCGTATTGTTTAAAGAAGCAATAGGACCGTGATAGGCATTTTCTGACCAGATAATGATCAACATTTTTCTTCTTATACACAAAGAGCCCCTTAATTAGCTGCGGCGCAATGGTCTCGTTAACATTAATTATCTATGTATCATGAACAAATTGAATTTGTTTTTATTTATTGCAGCATCATATTAAACATAGCATACAATAACATATCGATCAAGGGCTGGACTGTTTTGTGCGGCAAAATCGATCTAGGTTTTATAAAACAAAATATGTTTTATCCCTTTTTTCGGGCATTAAAAATACTGCTAAGAAGATTGTAAAACTTAAATTTGCTTTTCATTTTTAAGTTGTAATAGCGCAATGGTAAACGGGCGGAAATATGTGAAAATACCTACGTTCAAGTCCCACGTACCTATCATCTACCCTTTCTTTATTTTTTATTTTTTTAATAACATTTTTATATCTTTCAATAAAATTACAGAGCAAGGCTCGGTCACCCCAGTACTATATATTATACAATCAAAAAAAAATAAAATTGAATCCTACATTTACGCAAGATAATTATTGGACCGATTTGTTTAATTTTTGTTGTCTTCGTTAATGTTAAGGGTGATTGGCACATGAGGCTTTGTATAGTAAAATTTTGAAAATAAGAAGTAAGTTGCGAATTTTGATAATCCGTTAAAAAAAAAATTATTATCCCATTTTTTGTTATAAAACAAGTAGTGATAAAATCATCAACACAAGTAGTGTTAACAGGAGCCAGTAAGACATCTGCCTATTTTCCTTTTCTTTCCACACGGTAAGAATAATTAATATCATCCTGTAAGATTTGCTTTCAGATCATAGAGTATTGCAAAGAACGTTTTGAAAACACCAACTAGGATTGTCAAACAATTCATTCATTTCGATAGATTCATTTACTCACCTAAATTGATTTTCCACAATAGAAATTCGAACTATCAAACTGTACAAAACAAAAGTATAAACTTAAACCTTGAGATAAAAATATTCTAGATTACACTAATATAATAAAAATAATAAAAACCTAAATATATATTTTTAATTTAACCTATCTTGAGGAATATTTATAATTTATACATGGTAAATAAATGGTTTATATAATTTATATACCGTATATACACACGGCTTATTCTATCGCGCTAACCCGACGAGGTTCGAGCCCATCCGGAATACGGTGATAGAGCTACACGGCAGTTGATTAATGAATAGTATCGAAACTAGTCGGGCTAACCCGATAAAATAAAACATGTATGGCCGGTTTCAAAATATAAAATATTCTGAATAGCGCGAACTTTTTTATTATTATAATATATATCACGCTGATAGAAATTAAGACAAATTAATTCTATTACTTAACACTTACATGTGTTGTTGTTACTAAGAGCGTCCAAACCACGAGCGGAAGGGTTTCTATATACATGGTCTCTGAAACAGAAGAAAAAAGTGCTTATTAATTATAACGATATAATTATAAATTAATTTCAAACCAATGTATGATTCACTTAAATATACTTTAGAAGTTTTGATAAATATCGAAGGTAACGAAAATAATATTTTGCTATAGTCAGTGTTTTATTTCAAACTAGCGGCCTGCCCCTGCTTCGCACGGATATAAAATATATATCCTATGTCAGTCAGTGTAAAAAAATGATTAAAATCGATCCAGTAATTTTGATTTATTCATTACTGCCCGTGGCCCGCACGCGTTAAATTTGGAGAAAAACAATTTCCTTTCCCTATACCAAAAAGATTTCCTGCTATCTTTGGAATATCTAAATTCATTTTTACTTATTTACTTTTACATTTTCCCTATGTATTTTATTTTAACAATTAATTACAGAATGTCTTTAAACAAACTCTTGAAAGAGCTACATAGCTGCTAAAGTCGAAGTGTTATAGGGGCGAAGCGCGGCGTCCTCACGGCATTTTAAATCTGTAATATCTCCGAAAATGTTCACTTAAATTACATGCTGTAAACGGCCATATTGATCTATATTAAATCAACTATTTATTTAAGGTATCTAATTGGATAAGGATTAATGCTGTATTGTATAAAAATTGCTTCAAAAATATGGCATTATTTTTCGTAAAAAGTAAATGACAAAAAATGCTAAAGTGGGTAATCCATAAGAGATAGACATATACCATCGCAGACTTTTCTGTAGACCTTTTCAAGGTATACAAATCCTTAGCACATTATTTTGATAAATATCGTAGGGTTTAGCCTGCGTTTGCAATGTAAGCGGGAAAAAAAATAATTATTTACAGAAACCTCAAAAATTTCAGTATTTTTCTACTCCGTATTGAATGTTATTATACGTACAAACCTTCCTCTGGAATCACTCTATCTATTAAAAAAAACCGCATCAAAATCTGTTGCGTAGTTTTAAAGTTTTATGCATACATAGGGAAATATGGACAAAGAATGCGACTTTGTTTTATAATATGTAGTGATACAGCGGAGCTTTTTTAACAAATGTTTCACCACTTGGACCGTTATATTTTTAGTAAGGAACCTAAATATAAAATAATAACTTATAGTAACGACATCAGACATTTACTTGATACTATAAAATTATACCAGCTCATCCTGCTGCTCTTATCACACTCTAAGTGGGCAAAACCTGTCATAAACATGTTAACACATGCTTTTGCTATTTTACGACCGGCTGCCTGCCTAAAGGCGACTAAGGTAAGTTGATCCGCCGGGTGGTATCCGGTTGAGTAGAATAGAAAACCTTCTTTCTTACCAAGGGGTCGCAAAAGGCGACTAAGGTAAGTTGAAATCAGGCAGGCGGCCGATCGTAAAATATCTAGCGAAATCATTTGACAACACGTTTATATCTTGTTGTTCCGACCCTAATTACAGTGGGCTAAGATGATGATGACTTAGTAACTTTTAGATATGGCTAAAAAATACCCAAAAGTTATAAACAATAAATATTATAATCAGTTATTACTACACTGAAATATAATTTAAATGGTGCAGTAGTTATTAAAGTGAATGTGGAATTGATAAATAAGGTCTCCAAAAGTATGACGAAAGCCAAGCAGTATAAACTCGGACGTATGTTCTTGTTCTAGTCTTATATAATTAGTTGACTTATGAAAAATATTCTCTTAAATAACGTCTTATTTTATACATTTAAATGTAAGCCGTGTGGTATCCGGCTGAATAGAATAATACCATCCTCATTTCTTACCGAGGTGTCGTAAAAGGAGGCCACTAAGGAAAGTCGAACCGCCGTGTGGTATCCGGCTGAGTAGAATAGACTACCCTCATTTCTTACCGAAGTGTCGTAAAAGACGACTAAGGTAAGTTGACGTCAGGCAGGCGACCGGTCGCAAAACCGCAGCCAAATCATGTGACAGCATGTTTATAACATTTTGTGCCGAACCCATTTAGAGTGGGATAAAGGCAGGAAGACGATATATACATTTAAATGTCTCAATTTTATTTATATGCTTGCAAACGAGTAGTATTATTTCCGTTAAATTTTACCGAACGACAAAGGCGAAGGTTGCAAGCCCGAGGTCAGGTAACTGTGAGCGGGTGTTGGTCGCATAATGGATTGTTCTGTATCACATACGTATAAACGTTTAATTGTACGCCATACTTTAACGGCACTCGCCTTATTTAACGCGGTTAGAATATTACGCTGGCAACATTGTATTTCGGATAGCTGTTGTTTAAAGTCAACGTACTTATGATAATTGTGAATACGTCAAATGTGGCGTCACTTGCAATTATAGTAATTGGTTTGATCTGTTACTGTGTTATGACTGCAGGTCAACTGGACATATAGCTATTATATAAGATAAATAATCCAGTCTAAAAAGTGCCCTATTTAAGAAAAAGCAAATTAGTATAGGTATGTCACTTTTTTTATGTGTGATTAGACAAAGAGATTACGCATTTTTGGCGATACTTATTTGATAGCAAAAACTGTGCTGGCTAGATCATGCTTATCCGTGAAACTATGTGGCTTTCAAGTGGGGAATGCACAACATGTTTTAACCATGTTGTTTTTGATTTGGTATTTTACGACCGATCGCCTGCCTGGCGTCAACTTATCTTAGTCGCCTTTTACGACATCTCGATAAGAAATAAAGGTGGTCTATTCTAGTCATCCAAATATCACACGGCGGATGGAAACTATCATATGAATAACGCAAACAAAGATAGTCTTAGGCAGCAGTGCATTCCTTTATTTTTCGTTTGACCATCAGTCTCACTCATGTGAATAGACCTAACATACTCGTACGAAGAGTAAAAAGTTCACACTCCGAGTCACAGCGCATCAAAGAGTCAAATAAAATATTTGCATGGAATACTGACGCGTATCTCTACTTCGCAAAGCACATATTTGTTTATACAAAATACGCAAATACAGTGCGAATTGGTACACACGCATTTAAAAGATATTGAGCGCAACTAACAAGCGACACTGTAACAATTAAAGCTTTAGTCTTGTATATAATTTATAGAATTAGGTGTTATTTTGCGGAGATCCATAACACACAAGTAATAATAAAATTATTTTGCTATTAATAGAAAATATATATAATAATAAATGTAGAGTGGACAATCCGTTTTCATACCTGATACATGCAGGATTCATAAAAACACACGCACGAACCTCCACCACCTCCACCACAATACACAAGCACTACATACGTTCACTATCACAAACTCAACTCCACTCTACATTTAGCATAATATATATTTTCTATTTTACTTCATCGCGGATTAAAACAAAACAATTTTATTATTACTTTTGCTTAAGTCTTGTTTAGATCAATGCTGTTTATTTTTCTAGTGAATCTTCGTTTTCCACAATACCCGATGTGAGATAAATATCGTACCACGATCAGTATGAACACGGGTTTTATTAAACTACAACAAAAGCGGCAATATACATTTTCGCCTCGAATAAATATCCCGGAGCCAGCGTGAATACACGCTTATTCGTACAACTTCTTTTTAATTGTGAAAAATGCGTTTCGCTACTGTGCTAATATGCCACGACCCTGATCCTAAACATTATCACCGGAAATTGCCTACTTACTTATTATAGATTCAACTAACAGGCCAATATGCAAAGGATACATGACGGAACCAGAAAAATCGTCATCGTGTATCGTAATTTTTCAACCTTCGTATGTAATACGACTACGTTCAAGTACATACATTTCCAGAAAAATTGGAAGGTTAGACAGCACTAACTTAAATAATAAACCTGTTATTAATTAAAGAAACAATTTTAGTAGTGTTCACAGCGTTTATCAAAATACGATAATAGATATTTGTATACAACAGACAAGGTTACGTCATAAACGGATTTTCGATCAAACATAGTACAAGTTCGCGTGAACGAATCAAATCGGGCGTAAAGTCGGTGCGTTCGTATGAACTTGCGCCATTCACTTTCACGTCTCGAGTCATTCGCTGGCGCACCGCTTGTACGGAAAGTAGGCTGCAAACAATGCCTATATGTCGGTTTCTCTCTTGAGAAATGATTCTTCGTTACTGATTGTGAACCATCGCAACCTGTTATCAAAACTCACAGTTCTGTTAATGGCGGAAACCCAACAATTTGCAATTTCTGATTATATTTTTACACATTTCTTCTTAGAACTTTACTATATGAATTTATTATTATTCAACCAATTCAATATCATTTTTAAAACAAATTTAATAGCATATTTTGATTCGTTTAAAACAATCCATAAAAAATTTACAATATATATTTTTCAAAGGATATTTATGCCATATCCCTCCAGATCTTCACACAATATTATAATTTAAAAAAAGTATTTTTATACGTGTATAAATTAACAAACAAAAAACATTACATGTACGTATTTGAATATTCTTTTTAAAATATTACTTATGAATTTTGTATACAAATTTTAAATTATGAATATCATGAATAATTTTTGAAAGCATTGACAAAAACACTAACACTAACCAGTTTTTTTATATAATACACTAGCTCTTACACGCGACTTCGTTCGCATGGACTGTTGTCGTGTGGTAGGTCGATAATAGATGGCGCTATTCAATGTCATCCTATTTCTGTAGTATTAACAGGATTTCTATAAGCTATATGTTATTCCGGTGTATAAGAAATATCATCATCCTCGTGCTCTTATCCCACTCTAAGTGGGGTCGGCACAACATGTTATAAACATGCTGTCACATGATTTGGGTGCGTTTTTACGACCGGCCGCCTGTCTGACGTCAACTTACCATAGACCATTTACGACACCTCGGTGAGAAAGAGGGTGGTCTATTTTACCGGATACCACATGGCGGGTCGACTTACCTTATTCGCCTTTTACGACACCTCAGTAAGAAATGAGGGTGGTACAAATCTATTCAGCCGGAAACCACACGGCGTTATTCTATTCTTATACACATCCAGTGTATAAGAAATAATTGTGCCAAATTTCATCGATATTGGTTCAGCGGTTTCGCCGTGAAAGAAATATACATCTATACTCGCAAACTTTCGCATTGATAATATTAGTAGGATAGCATGTAGTTGAGTTTGTAATACAGTTAAAATAAAAGAGGAGCGTTGTATTGAGAATGGGATTGATAGTAACGGTAGCAGCAACAATCCAACTGCACTAAATCGATGCGGACCTGTAATAAACAGTAGTGTGTCGAACAGCAAATGTCTCCTTGTCTCAACAGTAAAACGGGACAGTAATTCATGAGCCATCAAGTCTTAGTTTTACCCTCACCAAATCGAGCGAAAGCCTCTTGCTTCATATTCACTTACAAGAAAAGTTATTTACCCGCTTTGTTTGTGTGGACTGTTGACGCGTGATAGGTTAATTGTTTCATATAAAACAAATATGGAAAAAGTTTTTTTCATATAATATATTTACTATGTGTCCACAACAAAAACCTTTTTTTGTATTTACTTTAATCTTACATATCTATCTATATCTTATAAGAAGAACTTTTTACATTAGGAAGATATTCAGATGTACAGGACACGTATAACATACGAGCATTTAAAATTCACTTGTAATTTTTTTTCATTCTCTGTAAGTAGATAACGTGATCGAAAACCTTCATTGTTTTGCAAATCAATTTCCGATTCATTATTCATTCTGCCCATCGACGGTATATTTTTTATAGTTCCCAAATGACTACAACATTCTGCTGAATAAACCTCATTGATGTATGGAGGAATGACGGTTGAGGTACATCGTGCGTGTTCCGACGGCGATAAATATCTAATAAAGGAGAAAGAGCCGCTCATGTGGAACTGAGTTCCGGTGACGGTGGACGGCGACGTCGCGGCTGCATCACGACAGGAATAATTAAATAGTCTTTATCTTTTAACGTACTGATATATAAGTATTCAACTCCGTTGCCAAGTTGACTACCATATGATTCAATTTGACATTTTAGTACGCTACGCTGAATTTATGCTTGCACTTGCAACGTCTTTGAGCAGCTTCCCTTTAATATATAAAATTTAGCGAAACGTTTCGTAATTATTAGGAATCAATCAAATAAATTTAAATACAGGATATAAAATATTTTCCAGGTTAAAATAAGAAAGATTTCAAAGTTAAAATATTTTTTATTCAAGTAGACTATTTTAAGTACTTATAATTCGCCAAAAGTTCTTATGAAAGCTTCCACCTAGGTCGTTTGATTTGCGTTGGAGGCCGGCCGTTTTTTGTGACGACAAGGGGGTATAACACTACAAATTCGAAACTTGATATTGCATGTCCCAGATGATTTTCTATGGTTTTCAATGAGTTCACTTAGTGATATACAGCGGTTAAGCGGCCATTAGCAAACCTTCCTCACGCATAAAGACAAAAACGTACCGATCGGCGACTCGCGTTTCTATCGCTACCCACCGGTTTTATCGGTCGCATTCACTATCAGTGAGTAAAAATGTCAATTGCTCAGAAACAAATGAATGTTACAAAACAAAACTTTCGAAAAAAAAATTTTTTTTACCAGAATGAAGTTAATTTTATAGATATATATTTCATAGAGTTTAATATGATATTGACCTTTTTCAATTATACATACAGAAACTTGAAAATCAGTTCAATATATTAAGTAAGTGTTAAGTTATTTAATAGTTAATTAATAATAATAATTAAAAATAAATAAATAAATAAATATATGGGACACTTACACACACGGTCGTCCGTCCCCAAAGTAAGTAACTTAATACTTGTGTTATGGTAGACAGACAACTGGTGAATATATACTTATATAATTTCTAAATACATACTTAAATACAAATAAACACCCAGGCTCAAAGACCAACATATTCATTTTTTTTTTATAGAAAATGTTGGCCCTCGGCGGGAATCGAACCCGCGACCCGCGTAACTGAAGGCAGGATCACTACCCACTGCGCCAACGGGCCAGTCAACTATTAAATAACTTAATACTTACTTACTTAATATAATAAGTTAATATAAGTTATTTAATATTAAGTAAGTAAGTATTTGATACGTAGTTAACGTCTCAAAAATACCGAGAAACTCTGAGAAAGCACATTTTTAAAATTTATTAACAGACTGCGTTTATTCGAATATAAAAACAAAGAATTTTGTGTCTAACTATATATACTATATTACATAAAGAGGTTACAAATTATAGAAAAGTATAAAAAAAACAATTACAGATAATCGTAGAGGTCCAATGTAAAAGAAACATTGATATAAAATTTCTCACAGCCATGGGTGATTGATAGCATACGCGTGAGAGTATGGGACGGGCTTTGTACATTGGAATGGAATGACATAACGGGGCGTTGTCATCGGTCGAATGCCCACCAACGCAACAGGTGCTTGTTCACTCTATAGTAGAGTCGCCGCCATCTGTGCTATAATTTACCGATCCCTCGGATAATGATCTATGTATCAATTTTTACCTGATATAATTTCAACCGCAAAAAGCCGTGACATGTGAAAGTAATCTGTATTTGCCAACAAACTGCACATTGCAGCAATTAACCGTCATTGAACGAACAAGTTTACTTTATATTATCAATTTAACTACGATACAATTAAAATTGATATATCAATGCAATCTCACACTCGTGTATGATATTTAATAGTATTTATTATAAAAATTAGATTATTATATCAATAGAAAATACATCACGCATACAATGAATTGCTATTTGTATTTATTGTAGCTAAATAAAAGTATACTTACATGTTACATTGTAACAAATAAATGTTGGTTTTAAAAAGTGTTACGATAACAATAGGTTAATAACTAGAGGAATATCTTTTCCGACGAACTAAGAATTGTGAGCATGTCGAAATGCTTAAGAATACTTTTTTGATCTTCAGTTGATTACAATTAACTTGTTTGTGGGAATGGCTTGCAATAAGAACAAAGGGGCCTTGAAGCAAGCATTTGTTTAGCGGTACCACGCTTCACTGAGTGTATATATGTATCATGTACTTGCGACTAATGGTGGAAAATAGATACGACAAAGTGCAATTGAAAGTTTGCATGCCCTATTTCTTAATCGTATTTTATATTGCTACCTGCAATTCATTTTCTGTCAAAAATGAATTGAAAACAACTCTTCAACTTACGATAAGTAACACCTACAAACTATTGAATTGGCATTTCGGTGCTACACATTTTATATTTTATTCTAAAAGTACTCGCTATTATGCATGACAAGAGTCAATACATCACTGATAATGTTCTTGTGACATAATTGTTTTATATTATTTACTAGTGGCCCGCTCCGGCTTCGCACGGGTATAAAATATATAGCCTACGTCACTCAGTAAAAAAATGATTAAAATCTATCCAGCAGTTTTTTTTTATTCATTACTGCCCGTGGCCCACACGCGTCAAATTTGGAGTAAAACAATTCCCCTGGGGTGCCAAAGTGGTCGGCCTCTTCGTGGCGCACCCTGGGCAAGCTTAGTCTTGGCGAACGGACCACTGTGGGGTGGCCAATCCAGTTGTCCTTCTGATTAGCAGAGGGCAATCTGGACAGGCCAGGGACTCCGGGTGGCTGGGGTGGGGTTCCTAATGAGCGACGGGTCCGGTTGGGCTTACTCTAAG
Source organism: Morpho achilles (assembly GCA_947086495.1). Lineage (NCBI taxonomy): Eukaryota > Metazoa > Arthropoda > Insecta > Lepidoptera > Nymphalidae > Morpho > Morpho achilles. The sequence goes on along the minus strand of CAMTZB010000019.1, from coordinate 9,766,810 downwards.
TCTAGCTAGACATGGTTACGGCCACCGTCGGCGAAACCCGGAAGCACAGCAATGGGAACGGGGACCTGCGAGGAAGAAAACCTCTATAAAAAATTACCCGGTGGGGGCAGAAACGCCCACCAAGGCGTTGTGGCCCCTACTTGGGGCGCGGTCTCTCCCTGTTGACCGTGACATAACAAACACGGTGGGCAGGGAGCGCCCGTGGGCAGCGATGTCCTCCCTTTGTTCTGCGGAGGCGGGTGAAGGGGGGCGGCGGAGCGGTTGTTCTGGATCCAATCTGCTGCTGGTGAGTCCAGGTGCTAGTGACTCGCCCAAGCCCATCGTCTGCCGCCCTAACTGGGACCTTCGGGTGTTCCGAACGGGGTACATCGGACGCCTGGCCTACAGGTCCCGAGGCGGTTTATGCATCTGGTGCTACCGATGCACCGGTAGCGGAGGGGGGCTTCTCTTTCGAGGGGCCTCTACCCGAAGAAGGTGTTTGTTCTCTGGGATCAGACCTGTTGGCGGGATGGGGGCAATATGTACAATAATACCCTGTCCTTGCCATCGGCAGCGTGGTGGAGCACACAGGTCGTTTTAGTCGGTGCGAGTCCGACATAACTGCCGCCTGTCCCCGTCGGGCGGCGGTACCCATAAGGAGCTTTTTTCTGTATAAAAAAAAAAATAATTCCCCTTTCCCTATACCATGAAGATTCCCTGCTATCTTTGGAATATCTAAATTCATATACTACATTTTTACTTATTTACTTTTACATTTTTCCTTAAGATTTTTATTTTTACAATTAATTACAGAATGTCTTTATATACAACATTCACAGCTTTTTTGTCATAAAGAAAGAATCTTCATTTCGCAATACAAACATGTTTTCTTTAGAGGTTACTCTTGATAAAGCGACATATAGTCGGCAATGTGAAAAAAAACACGTCCAATCGCAGCTAAATTCGAAGTGCTATAAGACAAAGCGCGCAATCGCTATACCCTGCATTTTAAATATGTAATATCTTCGAAAATGTTCATTTAAATTACAAATGAAGAAGAAAATGACAAAAAATGCTCTTGTGGGTCCATAAGAGATAGACATAATATGTATACCATCGCGAAGTTTTCTGTAGACCTTGTTAAGGTGTACAAATACTTAGTACATTATTTTGACAAACATTGTAGGGTTCGGCCTGCGTTTGCAATTTAAACGGAAAAGAAATGTAATTATTTACGACATCACATTGGAAACCTCAAAAATGATAGTATTTCTTTACTCCATATTGAATGTATATAATAAAAGTTTATAATATGTTAGATTCTACATATAAACCTTTCTCTTCAATCACTCTATCTATTAAAAAACCGCATCAAAAACTGTTGCGTAGTTTTAAAGATTTAAGCATACAAAGGGATATAGGGACATAGGAACAGACAGAGAAAGCGACTTTGTTTTATACTATTTAGTGACGTTTAGCTATTATAAGTAACGACGATATTTCTCCTTTATTCTTATGCAATAATAAAAATCAATTTTCCCAAAGTCTCATTTACTCATTTACTCTTTCTCAAAAACTACTCAATGACACATATGACAGCCACAATGCTTTTTCATATTAATGACTAACTCTGAAGGAGGTTGAATTAAAAACATGTTGTAACAGTCGACCATCCTGACAACATTTGCGACCCCGCAAATCTCATAAGCTGACTTCTGGGAATGAATCTACCACCGATTAGGAATGCTGATTGTACTGAGAAGAATCGGCAAGAAACTCAATACTTGCTCTTTTAATCTGTAAAAGAAAAATCATTTCGCACCTTAAGCTCACCCTCAATCACTGTCATAAAACAGCTCAATAAGTAGTAACCAACTCAGCAGATACACGCGTAAACAGACTCGCAAATGACTCAAAGAACAATCACCACATCTTGGCAGAGTCTAGCTGAAAGTCGTTGCAGATGGCCACAGTCTAGAAAACAATCGTTACAACTGGAACAAATCCAGAGAATAATCGTCATTCTAGCTGACAGTTCTATCGAACAATAGTCACGGGCGCATCTATGGCCTCTCATAGCACATCGTCACGTTGATCTTACAGAGTTAATAAATTGAATACCAATTACCATCATAATATCATCATAATAATCTCTCCAATAAAAACTCCATTTTTTATTCCATAGCATCGCATATCGCAACTATCTCTCAAATTATACGAAATTCGCACTCTCCGTGTTGTCTCAAGATATTGATCGTCATTTGTCTTTTCTTTGAACTCTTAAAATTTCCAGATATTCCTTTTGTCCACTCCATTTGTGACTTTAGGTTACATCCCCTTCTGAATATAATTAACAACGATATTTCTCCTTTATTCTTATTCAATAAATAAAAAGCAATTTTCCCAAAGTCAACCTATTTACTCTTTCGCAACAATTCAATGACACATATGACAGCCACAATGCTTTTTCATATTAATGACCAACTCTATGAAGGAGGTTGTATTAAAAACATGTTGTCACACTATTATTTTGATAATTGTCAAATATTTTACCATACATCACCAAAGAAAAATTACGTTAACTGTCATCTATGTTTTGTATTCCACTGACATTTGCGTTTTGTTATTCAATGTCATAGTCGTTCTTGTAATACTACGATTTATAGTGACTTGACGGGATAAAATAAATGCGGTCGAACGGGATAAAAGGTAACCTATGTCCGTTTCCTGGTTCTAAGCAACCTCTACACCAATTTTCGGCCGAATTGGTTCATCCGTTCTTGAGTTATAAATAGTGTAACTTAGACCAACTTTCTTTTATATATATAGATATATCGCATTGAATATTCAAAAAATTATGTATATTTTTTATCTCTAGAGTTGAATTTAAAAAAAATCTAGATAAAATTACCCATCACTTAGAATAGTAAACTAAAACTTTAATCAAAAGAACCCTGCGATCTTTATAGAACAATAATATCGTTTAAAATTTATGCCATACTATGAGTATATTTTAAATCATGTCAAACTTAAGTGTAATTCACTCAATGTTTGGCAAGGTAATTCAGAAAAATGATTAATGGCTATCACAAAAACTAAGGGAACATACATGGGTGATAAAAATTTAATCGTACAAACCGTATGCTGTCAGTATTTTGAAAAGTTTGGCTTACTGAGCGGAATTAATTCCGATTTCAATTCTCTTATAATATGAATTACGTTACATGATTTAGAAACGTAACAATAAATCTTAATCATATATTAGACTCTTTTTTCTATTTTAGCATATTTATTGTCTAATAACTAGGAAAGAAAGTATTGTCTCTTAAAAATACGAAAGTAACTTATAAGTCAATTTGGTATTAATACATATTATTTTTATTACGATTCTAAAATCATAGTTAAATTATTTTGAGATGTTTTAATTGGTATAAGATATCTTGACTTATACCAATGTGTAAGGGTAAAAAAATGAATATAATCTAAACCCATAAAGGCACCGCTCATCTCTTAATAGGTTAGTAACTCAAACATAAGACTCCGGCTAAAACCAGACGTAGGCCAGTATTTAACTAAATTCTTATTTAATAAAATAAGAATGGAAAAAAAACTTATCAGACAATTTTAATTTTCATTTTCTCCATATTTAACCACTAAACAATTGGCTCTTTAGCGCAGTAGGCAATGACCATGCCTTCAGCTTTATGGATCGCTGGTACGATTACTGCCGAGGGTCAACATTTTCTATAAAAAATGTTGGTTCTTCGAGCCTGGGTGTGTATTTCTATTTAAGTATGTATTTAAAACTATATATGTATATATTTACCGGTTTTCTGTCACCCATAACACAAGTATTAAGTTACTTACTTTGGAGACCGACGACCATGTTTGTAAGTGCCCCATATATTTATTTATTCAATAAACATACTTGATTTTCCCGAAACCAAAATATTTGGTAATTTCTATCTGTTATCATTATTGTAAAAGATATTAATGTAATTTAGCTGCGATATTACGTTATGTTCTTACAATAATTAATTTTTAACCAGTTTACCACTTACGGCTTATAAGAATAAATTATCCGATTCTCGTGCAGTTTATACAACATCATACAGAACACATCAGTTTAAAAATATTTTAACTAAATATTCATGTATGTTAAACGGATATAGGTAGTCAAGGCTACAGCGTCAATGTGTCAATGTGATTTACCAGCCTTAACGTTTTAAGAATGTTTTTAAAAATCTTTCAGTTTATTTTGACGGATAGATCTAATGGTAATATACGATTTATGATACACATCATTCTCCTGCCTCTGTCCCACTCGAAATGGGGTCATGGTTAACATCGCTTCTATTCGCTTCTATTAAGTCCTACCATTTATCAACTCTGGCGCTATTCCATATAACGTACTTCACACAATCCAACCATCTCTTTTTCAGCCTCGCTCTAGTTGTATATCCATGTACATTCATAATTACCACTCGTTTGTGTCACATGATTTTCATCCCTCCTTATTACACGTCTATACCATAATAACATTGCATTTCTCGTCTTTTCTAGAACGGTCGTTACTTTAAGAACTCCCCTTATACTATTTATGATAAACCTTTCCCAATACTTACGTGTCAAATCGTGAAGGATTACGATATGATTTTCTTAATATATAATATACTACTATCCTCGAACGCATTCACACCTTGTGTTTTTCCCGTTCCCGTAGAAAAAACCAGAACTTTATATATGTTAGCCTGATATATAAACTTTAATTGTACCTAATTTCATCAATCAAATTTGATCCAGTCATTAAGCCATAAAAGTAAAGTCATAATATATAGTATGGATGAGAAGTGTTATAAAACAATGTAATAATCTCCACCTACACTTTAAACAATCGTAACAAGTAGGTATTTTTTAAATGCTCGTTATTTACGGCTCTGAACGAGCTAGTTAAATTTAGTCATGTTTTTTGTACACATACGTTAACATTATACATTTTTCTTCCTCATCCATTCCACGTACCGGTGAATCGACTTAACCCAGAATACAAATTGTTGTAACATTAAATTATTAATTATTCAATATATAGTTGTGTTACAAAAATCAACTTGCCTTACAAATAATGATTAATCAAAACTATATAAATGTATACTAGACGATGTGTTATTAAAGTTACTCCACCACGGTACAATCAATGAATTTTTTATTATTATTATAAAAAAAAACTAATGGCAAACCTAACGCCGCCTACAAACACTCCACACAAGCACTACACACACTCACCACCAAAATCACTACGACCCCGAAACCGAAGCATTATCAAGAGGATAGGCTCTACGGTAAAATCGTAATCGTTTTGTAATACGTATGGTGACTTGTCCTGCATGTATGAGGTATGTAAATGTTGCCTGCTTCATATATTTAGTATTACGTAGATTGTATTAACAAACGCGGATCACAGCAAAATAATTATATTTTACCTTCTGTTCTATTCTAAAGATAAATATAAATAAACTTCATTCGGAATAAAATTTCTGATTCTCAATATCAATTGAATCCCTCTGATCGGTCATTATTCAATAATTATTAATAGCACACAAAAGAGCAAAGTTTTTCGGTCCTTCACAATATAGCCAGGTAATGTGTAAAAGTGAAAGTATATTATTTATGGTCCTTATGGACTCCCAACCGGCTGGAGAGATTTTAATTACATTTTCAGAAAATTTTCAAATGTACCCAGCGGATAATCCTGCAAAGTTTTCAGAAGATCGAGGCATTTTTTGTTAATGTTTTATTTTCGAGGGAAGTTGAAACCTGGCTAAGCCACAGCAATGCGTGGCTAAATAATGCATGCTAGTAGTGTCGAACAAGAGCCAGTAACTGTTAAAATCCTCTTATATAATGTCAACATTTAAAATTAAATTCAACTTTTATTTTTTGTTTCACGTTCTAGTCGGTGGAAGTGATCTTGTCCGTAGTCATTAAGATAATACAACTCATTAATGTAAGACGTGTTAAATAGTACGTTACTATATAAATGAATTTGTATATTAAATTGCACAATATTATTTTTCTCATGTTTAAACCTCAAAGCGACAAGCGCGTAAAGCATTTCCATGTATGTCACAAACTTTACCTAATAAGGAATTTCTCAGTCATATTGTGTTTTCCGTCCATGTATGAGACAGATAAAAAAATTGTGAGATTTAAATACTTCTGGACCTGTAAATACTCAAAATGTCCGTAAAACTATTTTGAATGATGAAATAAAAGATCCGGTTTAAGCAAGTGTCAGTGTGTGTAAAATAGTTTATGTTACGAGTATAATTTTTAAGGCTAGAAGGACTTTATCTAAACAACTAACCTTTTCTAATATGTGTCATCTTAAAGCTGTTTACAGTCATCAGTATAAATAGATTTTTGATCATATTTACCTATATTTACATATATAATTTGGTACTTCAAAATTTTTATAGTATTAATTGTAAAATTAATGGACTCTTATATATTTTTAGAAGTTATGATTAAAGGGAAATTATGGTGCTAAAAATTATCACCTTATTTCTTTTTTAAATTTGTGTCAAGAATTACGACATTTGTATATCATCCTCCTTTCCATCATTATCCCACATTGAGTGGGGTCGGCACAACATGTTATAAACAAGTTGTCACATGATTTGGCTATGTATTTTACGACCGGCCACCTGCCTGACGTCAACTTACCTAAGTCGTATTTTACGCCACCTCGGTAAGAAAGAGGGTGGTCTTTTCTACCCAACCGGATACCACACGGTGGGTCAACTTAACTTAGTCGCCTTTTACGACAACTCGGTAAGAAATGAGGGTAGTCTGGTCTACTCAGCCGGATACGACACGACGGCTCGACTTACCTTAGTCTTCTTTTACGACACCTCGGTCAGAAATGAGGGTGGTACTATTCTATTCAGCTGGATACCACACGGCGTTACGTCATTGGTATAAAACATGTTATAAACATGTTGACACATGATTTGGTTTCGTATTACCTTAAAATCTTGGTATATGTCATATACGTAGCACATAATTGCGCTTCAACAAACAAGAGATCTAAAACATTACTTTTAATATGATCAGTATTTTGATCTTTGTAACCAATACTTCATAGTTTAACAAACTGGTAATATTTGCTTACACCAGGATACATTCCTGTTAAGTTATCTGTTTGAGAACCTTAGGATTAAAGCGGCCCGTTTCCGTGCACTTGTTTGTCCACTTTTGGTTGGTTTGAATTTATCGGTGCGGATGATTCCGTTCCAACTTAAAAGGATCTCTTCCCTATAGCATGGATCTACATGGATCAACCACCTCTACGACAAGAATAGTACATGGACAGAAAGAGTTGAAAGAATGCAATGAAAAGAACTCATTGTTTCTGTCCATAACCTAGATTTTTATAAATAAAATAACTGATCAAAAATATCGAATGTGCTTGATTTTTAATGCTCCTTGTTTACCGTGATATATAAACGAGTTATAAATATTAACAAGCCTTGAAATAACTCTTCGGAATATTCCAGCGTATTTCATTCGTTTTTATAACTTGATGAGGAGTTTTCTTGCCTTAAAAGGTTGATTGAAAAAGAATATCTTAATTAACTGTGTATGGTAACCAATAATTAATGTATAGAAACCGGCTATACTCACGTCTTATTTTAACAGATTACCCCGACTAGTTTCCGATAAAATAAGACGTGAGTATAGCCGGTTTCTATACATTAATAATGAATACCACTCACGATAGTTTAAACTCAAAAATATTAAATAATTACTAAATTTGTCGGCCGGATGGTTTATTGAATTGGACAATTACAATTATAAAATTACATCATTTGTAATTTAGTATGTGTCGGCGAATGCTGCGAGGAAATCAACTTGCCCATATTTGGGGATGAAGAAGCAAGTCCAGATTACATAATGAGGCCTCGAACGCCATCTAGTAAAACTGACCATCGTTTTGTAACACCATTACGTTTAAGAACGCGGAGCACTTACTGCAACAACTTTCAACGTGCATTCTTATGCAATGTGCTTTGAACGTTTTCCCCACAGATCCCATATTGAATAGCACCTGATAATATTAAACGAAGCCTGGAGAACCTGTTTAATTAATAATAAATTGCTTACAAAGTAAATAACTATTTAGCAAAACAATATACTAATATTTTATAATTAACATTAATATACAACATACACTAAAATACATAATAAAACAATGTTACAATAATTAAAACATAATCAACAATGACAATTACAAAAAAGTTTAGTAAATTTAATTGCGTAATTTTTCACGGATGGAAAATGATATTCTAATAAGAATTTGTGTAGAGAAATACTAGTTGCGTGAAAAGGTATTTAATATGTATGAAGTGAATGTTCTATAGAGTCGAGGCTCGGACTAAATGTTATTGTAATGAGAGCAGAATGGAGAGTAATAGAGAATGCTAACGGTCGTGGGGTCGCAAATATAGTTGCGACACAAACAGGCGAATGCTTATACCAACCTTGAGATCATCGGTAAGTGTAGGAGCAGTAATGTACGGGGCTCATTCCTCCCGGTGCAAGCGATCCGCCCTCCCTCGCTAGGCGAACAGCCGTTAGATGACTCTGCGGAGGTAGCCGCGTACCGACAACAGTGATATTTTGTAGTGATACACTATACGTTTGTATTACTAAAAACACACTCTGCACAACACTGCACCTAAATAGCTCCAATAGTGGAGCAAACTGACACTGTGTGAACGAAACGTAGCGACGCAGTTCGTTTAACACGCACGACCAGAGAAATGGCCGGAGTGAGACTGGTAGTGCGGTAGGCTGCGGCGCTCGCGCACTCGCCCCGTCCCCTCCCTGAGCCCCTCAGCCGCCGAGGCTCTCACTGGTGGAGCTTTTGCGTGCCCGGACTCTACCAGATAATAAAACTGCAAGGGTGATAAACACCGAACCGGCTGGTTGCACTGGCGGCAAGTAAAACATTTTTGTGTAGTTTTATAATTTATTTTTGGTACTCTCTATGGTCACCCAAGATGAAGAAAAATTCCTTTACAGAGCCTTTGAACTCGTAAACTACCTTAAGGTTAATGACATTAAATACATTATGGTATATTATGAATGTGTGTACATTATGGTTAATGTAATATATTCCTTGGTATTATTATTATATGGTTATATGGTTAATATTATTATTTATTTATATCTACTATAAATTTATTAAACTCTGCAGTTTGTTGTTGTTTGGTGTTGCACAACCTATTAAATCCAGCCCTACATACCACGATGGTATGCATAAAATGCAAGGTTCAAATGTAGTTTTATATATCTCTTTTTAAGTTTTTGTCTTAAGTTTTTAAGTTTTTTAAGTTTTTGTCTTTTTTATATATTCTCTGTTTTATGATATAAGACACAATTAATAAATTTGGAAAAAGTACATCTAAACTCATTGTGGGAAACTATAAATATACAAGTAATACAAGTAATTCCAAAGTTAAGATTAAAGCTTGCATCGCTTATTTGTTCTCACCGATGTCAGTATCATAACATTTTAAATTAACCCTTTAACCATTATTGAAAGGATTGAAATAAAAATATTAGAATGCGGATTAGAACCGAATTAGTTCATTATAAAGTCAAAAGTAGTAATTCCGAAAGGCACACTAACAAATTCATAGACCTTCATATTTAAAGGATTATAAACAAAACAATTTTTTGAAATTTGCATTAGAAATATAGTTTTTAAAATCATTAAAGTTCAATTAAAAAAAATTTCAATCGTTAGATGTAAACCACAAATCTTGTTTGATGACAATATCAATTATCAAAATCAAATATCTAGAGTAACTCATTACAATAAAAGAAATATGTAAACGTCAGGTTTTGAGATTATTTGTATAATGGGTGCTAAAGATTTTTAACAATATGTTAATATGTAAAGTACACAATTATGTAGGACACATCGACACAGCGCAGTACAGATGTTTCCCGTATTCCATAGATTAGACTTCAACGCGCTCTAAACATTGAATACTTCAAGATGCCCGTAACTTTGTCAACGTTACAAAGTCAACTCAAAGTTCTCACTTTCGTAGATTACACTTTAAATTTCAGAGATATAAGAAGATTTTGTACTTAAGTCGTATTGTGGGTAATTCGATGGGTGACCAGTATTTGTTTCTTCTGTTACATAACCATTGGATCATTTGGCCGTCCCCTCGGAAAGCAAGTTAAGCTGTCATATTTATTACCCAAGAGTTAATAAAATTTTTAATTTATCCTTACAAGTTTAAGTACAATATACAATGAGAAATTGATTATATAACACTTCAGCTATTGCAAAACATGGTAGGAATGTTAAAAATAAGCGTATCTTCCTGGCCTTACCCCTCTCTAAGTGAGGTCAGCACAACATGTTAAAAACATGCTGTCACATGATTTGGCTGCAGTTTTACGACCGGCCGCCTGCCTGACGTCAACTTACCTCTGTCGTATTTTACGATACCTCGGTAAGAAAGAGGGTGGTCTATTCTACTAAACCGGATACCACACGGTGGGTCAACTTACCTTAGTCGTCTTTTACGACATCTCGCTAAGAAAATGAGGTTGGTCTATTCTACTCAGCCGGATACCACATGGCGGGTTAAAAATAAGCGTCTAGATCATTAATAATTATAACTTTACAAAAGTAATAATAAAATTATTTTGCTATAATCCAATTATATTTGCTATAATTGCCATATAAAATTTTTATTATTACTTTTGTATTATGGATCTCCGCAAAGTAACGCCTAATTCTATAAATTAATTTTAACTTTATTTTAAACAGATGAACTTAAGGAAAGAAATTTTATTCACGTCATCCTTTGTATGTTTTGTTTCACTTTTGTTATGAGTTTGATTAGATTTAGTTTGTTGGATTTAATAAAAGTAACAATATTTAAGATATGTTACAGGTGTTCGGTCAGTAAAAGTCAATAATATCAGAAACACACACGAGTGCCGGTAGAAGTGGAAACTTGAATGTTAACGTTGTGCATTTTTGATATATTGGAATGTTTAGGGAATAATTACGAATTGTTTTAATTATCAGTATAGTACTATATCATTAATATGGTAAAATACAATAACTATTTATTGCGCTATTGTACACAAATATGACAATTAACCTAACATTAAAAATTTAACACTGCAAAACTATAACAATAATTTTACATTAAAAAGTTTTTCTCTCGGAAAAATCAACTTTTATCCATAATTAAACAAAACAGCAGGTACGCATACATTTTCGCCGCGCAATAGAAAGAGAGGGAGTTACTTTGTGTCCTCTCGCCGCGACGGCGGTCCCTCTCTTAAGAATTTCATCAAATCAAGTGTCCCCCTTTTTCCATCGATCGCCGCCGTAGCGTGCGGATGTCTCGGTCGAGCGCAATCCGGTTGCCGCTCCCCCCGCCTGACTCACGCCCCTGCCGCGTTAGATTGTAAAAGTGCCCAAGGGCTCTGGACTGTCAGTGTTGTTCGTTCCTGTGCAAGTGGATTGTGTTAGTGTTACTGTGATTCGTTTAGGTAGTGTGGTGCTTCACGCATAACACTTGCCGTAGGTGGTTCCGTCCGTGCGTAAGTACACTAATTTTTAATTTAGGTACTCACCTCTTTCCCCCGAAGGGAGAGAGACTAAGACCTAGATTTTTTCTTAGGTACACACCTCCCTGCCCTCCGGCAGGGAGGCCACCCCCACACTAGCGGGCCAATATGGCCCCTACCCTGCGCCCCACGGGGCAACCGATTTTAGATGCGATTTTCGCATTCCTCCAGGCGCACCACCCCGCCATTTTGCAGGAACTCGCCAAAGCCCTCCCGCCCTCTCAGGGCCTGAGTGGCAGCCCGGCAGCACCTTCTCCCCCCGCTGCGGAAAAGGCTAAACCCCGCTCCCGCCCCGTGTCTCCTGACATGGAAGTGGAGGAGCAATCTGACTCGGAATCCGAGACTCCCTCAGAGTCCGGTGAGGAAGCCGAAGCATCCGATGCTTCGGAGTCCCCATCCCGCTCGGCGTCATCCGCCTCAGACGAGGACGACGGCTTCACCGCCGTCCTATCAAAGAGCCAGAAGCGAAAGCTGAAGGCTCCCAAGACCGTCCCGCCCAAAAGGGCCACTAACGACGCAGGTGCACCTGCCCCGCGTCCCATCCTCAAACCCCAGCCTGCCTCACAGGCCGCCCGCAAACAAGACGTACCCGACTCACAGGACTCGCCTATGACGGAGAGGAAGGAGAAGGTGCCGCCCCTATTTGTTAGGGAAAAAGACGCGTGGAATCGCTTAATCCCGCGCATGGACAGCTCGTCCATTCCATTTACTTCTGCCCGGTCCACAAGCCAGGGCATAATGGTACAATGTCCGTCTTCAACGGACCACCGTCGCCTCACGACGCTCTTGGATGCCGAAAAGATCGGCTATCATACGTACGCCCTAGAAGACGAGCGCGAACTTCGCGTCGTCATCCGCGGACTCCCGGTAGAGCTCGATATCGAGCATATCAAAAACGACCTCCTCAGCCAGGGTCTCCCAATCAGGCAGGTACACCGCATGTACCACCATAGAACCAAAGTTCCTTATGAACTTTGTCTCGCGGTCCTCGACCTCACTCCTGAAGGCAAGCGTGTCTTCAACGTCAATACAATATGCAGACTGTCGGGTCTGCGTATTGAAACGCCGCGTACGCGTGGGGTAATGGGGCAGTGCCATCGCTGCCAACTTTACGGCCACTCGCAGCGCAACTGCACCGCACGACCAAGGTGCGTCAAGTGCCTGGGCGATCACGGCACTGCCGATTGCCCCAGAACGGTTCCGTCCGAGGAACCTCCCAGCTGTGTCCTCTGCAGGACCCAAGGGCACCCCGCGAGCTATCGCGGCTGCCCGAAAGTCCCGCTTAGGGCAAAACGAGGGGGCAGAAGGGCCACCCGTAAAAAGGCGGACCGTACCGCCCCCAAACCAGCTGAGAGGTTCGTCCCCGCGCCTCTCCCCACCTCAAACCCCTGGCACAGGAAACCGGCATCCGAGCCGGCTGTGCCAGTAAAACCGGCTCAGGAGACGGTAGCGAAACCCGCCGCCGCCATCTTGAGCTCCAATACAAGAGCTGCCGCTCCTAAAGCGACAGCCGCCCCTCCAGCAACGAGTTTCATGGACGACATGAAACTCGTTTGCGACATAGTAACCAAAATTGACACTACGGAGCTGTCAATTTTGGCAAACAAGCTGAGGAGTAATCCTCAAAACAGATTAATGGCCTTGCTCGAACACTCTAGTTTGGTGCAGGCCATCTCTAGGCTTTAAGCTTAAACCCTCACTGGGTAGGGCCAAGCCCCACTCCCTCAAGCTCGTCACGTACAACGCAGACGGGCTTATCAGACACATGGACGAAGTCCGCGATTTCGTAGTTGCACACGATATAGATATTCTTCTAATACAAGAATCCTTCTTAAAACCCCAATTTCGCAATCCCAATATTGCGAATTACAGTTTGATTAGAAATGACCGTCTGTCATCCAAAAAAGGCGGCACGCTCATTTACTATAAAAGAGCCCTCTTATGCTCCCCCCTTGATTCCCCAAAGCTCACTAACATGGAGGCTTCAATCTGTCAGGTGGGTATGACCGGCCATCAGTCGATCATACTAGCATCAGTATACCTCAGTCCGACCAAACGGGTACTCGAAAGAGACGTCCGCACCCTTCTCGCACTAGGCGACTCTGTAATACTGGCCGGAGACTTCAACTCCAAACATGGCCAATGGAACTCTCGCCGAACCAACCGGAACGGCACAATACTCCAAGGCCTCAACGGCCTTCCAAACCTCGCTTTTGAGGTGATAGCCCCTAACGAGCCCACCAGATACCCGCCTAACGGGGATCCAAACAGAGCAGATGTGTTAGATATATACATTTTCAAAAATGTAGCTCTCCAGTTACATTCTATAGAAGTCCTGCATGAATTAGACTCGGACCACCGTCCGGTTCTAATTCAGTTAGGGCAATCTACCTCCACGACCCCTCCCACGAAAACGATAATCGACTGGAGTAAATTAGGCGGGAAACTCCAGTCCCTAAACTCAGACCACCTAGATCAAATTCCTGACAAGATAGACTCCGTGGATAGTGCCAAGTTCGCTGTTACCCATCTTACGAAACATATAACAGACTCACTCGAGCGTTGCTCCAAGGAAGTCCCCGACGACCGCGGTCGTGGGAGACTGCCGGACGACCTGCGCGACCTACTTAGACGTAAACGTGCCGCCACTAGGGCCCATGACGCATACCCGACAGACGATAACCGGAGAACACTCCGGCGACTTCAAAGAGAGGTTAGAGAAAAACTCAGCCTCAACCGTCAGTCCGCCTGGGACAACAAACTCTCAGAGATCTCGCCGAGTCACCTGGCTTTCTGGAAACTGGCGAAATCCCTGAGAGGAGACCAGTGTGCAGCTACACCTCCATTGTTACGTTTAAACCGTCCGGTCGCTTTTGACGACATCGATAAGGCCGAATGCTTGGCTGACAGTCTTGAGGGACAATGTACAAACAATCCCAGTCATCCCGAACACGCCGAATTCCACTCGGAAGTGGAAATGGCGGCGGCTAGGATATCCGCGAAGGCTCCCGAAAGCGAGCCGCTCACTCCCACTACCGGAGAGGAAGTCCGTTCCATTATCCAAAACCTCAAGACCCGCAAGTCCCCAGGACCCGACTCCATATCCAACAAAGCACTCAAGTGCCTCCCCGACCAACTCATAAACCTATTAGTATTGATTTTCAATGCCCTCCTGTTAGGTTGCTCCTTCCCCGACGAATGGAAGGAAGCAATAGTAATAGGTATTCGCAAACCGGGAAAACCCAGTAATCTCCCGAGCAGCTATCGACCCATCAGTCTGCTCAACAGCTTAGGGAAAGTCTACGAGCGAGTAATCCTCGCTAGACTCATAACGTTCATGGAGTCGATGAAGCTCATACCGGATGAGCAATTCGGCTTCCGCGCCAAACACACCGCGGTACAACAAGTACACCGACTTACCGAAGCCGTCCTCAATGGCTTCGGCAAAAAACGGTACACCGGTACTGTCTTCTTCGATGTCGCCAAAGCCTTCGATAAGGTATGGCATGCGGGTTTAATATACAAACTCGCGAACCTAGGAATCCCCGATAGACTCGTTCTTATCATTCGCGATTATCTTACTAATCGCTCATTCAGATATCGTATTGATGGTGCGCTCTCCTCAAGACGCACCTTAAGCGCCGGAGTCCCCCAAGGTTCGGTACTCGCACCGTTCCTCTACTCGCTCTATACGAGTGACATCCCACGATTCTCCACTAAAACTAGTGCAGTCACCCACTTAGCTATGTTCGCGGACGATACCGCAATCTATACTACCTGTAGAGATCCCATAACTATTAATGATAGGCTCCAAAGAGCAACCAACCAGCTCGGAAGCTGGTTCCGCCGGTGGAGAATCGAAATTAATCCCGATAAAAGCGCAGCAATGTTCTTTGCGAGATCTAGGAGAGCCATGGACTTCATCCGGACGCCCCCTAGAGTCTCCATATACAACAAATACATAGATTGGCAAAAGGAAGTCAAATACTTAGGTGTCATCCTCCAACCGACCCTATCCTTTATCCGACACATCCGCGTTGTCCGTAACCGGGCAGCGTTCGCCATGGGACGCCTCTATCCGATACTGTGCAAGACAAGTAAACTGTCACTTCGCAACAAAGTGACACTTTACAAAACTTGCATCAGACCCATCATGACATATGCGAGCGTCACGTTCGCGCACGTCCCGAAATCACGACTGTGTCCGTTGCAGACACTTCAAAATCGATTCATGCGTACAGCCACTGGCTGTCCGTGGTTCGTGCGCAACGTGAACCTCCATAGAGATCTCGACCTACCCACAATAGCCGATCTTTTCAGACGATTCTCGACGACTTACTTCGAGAAAGCGTCCATCCACCCAAACCCCCTTATAGTGGCCGCGTCCAACTATAAGGCGTTCAGGCACCCCAACAAGATTCACAGGCGCCCGAAGAGCGTCCTTAACGACCCCGATGATGCTATTACAGCATCCAACAAGATACACACATTACATTTACATAAACAGCGTCTTCGCCGGCGAAGACGAGGTCCCCGCTTGCTTGTGTCAAGCGGCCGCAGCCCTCTGCCGCGGCCGCCGTGACGCAGACTTCTTCCAAGTCATTTATTAGATGCAGCCCTCCAAAAACGCGCCGCCTTAAGCCGAGGTTCGGTCTCGCAGGAGACACCCTTAAGGCGACGCCCCCTGTAGCGCGGGTGCTTGTAATGCACCCGCATGTATCATCCACTTCTTCTCGGCGATGCTTCAGCGCTCGCCCGTCTTATCGGTGACGCTGTCAAAGCCATTAGGGCTAACAGCATTAGTCATATTCGAAAAAAAAAAAAAAATCAAGTGTCCTGATGCGATTTAAATATTGTTTAACCCATCACAAAAGGGCACAAGGGCTAAAAAAAATTCAGTTTAAAAAATCTTTTTTCATTGGAGAACAGAAAAAAGACGAATAATACATAATTGAGGGTATTTTACCACTTAAGTTAATGTAAACTTAGTCCCGACTAAGTTTGCATTAATAAGAATATTAAAATACAAGCTTTACCCTCGGGTAAAGCTTGTATTTTAATATTTACAAATTTCTTTTTTGAATTGAGTAATTTATCACATCGATAGAGTAATACATTTTACATTTTAAAGAATTATAAAACGATAGGTGATGTATACAATAGACAAAGCAGGAACCGACATAAGCTTGCGGCTCCTGCTTTGCGCCTTGCAAAAGTACGTAATTCGTTTGTGGGTTTTGGTATAAGGTTCTATAATAAAATTCCGCAATCAATTTCAGCTTTGCCATTACATCAGTTTAAAAACACTGTTAAAAAGAGGCTGATACAGAAAGCTTACTATACTCTTGAAGATTATTTGGAAGATAACAATGTGTGGATATAGCTCTCTTTGAACCTGTACAAGACAGTAACGACATAATGTAAATAGTATTAAGAATTATGTTTTTAAAAGAGCAACCGCCGAGTTTCTTGCTGGCTCTTCTCGGTAGGAACAGCTTTCCGAACCAGCAGTAGAGTTGACGATTCAAAAGCACTTGTTTACAAATTTATTTGAATAAAGAATATTTTGAATTTGAATTTGAATTTGAATTTGTAACACTTCTTGAATACTGTCTTTCTTAATCCTTCCTACTAATATTATAAATGCGAAAGTTTGTGAGTATGGATGTATGGTTTATACTCTTTCACGGCAAACCCGCTGAACCAATATCGATGAAATTTGACACAATTATTTCTGATACACGAGGATAACATATAGACTATAGAAAATCTGTTAATTCTACAAGAATAGGATGACATTGAAATTCGCTATCTATTGTCAAGCAATCACATGACAAAAGTCATGTGACTAAATAAAGGCTAAATTCATAATTCTTATTTAGGTTCAATAATTTTCTCCGTGATTAAATTATATGATGTAATAAACCAAATTAAATAGACTCACATTTTGGTCAACGATTGAGATGATTACCATTTTATGGTGCTATAACGGTATATCTTTAATTTTTAAATTACCTTATCTTAGTAGAGTATATTTATTTATTTATTCCATAGAACCACGAACAGAATTACAAGCGTAACTATAGTAACATGGTTATATTTCCTAGGGTTGCTAATCTGTTTTAGGCACTGAAAAACTGCTACAATACTATTAAAAAACAAAGGTTAACTACGGTTGCGCTGTCATTTTCACAGTTATAATAGCTCAGTAACTAAAAAGTCTAAAGAAACGCAGTCTAAAGAAGTGCAAATAACCCGGAGTCCAGATATCACCAGTCCTTTTATAAATTTTTTTTCATAGTGCATTTTTTTATGTCTTCTAAAAATATACCGAGCAAAGCTCTGTCACCCACATATTGTTAAATAATGTAATAAAATGCAATCTTAATCAGTACAATCAAAAATTCTCCTAAATTGCTATAATAACAATCAAAGAATTAATTATAGACAAATGTTTTTAAAAACAAGCTGTAACTCTGTAGATCCAGATTCTATTAGAATTGAATTTTTACTTATATTTAACCATATTTAATTATGTATTTTATAATGTAAATAATGTAAACTACTAACTACTTGCCAAGCCTCTCTAACCTCACACGTTATAAGTTATTTCTAACTTACTAACCATATCACTATTTATAAGTGACAAAACGCGATTAACTATTGCATGTTGTTGCGAGAAAGGATTCACCATTGCCAACTATGAACACTTAAACCAGCAATAACAGAAGATTGGAAGCCAAACACGTTTCAACATTTGCAGTTAAAGGGCTGCATAAACTATGTATTTTAAATTTATAATTGTCGAAGTTAGAAGCTTTTTACAATTGTATTTAATACTCATAAATTACTCTTGGGAATTGAACTGCAAATCACGCTATTTGTATATATTGAAGAGATAATATCAAAATTCTAAAATTATTCAAAGTAAATATAACAACAGGTATATTTAAAAGAACATTAACACAGTATAAGATAAAAACATGATAACAGATAAATAAATAGGAACGCGATAAAATTTTAGCACTTAAGTCTTTATTATATTTTAAATTGTAACGAGAAATATAAGTTAATATTTAGTCATATATTTTAATAATATCACGTTATAAATTTTAGGATATTGATTGATTATACTGGTTAACGTAATGTCACGATGCAGCCACCATTATTTATCAAAACAGGTTTCATTTAAAAAATTTCAATAGGTGATTCGCCTAACGTAACTAATCAAATAATATTAAAATATATTTTCTCATGACTGTAACGGTATACTGGTTTATTTTCCACCATCGTCGCACGAAGACATGGAACATCCTGGAAAGACCGGTCAATGGACATTTATTGGGTTCAGTGCCATTATTTAGCGATCAAAATATACCGGTTTAAAGTCATATGTGACTTTGGAAGTCATAAAATTATTATAGTTGTATTTTTTTAGTTACTCTACTGAGATCGTCGTTCATCATGTTAAGGTACTCCAGAGACTTGGGAACGACATAAAATATAATTCGTCGTTTTAAAAAAAAATCTAATATTTAATTCATTTCAACAACATTCCGATTTAACAATATTTTACTGTTTTGATTAGAATTTTAATAAAAATTACTTTAAAAATTACTAGTTGTTTCATCGATGTCATTATAGTTTGTAAGGGAAGTTGTAGTCTTGGAAATGTCTAAGTCAAATAATTTTAATGAATATCATACTAAACATCGCAGATTCAAAAACTAACTTTGCATGAATCATTACTGTAGACGGTAGCTCTACCAGCGCACGGGCGCGATGTATATGGAATTACTAATTAGCTTGAACCATAATACTGCCACATTTACATTTAACTAGAATAGTGCAAAGCCAGGAGCAAGCGAGTATTACATTATTGGACATTGTATTTGACTTGACATATTTAAACTTGAATATTGAATTATTTAAAAATTGTTGTACATATGACACACTGGTAATTTCCGATTGATTATGAATTTTCCTTTTAAGCTGTCGAGCGTATATTATATAGACAAGCGTACTTCCATCCTTCCAATTCTAATCTCCAAAAAAAATAAAGGAATTGAAATGTCATTCATTGTCTTTCTTTACATAAAACATCTTTCACATTTATACTTACTTTATGTTTGTGTTTATGATTCATTATACACATCAAACTTCTCAAGTGTTACAACGCGGAATACTCTTTATATGTTAGCTTGTATTATAGCACACAGAATCATCGTAGCGGTGACAGTATAACGGTCCCGAACTATACACAGAGGGCTTAGACCTGCGCCTATTGCACGCCCTTGAAATTAAATTGCAATATTTCTATATTATATTATATTATTGTCAGTTTAGAAAAAATAAACTGGACATATTTTTTTATTTGAAGGTGAATTCAAATAATTAGCACGCTTAGCACGTTCATAGCACTGACTGGATCGCACCATTAACGCTGCTGTCCGTTATTCTAGCAATATTATAGTACAAATACTGTTATAAGTCGGGTGCAACTGACAGGGTTGTCGGTAACGTGCGCCACTTACCACTTACTAGGGATCACGAAATGACCTTTTACACCCCTATTACATTTTCATTTCCGACCTATTCTAGTCCTGATTTGCAGTATAGCAATTTAATATTTTTATCAATGATAACTTTAACATTCAATTTTATCTTTAAATCTTTTAATAGTGGTATGGCCCAATTCTAAGAGTGAGTATAAGATATCGCGCTGTTTCAATCTACCCAAGTCAACAACTTGATAGTGACTAATATTCGAAGTTGCGATTTCATAAACAACTGTGTAAAATTTCTTAATCGCCAAGGTAAGCACATATAATAATAATAATAATATAGCCGCTGGTCAAGATTATTTTCAGGTTTGAATACAGATCTCTAGGCGGTCAATGCAATGTTGTACTCCCGATGCGCCGAATTATTGCATTTAGTGATTTCTGTCTAGATAAGCGTCGTTCCTGAGAAAGAGTTCTCTAGATTACATAGATGCTGCTAGAGTTGCCGGTAACACCTACAACGTTACGCGAAGTGAACCCTATTTGGTTGTATTTTATCATAAACACATTGTTAGGACCAGTTTGGTATAATGAGTTTCCTAACTTTGTAAAAAAAATATTCTTTCCCCAATGTACTTTAATTTGTTACAGGCTGTCATGCTATTATTATAATGAGATATGTATATTTACTAACTAATGAGCGCATTTTATATTGGAATGGTTTTTTATAAATAATCAAGCAGATTTAAGCTATTTTACGCTGCATTTAATACTCTCTGTTATTTGGTCTGATTCTTTACAATTTCTGTAAAATTATTTTTGTTTTAAATATAATTGTAAGAGCCAGTGTTAAAGAAACAATGAAGTATAAATGGTGCGTATAGGTATGGTGTGTCCATTTATGGGTACCCATAAATGGACGTCATTCTACAAATATTCTATAGGAGTTTCATCCAACAGACACTGTTACTGTATAAGTAACGAACGTAGCAATACCGCTTTGATTGTTAAGTTGACAGTTATGTATTGTGAAAGGAAATTTTTCCAAATCTTAAGAGTAGATAATTAAGGGTATTTTTCCATTTCCAAGGCACAACAATTTTTTATTTTAAATGTTAGCCCACTACTCATATATAAGGTTCAATTGCACGAAATTACATCAATGTTGACCCATTGCATTAGCCGTGATGAGAAGGATCATCGTACTTTCAAATTTATAATATTAGTAGTGGATTCATTAACGCTTGGGGTGCCTATATGTAATTGTTAGGTTATAAGTCGCCTTATTGTACCTTTTTGAATAAATGTGTTGGTCACTTTCGTCTGTAACACCGTTAATCTGTTTATCTTTTGTTTTACCATGCTCAATTGAAACTATAGCTCAAGGCACCATTGCTGTTTACCGTTCTATATTTTATTAATAAGGTAGTAGAAGCCAAAACATAGATAATATTTCGGAAAAATAATAATGCGTTAATTATAAACCATAAAAACTATACGATTAACTACAAACACAGATGTTCAAATTGTGCTAAAAAAAATTATAGTTCGCGTTTACTGTAAGGCATCACCTTCATGAACGTGTGTATCGCGGCGGATCTCCTGTTCTATTATCATGAAATTTACTTGAGACGATGTCCATCATTATATCATCACGATTGCGACGACGACAGTCGCAACTTATCTTTGCGAACTCGAGCAATCGTTGTATACTCGTATAATATGTAGTGCGTGATGGCGAGCCAGTCGCGTCCAGCTAAGAAATCAGTGCGAATACTTTGCTGTTACCCCCTTTAGCCGTGTTAGCCTGCTCGCTAAGCTTTTAACACATTGCACGTTATAATACATAATATGCCATGAAGAAGCGGTTAATAGTTTAAATAAAGAGAGATATAAATGCACTGCATAACTATGATATCGTTGCGACACAGTGGCGCGTGGAGATGATGCCTAAGGCATGGACTGTAGGTACGGATGAAGACGTCATCATCATGACCCGCGCCAGTGTCACGGTCGGCTTGCCATCGTAATCACGTCCCGCCATCGCACAAGGCTGAAGTCTCATATATATTTTCACGTAACAGTAAGATACTTGTAATATAAACATAAATCATTTACCTAACACGGAACTTTTAAAGCGTCAAATAGTAAATTTGTGTCTTTTGTGACTCGCATAAAGTCATAGTACTGTAAAATTTAAGTAACCAGATAAAAATTTGTAGAAAGACCATAATTATTCTTTATTATCATAGACAACTGAATAACTTGTTGAGTGTGGCACTGGGAAATGTTTTATTTTCGGAATAATCTTTTATTTAAATAGATTTATTACCCATCACTCAAATAACTGCGTACTGGTCCATTCCATATTTTACATATTCGTCCGTTCCATATTCCACTTCCCTTCTCATCTTATTTTCTCAGTGGAAATTCCATGAAGAGATATATGTATGTCCACTACACATATATATTTATGACATATCTTTCTTCAAGAAGTTATCATAATCACACGATCAGTGCAACCCGATTGAAAAGGTTCCCTGTGTCCTCGAGGTCATTGGATCGATCAATGGACTCCTTGTTTACCAACACTGCATTTTCCAGTCAAACACCATTCCACTCGAACACCTCTATTTCTTTTCAAATTGACTATATTTTATTCATCTTCCCAGATGTTACACCGTTATTAAACAGAAAGGCGAGCTCAGAGCGCTTGGCTAGCGTCGACTTATACCGTCCTAAGGTTGCTGCCTGTTGGGCTAGGCTTGAGGAAACATGTAGTGGAGGGGTAGCGGTATGACTGGATTATGACACCATTCCGTTTGATGGGCCACTGACCACCAAACGTGTGGAATGACCGATATCCGAATATTACGACCGTCTTCACTAGCAAAAACTGTCTACATTAAATAATGTCGTATTGTTTACAATGGATATGATAGTATTAATAACGATAAAAAACAGCTTTGTGTGAACTTACCACATCACATACGATGGCTACAATGCCCTTACCCATTTCAATTCAATGTCATGACTCAGGGTGCATAACCTTTAGGTGGTTGGATTTTTGCCCTCAAATCTGCTTCAAAGCACATAAATGTTTACAAAAGTCATACAAAGTAAAATTTAAATACATACATTACTCAAAAAGTACATTACCATTCAAACTTAAAAAAATGTCGAACACAAGAGCAATCGTTTCTAAAAATAATTATAATAAATACCTTAAATAGGCTTGGATCTGACTCGGTCGGCGTGAATATATATCTCTTGTAGACATAAATCACATTTCACATACATTTTCATCTACGATAAAATTATCTTAAGAGATACATTCCATGTTTAGCCATTTTAAATAAAAGTGCATATTCATTTCATATTTGATCATTTAAGATTTGAAAATGAAATGACTGGAAAATTACTAGTATAGATCACACCGCCAACAAAAGACGGGCAGGCTTATGTTAGTATTGTCTGCCATTATCTAATTTACCTATGCTCGTTATGATCCACCAAGCAATACGATCAAACGCCGTCATATTAAATTGCATAATATACTGTGACGAGAATCAACAAATGGCCAAATCACGTTTTCGTTTATTCGGCAAAGGTTCGAAATAATTCGACTAAAAAAGTAACTACATTACGATTTAAACGTGTAAAAAATGTCATTATGTTAAAATTAGCTTCGTTTTAACAAAGAACAAACGTTTCTGCAAACACATCCTTTACAAATAAAACTTAAGCAGCGAGGACCATTCTCGAAGATTTGGCACAGTGTAGGCGTGATTTCACCATAGTTGCTACTTTCTCTGCGTTACGACATATTCAACTCGTCACCGATACGTGTTGCGATGTAATCCACGACATTTTAATTGAAAGATATTCAAAATAACAAGGCAGTCGGAACCCGACTACCTTGATCAGTTCAGAACTCCTTTGGAAAACGTAGCCGGACTAAAAGCTATTCACCGTTCGATATAGAATGGCGAAGGAATTGTGATTCATAGGTTGTGGAGGTGTTGAATAAAATAGGAAACTGGTATATTGCCTTCGACATAATAAGATTGAAATTTTACTGTGATTACGTCTTTGAACCAGTCATTTTTAATAACACCTACGCTTTCTCATTAATCTTTGTTGCTTATACATTTTAAATAATTTCCAGTACTATATATTATTAGCAGCAGCAGATATTTATTACACAAACTGACAGTTATACTTAATAGTAAAATACTAGCTTTTGACTTCAGTACTATTATAAAGTTTTCTCATTAGCTGTAGTCAATAGCCAGAACTATTATCCTTATAAAAGTGAAAGAAGGTCAGACAAGCAAATACACTTTCACATAATATTATTATGGATTACGCATTGATTAACTTTTGAATAATTTACATTCACTTCTGAAAAGTGATAATGCTGGGCTTAGGTTTTTTAGAATCAGAATAAGTTTTCAGAATAAAAACCATTTCTAAAATACGTCTACGTCTACGTCTGTGTCATAGTTCGCTTAAGCTTCGACATATTGTTTAAAACAATTTGATTGAATTTCATAAGTACTTTTGTACTATTGTGGTATCCGACTGAGTAGACCACCCTCATTTCTTACCGAGATGTCGTAAAAGGCGACTAAGGTGAGTTGACGTCATGCAGGCTGCTGGTCGTAAAATACGTAGTCAAATCATGTGACAACATGTTAATAACATATTGTACCGTCCCCACTTAGTATTAGATAAGGACAGGAAGATGATGAATTACTTTTGTATTTGATTTAGATGCGAATTGTATTTCAACTCAAAATCTTCTACTTTCCCAACATATTTTCTACACATCCTTTGAAGTATGTTGCGAAAATTTATTACACAAAAATATTATCAATTGTGTAATAAGATATGAACGCCGTGGGTAGTCCTCAGCGACAGCAATAATAAAACCCTGTGTAGGCCACACCAGCCTTTAAACTGCAAATACTTGCTAAACTATGCAGAAAAAATACGTCCGCGTAGGTGTACGCGACTCATGATCTGAAAGTTCCTTGACGACCGACTAATTGAAAGTTATTGTGGCTGGTACGAAAGATACTGTTACATAAAAAAAGTTGCGATATCTGGTTTGATAAAAACACAATTTGAATTCCAAAGTAATTAGTACTCTATATTTAAGTTTACGCCGACTATACATACTAACCTATTTATGTTACTATTATTTCATGTTTCATTAAAAAAATAGACATTTATAGGCAAGTAAATTTATCTAAATCAACTAAAATAACGGTTGACTGTTTTAGGTATACCGCTATTTATATAACATACGTCATATTGTGGGACAGTACTTATCGCATGCCAATGACATCATGACGACCACATACTGTTACCTAGACTAGAGAACGTGATCCGAATATAAAAACTACTTTTGCCCTCTTAAATTTGTCTCGTAATACGCACTTAAAGATGCCACAAACAGGAGAGAGAGTGAAAAAAATACTAATACATACTGTAATAAATAACCTTCTTTTGTTTCATAAGAAGGCATACATCGTCTCAAAAGGCAAATGGAAATTAAGCTACAAGCTTTTTTGTTTCGCCTGCATAATTATTGAGTGGACACAAAGAAAAGGCTTCCAGACGTAGCGTCCTGAATTGTAAGAAGACGAAACATATCTGCGATCGAATTGAAGGAGACGTATTGCCATACCGCGTAAACAACTTTGTTTCTTTTGCCGCTAACTTTGTATGCGTTTATTCTCTTGCAAGAGCAGCGCTTGGACGTAAAGCGAACGGTGACACAGCGCTAAAAATAGAGCTGCGGCTCAGGGCCAGGCGGAGCGATGTGGCCGGGCGCCGCTGGCAGACCCGTCCCGGCCACCCCTCCCTCGCGCATGTCCCTCATGATCCCGAAGCGCCATCTTGTTTATTCCATAGACCGTAGCGACTAGCGGACAACAACTTCAGTCTAGCTGGCAAGGACATCATGGTCCAGTTTGAAATTCCTTTGAAGGCTGAATATTTCTAACAGTCTCCTAGTTATAATTTTTTTAAGATATAATAATGTGTGATTGGCTGTCTCATTTTTTCACCTTGCTTGCAATGCCTTCAAATTGCATAATGAAAGATGAACCGGTTTGAAATGTGTAGGCGGCTGGTACTTTTATATTTTTTTGCCGATGCCCTTGGTCCCAAAATTAAATTGGACTCATTGAAGTATTTTAAAGAAAGCGAAGAGCCTTTTATGCTTATAAATGTTCTGATACAATTTTAAGTTTACTAAAATAATACATACCATATAATGTCAATATTTTTTATCGATTTAACAATATGTTTTTAGCACTAAAGGCTTTTATTGAAAAAGACGGACGAGCGTGAAAGCATAGTTATGTTGTTATATATATTAGAGCAAGGAAACTCTACGAGCTTCGGGAAACGTCTTACGCCTGCGGGGCCAATAATGTCATTGATGTCGCACTTACTTCTCTACGTATCCACGATTGAAACAAGTAACTGGACCATATTTTCTTTAAGCTTTAAAAAGAGGAGAACCATAAAGGATTATATGGCATCCTTATAAAATATGAAATTTAGTAAGTATAGAAGTTCTTCGCGCTACTTTGCGGAATTCAATAGATAAATCGCTTTGCGATTTTATCGTGGAGTCTATGTCTTGACAACGCTTCGGTTACGGTGCGAAACGATCGTTGAGATTGTCACAGTAAAAGTATTTAGTGCGCTGTTTTTTTTATCCTGCTGCTACTAATAATTAAAGTCTTTAAATCAATAACCTTCATTTATTTTAATCTGGTATAGTGCCTACCCTTGAGCCTTTTTTACAGACTATTTCAAATATTTTGAATGCAAATTTAAAATCTTTCGTGTCACGTTCATCATCATCATAAATGAAATGTCTGCTGTGCTGTAACGTTTAGTCAATGTGCTTGCATGTGTATTTGTTGTGCACGGTTGAGTTTCTGATTAGTCGCTTTGCATAGGATAGTGGAAATGCTTCGTACGAGTAGATTGGCGCAATTTTAAGCTTTAGCCGCCAATTTGGCCAGCTCGTCAGCCCATTCATTTCCCTTAAAATCAACATTGTCACGAATCCTGAAGAAATTTATTTTCACCTCTTTCGATTATAAATCCTGAATTAAGTTTTTAATGTCGAAAACTAAAGGATGTAGACTGTAGGGGCTGACCAACTTGTCCAGTGCTGATGAGTCCAGTGATGAGTCACTGTCTATATTAAAATTTTGCTGAATAAAAAAAAGTTTGCATCGGTTGTTGGTGGTGTCTTGTAACTAATGCGGTAACTAATCCTGCATATATAAGGTATGAGAACGGTTTTGCTTCCTACACTTTGCATTACATAAAATAATAATTAACAAACCCGGAATATATCAAAATAATTCTATCATAACTTTGTCCGAAATTTTGTCGCTATCATTATTCTCCTGACCTTATCCCTCTTAATGAGGTCGGTACCTATGTTATAAGCATGTTGTCACATGATTTGACTAGGTATTTTACGACCACCCGCTTATGACTGGACTTATCTTAGTCATCTTTTGCAATACCTCGGTAAGAAATAGGGGAAGTCTATTCTACTTATATTAAAAGCATATTAAAAGCTGTAAATATCATCTGTACGCAAATGATATACAATTATACTTATCTTTTAAGCCGGAAAACTATTTTGAAGCTGTATTGATTAATAATGTTGTTTGAATTGATTAATAATGATCTCAGCCGAATAGCAGAATGGTCAGAAAATAATTCACTTCTTATAAACCCTAGAAAATCAAAGTTTATGATATTTGGATCGGCCAAACAACTTGAAAAGTTGAGTAATTTAACAATAGGTATTCAGTTAGGAGGTAATGCGTTAGAACAAGTGAACACTGCGCGAAACTTGGGATTGCTTATGGACTCCAATCTAAGATTCGACGAGCACATAAATTCAGCAGTGCGTGTTTTTATCGCTTAAAGGTCTTATATAAATTCCGCAATTATCTTTTGGAAAAACTACGTATACAGCTAGTCGATACTTTGGTGCTGTCTAAGTTAAGTTACGCAGATGTAGTGTACGGACCTCGCCTTCTAGCTAGAACGAAACGTCTTATCCAACGTGTCCAAAACTCCTGTGCCCGTTTCTGCTTTAACATTCCTCCGCGGTGTTATATCACATCCTTTTTAAATAATCATCGTCTTTTAAAAATGAGACCCAGGAGGAAATTCCATTTAGCTGGGCTTCTCTATCAGTTAATTGAAACTGGTAAGCCTCTGTACCTCTTTGAGAAGCTAAACTGGGTGGATAACTCAGAGCGGAAACCCCTAAGAGGTTGTCGAAAGCAGCTTAGGATACCTTTCCATCGAACTGCAGCTTTCGAGGGATCCTTTAAATATTCCGCTACTAAATGCTGGAACAATATTCCTCCCCCAATAAAAGGTTCAAAATGTAAGCTTTTATTTAAGAAATTATTAAAGAACTTTTTATTGGAAAGCTATTACAATTTCAGAATTTTGTAGCGGAATATTCTTATCTTTAGTATAGGTATTCTATGTATTATGTCAATTTTTAATTTATAAATATAAAATAATAAAAATATTGTTAATCTTAATATAAGTTTGTGTATATATAATGAAAGATAGCATAGTTACTTATTTATAAATTTTATATGGCTATATATTTATATGTTTTATTAATCTGTAGTGTTAGTCAGTCGTCCGTGACGTACCTCAATAGGCTTTAGCTGAAAATCAGTTCTCTGGCTTCCTGTTGGGGCACACAGTATTATGCTGAGTCTAAAGCCTATTCTGCATCGTGCTACGGACATTTATTATATTTATTTCGCTTTAGTTTAATTGTAATCTTATATTTGTTAATGTCCTGTTAGCACCTTTGTGGAATAAATTTCATTTCATGTCATTTCATTACTCAGCTGGATACCACACGGCTAGACAACGTTCGATATTATTTTTGATTATTTACTCATAACATTGGATTTTCAGCTATATTCTCATTGCGGGTCAAATAGTAAAATAAAAGTATTTATAATACTATATTTTTAAGTATAAAAGAAGTTTAAATTCTATAGTAATTACTAGGTCGCAGAAAAACGATTAAAACTCCATATAAGTATGAAAAACAAAAGCGCTGCAATCCTGTTGATTCTGTACGTATACAGTAACGCTTTTGAATACTTTTATAGCCTCACACAAGAACCATTATAATTGTCTCCAATTTAAATTCTTTATTTCTTTTAAAGAATAAAGTTTTCCTTCGTGGAAGGGCCTTGCAGTGAAACTGGATTATTATATTTAGGTGTAATTAAGGTAGGGCTTTATTGGTGATAATAATAATTTCCGAAACTTTTTATATTATAATTTTGTAATTTTAAACTAAATTCTGGCGAAAAAGGCACATGAAATGATTGAATGACTAGCATTTTTGAATTCTGTTATTAATATAGGAATTACTCGATTATTTTATTAAAAATAGAATTATTTATAAAAGTAGGCGTCACTTAGCGGAAATCCATACAAAACTAAATTCAAATTCGAAATTCAATATATTCTTTATTCAAATAGACTTGTAAACAAGTGCTTTTGAATCTTCAACTCTACTGCTGGTTCGGAAAGCTGTTCCTACAGGGAAGAGCACGGAAGAAACTCAGCGGGTGCTCTTTTAAAAATATATTTCTTAATTCTTAAAGAAGCTGTATTCTATCTATGTCTTTAAAAAATTTAAAAAGTGTTTAATACATACATTTATAAAGAAATTGGCCGAACAGTGAGGACTTATAATAATCCCACGTATAGATTGTATATAACCCCTTACATTTCGCTTGAGATGCAACATGGACGAAAAAGCTCTTAGAAACGAAACGAACGAAAAAGCTTTGCGATTTTGTCGTGGAGTCCATCTCCTGATGATGCTTCGGTTGCGGATCGAAACGATTGTTGTGTTTGTAATAGGGAACGTTTGTAGTGCTTGTGTATTGTGGTGGCGGTGGTGGAGGTTTGTGCATGTGTTTTTACGCATCCTGCATGTATCAGTTATGAAAAAAGGTTTCTCCACTCTACATTTAGCATTATATATTTTTTCTATTTTACTTCATGGCGGAATTTATTATTACTTTTGTATTATGGATCTCCGCAAAGTAACGCCTACTTCTATAAATTATTTGAAAAAGCTCTTGAATTTTTAAATACAGGAGTTGAACCTAAAGTTAAATTAGGTTAAGTAAAAAAAAACTAATTGATATTCTTACCTAACAATATCGATTTAGTGGGGTTTCTATGAAGACTATAATATTATTTCCATAACCAGTTCCTTTATAACAAATTATTGTATAATTATATAGATATACGAGATATAAGAAATGAGGGTGGTCAATTCTACTTAGCCGGATACCGCACGGCGAGTCATCTTACCTTAGTCGCCTTTTACAATACCTCGGCAAGAAATGAGGGTGGTCAATTCTACTCAGCCGGATACCACACGGTGGGTCAACTTACCTTAGTCGCCTTTTTCAATACCTCGGCAAGAAATGAGGGTGGTCAATTGTACTCAGCAGGATACCACACGGTGGGTCAACTTAACTTAATCGCTTTTTACAATACCTCGGTAAGAAATGAGGGTGGTCAATTTTACTCACCCGGATACCAACCGGTGGATCAACTTACCTTAGTCGCTTTTTACGATACCTTTTTTTTTTTGTTAGTATGGATATATTTCTAACAATTATTAATCACGTATTCTAAAGAAGCCTTAAAATCGCTAAAATGTCAAATTCTAAAGAAATACAGTGAGTGTATCACCAATTGCAGAGGACGTGGCCTCAAGCGGCACTGCGGCGGAAGGTGATGTCACTGATTCAACTGGTTTTGCTTATTATTCGACTGGTGTTTAACTGAGAAGCGAGAACACATTAGGTTGTCTGTTTGTATATGACTCTGCCAAACAACTCTCGTCTACAGAGTAGAGTGTATTAAAAAAAATTAATCAAGAATTAAATTAAAAAATATTTCCATAGTTTCCGTTGACAACACGATTAAGACTACTCCGTATATTGTAATGCTGTCTAAGATGGAAATCAAAAACCAAGAAAAGTAAAGCACATATTTTGCCACCAAATACCATATAATACGATGATGATCTTTGTGGAATATATGTATTATATTTATAGAGTCAATTTCACCCCCAATTACCTTTAATTATTTTTTATCCAGCCTGATCCTACTTCCAATTCCTTAGTTATCTTTTCCAGAAGAACGGTGAAATCGATCGCGATGTAAGAAATAGAATGAATGCAGGATGAATGGACAGGCAGGACAGGCGACAGATCTCAGGAATAAAATGCGACCCGAATGCCAATAAATAGAATTTATAAAACATAACTGTCGTAATATGGATTAGAATGTTGGGCAACAAAAAACAGGATGAAAAAATGTGCAAATGAGATGAGATATAAAGGTGTATGTGTAGTGTGAAAATTTGAAATGAGTATATTAGGGAAAGTCTGAAAGTTGCGCCGTGGTAGAAAAGATGAGAAGTACGAGATTAAATTGGTATGGTCATGTAATGAGGAGAGATGAAAATCGTTGATGATGTTACGGAGTTTGCAATTTCAAACATCATAAGATGTCACTTTTTTGGCACTCATAAAATAATCAATATCTTGACCCTCTTGAACACTCGTATTTTTAATTACGTACTTTTTTAACCAGACACGTACTCTTAATTTCAAGGACTCTATTAGAATCTCTAATACATGTCAGTTATTTTTTTTAAACGTGACTACGACCGAATCAAAAGTCATATATACCTACCTTAATCAATTTATAAATATGATCAGTGTCACATCACAAAACCATATAATACTATCGTAATATAGCTTAAGCGGATATATCACTCACAGTTATTTTGAGGTGCTATACTTTTACAAATAAGCAATTTTAATAATAAGTTACACTCCCACTAACTTAGTGACTAACATGCCAAACAAATCTTTTGATTTTGGTTTATATTTTTGTGATACTTGTATTTCTTTTGGTTAAATAAATATTTTAAAAAACATATGTCATATCTACACCGTTATGCTCCTATTCATTTTCAAGTTCAATTTCATTTAAAATTAACCGTCGTAAACAGTAATGACCTTTCTGGCGTGATTAATGTAACCAGCTATTTACAATGCAAATTTAAAAGACAGACTTGTAAAAATTCAAATGAATAGGAATGTAAAAAAATTGCTAATCAAATATCAATAATATAAGGTCTGCTAAACTATGACATCATCGAAAAGGCCTCGACTGATGACACAAGGCGTGATTCAATAATAGAATTGGTATATTGCTTTGCTAAACTAAATATATTGGAAAGGTTAATTGACACGAAATCTGCAGCTATTTCAAATCGTGACTAATATTTTAACAATTAATTGAACCATATTTTTAGTTGTTTTATAAAATATTTTCATAATTTTAATAGTATAATGTATGAAATGAATGATGTATGAAATGAATGATGATGAAATGAAGCTGTGATGGCCCAGCGGTGCGACCGTGTGAATCTTTAGAGACGATCACGGGTTCGAACTCGGGCAGATACCAATGAGTTTTTCACTTAAAACTTATGTGTCTAATTGATAATTGCAATTTATCACACGCTTTTCGGTGAAGGAAAACATCGTGAGGAAACCTGCATATCTCTAGAGAATTCTGGATGTATGTGTAACCTACCAATCCGCATTGGAGCAGCGTGGTAGGTCTTAGCTCCAATCCTTCTCTCCCAAAACGGAGAGAAGAGGCCTATTCTCAGCAGTGGGATAGTAACAGGCCGTTACTTAATGTATGAAATAAATAAACAGTCTTAATGACATTTTACTCCAATAGGGTGAAATCATCGACAAAATAATGTTTTCATTATGAAAGAATCTTAAATTCAAACAATTTAACTTAGAACTCAGTAACGCTAGAAATGTTTTATAATCAATAATCATTTATTTGAAACCAAAAACCTGATTCAGTAATAATTGATAACATCACATTATCTCGAGGACAAATGAGGAAAAGTTTTATAATTTGCTGTCACAACGAATATATAATAAATATACCGACTACACAGTACGCCATACAATGCCTAAATATGAGATTTATAGCTATAAATCAATACATATTATAATATGAATAGATGTATTTAACAAAATCTATAAAATGTTATGTATATGTGGTCTTACAAATAACTAATGTCTGCGCTCTAGGAGAAAACTCAAAAAAACAGTCGAATAATAAAGAATGACGTATTTAGTTCTTGTTTTAAATACTTCGGAGATGAACTTGCAAGAATCATTTGTGATACAATAAAAAATGTGTACCTATTAATAGGTAGCTGTTATGAGCTGCTAGTAACATTGATCTTACATTATGATATCATCGTATCCTTTGTATTTTTTTATATTCTAATTTACCGAAGCTAATCATCTCGTCTTACAAGACCTTGGCCGATGAACCCGTACCTTGCATACATGAAAGATTAAAATATTTTCACCTTTATAATGTTGTCAAATAATAACGTGAAGGGACTATTATCTAGTTTTTGTGGTTTGTTTGCCTAACCATTTAGCATGTGTGGTGTATGCAGTCTTTGTTTAGATAGAGGTGTGGGCTTCGAACAAGCGACCCCGTGCTATATATCCGTTGGCCGATCTGTTGAAACCGCGGCGAGACGTTTGCGCAACATGTCTTTGGACGAACTGGTGCCATTAACATCTATGCGCAATCTATAATATAAATATATAATGTATATTGGTTTATATTAAATTATTTTTATTGGTTTAAGATGTATGCGCTCCGCGGGTCCTTATGTTCTATATGTTAGTCTTGTTTCTTAATTAGTATTAACAATCCGTCATATACCTTACAATAAAGCAAAACAAAGTGATAAAACCAGTATATGTTAATTTTAAACCACATGGTGGTACAGAAGCTATGATTGAATAATACATTGCTATAATCGACGTTTGTTAAGAAAATCTATGTGATGCTAAGTGTAGGAAACAGACAACGTTCGTATACCTTATATATGCAAGACCAGTCCCCAAACGTATCACAAAACGCCGCCACCAACAACACACCACACAAGCACAACACACATTCACCACGACAATCCCTATGATCGTTCGCCCCGGAACCGAAACATTACCAGAACCACTTCTATAAATCACATGGTCATCATTACAGCATTAATATAGCTCGATTAAAGATACTATAAAAAATAACTCTACAATTGATTAAATAGTCCATAAATACAATGTAATTATGTCATGATTTTAACAAATTTATGCCGCATATGTTAACGTAAAAAATTACAATAAATGTATAAATGATAAAATTTATAAATATGATCATTTGTAATTATAAATGTTTACGAATCCACGAAATGTCAATATTATAAGTTATATAGTTGTATAAACCTATATTCTGCTCTACGCTTACGCTTAGGAGCATGAGCATATACTTTCATCTTTCTAAAATGATTTCTGCGTTCCTGGTTTTATATAAGGTATATATATACCAATGATTTTTCTTAAAGAATACTAATATGTCTGAATTCACTAAGTACATATCTTTGCATGCTAGTACGAGTAGTAGTCGAATGTAATATAAATAGAACTATAGTTTCTTTTGACATTAACTAATTTGATTATAAATAAATTCGTTCTATTCAAGTTGTAACTTGTGATTCAGCAATGGATTTTAAATTTGTCATACACTTGTCATATACAACAAACATTTTATAACGTGTAAATAGTCGGGAACTTAACACTAACAGTAATTTGAAATAGGTAGACGTTCATTAATAGAAGACGAATTCAAGGTTATTACAAAGACGAAAACGAATAACATTACAGCGACAAAGGTCACTCTAGAACCCGCATGAATTAGCAAAAAAACATGTTTTTATTCTGATTATATTGCTTGTGTGCTCGCAGTTACTTCCTAAAAATATTAGATACATTTACGTTTTTAAACACATTACTGAATGTGTAAAGCAAAGAGTAAAGCGCTGGAGCTCGACTAGCGTCGGGTAACTCAAGCTAGGGGCTAGTCCCATATTTATCTGACGCCCACCTGATAAAGTCCCAGAGACGGTCGATGCATCTGGTGCTCCTGATGCATCGTCTAGCGGAGAGAGGGGTCACTTTAAGAGAGGCCCCGACACAGCCCATGCCAAAGCAATGCAGGGAAGTAAGAGTTACAAACACCAATACTTACCTAAACCAAGCGAGAAGCAACTATATTGTAGCAAAATTATTTAGACCTCAAAAATAATGATAATATAATTTTGCTATAATCCAAGATAATTCTAATTCCAGAGTTATTTATACCTTATATATACTCGTACAATATTCTGCATTGATAAGTGTATATCATAGTATTTACTATATTTCTTGTAAATTCTCGGCGTTAGTCTTTTAATAACTTATATTAGATAGAAGATGCCCAAGCCCAGCTGTGGAATAGTAACAGGCCGTTACTGTACAGTTTTGTCTCCGTATTGAACCTTAGCTCATTGTATCATAGTTTTTTTAAAGATAACATTCTTTAATTTGCATTATTATGTCAT
Source organism: Morpho achilles (assembly GCA_947086495.1). Taxonomy (NCBI): domain Eukaryota; kingdom Metazoa; phylum Arthropoda; class Insecta; order Lepidoptera; family Nymphalidae; genus Morpho; species Morpho achilles. The sequence goes on along the minus strand of CAMTZB010000019.1, from coordinate 9,731,035 downwards.
TAACAGTATTATATGCTTACAGATTATACATTTGGATTTAATTTACGGTCATGTTTGCTGTTTGAAGGATATTTCAAGCGGGCTACGATGTAAATAACAATAATGTCAATTATTTTATTATTAGCACGTTGCTTCGCGCTCATTTCCATGCGGAAGGCATGACGTCTGTCGTCATGGCTACATTGTGTTATAACGATGACTCTAACAGTACAACCACTTTAATTAGTACCTAAACATTGTATCTCTACAATATTGTAATATAGCATTACAAAAAAAAATTTAGTATTAGATCTATGTATAAATTTTCAATTAATTAGTGTCTAGAATTGAATGTTTCAAGAATGTAATGCTTGTGTATTGTATATTTACTTTAACGCGGAATAATTTTATGATTATTTTTGCAATAAATTGGTTATGACTATTTACTTTAGATTAAGAAAAAACGAATCTCAGTAAAAAAAAAATGTAAAGGAAATGGTCAAATAAAATTAAAGGAAGGTCTTCTTAAATGATTTTTCACTGACATTTAATATTGATACAATTCCAAAACAATACATGTCAGCCGAAATGATTTTTTCTTTAGTCGAATGAACTCGCCCATGTAACCATATTTTTCTCTATATCATTGGAGTCCTGAAGTGGTTAACTAGGAAGGCGTGCAAAATGAACTAACTATGAGACTTAATGGCAGAATCTCGCTACGAGTCTTTGTTGCTGCTTTCACAGCTTGGCTAATTTAAATATTAAATACATCTATACACTACTACTAGTACTTGTCGCTTTCTTTCTAACTTTTAAAACCGTCGCACACTTACGAAATAAAAACTATTCAATGGTTATAGCGGTACTTTGCTAATGTGACCATCGGTCAAAATAAACGATGAAGCATTTATGAATCGCACTACTGAATCGCAGTGCAGTTAAACAGACTGTAAAATACAATTTTATAAATGTAATAATAAATGTTTCATTTCTTATTCCATAATTTGTCTTTAATAATAGCAAAATATTTATTATCTACGACCCCATTTTTTATTCAACCAAATAAATTCTTATATGAAGATCCAAAAATATTCGTCATATATATTATAATGTCGCCCGAATCAGTATGTTACATATTTTCAAATTTATTATATTAGTCACATATACGTAATATTAATATGCAACCTGGTGTTATCTGCGTATAAATTACTTCAAGGTAATATTTGTATTATAATTTTAATTACATCTGTACATAAATAAAATATTTTAAATGTATTAAGGAACCATTTAAACGTAAGTATTAATAAAGTTTAAAATTATGCAAAGATAATAATAAAATATTTTTTTCAAACATCTTTGTCTTTAAATTAGTTAAATATGACAACCAAATTCCGTTTACACTACGTAGAATTCAAGGATATTTTTATTAGTTCACAAAAATAGTCAATGAAACTGAAATCTCAACAACAATAAGCATATATTTTAGATAAAACAAATGGTTTTTTTTAATTTCTGAAAACAAACCATTTAGGCATATTTAACCATAGGCAGTTCTTATCATATTTGTTTTTTTTTAAGTTAGGTGTGAGTACGTTTTTGAATACAGCGTGAAAAATTCCGAAACGATCGACAAAAAACTTTTAGAAATTAGCAATTTTAAATAAACGAGCGAGCCTATGATTTTTATGTGATTTCTTAACTGTGCCCGTTGACAAAAACAGTTTTTTAGTTTAATATAAATTATTAAGTAGCGTTTTTAATAAAAGTTCCCAGGTGTTGTGAGTTTTCTGACCTTTTTCGACTATCATCGCGACATATTAACTAATACCACCAAAACCACATAATCCTAAGAAAAAATTATTTCTGTTTAACTTTCTTTGAAGCTGTGATAGTCGGACGGTAATATTGTGTTACACTTTAAAGGGGGTCACGAGTTCAAACCCCGGGCACGCATGCCGCATCTTTAATTGATATTTGCAGTCATTTATCAAATATTTTTGGTAAAGGATAACATCGTGAGCATATCTTTGGAGAATTCGTGGAATGCTCTCTCTCTCTCTCTCTCTCTCTCTCTCTCTCTCTACTCTACGTAAAAGGTGAGAAAAGGCCTATTTCCGGCACTGGGTTAAAAAATTAATAATTAATAACAGACCGTTACTTTTCTAATCTTTCTCATGAATCACTGAGACTATTCGGCGATAGCCACATTAAAATCCGTTTTGTAGTTTTTACTTTTATCAAATACAAACGTACAGACAGACGCAAACACGGTTTTTTTTTGTATGTGTTGTATATTTATATGTAATTATTTGTAATGTGTCACATAGTGAGTAACATTTTCATCCTTAAAAGACAATCTCTACTAACACACAAACCAAATTATTAGTGGCGTATATTCTACATAAAATAACAATTACTTACAACAACTATTGAAATAGACCTATATTTCACAAATTGACTACAAAATTTGTTTTATATGAAAGTAAACTTATAAACAAATGATGTGCTAAAAGCCTTTTGGAAATTTCTTAAGCAATGTATGTCAAATTAGTTTTATAAAGTTGCACCTGTGTCAATTTACATCACTGGACAGAGTGTAGTTATATTACCAATTACTTTTTCATTTTTTTTGTATATTAGTTAATTATATGTTGAGCTGTGATAGCTCAGCGGTGATCGTGCGACTTTCGCAAGAGAGAATGAATCCAGGCAGGCACCAATGAGTTTTTGTGATAAAACTTTAATTGAGCTTACAATATTGTTTTAGTTTGGTATATGCATATCTTTTTATTTTGTATGTATAGTATTTAAATACGCCGTGTGGTATCTGGTTGAGTAGAATAGACAACCCTCATTTCTTACCGAGGTGTGGTAAAAGGCGACGAAGGTAAGTTCACATCAGACAGGCCGGTCGTAAAATATGTAGCCAAATCACCACCACATACCCACAGAATGGGATAAGGAGAGCAGAATGAATGATGAATTCGTAGCCTTGTTAGTCCTCCTAAGTAAAATAAATAAGTTAATAAAAATATTTGTCTTAAGTCTAACTGAGAATAGCAATGTATCACGCGCTTTTCCGTGAAGGAAAACATCGTGAGGAAACCTGAATATGTCTGAATTCTGGGAATATGTGTCGTATAACTTAATGTTAACTCAATGTTATTGTAACAATCAATATTTGTTATTATTTGTCTTCTTGAACCAACCAACAGCATATCTATGACATTTGCTTTATTACTTTTACAGCTCATACCGCATTATATGAAACACGTAAGTAAACTGTCAGTTAATGTCTCATATCTCTTTATCGTAAGAGCAGATTGATAGTTCCCACATGATTAATTTTTTTCTATATTTATGTATAAAAATATTATTCAATAAATATAAGTTCGATTGAGACTTTCCTCAAACTTGAAGAAATAACCTCAAACCGCATTTTAAATTTATATGTAATTAATATAAAATTTATATCTTCTGAATAAAAATTCGTTCTAAGTTTATACGAGATAATAATAAAACAAAATAATCATGAATTCTCAGTGATCAGGTTATTTAAAATAAAACTCGGCACTTACTTAAATTATGACATCAGCGACCTTCGTAATCGTCGTGAAAAAACCCACGAAGCTACCGATCATCGTCCGGTACTTAAGTCATCTTTAATAAGATTAATAATTGTTTTATTTGTGATTTTAAAATAGTAGGATATGACTTAAGGCGTAAAGGTATATTACATTGCATGTGCATATACTATAAACATCATTATAGGCACTTCTGTGATAGGCACAGGAATATTGTCATGCAACACGCAAGCGCTGACCGGACAACCTCGACATTGTTCCATTGGATAAACAAGCTTAATAATCAAGATGAACATCCGTCGAGTTCGTCGTAATGTCCGACGCTCGGTACCTAAATAGATACAATTAAAACCAAAAAAAATGAATTAGATGGATGAATTAAAGAGCCTTCTTATACAGCTTAGTAAGTATAGATAATTAATTCTAGTTGGTTTGATTAATAATGTAATTGATATTTGCAATTAATTAAACGCTTTTCGGTGATGGAAAAAATCGTTAGGAAACCTGCACTTCTCTAGAGAATTCTGGAGATATGTGTAACCTACCAATCTGTATTGGAGCACCGTGGTGGATCTTATTTCCAACCCAACTCTCCAAAAAAATGGAGGCCATTACCCAGCAGTGTGATAATAACAGGCCCCTACTTTTATTATTAATAATTTAAATTGAGTTGAACTGTTTTATAGCCATGATTTGCAAGCTGATTAAATTTGCATAACTCTTGCTTGGTTATATTATATTTGTAAGTTATATTCTTTCCGTGAAGTCATCTTACCGACATCACGTAATTCCATAGAAACAGTTAGTCAAATAGCTAAGACCACGATTCAGGTATTTGCAGCTAATTATGTGTGCTTAGGATGCGATGACATCATTGTGTCACATCACATCACGGCCGTACAAATATAATCCGTTTCTGCCGATGTCCCACACGTTTTAAGTCTGTCTTGAACTTAAATATCAATGTATACAAAGTGTTGTAATGTATGTCAATATTTTTAGCGTAACAATCTAGTATTAAAATTAGTTCACAGCAAAATGCGGTCGAACAATAAAGTATCTAGTAACACGCAATAATAATAGCTACCTTAAAACTGATAAGCTACGTTTCTGTTGCTATTGAGTTCTGAAACATCGTTGTAAAATTATTTGATTTGATTTGATTTTCAATAGTAAACAATAACTTATATTTAAGTTAAATTGAGAAAAAAGTCCACAATTTAACTTATCTATGTTGTTATATTAATAACATGAACTTGAATGCTTTTTTATTATATTGAATATATGTTTCGCATTTCCGACGAAGACAATATTTGTAATACGTTATATATTTTTGAATGTCTAATAAGCACATTAATTCATTATTCTGTTGCCCTGATCCCACTCTAAGTGGGGTCGGCACAACGTGGTATAAACATGTAACGTAATTTGAGTACGTACATTACGACTGGCCGCCTGCCTGACGTCACCTTGCCTTAATCGCCTTTTGTGACACCTCGGTAAGAAATGAGGTTGATCTATTCTATTTAGCCAGATACCACACGGCGGGTCAACTTACCTAAGTCACCTTTTACGACACCTCGGTAAGAAATGAAGGTGGTCTATTCTTCTAAGCCAAATACCACACGGCATTAATAAGCACATTAGTTATGCATGATTAAAAATAACGGCTAGAGAACTGGACAACATTGAACTTAAACAAATATCTAAAGTATCATTGTAACTGATATAATCCCATGGCCGTGAATACAATAAAAAAATATAACTAATAAAATGGAACTTAATTAACTTGGAACTAGATTAATAGCAGCATTGAATTTGATAAAATCAGATTACGTTACAACGGTATGCTTGGTATAGAAGCTGAAGATTGCGTACATCATGCTATTCATTGATGATATCAACAGGATATAGGTTGATGCAACACGGAGAGATCAGATTTGTATCACGAGATCTTAAAATAAGATATAAAATAAATAAGAATATGTAAAAAATTTCATACCAAGTTATAATATGGATAAATATGAAATATTGCACTGACAATGTGTTAGTAGTTATAGTTTGGTGACGTTATGTTCACCTACATGAGTGGGTGAAGGACCTCGACCGCTATTTCGTGAGCCCGTCGTATGTCTATTACCTACTTAGTAAAACAAAAGGTTTCATTTATGACAATCCTATTACAATTCAACATGCACAGCTATGCTGTAAGATACTTGTATAGACTATTTCATTTTACTTATGAACGTTTAACTGTTTTGGCAAATGCTACAGATATATCCGTATAACCACATCGATTTAGTTAAGATTATAAGAATAGTAAGCGTGTGATAGCCCAGCGGTGCGAACGTGTGAATCTCTAGAGACGATCACGGGTTCAAACCCAGGCAGACACCAATGAGTTTTTCTTTTAAAACTTATTGATTGATAATAACAATTTATCACACGCTTTTCGGTGAAGGAAAACATCGTGAAGAAACCTGTATATCTCTAGATAATCCTAGGGATATGTGAAATCTACCAATCCGCATTGGAACAGCACGGTAGGTCTTAGCTCCAATCCTTCTCTCTAAAAACGGTGAGAGGAGGCTAATGTCCAACAATGGGATAGTAACAGGCCGTTACTTACTTTTTTTATAAGAATAGTTAGATACTGCAGTATAAAAATGTAGTAGTTCCAATCCGTATCTTCTTCTTTTTCATAATTTTCATGCTTTAGACCACGCTACGATATCACGCTTCACTGTACCAGTTGACTCCAGAGGCTCCCAGCAATCGTTTATTCTCCTAGAGGTATATTAACACTGCGTTTAATAGTTCGACCAATCACTACACTGCTTCAGCTTTACCTTTACTCAGCTTTATTGGACTTGATAATCACATTGATTCTTCAATATTCATTGGTATATTGTTTATTAATATTTTTTATTAGGATAAACTTATATCATCTATATTATTTAGGTATATTATACGTGATAAAAATGTGATAGTGGAAATACACAACCACCTGATTCAGGAAAATCGGTACTTTTATAAAATCGTTCATACTAGTTTACTTTATTGATGAATATGAACCTTACGATGAGCGAATATATATAACGTTAAATATCTAGTTCTGTTAGTTGTTGCTTAGTGTGAGTTTTTTAACCTACTCTATCGCGTTAGCATAACGCCAATTTGTACGACAGTGGAACAGCGGTCGCTAGATGTCGTTGTTACAGCGTTAAAAACTCTCGCGCTACGAACACTGAAGTCATCCGACCTTAACCACCGAGCTAATTAGCAAAGTATGTTCTGTCAAATGAATTAGCGCTTACATATGATAACGTGTGGATATCGTTAAAAAGAACAGTATAGCCATAAATCCTTACACTTAGGTCAAATAGTCATCAATAATGAAAATAAAAAATAAAACACCAAACATAGCAATAATTAATGCTAGATGAAAACGAATTCTAAAGGATGGGTAGAAATCTACAAAATTATAAAATGCTTTGTAAATGAGTTTGAATAAACCGCAGCAAGCTTGTGCACTTTGGTCATGCTGATAAAAATTTCAAATATAAAATCGTGCTTATTTTTTGTTTAACAACGAAACGATGTTGAGACCTGTTTATATCAAATATGGATTTTAAGGAGTTCAACGCACGCTTGTTTGAGCAGATGCCGCACTTATGCTGAAATGAGGCTCGACCGCGTTCAACAAAAATGTCCGCCAAACTTTGTTTTTATTGTTAAACTTGCTTTTCTCGCGACTTCGTTAGCGTCGACTTAAATCCAGCAGGTAATAAAAAGTAACAACGATTTATTTTGGCTTACTAAAAATTTTGTTATAGACAATATCTATTCATATTATAATACAAAGTACCCACGGTGTGTGTATATGTATAAGTGTGTGCCGAGGGCATAGCTAATTTAAAATAATGATGTCTGTAGGAAAAAAGATTTTTACAGAATATGGCAACCAACATTAATATTTTTTTTCCTGAAGTTTGTTTTTTAAGACCGTGTAGAGTTTAAGTGTGAATATTTCTCTAGTTGTCATAAGTAATTATTTATTTATTATATAGGTGATAATAATCGTGAAAAGTAATAAGCATCTACTTGTCTGAAGTATTTAACCTTTTGATCTATTTATGGTCTATATGTAAGTATTGTTTGTAGCTTCATTTATCATATTGATCGTTGACGTTTAAAAGTGCTTAAAAAAGCTTATTTGAATAATGATAATTTTGATTTAATTTCTATAATTTACAAAATATAAACATTAAATCAAAACTTTCTTACTTATTACAACATTACAAAACTAACACATTACTTTAAACTAACAGCATTGCTGAATGTTATGCTCAATAGCTGTTCGCAACTTATATTTATTTCACTAAACCAATAATGTTTATTGACTTAAATACACAAAACGGAAGAATCATTAACAATAAAAAATTTAAGAGTTAAGGAGTAATTTAAAAAATAAAATACTACAAATAATTATTAAAAAATACGGCTTAGCCATGTGGTATCCGGTTTAGTAGAATATACCACCCTCTTTTTAACCGAGGTGTCGTAAAATATGACAGAGGTAAGTTGACGTCAGGCAGGCGGCCGGTCGTAAAAACGCAGCCAAATCATGTGACAGCATGTTTATAAGATGTTGTGCCGACCTCAGAGTGTCATAAGGGGAAAAAGATGAAATAATTATTTAAAAAATCACAAAATTACCTACATATCCTTTTAATGATAATAGATAAAGCATCTGAAACGAAAAAAAATCGAAGTTATTATTCTTGTTTTTTTTTGTCTAAATTTGTATGTGAGTAAAAAATATAACTAAGTATATATTGGTAGCGAGTCACTACCCTGTTATTCCATATTGTAATGGTAAAGCGGGCACTTACGAGCAAGTACTAGGTTGAATGTTAATTAATACTAACTATGGGATTACATCGATTATAATTGACTGGCTCGTTGGAGCAGTGGGTAGTGACCCTGCCTTCGGCTCCACGGGTCGCGGGTTCGATTCCCGCCGAGGACCAACATTTTCTTTAAAATGAATTTGTCGGTCTTTGAGCCTGGGTGTATATTTGTATTTAAGTATGTATTTAAAAAATATATAAGTATATATTCACCAGTTGTCTGTCTACCATAACACAAGTATTAAGTTACTTACTTTGGGGACGGACGACCGTGTGTGTAAGTGTCCTATATATTTATTTTATTTATTTATTTATTTATCGAATGGAAAAAGTATTGTCTTGAAATGAAGATTATTTTTAGTGCAATTAGATCTACTTCTTGAAACGACGGCACGGAATTTCTTAGATATTATTGAACTCTTATGTATTTAAACCAAAACGTCAATTTGTGTTTAGAAAATCCATTTATTTCTATTGTGTTTTTAGAAAAAGCCAAATAAAATATTTTAATTATTGAAATTATTGGGGTTTTATTGCTTCAACAATATAAAAAACAACTTAATTTTAAATTTTAAACCGTTAAAAGTAAATATTACATCTAAAGTATCTTTAATATTTAAATAAGTTAATCTTGTATATATATATTAGGTGTAGTAAAAAGTATTCCATTATTTTTGCACGATATGAAGCCGTCAGGCTTCATCTAGTGTAGTTAAACTTAACCGATTTAGTTTAAATATGCATCGTTTTGTTCGATAACTTGTTGCCGTTTTTAAGGTAATTTTATTTTGCCATTCTCACAGAAATCTTCTTTGTTATTGGCAAAAAATTGGGACAGTCGATTTTCACAAGCTTCTCTTCAGACGAATTTTTCACTAACAAAAACATGTGCCAGTGACAAGAACAGTTGGTAATCTCTTGGAACTAGGTTAAGACTATAAGATGGACGCATAAAAATTTCCCAACCAAGCTTTAGGAACTTCTGGCGAGGCACTATTAAAGCGTGTGGTCTAGCGTTGTCCTGATAAAACATAATGCCTTTCCTATTGGCCAAACCTGGCCGCTTCTGGGCGATTGCTTTCTTCAGATGATCCAACTATTGACCGGACAGGTCTAAATTAAGAGTTTGGCTTAAGAGTACCTAGTAGAACAGCTCATAATAGAGCCAATCCCACCAAACACACAGAATAACTTTTTTGACCATTAATCCTGGCTTAGCCACCGATTACGCCTGCTCACCGCAGTTCGACTACGACTATTTTTGCTTAACGTTGCCGTATGTGATCCCCTTTTCATTACACATGATTAGCTGATACAGTATTAGGACTATAGACATTATTCAAATTTTCAAACGCCTAGCTTGCGTTTTCGCCTTTGTCAAAGAATAACTGGAAAAAAGGGAAAATTTCTCTTTTTGGTGCGCATCTTTGGCACGTGCAAACAATATCCAATCAAGCAATGACAAAAATGTCTGTCTGTCTACTTTTAGTACAAAAGCATACGCTTCTGACACCGTTTAGTTTAAATCGATAGCACTTATGCAAGGCGAGTTATCAATTACTAAAGACATGATCGAAAAATAATGGATTACTTTTTACTAGACCTATATATATATATATTTCTCAATTTGGAAACGGCTCTTATCATTTCAACGATTTTTATGAAATTCAGCATTTAGTAGTTTGTAGGGGGAAAAATCGATCTAGCTATGTATTGTTAATAAAAATGTTGTTTTATCCCTGTATTCGGGCAGTAAAAAAATGCTAAAATAAAAATAGATTCTATAGTTTCAATTTGCCATTTGTCAAGTTGTAACAGCGCAATGGTAAAAGGTCGCATAGAGTATGTGAAAATACCAGATTTCAAGTCCCAGTGTCATCAACCATGGACGTAGTATATACTGGACGGCGCCAAAAGACGTTGCCGATCTTGCGTCTGTGTGTAAGCGATTTATCGTTTGTCTCTGTTCTTATCGCGAACTATACATAAGAGTAAAAGAGATTGTGATGAAGTTTGGCAACGTCGCTAAAAATGTGTCCAGTTGGTGACACCAAATGAGGCCATAACATTGAGTTTGTTGAAGATTATTTCTTGAAATCTAAAGCAAATACGAATGTTACTGATATATTTTTTCAAAAAAGGTGGAATATGTCGTGTGCTGCCTTAACGTGTTATCAAGAACAACGAAAGGAGGAGTTAAAAACATGGAATTACCATTTCATAAGTAAATCTTTGACTCTCATTTGCGTGCTAAATTAAAGCGTTTTATTCAGTTAAAGCGTTTCAGATTATAATCTATCAGTACAGTTTGATATTCTCTAGCCGGCACGAGTGTGGGATACTGATAAAACATAGAAATTAATCATTAAATATTCGATTGAATTGTGTTACCTACGTAGTGATGTACACACTAACGAATTATTATGTATCGATAAATATCAGTCAAAGTTATATTTACTAGCCAAGTAAATGCGAATTCTCTAATTTTAGATTATTTTCTTAGGTTTCCTAAATGCCCACATATAAGAGAACAGTGGATAAAAGCTGTCACCGTCTCACGGATATGTAAATGTTGGGAATAATGTGAAGCACTAACATTTCATATATACATAAAGCACCGAGTATGGGCTGCACCTTCGACTTTATTTTTAACGCTTCAAAGGATTCCTTGGTAAATCTAGGCTCACAGTCAATTGACAGATACCATTTTTGAGAACCACCCATCACAGTAAGATATGCAGTAAAGATGTGCATCGGATAATTCATGACATTATACTGCAGACTGTATACTCAGGAAATTATGTCAATCTATTCAAATGTTTAAATCTATTCTGAACACTAAACCAACTATGTTGGTAACAACTGTATATTAACTTTACAGTAACCTGAGCTAGGCTTCGATAATTATCGACGCCTAGTTTAGCTTATCGATAAGCTAAGTACTTCCCTAATCACGCACACTAATGCAGTTCTAAAAGTTCACACAAGCATAAAACGGACACACAAAAAAAACTAAGGCGGCATCCAATGTATTCTTTATCCAAGTCATCAACCCTTTCTTTTTTTATTACATTTTTTTATCTTTTAATAAAATTACCGAGGAAGACTCGGTCACAAAGGTACTTATATTATTATTATATATAAATATAGTATTCTATTTTAACACGTTAATTGTTTCGTTCTATTTTATTCAGTTCAAATTGTCGACATAATTAATCTAAGAATAATATAATTACATTACGACGTAAACGATAAATTTATTTTATATCTATAACTTATAACAAAACAAAATTCATTTTTTAAAGTACGAAACAATAAGACTTTTAAGAACTCTACAAATGGACTACATTGAATAAGTGCAAAAACATTATCCATAAGCGATGAATAGAACCATATTTTACCGAGGTATAATATTACACCTTACTCCATGATTACACTTATTATGAACTTAAACCCTCCAGGTAAGCTCCCTGGTAAGCCTGTTGAATACAACTGTGAGAAATTATTAATATTATATCCTCCTGACCTTATCCCACTCTAAGTGGGGTCGGCACAACATGTTATAAACATGCTGTAACATGATTTGGCTGCGTTTTTACGACCGGCCGCCTGCCTGACGTCAACTCACCTCAGTCGTATTTTACGACACCTCGGTAAGAAGGAGGGTGGTCCATTCTACTAAACCGGATACCACACGGTGGGTCAACTTACCTTAGTCGCCTTTTACGACACCTCGGTAAGAAATGAGGGTGGTACTATTCTACTCAGCCGGATACCACACGGCGGGTCGACTTACCTTAGTCGCCTTTTACGACACCTCGGTAAGAAATGAGGGTGGTACTATTCTATTCAGTCGGATACCACACGGCGTATTATTAATGACTTTAAAATAATATATCTGTTTGATGTTGCGTTGATGTCTTTTGTAACGCTATAAACTAAATTATTGTCAGACTGGGGTGCCAAAGTGGTCGGCCTCCTCGTGGCGCACCCTGGGCAAGCTTAGTCTTGGCGAACGGACCACTGTGGAGTGGCCAATCCAGTTGTCCTTCTGATTAGCAGAGGGCAATCTGGACAGGCCGTGGACTCCGGGGGGGCTGGGGTGGAGTCCCAAGCCCGGAAGCCCAGCAATGGGAACGGGAAACTTCGGGTTGCGAGGAAGAAAACCTCTATAAAAAATTACCCGGTGGGGGCGGAAACGCCCACCATGGCGTAGGGGTCCCTACTTAGGGCGCGGTCTCTCCCTGTCGACCGTGAAATAGCAAACACGGTGGGCAGGGAGCGACCGCGGGCAGCGATGGTCTCCTTCTGCTCTGCGGAGGGGGGTGGAGAGAGGCGGTGGAGCGGTTCCAGGAACTTTGTTCTGGATCATTGGATCCAGTAGATTGCTACTGCTGGCGAGTCCTAGTGATAGCGATTTGCCTAAGCCCATCGTCTGCCGCCCTGTCAGGGGAACTTCGGACGTTCCGAACGGGGTATACCGTACCGGGGTATATCGGACGTCTGGCTTACAGGTCCCCGAGGCGGTCGGTGCATCTGGTACTCCCGATGCACCGGTTAGCGGAGGGGGGCTTCTCTTTCGAGGGGCCCCTACCCGGAGGTATTTATTCTCTGGGATCAGAGCTGTCGGCGGGATGGGGGCAATATGTGCAATGATACCCTGTCCTCGCCATCGGCAGCGTGGTGGAGCACACAGGTCGTTTTAGTCGGTGCGAGTCCGACATAACCGCCGCCTGTCCCCGTCGGGCGGCGGTACCCATAAGGGGATTTTTCCTGTATAAAAAAAAAATAAAATTATTGCCAGACTAGTGTTATGTGCTACTGCAAAACTTACATATTATAAACCAAATATACCACCGCATCTGTCTGTATATGAATATTCAATTCAATTCAATTCAAAATATTCTTTATTCAAATAAACTTGTAAACAAGTCTTTTTGAATCGTCAACTCTACTGCTGGTTCGGAAAGCTGTTCCTACCGAGAAGAGACAGCAAGAAACTCGGCGGTTGCTCTTTTAAAAATATAATTCTTATGACTAGTTACATTTAGTCATTACTCTCTTTTACAGGGTCTAAGCAAGCTATATCCACACATTCTTGTCTTCTAAGTAGTCCTCAACAGTATACTAGGCTTTCTGGATCAGCCTCTATTTAACAGTGTTTTTAATGCAGTGGTATCCGGCTGAGTAAAATCGATCACCCTCATTTCTTACTTTAAGTCTCGTAAAAGGTGACGAAGATAAGTTTGTAATAATAAAATTATTTTTTATAATCCACGATGGAGTAAAATAGAAAATATATATACTCTCTAATAAACTCAAAATTCGTTTCACCAAAGCATCATCAGGAGATAGACTCCACAACAAAATGATGAAATGAGTTTGTGATAGCGAACGTATGTAGTGCTTGTGTATTGTGGTGGCGGTGGTGGAGGTTTGTGCATGTGTTTTTACGCATCCTGCATGTATCAGGTATGAAATTGGTCTGTCCACTCTACATTTAGCATTATATTTATTTTCTATTTTACTTCATCGCGTATTATAGCAAAATAATTTTGTTATTACTTTTGAAACCTTTTTTATTGATTTGTAGTTTTTTTTATCGACGTTATTAGAATTACATAATAAGTATATTCCCACGTTAGATGTACAATGAGAGGTCAAAGTGTTCAGTGACCGTGGAGGCCGGAGGAGGAGAGACAAGAGGGGTGCGAGGGCTTAAGTGACTCAACGACAATGGCACCTGACATGAGTTTTAACACGCCAGGAAATTGTAAATCGTGAGTGTGACCATATTATGATGACCGCCGTACTAACGAATAGAAAATATTCTTAACCATTAATAATAATACTAAATATGGCGTAATTTAGGAATTAAATGTACAATATTAACACACAGATTTTTTTATAATATATGTAACTAGCTAACCCGGCTAACTTTGTACCGATTGATTACCATAACATGTTACGGGCCTTTAAATATTCAATAATATAAGCTATCTTCCTTGATTCATTTCGTTATATTATTTCTGTAAGAACAGCTTGTATGGGAAAATACATATATTGTATTTACTATTTTTCTCACAATAATGTCATAAATTTCCTTTCTTGGACCTCCACAAACTTACAAAATTAGCCATATCAACCGTTCTTAAGTTTTAGCTAGACTAACGAACATCATTTCATTTTAGATGTATAGATTTAGTTACTCATAACTACTAGCTTGTGGCAGTAACTTCGTCTGCATGGACTTTAATAATGGGTTTAAAATTAAACTATAGCAGCATCTATATACCAATTTTAATATCAAAAATCACATTAATCCAGTGATATCATCTCAATTTGAACGACAATTAAAGAAACACACATTCGTAAGTAATTTAAACATATCATTGAAACCTTGGTAATGTGTGACTACAATTATTGTAAGGTTTTATAAATTCAATTTTAAATTTTTTTTTTCTTGAATATACTGTTTTCCGTACTATTGAATTGTCAAATGTTTTTAAAGAAGCTACCACTGATTCAAAACTTTGCTCCTACTGAGAAGAACCAGCAAGAAACTCGGCGGAAAATCTCAAAATAAAAACATACAATTTCATTAATTATAAGTTAATCGTTGTATTATAGTTTGGTCTCAAAAGAAGAGAGTAATAAATAGAATAGAGAAATGGGTTTAAAGAACAAGAAATAAAGGAAAGGCAGAAATAAAGGATTGGGAAAATGGAAGATAGTACCAGTCTGTATCGAGGAGAACGAGATTTTTGGGAAAAGAGTAGAAAAGAGTTGGGTAAGTGGATAGAGCAACAGCAACTTCTATCTCGGAGAGAGTCCATATAAGGAGGAGATGTAAAATCTGAGGAGATGTAGCTCTGATGAAAACATTAAACATTCTTAAGGTTTTCAAGTCTCTACCATATATAACCAATTGGTAAATAATTAATATCCTTAAACAACAAATTTATACGAATGATTAAATCTAGCATGCTCGAAGTAGGTGAACGAAAGAGATCGTGTATGGACTGCGGCCCAGTTGACCATTTATAACCCAATATATAATAAATATGCATTTGATGTCATTTCAGGAGTGATATATGAGCATAATAATAAACGTCCTAATATTTAGAATGGTCTATTTGTAGATAACAAGCACACCCAGCCCGCTTTGCCGGCTTAATTTAGAGGTAATAGTAGACCACCCTCATTTCTTACCGAGGTGTCGTAAAAGGTGACTAAGGTAAGTTGACTCGCCGTGTGGTATCCGGCTGAGTAGAGTAGACCACCCTTTTCCTTACCGAGGTGCTGTAAAATACGACTCAGGTAAGTTGACGTCAGGCAGGCGGCCGGTCGTAAAATACGTAGCCAAATCATGTGACAACATGTTTATAACATGCTGCGCCGACCCAACTTAGAGTGGGATAAGGGCAGGAATTTGATGAGTAGTAAAAATCTGTCATAGACAGTTCAAAAAAGTTTCAAACGCTATCAAACTTTGCAGGATTATCCGCTGGGTCAATTTGATGATTTCATTAAAATCGATCCAGTCGTTTTAGTATCTACAAGCAAAATACATACAAACTTTATCTTTAATATATAGTTACACTATTGGTCCAGCCACACATTGCTACCGCTCATTCTGGTTACGACTTTCAATCGAAACAAAACTGTCATTGACAATTCTAAAAACGGTCCGATAGCCACCAAGATTATTTAGATATTCTCTGGGTCAATCTTAAGATTGTCTTAAAACTTCATTAAATAAGGCCCAGCCGTTTACCAGTCTATAAGAAACATAAATACATACTTTCTCTGTTATGTACATAAAAAGATTATTTTGTAATATTAAAAAAAATCTGGTACTCAATCATGAATATGCCAACGCATTGCTTCGGCTGGGTCTATTAAAGCATTGATTATATGCAAACGGGCTTGCCGTCCATGGCATCGGCCAGGATATGACTGCATCCGTTTCGGGTGCCCGCGAGGCAACTAACATAACGGTTACATCCATATAACGTAACCAGATATAATTGTCGATTCCATATTTTAACTGAATACTTGAGGAAGAAAATATTTCGTAATCATAGCTATGCTATAAAAAAAAACTGAAACAAGATATACAACAGATCACGATTGCAAAATCGAAGGCCGCTAAATTAAATTTACCAGAATTTTAACTAAATTTTCTGAATTTTAGAAAAGGCTCCAACGATTTTCATGAAATTCAAAAATGAATTAGGAGATTTTAGGGGGAAATACCGATCTAGCTAGGTTTCATTATAAAAAAATTCTTTTCATCCCTAATTTACGGCACTGAAATATGCTACATTGTAGAATTAAATGCATGTGATATTTTAGCTCTCATTTGTAAAGTTGTAATAGCTTAGTTGATAACGAGAGGACTAAAGAAGTGAAAATACGCCGGATTGATCCCCACCTACTTTTGATTTTAAAATTTTTTTCGTTTCATCTTTTTCATGTCTTTAAAAAGAAATTAAAAAGGCTCGGTCACCCAGGTACTATATAATAAAAAGCAATATATATCATTTCAAATTGAGTAGTAATGGTATCCCTTTAAATAAGTCGAATTTATATTGTAACTATATAAGCAAGTACGACAACGTAAAGATTTATTCACCCTTTTTGTCTTATTGTATGTCCAAAGACAATGGTACTTAATTAAGCAGTAGATTTCATTCGTGTATCGTAGCTAATACCCACATGATTTTTTACTTGTTTTGCTTTTTCCATACAAAACTGCAAGCCCTCTTATAAAGAATCTAAGTACCTGTATATTAATTTTATAACCAACTAACCATTTTAAGCCTTTATACAAATACTAAAAATGGGAAAGTCTGTTTGTATTTCTCTTACGCATTCACTTACTCGTATTTACTGTAATCCGCTGGAGCTACGAGTATATTGACGAAAATTTATATAATTGGTGCTTAAATATTGAAAATGGAAATAAATGCATATGAGGTTACTCATTAATAATTTTTCTTACAATTGATTCTTTATACTGTACTCAAAAGCTATCAGTCGGATAAGTAAAAAAAAAATCTATAAACCTATAATTCTATAAATGAATAATTAATAATTCTATAAATCATAACGTCTGTGACATAATTTCCAGTAACACCTTAAATTAAAGTATGAAAGTCAAAATAGTGAGTAAATAATCGAAACAAACGAAACGATAAGTTTTAAACGCCCTTATTAAGAAAAGTACCACTTTAAAGATATTAACAAAAATCTACTTTCAAACTTGTTTCTTTTAGTAGGCTGTTACGCGAATGAACGCAGTCATGAGATCATTGTGATTTATTTATAGTACTTACTCCTAACTCCTTACATTTTTAAATATTTCTAATTATAAATACAAAATAATTAAAAACATCAGTGTGATTATTGTTAATGAATATTATTTTTCAGCAAAACTGAAGGTCTTTCCAAAACTTATTTATAGGAAATTTAGGAATATTAAACCATTTGATAAAATACATAATGCATGCTAAAATTACAACAATTAATATTTTTTTTATCTTTAAACTATAATAATTTTATGTCTTTAAATTATAATCGTATCGATAGTGATGATGACAAAAATTCATCATGCGATTTATTTGCAAGAAAACATTTGAAGGCATATAAAATTATTTACTATGTTAAAAGTCGCGTTTACAAACGGTAAAGCCAAATAAACATAAAGTATTCTGGAGATACATTTAGATGCTGTATTCATGTTTAAATTGCCTTCAATCAAATAACCATTATATAATAATACCACGTAAAATTTCTAACCATTAGCCTGTTATAGGTTAATATTTCATCAGAGAATATTTAACGTACAGTGCGCCATTATCTTGAGAGATAAGATGCTAAAGAATAGAAACTGATTCGCGGCTACACACGGGGTAGCTATTGTGTTATTTTACTTTAAGCCATAAACAAGCATTGTTAGTTTGTTGATAAAAGATTTTAAGGGCCGCGGTGGTAGAAACTTCGTGGTCGTGATTTCAAGACGCGGCAGGAGAGTGGGTAGTAGGGTCACCAAATGCAAATTTACATTTATAGGATAAAAAATATTAAATATATGTGATACTCACACACGCGATCGTCCATCCCAAAAATAAGTAACTTAATACTTATGTTATGGGTGTCAGACAACTGGTAAACATCGTCATCCTCCTGCCTTTATCTTTTTAGCCCTTATCCCACTCTAAGTGGGGTCGGCACAACACGTTATTAACATGTTGTCATTTTCATGTAAAATTCTATCTCTATTTGTTCAGCAGATTCGCCATGAAAGAATAACAAACATAGATTCATACTCGCAAACTTTCGCATTTATAATATTACTAGCTTTTACTTCATTCACGCGAACTGTTGCCATGTGATAGGTCGATAATAGATAGTTTTTCAATGTCATCCTATTCCTGTAGAATTAACAGGATTTCTATAGCCTATATGTTATTCCGATGTATAAAGAATAATTGAGCCAAATTTCATTGGTTCAGCTTTGACCTTTGCTTTCATTTTGATATTGGTTCAGCGGATTCGCCATGAAAAAGTAACAAACATATTCAAAAACTTTCTTATTTATAATATTAATAAGGGCAGGATAGAAATATAATTGAAACACATGCGAGCTAGAGAGTGATTATATCTTTTGCAAAGTCTTTCTTGTCTTTAGCTCACAAGGTACGTAACTCTAATTTACTCAAACATATTACTATGAACATTCCAGAAATTTCCGCCGTCATGGCAAACTGAACGTGGACAGTGCGCGGCGCGGGCGGGCATCCCGACGTGGCCGCGAATGCCTGGGTTCATTACCCGCACCCGCTTCATCGCACCATCCACAATTGGAATCATACAATTTAACCGGTAAACTACTGTCGTTTATTTATTTTTGAGCAATGAGAAGAAGAAGAATCGAAACTATTAAAATTTAATAAGCTGCAGGTCATTGACAACATTCCTTAATGAACATTAAGGATTATTTTGTTTATATAGCTTGCAGTTTACCCCATTTATGTTACTAGAAATAATGGTGTTTTATATTTATAAATTACTAGCTTTTGCCAATAACTTCGTTTGCGTGGACTGTTGTCGCGTAATAGGTTGATAATAGATAGTGCTTTTCAATGTCATCCTATTAACAGAACTAGAGAATTTGTAGCCTATATGTTACCCCGGCATATAGGTAAGCAATAATTGCGCCAAATTTCATCGATATTGGTACAGTGGATTCGCCGTGAAAGAGTAACAAACATACATCCATACTCACAAACTTACGAGTCAGAAAGTGGACCCCGGGTCTTCGGGACAAAGATTTAGGTATACATAATCACAAAATTCTAGTTCTACGTGGAAGGGATTAATAAAATAAGCGCCTTCGTTTTGTGATCTTAACAGTTTTATACATAAAAATTAAAGCTTTGAGTTTCCGCAAATTCAAAATAGCATCAGAAATTTTCAGCCTTTGGCCAACTTAGCTTAATATAATAGAACTTTGGATCATTTATTACTACACGTTTTTTAATCATTCTTGAAACATTTATGGCGTTAATGTCACCTGAGAGTGGGTTGTCGGGAAATCATATTAAGTTAGCAGAACTAGTGGGCGCCTATAAGGTCAGCCTTGCACCCACACGCACCTTATATGTATATCACTAAACGCACAAATAACAGTATGTTAAAAACTTAAAAGCCACAAAGAGTTAAAGTAACTTAAACCATAACACTATTAACTTACGGAATTAAAGAGGTTTTTACTTGTAGGTTGAGTTTACATCGGTGCTTCGTCGTGAATTGTTTGCAACATTCACCTTTACCTAATCCGGCAAACGGATTTTAGAACGGCATTAGTGGGCGAAGTGTATGTGGAAGAAAATGCTTGCATCAACAAAAATTATTATTTGTTGAATGTTACTTTTAATGTGTTCATCTAGTTATTGATGTTTTCAACAATGAGAATATATGATAATAAGGTAATTGTACTAGATGGATACCTTTAATATTTAAATGAGTTAATCTCGTATGTATATACCTATATATATTTTCAGAATCCCGGAAACGGCTCCGACGATTTTCTTGAAATTCAGCGTGTAGGGAGTTTTGGCAGAGAAAAATGGATCTGGCTAGGTTTTATTTAAAAAAAATAGTTTTATCCCTATTTTTGGGCATAAAAAAAACAAAAGTTTACTTTTAATTTATTGAATATATACAACACAATTTTCGCAATGAAATGTCATATCAGCGTAGCTTATTCTGGGGTGGTCAAAGATTACAGTGTACATAATGCGGGTGGTCGTGCGAAATGAATATACCTAGGATCGAGCCCCACCTACCCTATTATTTTTTCATTTTATTTTAATTTTGTTTTAATTTTTTTTTTTACAAGTTTTTAAAAATTAAAGTGCAAGACTTGGTCACCCAGGTTCTTAAATTGATATGAAACGTGTTACTCAAACTGGTGTACATACTTTTACATAGATAATAACTATATAATTATTATACGTCTTTTTTTTTCATCTAACAATTTGTAGAATACTTACGCCGTGTGGTATCCCGTGAAATAGAATAGTAAATAAAATAAATAAATAAATAAATATATGGGACACTTACACACACGGTCGCCCGTCCCCAAAGTAAGTAACTTAATACTTGTGTTATGGGTGACAGACAACTGGTGAATAGTATATATTCACATTTTATATATTTCTTAAATACATACTTAAATACAAATATACACCCAGGCTCAAAGACCCACAAATTCATTTAAAGAAAATGTTGGCCCTCGGCGGGAATCGAACCCGCGACCCGCGGAGCTGAAGGCAGGGTCACTACCCACTGCTCCAACGGGCCAGTCCATAATAGTACCACCCTCATTCATTATTGAGGTGTCGTAAAAGGCGATTAAGGTAAGTCGACCCGCTGTGTGGTATCCGGCTGTGTAGAATAGACCGCCCTCACTTCTTACCGGGGTGTCGTAAAAGGCAACTAAGGTAAGTTGACCCACCGTGTGGTATCTGGTTAATTAGAATAGACCACCTTGTTTCTTACCGGGGTGTCGTAAAATTCGACAAAGGTAAGTTGATGTCAGACAGGCGGCCGGTCGTAAAATACGTAGCCAAATCATGTGACATGTTTATGACATGTTCTGCCGACCCCACTTACAGTGGGATAAGGGCAGGAAGATGATGAATTTGTAGAATACTTATATTTTAGGCAAAAATTATATCTATTGCGGCTTTTATTTTGGGGTATCGTTCTTTCTAATAATAGTTATAATTTTGAATGTATAATAATGAGTTGGTATATATGTATTATTACTTATACCGTGTAACTCCTGGAAGCCGTGTAGTATCCAGCTGAGTAGAAGAGACCATCCTCATTTCTTACCGAGCTGTCGTAAAACGCGACTAAGGAAAGTTGACCCACCACGTGGTATTCGTTTGAGTAGCATAGACCGCCCTCTTTCTTACCGAGGTGTTATAAAATACGACTAAGGTAAGTTGACCCACCGTGTGGTATCCGTTTGAGTAAAATAGACCACCCCTCTTTCTTACCGAGGTGTCGTAAAATACGACACCTCAGTAAGGTAAGTTGACGTCAGGCAGGTAGCTGGTCGTAAAATACGTAGCCAAATCATGTGACAACATGTTTGTAACATGTACCGCCCAACTTAGAGTGAGATAAGGGCAAGAGGATAAAGATGAGCGTGTTACACCTTGCTACAGTTAAAAACAGTGTTGTGCGGCAGAAATCTGTCACCCAATCTAATCTTACCATCCCAACTTTAAGATTAAATTTATCAACATGTATATAATAATACAAACATTCTATTGTGCTTTATGTAAGGAAAATTAAGGTACTTTGAACTAACAACTGAACTTTGTATCACAGGTCCACCTGTGATACAAAGTTATAAAGTGTGAAATAAACGCTCTTTCTTTCTTTCAAACAGCCACACTAAATTTGTGAGTACCCACAATAAACCTGAAAAGGCTATCAACTGAGATGTTAGAACTGATAATAAATTTTTGCATTTTGAATCAATCAATCACATCTAACACAATGAACTTTTGTATGGAAAAACTTAGTTATACTCCTATGTGTTAACAAACAAGAATAAAGGGATACATATTATGTATGGAATCAGACAAGTAGTAACATCTAGAGACAATTTGTAAAACAATTGGTAAATTGCATTGCGACATCTATTAGCTATAGGATGAACTAATATAATATGTTGAAGACACTATCCTATTACTTCAGAATTATCAGAATGTCTATAACCTCTAGGTTATTACGTTGTATAAGGGATAATTGTGCCAAACTTCGATATTGGTTCAGCAGATTCGCCATGACAGAGTAACAAACATACATCCATACTCACAAACTTTCTCATTTATAATATTAGTACGACAGGATAATAATTTATAAATATTAGGGCAGATTCTTAATTATAGTATTATGGTCATAAATAATTAATAACTTATATTCTATAAATAATATTTAAACTTAGTTCGTTAAGATTTAAACAAAAATACAAGTTTATATCGTCATTTAAAATTGTTGGTAATTTGCAAAAATTTTTGTAACACAACTAATCTTATTCAAACTATAGTATAAGCAGCAGTAACAAAAATCGTTTTGAATATTTCATCTTAATTTGTACCAAAAAGCAAATAGATATTTATATCGGTTATAAGAAAATAATCCCATCACTTTCCAGTTACTCTTTAATTATGACGTTTGTCTATAGCTAAGATGGCGGGTGATGAAAGTGACAGGTTTGTAAATAAAGGAGTTTCATTTTATTCAAAATCATATTTAGTTATTTTACATTCAAACGTCTCTTAATGTACTTATGGATTGAGCATGATAATATACTTATAGATTTGTAATTCCATATAGCGAAATATTTAATAAAAATCTATTTCTTTCAGTGATCTCAAGCCCTCACAAGTAGTAATAGTTAGAGAAGTATACGACAGCGAAAATGCTCACATTAAATTTGAAATGGAACTGGAAAGAGCACTGGAGGCAGGTGTGAGTGTGATTGTAATAGAACCAGAACCGCTAGGAGAAGAAACGGTTAGGTGGATATATGTAGGAAACCTCTTACATAAAGTCTCTGTGTACACTGGAATATGTAGTATTACGTCGGGTGAGTAAACCTTTCTTATTCAAATCCAATTTCAAAATATTTTATAAAATAAATGTAAACAAAACTTTTGAATTGTCAACTCAAATGGTGGTTCTGGAACATTTTTATTGAAAATTTAGACGAAATGAATGAACAGAATACATTATTCTTGAGTGTGCAATTGCACCTTGCACCTTACTGCCGCCGCTTATGTACAACTCATAGTATAATTGATTAAAAAACTGCAAGATTAATAAATATGGTTTCCAGTAATTACTTAAGTTATTGGCCTTCAGACAGACATTATTTCAACAGCTTATTAAATAAACCTTATGTACTTTCTGTAATAAAAATATTTGTTGCCAAAAACATTTTTTGGCAATGTGATAGAAGCTTAACCAGTCAGTACTAATAAATGAAAAAGCATTGTGTAGGGTAGAGAACCTATACACTAAGAAAAGATTGTATACTTAAGTTTGGATCTTATTTTTTCTAAGATTAATTCTACATTAATCTATGCATCTACAATTTTCATGGAAACTATGTGTACATTAATATTGTTAGTTGAAATAAAATGAAGTCTTAAGACTATGTTCACTGGCCTGTTGGTGTAGTGGGTAGTGATCCTGCCTTCAGCTCCGCGGATCGCAGGTTCGATTCCCGCCGAGGGCCTACATTTTCTATAAATGAACTTGTTGGTCTTTCAGACTGGGTGTATATTTGTATTTAAGTATATATTTAAAACTATTTAAGTATATATTCACCAGTTGTCTGTCACCCATAACACAAGTATTAAGTTACTTTGGGGATGGATGACCATGTGTGTAAGTGGCCCATATATTTATTTATTTATTTGCTTACCCATATTTATCTTTATCATGTTAAAAATACTATTATCCAATATACAATCTGCTGTTACAGGGTTAGCTTGGCAATCATTGGCTTGCACACCATTTGGAGTTGTGTCAGTGTTATGTGCAGGATGCTACACACTATCATGGCAATGGGATCCCTGTTGCAAATACCAAGAAGATAAAAATCTGCACCACCTTTCCAAACTTCCAGTTTTAAGTGATTTGACCTCTGCATCACCTATTGTTCTTGTGCGCACAGACAATAAAAGAAAAATCATTTTACATAATACTATATCCCTAGCTGCAGCTGCTATATGCATATGGAGAATATATAACTTTTTTAAATAATAATAATTTATGTAGTGTACAATTAAAATGCTTATATTAGGCAAAAATGTTATTTAAAATGGGTACACTAATGAATATATGCTTATTAGCATTCTTTCTTGTATAATAATTGATTTGTTGTAGAATATATTGTAAAGTTTGTTACTATTTTATTATGTTATTTAAATTAGAATAGAATAATACTGTACAAAACTATTTTTGTTTACTATAAGGATGCTTTTTAGAGGAGGATATCAGGTTGTTGAAGATGCAATAGACAATCATTATGATAACAGTGTAGTAATAAGAATTTGTTAACACTGTTATTATGTAATAAAAGTTAAAATACACATCAAATTTGTTTTATTTATTGTAACATGGTATTTTGATCTATCAATGAACACATTAATATATTCTTATATAATAACAGTATAATCATGCTCTTAAAATTAATTTAGCCAGTTTTATTAGCCCGTCTTGCCATTATCCAGAAATAAATTGAAGGCATAGTGTGTCTTAAAAAGATAGCCACGTTAGGTGCAAATTGACTGATGACTAATTCCTTATTGTTATTCACCACCATATCCAAAATTTTCATCGCAACATATTCAGAAGTGAAACCAGCAGCTGTACTTTTATCCATAACTGAAAATAAAATAAAATTTAAAATGTCTACTGCAAATCTATAGACATTAGGTACCACAAAATAGTTATATAACTAATCATCATCTTCCTGCCCTTATCCCTCTAAGTTGGGTTGGCACAACATGCCAAACAAACCTTACATTACAATAGTCCAAGCAAATCTTATTTTTATAAACGTATTAGGTATAATAAATATTATATTAGAATAGTACCACCCTCTTTTCTTACCGATGTGTCGTAAAAGGCAACTAAGGTAAGTTGACCCACCGTTTAGTATCCGGTTAAGTAGAATAGACCACCCTCTTTCTTAATGAAGTGTCGTAAAATACAACTAAGGTAAATTGACGTCCGGCAGGCGGCCGGTGGTAAAATACGTATCCAAATTATGTGACAACATGTCGTGCCGACCCCACTTAGAGTGGGATAAGGGCAGGAAGATAGATAGTTATGTAGAAGTGTACTATCCGTTTTCATGCAGGATCCAATATAAACCTACAGCTCCACCACAATACACACAAGCACTCTACACACTGTAAAATACATCACAATCCCTAATAATTACATAATTACTATTTTATTTTTCATGTACAGTCGAAGGCGAAATTATATATTAATCATACACGTCACAATTATACACAATTAGTTAGTCAATTTTACTTATTAGGTTAATTACAATTGTATACACTTATTTAGAATTGTGTATTCTTAGGAGAACACTTATATGAAATTATATTGTGTAACATTATAGTGCATTTAGCTCTGCGCCTTGATAATTTTTGCTTGAAATTTCTCTTCCAGTAACCCAGTAATAAAAGCTAATATGTAATTTATTTTCATTATTTAACAGTGTATTTCTTTTCACACTACAGTATTTATTAATTTATATTGGATAATAATAATAATAATAATAACTTATTTCATTTCATAAACTACAAATAAATATGCTTAAATTTAATTAATTAAACTAATACATTATTATGCAACGCAATGACTCTGAAAACTCAGACTGTACTTGCATAAAATGTTTATATGCTTGCCTGCGTGTTTTTCTCCGCTGCCAGTGAGGGCATTCAGTGAAACTGCAGTCTGTACATATCCCGGGCTAACGACTGAAACTTTAATATTGTGTTGGAACATTTCAGAACGCAAGCAATCTGCAAAAGCTTGAAGGGCATGTTTAGTTGCAGCATAAGCTGAACGATCTGGGATGGCAATCAGCCCTTGCACCGAACTGACAAATACTATGTATCCACTTCTATTCTCGACCATTCTTGGTAAGGCAGCTGAAACAAATTATTTTTATTGTTAAAACTAAAAAACATTCGGATTTGATTATTATCATCAAATTAAATAATGAATTAAAACAATTTAAAAATAAGTTAAAAAAAAACTTAAAAATAAGTAAAGTAAAATAAATGCGTCGCTTTGCGATTTTATCGTAGAGTCTATAAATAAATATACGGGACACTTACACACACGGTCAAAGGTAAACTTTCGAATCAGTGGTAGCTTTTAAAAAACCATTTGACGATTCAAAAGTACTGGAAACAGTCTACTTAAATAAAGAATATTTTTAATTTGAATTTACCAAATCTTACAATTTGTAGTCACACGTTACCAAGGTTTCAACTGATATAAATAAATGGGACACTTACACACACGGTCGACCGTCACCAAAGTTAGTAACTCAATACTTGTATTATGGGTGACAGACAACTGGTGAATATATACTTATATAATTATAAATATATACACCCAGGCTCGAAGAACCAACAATTTTTCATTAGAAAATGTTGGCCCTCGGCGGGAATCGAATCCACGACCCGTGGAGCCCGTGAAGGTAGGGTCACTACCAACTGCAAAGATCCAGTCAACATACAACAGGTATATCCTTTTTTGGTTTCGGTTGCGAGGCGAAACGATTGTTGTGTTTGTGTTAATGAACGCATATTGTGCTCGTGTATTGTGGTGGCGGTGGTGGTTTTTGCAAGTGTTTTTCCGAACCCTGCATGTGTCGGATATGAAAACAGCCCACAATACATTTAGTATTATATATTTTTCTATTTACTAAATTGCGGATTTATAGCAAAATAATTTTATTATTAATTTTGTATTATGGATCTCCGCAAAATAAAACCTAAT
Organism: Morpho achilles; assembly: GCA_947086495.1. Taxonomy (NCBI): domain Eukaryota; kingdom Metazoa; phylum Arthropoda; class Insecta; order Lepidoptera; family Nymphalidae; genus Morpho; species Morpho achilles. Next base: position 9,703,428 of record CAMTZB010000019.1, on the reverse strand, counting down.
TCTATAAGTTATATGAAAATAACTTAGGTGATGACTAAGATAGGTGGTCAAGCAATGGCAATATTAATGATATCCTTGAACCAACAAAAACTGTAAATGCAAATTATATTATTATTCTTACTAATATTATAAATAGAAGCGTGTCTGTCTATAACTCTTTCACAGCTAATCCGGTGTACTAAAATTGATAAAATTTGACAAAGGTAAACCTTATACGCCGGGGACACTTGTATTATAAAAAAATCACAGTTTCTCTTGGGGGAACAGGGCAAAAAACATTGAATTAATAAGTGTACCTTAACGCTAAAGTTGGCGCGAACTACGTTGCGGGTTCCACTACCTTATAATTAATAACAGTTATCTGCTTTGTTAATCTATTACTTTATACAACCAGATATAACAATGACTATATTATTTGTAATTTTTCCAAACGTTATTAATGTTAGGAAACTTTGTAAATTTAGTTTGTTTGGAAATTAATAGGGCATCTCTTAGGTATCGTATTAATTAAGATTGGTGGCTTTTAATTTTAAAACTATGTTTAAAACCGTATACATATTTAGAAGAGTAAGAAAGTAAAAAAATTAATATTATGCCAATAAGAAGAAAGCGTGGTTGTAACAACATTCTAGACTAAATAATATTGTAATTTTCATTTGAAAGTGCTTATTAAAGCCAATTTGAGTAAAGAATACATTCGCATTTAAATTCACTGTATTAAGATAAAGAGAAAGACGATGAAAGTTCTGTCTTTTTTATATGTGATTAGACAAAGATATAATTTTTTTTCGGACACTAACGAATCCTGTTAGCCTCTAAGGCTTTGACAGCGTCACAGGAGGACGGGCGAGCGCGGAAGCAAGCGAGTCTCGAACGAGGCTCGGAGCATCCTAGGAGCGTCGCCTTAAGGCTGCCTCCGGACCTAGGCTTAAAGCGACGCGCTGGGAGGACTTTGTCGGACTTGAGGAACAGTCCTAATGTCATAACGGCCCCGGCCGCTAGAGAGAGAGAAAACGGGGACCTTGTCTTCGCCGACGAAGACACGGTGAGTGTCTGTACGTGCAGTGTTCTGGCGATGGCGATCGTGATAGGATCATCGGGTTCAGTGAGTATGCTCTTAGGGCGTCTGTGGATACGGGCTCGGAATGATTTGTCAAAGCAGCGGTAAACAATTATCCTTGCGATTAGTTAGAGGGTCGGGGTGTACTTCTGCTTTGTCGAAATAATTTTTCGCATATCGCTTAAATAAACTGGAGATAGTAGGGAGACCTAGGTCGATATGAAGGTTAGGGTTTCGCACAAACCAAGGACAGCCAGTAGCTGCTCTGATGAATTGATTTTGCAAAGTCTGCAGGGGGCGCAGATGGTTTTTCGAAGCATGTGCAAACGTGACGCTCGCATAGGACATAACAGGTATTATCAGTGGCGTAGCTAGTATATTTGGGGCCCGGGGCCAATTGTCACCTGGTTCCCCCCCCCCCCCTTTCAAAGAGTAAATAATTTTAGATTTCAGAAAGCAATGACTTTCAATATATAAATTTAAATTGGTTCTGAATGATAATAACTGTATATAAAATAGCATTAGATTATGATAAAATTTATTTAGAAAATTTAATAACGAACTTTCCTCGCTTTTTGAGTGGCAAAGTCCGTTGTTTCTTCATCGAGCTCTACAGCTAAGAAACTTTTTTGTGTTTATTGAAGACAATACAATCATACAAAATCAATGTGCTAAAAGAATTAAAGTCTTGAATAAGAGTCTTATTCAACTTTTTCTGAAATGATTTCATTATTCATCAAAAAAAAAATTATTATCAAGTTTGTTGCTCCCCTTGCCTGTGGTGCCCTGGGGCGACCGCCCCTCTCGCCACCCCCTAGCTACGCCACTGGGTATTATGCAAGTCTTATAAAGTGTCACTTTGTTACGAAGTGACAATTTACTGTTGGTGCTTATCATCGGAGAGAATAAAGATACGAGTTTCATCTTAACTTTTATATTATTTTTTATGACACCCTCACTTACAGACATGCTTATTGCTCCCGTAATCTAGTATAATAACTCTGTGATAATAAACGATTACCGTGATAAGAATGGTAATCAAATAAATGTTGAATAAAGATTATCTTTTAAGATTATTCATATACTTGAAATACTTGCACAATACTAATCTGCTAGATAAATGTCAAAATTTGGTTGAATTTCTTAATATAATATCAAGCTAATATATATCTATCACAATATTGAAACTACACATTATGATAAAATTTCGAAAATTTATATGTTAATAAAGGACCAATAAAATACAGAATTGTTTTACCTTTGGTTAATCCTACAGATCCAAAGTAGTTTGTGTACATAATTTTTTTATCCACATCCATTTTAGTGTGGAGTATTGAACCACGATGAGAAATTCCACCATTGTTAATTAATATATCGATTCTACCGCAGCTGTCATAAACCTTGTTTACAAATGATTCCAACTGGTCTAAATCAGATAAATCCAATTCGCTGACAATAGGTTCTTCAGTTGGTAAATTCTGACAATTCGAGAAAAGTAAGAAATAACATCTCTATTCACATACAATAATTTTCTTATAATACTGTCTTGAAGCCTGATTACTTACTATTTGCTTGGATAATAAATCTTGTTTAACCCTGTCTAGTTCTGATTTTCTTCTTGATGCAAGAACTAATTTACAACCATTCTCATAAAAAACATGAGCTAAAGCTTCCCCAATGCCCGAACTGGCACCAGTAATGACAACTACCTGAAATTAAATTTAAGTACAACTTAAAATGTGTCAAATTGTTCTTTATTTGAATTTATCACATGATATATTCAAATAAAGAACAATTTAACCCATTTTAAGTTGTAAGAAACATTAGTATTGACAATAATTGAGATGTAAATATAAACTTTTTATTTTCATTTTAAACTATACATATGAAGCGAGAATCATAAAATATAGTATGATCCATACTAATATTATAAACGCAAAAGTCTGTCTTTGCTATTTTGTAATGGAGTCTACTGATAGTTGAGATTGTAAAGAATGTGTGTAGTGTGGTAAGGTGTGGTTTAAAGTGCACACACTTTAAGAATCTTGCTTGTATAAATAAAATATAAAAACAGATAGTACATTCTACATTTAACGTTTATACCATTATAGCAAAATAATAGTACCAGTACTTATGTATTATGAAATTCTGCAAAGTAACACCTTGTTCTATCATTTATGTCTGTTAATTATGCTTTCAGGGCTAATCAGCTAAAGCACTATTAATAATCTTTGTCACAATATTCTTATTAATCTTTGGCTTATACAATAGAAAAAACGTTTTTACATCAGGAACAGAAAAAAAACATTAGTATATAACTGAGGGTATTTTAGCAATTAAGTTTATGTAAACGGAGTCGCTAGTACAGCTAGTAAATAATAATGAGGCATTAGACATATATTTAAAACAGAATATTTTATGAATTATCAATTACATTATATACAATTACATACATAAGTTTTAACGGAAAAACTCATAGGTCGGGTTTGAACCCGTGACCTCGTGGTCACGGGTTCAAACCCGACCACGACCGACCCGACCACGACCGACCCGACCACGACCGACCCGACCACGACCGACCCGACCACGACCGACCCGACCACGACCGACCCGACCACGACCGACCCGACCACGACCGACCCGACCACGACCGACCCGACCACGACCGACCCGACCACGACCGACCCGACCACGACCGACCCGACCACGACCGACCCGACCACGACCGACCCGACCACGACCGACCCGACCACGACCGACCCGACCACGACCGACCCGACCACGACCGACCCGACCACGACCGACCCGACCACGACCGACCCGACCACGACCGACCCGACCACGTGCGATTCTTTCGAGGACGAAAGAGTCGTACGGTGTTACCGCTGGGCATCAGCAATCAAATATGGTAAATTTAAGTATTGTAATTTAATTTAAGAAAAAAAGGAGCGTTAGTAAATAAATATTTCTTATTCTTATTTAACACAAAATTATATGTAATATCTACTATAATTGAAACATAAATTTTACCGCTTATCGCACCAGGTCGCCGAAGTCAATTTTATTCAACGGTTCTTATCACAATTGAATAAATTTTCGTTTGGTTTGACATATAAGCGCGTTTTTTTTTTAAAGAAATAATTTATTAACACAATTTATAATAAAAAAATTAAAATTAGTGTTATTTTCTTACTTTTCCTTCTAAAGCATTTCTCCTTTTACGTTGTTTCGTTTGAAAACATAAACGATACATAGTAATTCCAACTGATACAGGCAAACCAATATACTTAAGATACCAAACGAAGGAATTTGCGTTTATAAACATTATTTATTCCTAGTATATACTAGTCACGTATAATTGGTTTCGAATACAAAGTGAAAGGCGACATATGAAGGTCAACCATCACCATAGATTACTAACTAAAATAAAAATACTAAAACACCCGTCGGGCCGTAACACTGTGCTATGGACCATAGATAATACACTATATCAGGGCGGTTTTACTACAGGCGCCAACACATGCTATCTCGCATCCCTCTTGCACATGTCTGTATTTATGAATGAATCGTATGAAAATAGTCTCAGCTGCATCTCGCTCCACTCCTACATACATATTTTTACGCACTCATTCTCATTTTGACTGTCTATCATATAACAAGTTGATTTAATCAATGAATAGGCGGTGTATTAAATTTTTAAATTTCCCGTTGTAAAGTTCTAGTACTTTAATTTTTACTAAAATGTATAATTTTGTTTTAATTTAGTTAGCAAAATTCTTGAAACAAATATCACAAGAAGCAAATTAAATGTATAAAGTCTTATTTCACCAGTAGCTGTTGAGATATTTCTTAAAATGAGAAATATAACAACGAAGAAACGTGCAATCATAAAACAATAAGAAGAGGATTTACTTAATCATTATACAAATGTAAGTGTTGAGTTTTAATGAATTCTGTGCATCTCAATAATAGTAAGAGCTTTCTTAAAATTTACATTCTCACATCACTACATCAGTACATATTATAAAACAAAGCTCCTATATCCCTATGTACGCATAAAACTTTAAAACTACGCAACAGATTTTGATGCGGTTTTTTTTATTAGATAGAGTGATTCCAGAGGAAGGTTTGTACGTATAATAACATTCAATACGGAGTAGAGAAATACTGTAATTTTTGAGGTTTCTGCAAATAATTACATTTTTTTCCGCTTACATTGCAAACGCAGGCTAAACTAAGTATTTGTACATCTTGAAAAGGTCTACAGAAAAGTCCGCGATGGTATATGTCTATCTCTTATGGATAGCCCACTATAGCATTTTTTGTCATTTACTTTTTAAGAAAAATTATGCCATATTTTTGAAGCAATTTTTTTACAATACAGCATTAATCCTTATCCAATTAAGTACCTTAAATAAATAGTTGATTTAATATAGATCAATATGGCCGTTTACATCATGTAATTTAAGTGAACTTTTTCGGAGTTATTACAGATTTAGAATGCCGTGAGGACTCCGTGCTTCGCCCTATAACACTTCGACTTTAGCAGCTATGTTGCTCTTTCAAGAGTTTGTTTAAATACATTCTGTAATTAATTGTAAAAATAAAATACATAGGGAAAATGTAAAAGTAAATAAGTAAATATGTACTATACGAATTTAGATATTCCAAAGATAGCAGGAAATCTTCTTGGTATAGGGAAAAGAAATTGTTTTTCTCCAAATTTAACGCTTGCGGGCCCCGGGCAGTAATGAATAAATTAAAACTACGTGATCAATTTTAATCATTTTTTTACACTGACTGACATGAGATATTTTATACCTGTGTGAAGCAGGGGCAGGCCGCTAGTTCTAAATATAATAACCTAACCTTGCATGGATAACCTAAAACCTTTAACATGCAGTATAATTTTTATTTCCTATTTGACTTAGTTATCGTTATATAAAAATTATGATATGTACATTAATTTCGATTGATGAATTAGCTATATATATGTCTTGCGATTTTATATAGCTTCTAGTGTCTTGTAATGCAATAAATGATTAATAATGGAACATTAAAGTTAAAGTTTTTTAGAAGTTGTTCTAATTGATCATAATTGTGTATCTATCTTAGTTATGAATAAGTTGGACATAACTTAAATGGTCTACTTAATATTTTCTATTAGGAGTATTTTCAATTGAAGTTGTATACTTCATTGTATTATATTAGAACTTTAAAAATGATTGTCAAGTTTTTTATAATGAGACTCGGATGAAAAGGGAGTAAATAGCAAAAGAGAGCAAGTTTATTCTGTATAAAGCAATATAGGGTATATTGCTTTATATAACACTATTGTTGATTTTTAATTAAAAAGCAAAAGCAAAATTTTAATTTACGATTGATTAAACGATTGATTGATTAATTGCAGATTCAAGAATCCTTAGATCCAAGATTAAGAGTAATTTTTTATTTTAATATGATTGTCACATGATGTTATTTATAGTTATGATTTGAGATATCTTTACATTTACAGTGCTAATAAAAGATATAATAGTATGTGTAATGAATGAAAGAATAACAGCAATATTAAAAGACTGTTCTATAAAACTGAAAGTAAATATTTATGTAATTTATAAATCACTTCTGTCATAATAAACATAATTTATAAATCACTGCTGTCGCTCCGCCGTCGCCTCGAGCGCTCGAACAGCGCCAGGCCGAACAGTAGCGTCAACCACCAGGAACAGGACCGAAGACGTCGTACGCGTCTTCGCGTTCGGCTACGTTCCGCGGTAGCCGTATGGCGGGACGTCTTCGACCGCTTCATCACCTAGTGGTGACATGTCTCTCCCAGCTACACAGTACAGACCCTGCATCACAGTTTTCGACCTCTGTAATTTGAGAAAATGCATTTGAGGTAACTAATACTCAAGTGGAGTCTGAATTTATGATGCTAAGTTAGATTCCCGTAATTTCAGCCACAGATGTAAGCGTGCACTCAAACATCAGTAGCCAAAAGCGACTCGGAAAAGAATGAAGGTTTAACATGTATTGCAGGTGCCAAATACCGGCTCTTTGCCAACCGCAACACATAACCATTACAAAAAAAATGTAAAAGTTAATGACGTACGAATTAGCGAAACTGCGCAATTTCAGAAATCAGTACGACACCTTTATAATGGCTAGCCCGTTAATAAAACATCTAACAAAGTAGCGCGCTTTTGAAGCTAATGTTCGACGATACAGAAAACGAACATTACCAACAAAACGCCTACACAGTATGGGAAGAAAGAACACTGCAGTGTCCACCTCAACCATACTGCTAAATGAGAAGAAAAAGCCCTGCAGCTTTTACAGGAGGGCAGTCAGACGCTGCTAGTGCGACGCAGGAGTCCGACAGCTGGCCTCGTGACTCCACGAGCTACGCTGGTCTGGCCTCGCTGCCGCCAATGGAGACGTGCCGCCGCCCCTCACCCCAGGCCGGCCCGTCCGGCTATGCCGCAGCTGCTGTCGCTCCGCCGTCGCCTCGAGCGCTCGAACAGCGCCAGGCCGAACAGTAGCGTCAACCACCAGGAACAGGACCGAAGACGTCGTACGCATCTTTCGACCTCTGTAATTTGAGAAAATGCATTTGAGGTAACTAATACTCAAGTGAAGTCTGAATTTATGAAGCTAAGTTAGATACCCGTAATTTCAGCCACAGATGTAAGCGTGCACTCAAACATCAGTAGCCAAAAGCGGCAGGGAAAAGAATTAAGGTTTTACATGTATTGCAGATGCTAAATACCGGCTCTTTGCCAACCGCAACACAACCATTACAAAAAAAAGTAAAAGTTAATGACGTACGAATTACCAAAACTGCGCAATTTCAGAAATCAGTACGACACCTTTATAATGGCTAGCCAGTCAATAAAACGTCTAACAAAGTAGCGCGCTTTTGAAGCTAATGTTCGTCGATACAGAAAACGAACATTACCAACAAAACGCCTACACAGTATGGGAAGAAAGAACACTGCAGTGTCCACCTCAACCATACTGTTAAATGCGAAGAAAAAGCCCTGCAGCTTTTACAGGAGGGCAGTCAGACACTGCTAGTGTGACGCGGGAGTCCGACAGCTGGCCTCGTGACTCCACGAGCTACGCTGGTCTGGCCTCGCTGCCGCCAATGGAGACGTGCCGCCGCCCCTCACCACAGGCCGGCCCGTCCGGCTATGCCGCAGCTGCTGTCACTCCGCCGTTGCCACGAGCGCTCGAACAGCGCCAGGTTGAACAGTAGCGTCAACCACCAGGAACAGGACCGAAGACGTCGTACGCATCTTCCGACCTCTGTAATTTGAGAAAATGCATTTGAGGTAACTAATACTCAAGTGAAGTCTGAATTTATGAAGCTAAGTTAGATTCCCGTAATTTCAGCCACAGATGTAAGCGTGCACTCAAACATCAGTAGCCAAAAGCGACTGGGAAAAGAATTAAGGTGTTACATGTATTGCAGGTGCCAAATACCGGCTCTTTGCCAACCGCAACACATAACCATTACAAAAAAAAAGTAAAAGTTAATGACGTACGAATTACCAAAACTGCGCAATTTCAGAAATCAGTACGACACCTTTATAATGGCTAGCCCGTTAATAAAACGTCTAACAAAGTAGCACGATTTTGAAGCTAATGTTCGACGATACAGAAAACGAACATTACCAACAAAACGCCTACACAATATGGGAAGAAAGAACACTGCAGTGTCAACTTCAACCATACTGTTAAATGTGAAGAAAAAGCCCTGCAGCTTTTACAGGAGAGCAGTCAGACACTGCTAGTGCGCCGCGGGAGTCCGACAGCTGGCCTCGTGACTCCACGAGCTACGCTGGTCTGGCCTCGCTGCCGCCAATGGAGACGAGCCGCCGCCCCTCACCACAGGCCGGCCCGTCCGGCTATGCTGCAGCTGCTGTCGCTCCGCCGTCGCCTCGAGCGCTCGAACAGCGCCAGGCCGAACAGTAGCGTCAACCACCAGGAACAGGACCGAAGACGTCGTACGCATCTTCCGACCTCTGTAATTTGAGAAAATGCATTTGAGGTAACTAATACTCAAGTGAAGTCTGAATTTATGAAGCTAAGTTAGATTCCCGTAATTTCAGCCACAGATGTAAGCGTGCACTCAAACATCAGTAGCCAAAAGCGACTGGGAAAAGAATTAAGGTGTTACATGTATTGCAGGTGCCAAATACCGGCTCTTTGCCAACCGCAACACATAACCATTACAAAAAAAAGTAAAAGTTAATGACGTACGAATTACCAAAACTGCGCAATTTCAGAAATCAGTACGACACCTTTATAATGGCTAGCCCGTTAATAAAACGTCTAACAAAGTAGCACGCTTTTGAAGCTAATGTTCGACGATACAGAAAACGAACATTACCAACAAAACGCCTACACAATATGGGAAGAAAGAACACTGCAGTGTCAACTTCAACCATACTGTTAAATGTGAAGAAAAAGCCCTGCAGCTTTTACAGGAGAGCAGTCAGACACTGCTAGTGCGCCGCGGGAGTCCGACAGCTGGCCTCGTGACTCCACGAGCTACGCTGGTCTGGCCTCGCTGCCGCCAATGGAGACGTGCCGCCGCCCCTCACCACAGGCCGGCCCGTCCGGCTATGCTGCAGCTGCTGTCGCTCCGCCGTCGCCTCGAGCGCTCGAACAGCGCCAGGCCGAACAGTAGCGTCAACCACCAGGAACAGGACCAAAGACGTCGTACGCATCTTCCGACCTCTGTAATTTGAGAAAATGCATTTGAGGTAACTAATACTCAAGTGAAGTCTGAATTTATGAAGCTAAGTTAGATTCCCGTAATTTCAGCCACAGATGTAAGCGTGCACTCAAACATCAGTAGCCAAAAGCGACTGGGAAAAGAATTAAGGTGTTACATGTATTGCAGGTGCCAAATACCGGCTCTTTGCCAACCGCAACACATAACCATTACAAAAAAAAAGTAAAAGTTAATGACGTACGAATTACCAAAACGGCGCAATTTCAGAAATCAGTACGACACCTTTATAATGGCTAGCCCGTTAATAAAACGTCTAACAAAGTAGCACGCTTTTGAAGCTAATGTTCGACGATACAGAAAACGAACATTACCAACAAAACGCCTACACAGTATGGGAAGAAAGAACACTGCAGTGTCCACCTCAACCATACTGTTAAATGCGAAGAAAAAGCCCTGCAGCTTTTACAGGAGGGTAGTCAGACACTGCTAGTGCGACGCGGGAGTCTGACAGCTGGCCTCGTGACTCCACGAGCTACGCTGGTCTGGCCTCGCTGCCGCCAATAGAGACGTGCCGCCGCCCCTCACCCCAGGCTGGCCCGTCCGGCTATGCCGCAGCTGCCATCTACCATCTACATACCATCAAGTACACTCCTTTTAAGTATAATGTTTTTTCCTAAATACTTAAACGGTAAAAACGAAAGCATCTATTGTTTCAAATACTAATCTTGTACATATGTTTTCGAGTGAATATTTTAAATTAATTTTGTTTAATAATAATATATAATAATTTAAATTACAATTCCTACATTTTCAAGATAGTTTGAGGACTGTGAAAGCTCTGTTTGGATAATTTTTAGTCACCTTGCTGTTCCTGTTTCCAATTTAAAAATAGTAATAATTTTTGAAGTTGTACTTTAAGCGTGTTTAAGAAAAACGTTTTTTTTAAAGAAGCATGCACTCAGAAATGCAAAACGATTGTTGTATATATATTTTTTTATTGCAGTAAAAGTCTTAATAAAGAAGTTCCTTAAATATTTTGTGTTATTAATATTTAAAAATCATTATTAATATGTAACAGGAAAAGCGGTTATCCAAAAATCGGTAAGAGCGGTGTGCGAATCGATAATCATCTTTTGACATCACTAATTACGGTTTTAGCGCACCAAGTACATCACGAATTTTACTACGAATTTACGTCATACGTTATATATATTACTACTCCATATGTGAGAAAGAGTCAGAGCTGAGACTAAATCCGTTTTTATGAATGAAACGGGTGAGAGGCAAATAGTTTTTCATGAATGAGAATGTTAGTAGCTATAGTGCTACTTTGCACCCCCCCCCCATACCACCGAAAATAGGCTCGCGCCAATGTATGAATCTCAGCCATCTATTTTATAGTTAGTAACATAGATAATACACTATATAGGATATAGATGAGCAACTCTGTCATTTTATTGAAGTAATGATAAGGGACTGTATTCGCTGATCTGGTAGAGATGTCGCTGTAACGTTATCATAATAATCTACTAGATGACGCTATACTGCATTCATATAGTGACCCTTATATAAAAATAGCATTTACAAAAAAATAGTTTGGCGCTATACCACTTCAATTTGAACGGACTTGGCATCTCCAAATTCCAGTTCAAATCAAAGAGTAGCACCAAACTATTATTCTAAATAAGGGTAACGAATAAAAGATTAAAGCTATGTAATATTTAATAATTTTTATTTTTTACATCTTTTTAAATAGTATGTCAATTCAGGAAACACTTGAAAAATACTTTTAAAACATTTAAAAAAATATCAAGCGTATACAAATAATAAATGTTCATCAGTTTACACGTTTATTTGTTGAAAACAACTAACTTTGCGTACGTACTACACTCTATAATTAGTTTTCATAATCATAATCTTCATTTGCTGTAAACCTGAAATCACACATTTAAATTTTTGTAGCTATAGTCAAAATCAGGCCAAATATTTTAAATGTATACCAATATAATGTAACCGAAAGTGTTAAAATATAATATTTATTACGAATAACCACATATTTTTTTCTAAAAAACAAAGTTAAAGGTATTGTGGCACTTATAATAATTTTATTTAGTACATTTCAGCGAAATAGCTGCTCTAACCCTTTTGTGCCGAAAGCTGATAAGTTGCTTCTCACTGCGCTCTCATAAAAATTGCATACAGTCAGAAATAAAAAATATACAAACAAATATAAACAGGTTTTCAAAAATCCACACGGCGCTTACTGTGTAATACCTTTACCTGTGTGTTCCCTTCGAGTAATCTCTTTTTTTTGTTATGTAGGTATTAGGTAATAGGTATTATTTATCTTGTTGCAAACTCATTTTTTAATATTGTTTGTTTTATTTGTCGTGAATTTTTACTCCGATATGCTGTATGTCTTATTAATCACCGTGTGGTATAGTATTCTCCAGGTGACAAGAGGGCTGCCTCCTTTTTCGCACAAAGAATCAGCTTAGCGATTCAGCGCGGAAACGCTGCCAGCATTCTTGGGACCATTCCACGTGGGCATGATCTGTATAGTCCTAGCGTGTAAGTAATATAAGATAGATATAACTTGTACATTTTTGCTGTAAATAAAATGTTAAAATTAATAAAAATTTGAATAAATTTTCGATTAGGATTAATCGATTTATTTTGTATTGAGGAAAATCGATTATTTACTAATCGTGACAATCTCCAAGTGACATCCTCAATTTTAATGAGTGACAGTGTAAAATAGAGAAATAAGAAAAAGTAATAGATGACAGAGCATCAGCAGACGGTACGAAAGGTCCCCTATATATCATAGATAGTGTATAACAGTGTTTTATATACGACGGAAGGGATTCATGTCAAATATCAATTAGGGATGTGACGTGTTAGTAGAAAAAATTGATTATTAAATAATCGTTTTTTTTCCTTTAATAATAATTAATTTTTTTTTAAATCGAATTTATCGTTTCAAAATAATCAATAATTATTTAAAATGGCAGGTCGCTGTTACGTGGGGCGGTCAGACGTACACGTAACTACCAGATCATCTCAAGCGAGGCGGCTTGCGCCTTATCCGGGTTTCTCTACGGGACCTAAAAGCCAAAGTTCTCGCTTAGGCCTACCGCCGCAAAGCTAACGCCCGTTCATCGTGGACTGTGGAGAAACTCTGGGGTTGTTAGAGGTTGATTAACGGAGAGCAACTCAGGTGCAAAATTCTGTACCGTCGCAAGTTAGCAAGTGTTTTCTCGTTTTTTTCCAGTGTAGTACATAATATTAGGTAGTGAGTTCTCAATAATGTTTGTGTAACGTGAAACATTCGCCTTGCTTATGTTTCTATTTAAGACAACAACCAAGGGGTTGAAAATCTTTAAGAAGCACTTTTTAGATCGCCGCCAGCCTCATCTCTTTGTCGGCAGAAAAATATGTTCATAAATTCATGATTATAAACCATCAAAGTTTGAGTTTGACAATGTTTATGTTTACAAAATTAAAATTATTTGCATATTATTAACTTAACTTACTACTTACTCATCTTATTATATCTAACACATTACAGCAAATAAAGATTATGATTATGATAACTAATTACAGATTGTAATATGTAAAGTTAGTTGTTTCAACATATATAAATGTATATACTGGTGGACATTTATTGCTTCAATACGTTTGATAATTTATAAATGTTTTTACAATCAATTTTTTTGTCTAGCTTTTCCCGAATTGACTAACATACATAAAAACAAGTTAAAAAATAAAAGTTTTTATATATTAGCTTTAATCTTTTTTAATAACCCTTTTTTTAGAAGAGTAGTTTGACTTTGATGCTACCTTCTGATTTGAACCGGACTTTAGAAATGCCAAGTCCGTTCAAATTGATGTGGTAAAGTGCAAAAATATTTTCTTATAAGTTCTATTTTTATTAAGGATCATTATAATCATACAGTACAGCACCATCTAGTAGATCATTACCGTAACGTTGCAGTGACATCTCTGAGACGGTAGAAAAAACAGTTTCCTTTCATTACTCGACTAATAACACGGATTATTTATTTATATCCTACATAGTATATTATCTATGACAACAACTATAAATAGCACAAACTTGGATAAAGAATACACTGGATGCCGCCTTAGCTATTTTTGTGTGTCCGTTTTATGCTTGTGTGAACTTTTAGAACTGCATTAGTGTGCGTGATTAGGGAAGTACTTAGCTTATCAATAAGCTAAACTAGGCATCGATAATTATCGAAGCCTAGCTCAGGTACTGTAAAGTTAATATACAGTTGTAACCAACCTAGTTGGTTTACTGTTCAGAATAGATTTAAACATTTGAATAGATTGACATAATTTCCTGAGTGTACAGTCTGCAGTATAATGTCATGAATTATCCGATGCACATCTTTACTGCATATCTTACTGTGATGGGTGGTTCTCAAAAATGGTATCAGTTAATTGACTGTGAGCCTAGATTTACCAAGGAATCTTTTGAAGCGTTAAAAATAAAGTCGAACGTGCAGCCCATACTCGGTGCTTTATGTATAGATGAAATGTTAACATAAATGTTACTGCTTCAGTGGCCAATGGAACAATATCATCATCCACATTATTCCCAACATTTACATATCCGTGAGACCGGTGACAGCTTTTATCCACTGATCTCTTATATGTGGGCATTTAGGAAACCTAAGAAAATAATCTAAAATTAGAGAATTCGCATTTACTTGGCTAGTAAATATAACTTTGACTAATATTTATCGATACATAATAATTCGTTAGTATGTACATCACTACGTAGGTAACACAATTCAATCGAATATTTAATGATTAATTTCTATGTTTTATCAGTATCCCACACTCGTGCCGGCTAGATAATATCAAACTGTACTGATACATTATAATCTGAAACGCTTTAAGTGAATAAAACGCTTTAATTTATCACGCAAATGAGAGTCAAAGATTTACTTATGAAATGGTAATTCCGTGTTTTTAACTCCGCCTTTCGTTGTTCTTGATGGACACGTTAAGGCAGCACACGACATATTCCACCTTTTTTGAAAAAATATATCAGTAACACTCGTATTTGCTTTAGATTTCAAGAAATAATCTTCAACAAACTCAATGTTATGGCCTCATTTGGTGTCACCAACTGGACACATTTTTAGCGACGTTGCCAAACTTCATCACAATCTCTTTCACTCTTATGTATAGTTCGCGATAAGAACAGAGACAAACGATAAATCGCTTACACACAGACGCAAGATCGGCAACGTCTTTTGGCGCCGTCCAGTATATACTACGTCCATGAGCACAAACTTCAGATACATATACACAAAACAGACTATCAAATATATAGAGATACATATGGGTATTGGTATTATATATAATTGGGCTTTATTTTTAAATTTTTCTGATTCCCTATCGTAACGATCATATTCTTTGTAAAACTAAGAGATCAGTCTTCAAATAATTTATAGAATTAGGTACTTTAGGTTACTTTGCGGTGATCCATAAAACAAAAGTAATATGATTACAATATATATACCTACTAGCGGCCTGCCCTTGCTTCGCACGGGTATAAAATATATATCCCATGTCAGTCAGTGTAAGAAAAATGATCAAAATCGATCCAGTAGTTTTGAATTTTTTCATTACTGCCCGAGGCCCGCAAGCGTTAAATTTGGAGAAAAACAATTCCCTCTCCCTATACCAAGACGATTTCCTGCTATCTTTGGAATATCTAAACTCATATTTATAGTACATTTTTACTTATTTACTTTTACATTTTACCTATGTATTTTATTTTTACAATTAATTACAGAATGTCTTTAAACAAACTCTAAAAGATTCGAAGTGCTATAGGGTGAAGCGCGGCGTCCTTACGGCATTTTAAATCTGTAATATCTCCGAAAATGTTCACTTAAATTGCATGCTGTAAACGGCCATATTGATCTATATTAAATCAACAATTTATTTAGGGTACTCAATTGGATAAGGATTAATGCTGTATTGTATAAAAATTGCTTTGAACATAAGGCATCATTTTTCGTAAAAAGTAAAAACTGCTATTGTGGATTATCCATAAGAGATAGATATATACCATCGCGGACTTTTCTGTAGACCTTTTTAATGTGTACAAATACTTAGTACATCATTTTGATAAATCTCGTAGGGTTTAGCCTGCGTTTGCAATGTAAGCGGAAAAAATGTAATTATTTACAGAAACCTCAAAAATTACAGTATTTCTCTACTTCGTATTGAATGTTATTATACGTACAAACCTTCCTCTGGAATCACTCTATCTATTAAAAAAAACCGCATCAAAATCGGTTGCGTAGTTTTAAAGTTTTATGCGTACATACGGAAATATGGACTTTGTTTTATAATATGTAGTGATGATACAAAAATGATTTTGCTATAATCCGAGATAAAGTAAAAATAGAAAATATATATATTTCTAAATGTACCTAAAAGATACGTTATTATTATTATAACTTTTAGATTAGTTTTCGTTGATGCTGTTTGATTAATTTTGATTCATAACCCAAAAACACGCCCACTAATGGAGTTTATTGAAATGTACTAAAGTTAACATCTACGAAGTTCGGCATTTAGTACGAAATAAATTATATTTTTAATGTTGATAACGTTAATCTGACAGAGACAGTGCTTTCATCCTGCTTTCCAAACATAGTTAGAATAATGTAGAAAAATACAACATTGATTTACAACAACTTTATTTAGCCAAAAAATTACACTAAATACAAAATAGAAAAATAAATAATAAAATAAAAAAAATAGTTTTAATAAACTGAAATCGCAATATACTATTTGCGAAATTTAATTAGTTTAGCATGGTGTGCTATTGCTAAATATATCCGTAATCACATCTGCTGTCAGATTGTGATTTTTAATTTACCATATCTGTGGGTTCCTAAAGATTTTATATTAGGAAAGAACCTTGGATAAAGATATATACTACGTCCATGGAAAGAACAATCATAAACTAACTAAAATAATTCATATTATTCAAACCATGGACGTAGTATATACTCTTTATCCAAGATTCAAACACTTAAATATATCTTAGCTACTCTGTGGTTTGCATAGACTTTATTCGTATTTTTCTATGAAGTTGTAAAAGTAAGATGAGGAGGGCAACACTGGGTTACAATTTCTTGATTATCTAAATGTTAGGATTATGTTTGATTTGTCCTGGATATAAATAGTTAACATAATGTTTCAGTGAGTATTTGAAAATATATTAAAAGCAATAATTTTAAACAGTCTTGTAAACAACTTTTCCTTCATTATATTGGGAGTGTCGTACAGATGCGCTGACCTTCGTTTTGATGCACAACGCACAACAAAGCATCAAATTGACGGCTGCCCTATTTTCACAACAATCTTTGGATTTATTAATTAACTATTTCGTGAAATGCAATTTCTGTGATACACCATTATCTATAAATGTGAGACTTTATTGTGCAAAGTGCCGCGTATGTGGAAAATAAAATGATTATGGAAACGGGGACTACGCAAACAACTTCTATTGGTGTATGTTACATTACCACAGCAAAGACTTTCTTTTTGACTTTTAGGACAGCATTATTACACCCGGAAAAATAATTTGAAATTGTTGTCAAGATGAATGAAAGGGATATTCCAAGTGTCCCTATTACAACATTAGCAGGAGTAGCCAGTTTGACTGACTGTAAGTATTAGTTAGACATAATTTTATGGTGGCGGAAATAGTACACAGTTTACCGCCGTTTTTGTATTTTAGATTTAAAACTAATTTAACTCGTCAAAAGTTGTTTTTGTTATTATTTAAAAATAACTTTACATTTGTATACAATTTAAATTGTGTTATTTATTTGAAAAATGCCACTAAAAAGTATCCAATAATAATTTAGCATACTTAGTATGATTTATTATTATTCATAACAACTTGTAATTTCCAATCTACTTTTTATAAGAATATTAACTTATTTTATTATATTTAGGCTTTAAGTAAATATTTTTAAAGTACATTAATGACTATTCCTTACCTAATTTTATAATGCAAGCTTAATTAAAGGATTATTTTTACTGATTGAGTCATAGTCATATAGATTTGTAATTGTTCTAAGTTCAAGATTCATTTAAGTACATTGAATATAAAGTTGAAACTAATATGATGAAGTATTATTACATTTTTTAAATTGTTTTCATCAATTTCTGTAAAATAAGTTATTTAATAATACTTTACTAGTATACTTTATTTAATAATGTAGGTACTGTAAGTAAGGATTCTTGTAGGGCATTTCTCTCTACTTGATCTTTATTTTATAGTATAGTAAGGAGTTAGCTTGATTATGGCTATTATTATACAGTATGTATTTCAATAGATAGAAGTAACTAAATGGTTAGTTTTAGATAGAATAGTAATAATTCTCCTGCCCTGTGTTTTCTGCAATAAATGTAGCAGTAAAATTTAGTTATGAACTGTGGGGTAGTGCATGTAACTCTAGTATAGCTACAAAGAGTTCAAAATAATATTTTGAACTGTTTATCTAACTTACTGTGGTCTGTTTCCTATCAAAAAATACATCAAACTCAAAATATTGCCACAATTAGGTAGGAGGTGTGAGAATTGTCGCACAAATACAAAAACCATCTTTTTAATTATCCCAATAACTTGGCAAATCATGGCTATTAGAAGGGTAATTTCCCAGGACACTCCATTTCTATTCTGAACCTATACAGGACCTAGGCAAATGAGTTTAGGCAGCAAGGGATAATGTCGAAGTTCTAATGAGGATCAACCAATACATAACAACACATCTAACAAATTTGGTCTTACTTCTAAGTCTGATCTCAGATGAAACTGAGATTTTTATTAATAGCAATGATTTATTAATTATAAATTTGATTTTAAGTTTTCTCTTTAGAATTATTAATGTCTTTGATGGTGAACAGGTTTTAATAATGTCAGAGAATTTTAAGAATTAGATGTTCTTTAATGTTGATTGTGTTTTTATAAAAATTTACTTAAAATAACTAACTTTAGGGATGATCAAGATTAAAACAATTTTTACAGTGTTACCAGTGCTTCCATTACCAACACCTCTACCTTCAACACTGAATAATAAGTCTCAACTATTTCACCCCCGTGTTGCTGAGGAAGCAGCTATACTGCTAGCAACTCGTGATGACAACTTAGTTTCCTTGTTATTACAATCTCTAATGCAAACATCAGTGCAACATATGTAAGTCTTTTTTTGTCATAGATCATTTTTGTGTATGCTATCTTCTAGTATAATTTTAATATTAAAACTATTTTTATATAGTTGTAACTTTTTAAAGTATGGTGATCTCCATCATCTTCCTGCCCTTATCCCGCTCTAAATAGGGTCAGCACAACATGTTATAAACATGCAGTCACATGATTGCGTTTTTACGACTGGCCGCCTGCCAGGCGTCAACTTATCTTAGTCGTATTTTAAGACACCTCGGTAAGAAAGAGGGTGGTCTATTGTACTAAACCGGATACCACACGGTGGTTCAACTTACCTTAGTCGCCTTTTACGACACCTCGGTAAGAAATGAGGTTGGTCTATTCTACTCAACCTAATACCATACAACGGGTCAACTTAACTTAGTCGCCTTTTACGACACCTCGGTAAGAAATGAGGGTGATACTATTCTATTCACCCAGATACCACACAGTGTGCGAGTAAACTTCAAGTATAAGAAAAATAAGTTTATAATGAACCTAATTTAAGATTGTAGATTATGGTTTCATATTAAGCCATTTTATTGTATATAATTCTGCAAGCACTTGTTGTAATTTACTTTATTAAAAATATTTATGAGGTTAGGTGCAAGGAAATAAATACAAATACAATTGTATACTTTTTCAGAGATTTAAAGGATGAAAGTATACCAAATGCAGTCAGCCCTGCACCACAACAAACAACCCCTGAATTATTAAAAGCAATATTACATGTAAACCCCAATGTATTTGACCAACAACAAAGAAATCACTGGGGTAACCATTTACATTCATCCAAGTTTAATGGAATGTCGCCTTCTTCCACTTATAATTATGCATCACATAATGCAATCCATTCAAGTCCTTCATCACATGTTCCAACTGTACATTCTGCTTCCATGCCCAATCAACAACTCTTAGCTCCCCCATGCCAATCCTCACCACATGTTAATATGGGGTCTCCACCTTCTCAAGCCAGGCCTGGCTGTCAAATTAACATTACCGCTCAAAATAATATTTCTCCACCCTGGAATAATTCAAACCAATCCATGGTATACACAAATTCTCTATCGAATACCACATGTCCGAACGCTCAGAATGGTGGGTTTTATAATAGTTTAGTACAAGATAATAGGAACTTTGGAACTAATATAAATGATGAAAAAGATCCACTCTCTATGTCACCAAGAAGTATGAGTGATCAACAAAAACACTTGCAGTCGGAGGACAAAGTTTATGAACAAGGTATGTTAGTGTTAGTAGTGTGATATATTTATCGTGAAAATATGGAGAAATGTTTACCCTAAGAATTTATTTCAGATGGTAATGTGGTAACAGGGCAATCGCCTGCTCAAGCCAGTGTAGCACCTTCTCCTTTACGACAAGAACCACAGGTGCCACAACCATCCATGGGTGCTCCATATGCACCTCCACCAATTTTACAAAACACTATACAGGAGAAGCAAGATTCTAATAAAAATACAACAGTTATGAACAATAGATATCCAGTTGTCAAATTAGGAAGGCTTTCTGTAAGTTTTCAAGTTTAAATATATTTTTTTTCATCACACATCTCTTTGCTAGGATCATTAAAGATTGTCACATTGTTTTAACACGTTTTTATATTATAGGTAGGCGTTTTTAATCATAGTAATATTCGTATTTATTAAAGCACTATAAATTATTCTACTAAACTTTTGTTCAAAATGATATTTAATCAAAAAGTTCTAACATGTACTTAAAAATGTCATCATCCAAATCCAGTATTAAAATGATATTAGTAATTGTTAATAAAGTATAAAATTAATGTCAGAAAAAAAATTAAATACAATTTTCTTAGTTCTTTAAATGAAGGGTGTACCTTCATTTAAATGATTCATTCATACACAATTCATTTAAATCGTAAAATTAGATGCAGTAGCTTGCAAGATGGAAATTTAGCAACAATGAATTATGGGCCAAGATACAGATTTCAATTTTTATAATTTTTTATATATTTCCCAAATTAATTTATTTAAGTTAATTATAATTATTATAAAATATCACAAAAATCAATTGTACAACATTCCAGCTTACAAACTTGTTAATTGAGGTAACTTGCATTAATATATATGTATTTTTTTATATTGCAATAGGAGGGGGTTTTGAAAAAGCACGAATTGTCAAATGATGATCGGAAAAGAAAAAACAGCACGGCAGAATCAGATTCAGATGACAATCTACCGTTGAAAGTTAAATCAAATAATTTTTTGCCAACTGTGGATAAGGAGAAAGAAGCAATAGACATAGCACGGGAAAAGAACTGGGAGGCTGTAAAGAGAAAACACGAGGAAGCTAGTAAAAAAGAAGAAGCGGAAGCAACTATTGGTAAAAAACTGTTCAAATTCAAAAACTTGTAAACAATTACTTTTGAATCTTCAATTCTACTGCTGGTTCGGAAAGCTGTTCCTACCGAGAAGAGCCAGCAAGAAATTCTGCGGTTTCTTTTTCAACATAATACTTATAACTAGTTACATTAAGTCATTACTATCTTGTACAGGGTCGAATAGTAGCTATATTCACGCATTCTTATCGTCCAAATAATCCTCAACAGTATTGTAAGCAGGCTTTTCGTATTAGCCAATATTGTTATATAGAAGTTTTTGTCATTTTATCATCAGTTTAAATTTGTACTAACTTTGACTTCATTATAATTTTCTTAAAACAGAAAATGGATGGTCATATTTAGCGATAGTGACTAGCTTATTGCCAAAACTAACTAGCACAAGTTCGTGTGCCGAGTTTTTTAATCATCTTTCTCTTGCCCTTATCCCACTCTAAGTGGAGTAGTCACAATATGTTTTTCTTTTCCATTTTCTCCTATCATTCGTCAATTGTACTCCTTTTATATGTATGTTATACTTCACACAATCCTACCATCTCAGTTTTCACCACCGAGTTTTTTTAATGTTTATAAATATAATACTTTTGATTCTCAAATTGAGATCTGTTAGCAGTGTTGGATCCGGAAAAGTAGAATAGACCACCCTCGTTTCTTACCGAGGTGTCACAAAAAGCGACTAAGCAAGTTGTCTCGCCGTTTTGTATCCGGCTGAGTAGAATAGACCACCCTATTTCTTACCGAGGTGGCCCAAAAGGCGGCTAAAGTAAGTTGACATCAGGCAAGCGGCCGGTCGTACAATACGTACCCAAATAATGTGAAACATGTTTATAACATGTTGTGCCGACCCCAATTAGAGTGGGATATGGGCAGGAGAATAATGAATGACGATTCTCAAATTATAACTACGTTATAGTAGAAGAGATTCTATCTATTGTATAAAATCTATTGTATATTGTATAAAAAATATCTAGTACTGTTTCTCTTTTCTGCTATATTTCTGTTTTATTGTTGGAATTTACAATAAAGTTTTATAAAAAAAAAGGATTAAATAACACATATTAATTATCTCCGATTTAATATTTGTAGTTCGTCCAAAATTACGAAAAGTCGAAAGGAGACTAGTACCTGTGTTAGAAATGTTAACGGTTGATGAACTTATGGAAACAAACACGTATCAGCGGTTTAACAAATTAATTGAGTCCGTTTTTGAGGCCACTGACGATGATGTGATAATAACAGACGAAATGGGTAAGTATATTTGATAAATACATTTAAAAAATATTAGCGAAAATATAAAATAAGTAAAAGTAAGTAAATACATAAAAAAAAACATTAGCCAAAATATAAAACAAATAAAAGTAAACACATAAAAAATAGCTAAAATATAAAACAAGTAAAAGTAAATACATAAAAAAATTAGCTAAAATATAAAACAAGTAAAAGTAAATACATAAAAAAATTAGCTAAAATATAAAACAAGTAAAAGTAAATACATAAAAAAAAACATTACCTAAAATGTTAAACAAGTAAAAGTTATTCTGGAAATAAAGTAATTTTTATTGACGCGTTGGTGCAGATGGCAGTTATCTTGTCTTAAGCTCCACGTATCGCAGATTCGATTCTCGCCCAGGGCCAACATTATCTATAAACAATTTGTTTGTTCTTCGAGTCTTGGTGTATATAAGTATTTATTTAAAATTATGTACTCGTATATATTTACCACTTATGTGTCACCCATAATACAAGTATTAAATTACCTTAGGGACGGATAACCATGTGTGTAATTCAAAAGTAATGAGAATATTACGCTATAATCCGCGATAGAAATAATAAATATAGCAAAATAATATTCTCATTACTTTTGTATTTGACCTCCGCAAAGTAACGCCTAATTCTGTCACAGTGGAGATAACTATGTAATTCAAAGAATCTTATTTGTTTCACTCATATGTATATGAGACAGTGAGAGCAAGAGTGGCCTAACTGACAGTTTCAACACTAAATTTCATTTCATTAATGAATAAGATGCTTAGGGTTAGTAAAATCACTACAAAATAAAAAATATCATAAAATAAGAGAGTAAGACCAGGGCTTGACAATAAGCCCTGGTCTAAAATAATTGCAACTTTACTGTAATATTTTGTTTAAGATGTTAGGCCACTCTTGCTCTCACGGCCTCATATTATAATGTATTTCAGAAGGGACAGATATTTCTGAAGATTTGTTATTACCACGTTATCAACTCCAAGAGCTATGTTCAGAAGCAGCAAAATTAAAAAATCTCGGTGCTATGGAAGCTATTCCAGCAGACAGACTTGTTCGATTGCTCAACATATTGGAGAAAAATATAAGAGCAGCCGAAAAAATGTCTTTAGTCGGAGATCCTGTTAGTATTTGAATGATACCAGCATTTTTTTTTTTTACCAAATATTGCTATAAATTAAATTACATTTTTCTATTTTGTAGGACGATAGTGAAGAAATGCGACAAATATGGATAGAGTCTACATTAGAAAGAGTTATGTGTGCATCTGATGCTTGCCTGACAGCATTGTATATAATGACTTCCCCTAGTATGCCTAAACGCATCTTTCTAGAAGATGTTATAGATAGAATTATTATGTTTATAAAGTTTCAACTTAATAATACTATATACTGTGTATATGACCCCGTGTACAGTATCCAGAGTACATCGAAAAAAAAAGGTAAGACTGTTGAAACTCTTAAGTCTTCTTAATTCAAATAATTCTTTATTCAAATTGGCTTTTACAAGCACTTTCGGATCGTCAAATTATAATGAAGCTACGACTGGTTCGGAAAGCTGCTCCTACCGGGAAGAACCAGAAAGACACTCGGCGGTTATAAACCTTAATGTATTACGAGTCTCACATAAAACTGCTTTTAAATCGTCAATAATAGGTATCCAGGGTATCATATCCTACTTTTCTTTAAATTTAAATTTATGTCTTCTATACAGTGAACGTAACACGTAAAAAGATAATAAATAAAGTTTGCTAATAATATGTTTAGTAAATAAAAAATTTCCTTAAAACTTTTTGTCTAAATGATGATTTTTATTAGAACGAAATATGATCATGGCAGTACCCTTTATTTAATAATCAGTTGTATAGTAAGTGCTTATAATTGTTAAACGATTAGGCATAATAATATCCAACAATCATGAATAATGTAAAGTGATGATACAGATCACCCCATCTGAAGACTGAAGTTCTATGTCTACAATATAGAACATGTTTATTCTTCAGATGGGGCTAGATAATCGAGATTTCCTGTATTGATCTGTCTTCCACAATGGATATGTAAAACCAATTGTGGTGGCTGGAATCTTGATGTAGGATAAATTTATTCTGGATTGAATTCTATTTATGGTGTAATTAATAGTTAAATTGATTTTGATGGTGCTTTTATTGGAAGGCAGATAAGGTCGCAAAACATAGGAAACCTATCTAAGCTAAAACTAGGTAAAACTTTGACACTGATTCCCACGCTGGTCAATCTATCTAGCACAGTTCTTCTCGGTTGTCATCTTCATTGCTGAAAGTCGTGTCCCTGTTAGTCCTTTGCAACTTTTTTAATTAAATTTCTCCATCAAGTCCAGCACTCGGCATCCTTTAGGGCGGTTACAATAGACAGACCAGTAAGGGTGGATATTTGGTCACACTAACGGGTCATCGCCCGCTAGGTCTTTATCCCTCAACCTTGCCCATAACAACCAACTAACACAGTTAATCCACGATGGATTTACACCATAAAAATATCAGACATAGATGTTCTTCTCTTCTTCTTCAACCGATGGACGTCCACTGCTTGATTGAGGACGTAGGTCTCTTCATGGGATCTCTTCTTGGGGGAGAACACACGGTTTTGTGCCGCTTGTATCCAGCGGCTTTTGACCCTTTTGAGGTCGTCAGTCCATCTAGTAGGGGGTTCGACACTGCGCTTTCCGGTGCGGGGTCGCCATTCCAACACTTTGAGACCCCAACGCCCATCGGTTCTCCGCACTATGTGCCCCGCCCACTTCAGCTTCGCGACCCGCTGAGCTATGTCGGTGACTCTGGTTCTTCTACGGATATCCTCATTTCATAGCTCGCTCCATCACTCGCTGAGCGACTCTGAGCCTACATGGGCACACACATAGATGTTATCGACATTTTTTCTGGATGTATTTTCACATGTGTTATTATGATAGTAAAATGTTATTCTAATTATTATATTTGTACCTAGTGGATGGCAGGAAGCGGCGTGGTGGAGGTGCCGGCCACGCCAGCAAACGATACGGCAGTTCAACGCGTGCAGTACGCGAGCTGTACACGCACGCGCACGAGTGTGTAACGCTACTCGCCGAACTGTTCGCCGCGCACCACCTCACCGATACCACCGTGCTGCACGCATCCACTGTAGGCGTTTCACCCTTTTTTGTGGAAAATATTAGCGAGTTACAGCTATCCGCTTTGAAACTCGTCACTACGGTAAGACCATTTAGTTCTATTTAGTTATATGATAAATAAATATATGAGACACACAACGTCGTCCGTCCCCAAAGTAAGTAACTTAATACTTGTGTTATGGGTGAGAGACAACTGGTGAATATATACATATATAATTTTTAAATACATACTTAAATACAAATCTCGGCGAGAATCGAACCCGCTACCCGCGGACCTAAAGACAGGATCACTACCCACTGCGCCAACGTGCCAGTCAAGCTGTGTATCTATGATACCCATAAATACACAGTTCCATACGACTTTCAGATCTAAAACTGCCCCTTAATGAAGTTGAATAAGTGAATTAACATTGTCAGAAAAATAAAAGAGAAATTTCCTCAAATTACAAAGTTTAAATCAAAGTAGATTTTTAATGAAATTAACAAAGAACTGTCTTGAGTCATCTATCGACCAATCAACATTCGAATATATGTCGACCAAATTTAAAATCCGAGCTATACTAACGAGTATTTAAATTTGAAAAGTATAAAATAGAAAATTAAAGTATAATTTAAAAGACACATTTTTTACCTTTTTACTTAAGGTAAGAAATCTTGATATTCAATATGCTAGTAGTCATATATTTACATTCGAATAGCATGGTGAGTCTAATATCTAATCTTTTGTTCAAGGATTAGAGATTAGACTCAGAGAGAAAGAATGCCTTTGCCCATATGTAGAATACTAAAAGGTCGTGACTTGAATATTCTTCATTATAAACATTGCACATTAAACATAGTTTGTACGGACGTAAATCTCAGGTAAAGTTCGTTGGTTTCGACGACGGAGTACTAAAAAAAAATACTAATTACTTAATATGTTACAGATTTTTACAAAATACGAACAACATCGGCGGCTATTACTAGAAGATATTTTAGCGTCAATAGCACGAATACCGAGTTCGAAGCATAACTTAAGGTCATTTCAACTAAGTTCAAATCAGCACATTCAAATGTTAACGGCACTAGTCCTCCAGCTCGTTCAGTGCGTTGTAACTTTACCAGAGACTCTGTGTAAATCACAGGACAAAGACAAGGAGAAGGAACACGTTGAATCTGAGAATAAAAAAGTGAGTTGTAAGATTGTAAAGTTAAGATTGTTAGAAGCTTGCAAAGCTGCAGACATATAAATGGATTTAGAAAAAGTTCGATATAGCTTGACATGATCCATATTGGTTATTTAGCGTGGGTTTTCAACACGTTTTAACGGTTTGGTTCTGTTCGTTTTATTTCTAAGAAAGATACACAGACACGCTCTTTATACTTCCTCAAATATCGTGTTATGTTTTAAAACGTTATGTGCTTAACGAAACAAAAACTGCAAAGCTACATAACTGCATCTCAAAAGAATGTATGGGATTTTGTATCGCGCTACTTTAGTTGGAGCACCGTGTGCCTACCAACAGTAACCAAGAATAAGAAAACATTTTCAGAAACCTAATCTCTTTGTAATAGAATATTTCGCCCTATCCCAAGAAAAAAGTAACATTATGCTTATGCATGGAGACGTAACTTTATCGGTTGGGGCGATTTGTTCAAATTTGCAAACGAATAACGTATAGGTGTTCGTATCATATTTAGGCAACTAGTAATTTACAAATCTTTGTAAATATTGTGTCATTGACACAGTATAGAGTGAAATCTTTAAAAAGTCTATCTAGTTTGTAGTCTGTGGTTATGCAAGCCGGAGATAAATAAAGACCCCCAAAGGTCCCATGTGCATTCTTTATAAAAGTTTCTCACCAGTCTTGTTATTAACTGTTGATTTCGCTGCATTTAAATAAATTTAATTTCATTAAAATTCATTTTTCAGCATGTAGATAAAGATCTTCTAATTATATCCAAGTATGAAGCAGCTATAAGTGTGGGTGGGACATTTCTGACGTCATTCCTGAATAAGTGCCGAAGTAGATCCGAAGAGGTCGACTTCAGGCCCCTGTTCGAGAACTTTGTTCACGATCTGTTAACAACGGTTAACAAACCGGAATGGCCGGCCACAGAATTGCTGCTGAGTTTACTTGGGACAATGCTAGTAAGTTACATTTTTTTGATATCCCTCTCACATCAATCATAGTAACTGATTTTATACCTTAAGATAGAAATGCACAAAGCCTATAGTTATAGCATCACACTGCTGGTTGCAGCCATTGGGGCCGTTTATAAAATACGTTACGCTCTTTCCAGCTGTCGCGCTGTGTTATATTTTCTGTACTGCCAAAGATATCATCACAAAAACTAAAATATTTTTTACCCAACTAGAAATTTAGGTTACATATATCGATCGGTTATCAAATCGGTTATCGGTTGTAAAAAATAAATAACTTACAGTATTTAAAAAAAACGAAAGTGTAGACGTGTTATGAAGGTTTATACCTATAACTCTTAAAAGCCGGAATGGTTTTTTTATTGTATTGTGAGTAAAGTTATGAGATAATCAGAAATTTTTGTGGGTACGGTTGAAATAGTGATATTTTGTTGTTTCGCTTGCAAAGACATATTTTGACTGGTCCGTTGGAACAGTGGGTAGTGACCCTGCCTTCAGCTCCGCAGGTCGCGGGTTCGATTCCCGCCGAGGGCCAACATTTTCTTTAAATGAATTTGTTGGTCTTTGAGCCTGGGTGTATATTTGTATTTAAGTATGTATTTAAAAAATATATAAGTATATATTCACCAGTTGTCTCTCACCCATAACACAAGTATTAAGTTATTTACTTTGGGGATGGACGACCGTGTGTGTAAGTGTCCCATATATTTATTTATTTATTTATTTTATTTATTTCTGGTAGAGAACTACCATCGCTTGAAAAAGAATAAGATAAAAATTGAGTTCAAATATATTTTATTTTTTTAATTTTGATGTAGAGAATGTTACTGATTTAATTTTGTTTTGAACAGGTTAAATACATGTCAGATAAATCAATGGAGATGCCGGTACGTGTGGCGTCGCTCGAGTACTTGGGCCTAGTAGCGTCTCGGCTGCGACGAGACAGTGTCACATCTCGTGCAAAGCTCGCTACGATGGATGCTGTGGTGCGCGATATACGTGCTGAGGAAGAAAAAGATGGCTGCCAGCCACAGGTAACATAACTGAAAGTACTTTAAATTTTATGCTTTCTCTTATATTTAATTAATAAACATAGTTGTTGTTTACTGAATTTAAATATTCTATGGTAATAAATATTTAGGTGGTTATTGTAGTAACACACTAACTTAATTCAAATATACTATACATACGTCGATAAATATTACAGACACTTACATCCGGATTGGATGAGGACGAAGAGAGAACAGAATTTCTTCAGAGGGTATTACTTGATTACCTAGCTATTAATGGACAAAAAGACCAGGCGTGGAATTGCGCGAGGCACTTCTATATCACACAATGGTATAGAGATATGGTTGTCCAACCGAAAAGCTCGTCTCCAACAAAAAGGCCAAAGAACAAGGGTAAAAGAAAATTTAAGGACGAGAGTAGTGAAGAAGACACAGAACCTGATGATGACAGTGACAGTGGATTGAAGGAGTCAAAATCAGAAAAAAAACACGCCTCTAGTGCAATAATGTCTGCAGAAAAATTTAAAACTATAGAACGGCGGAAACACTTTTTCCTTGAAAAAATTAGACCATTCCGATATCAAGGTGGTACACAAGTACAAGTGATGCAATCTTATATAGATTACGGTGGAGCTGAATTAATTTCGCAATATCTAGCATCGAAAAGATCATTTTCACAGAGTTTTGATAGGTATCTCAGAAAAATCTTAGTTATTCTTTGTGAAAATACGATAGCTATACGGACAAAAGCCATGAAGTGCTTGACGATGATCGTCGAGGCCGACCCCGCGGTGCTGGCGAGGCCAGATATGCAGATAGGCGTGAATCGGTCCTTTCTTGATCAATCTACAGCAGTGCGGGAAGCGGCAGTTGATCTTGTCGGCAAATTCGTGCTCAGTAGGCCAGATCTTATTGATAAGTATTACGGAATGCTCTCGAATAGAATATTGGTAAGTTTTGTATGTCTTAACCAATATAATAACACCAACTGTCTTGCTCAAAAACATGTTAAATAAATTATTAGTATATATTTAGTAGCATTTTCTATATTCTTTTTTAATGAAGTACAGTAAACAAAATATTTATTGTAATCTAGCCATGTAATATGACTAAGTAAGTAATTTATCTCTAACCTATTCTTATACAATTTCATACTTATGTCTCAGAATTAGTCCATTGATATATCTTAAATAATTAAGACACAATGTTCACGTGTTGCACTACACTACACTGTCACTATACACTAATTCAAAAGTTTTGACCTTTTGAATCCTATCATGAGATCCGTAAATTAACTGGTATGTTAATTTACGAACGGTATGTTTTTTTTTGACAAACTCTATACATATTCATGTCTCGATGTTAGTCAAACTATAGTTACTTCATAATTGCTGCTTGATAAAATTTCTTGTGATATTTTAGGATACTGGTGTCTCTGTGCGCAAGCGGGTAATTAAAATATTAAAAGACATTTGTATAGAGTGTCCAGAGTTTCCTAAAATACCAGAAATTTGTGTAAAAATGATTAGAAGGGTAAATGACGAGGAAGGCATCAGAAAGTTAGTGATGGAAGTTTTCCAAAACATGTGGTTTAGCCCTTGTTCAAATTCTTCGAGGCACGGGGCTCTCGACATTACCGCTGCGACTGCTGACCCACTCACGAGGAAGGTCCTCAACATAACAGATGTAGTGGTATCCTCAAGAGACATGGGCCTTGAGTGGTTTCAGCAACTGTTGATGAGTGTAAGTGTTGTAAATCAGCTGTATAAATTTTGAAATGTGTTCATTAATTACCGAGGATAACTTTTTTTTTCAGTTGTTTAAGCCTAAAGAAGATAAGGATGATTCTACAAAAATTATTTATCAACCACCGAAGTCTCTATTGTTAGCTTGCCAACAGATTGTTGACTGTCTTATAGAACATTTGCTTCAGTTGGAGGAAACCAATACAGATGGTAATTTTTTTTTGTGAATGTTTGCTTAACTTGTATGTTCAAATTTTCATTCAAAATTTTGTTGTCTTAATTTTTAGGAACTGGATCATCTCAACGTATTTTAGCATGCCTTTCTACTTTGCATTTATTTGCAAAAATTAGACCTCAGTTGTTAGTTAATCACGCGTTGACGTTACAACCATACCTCAGTCTTAAATGTCAGGTAAATTTTTTGACGTTTTCTTATATTTCTAACGACGTAAATTTATGATTTAAATCCTTTAAAACACTATAAAACAATCATAAAACTAATTTTAATAATAGCAAAATAATTTTATTATTACTTTTATATTATGGATCTCCGCAAAGTAACGCCTAATTCTATAAATCATAAAACTATTTTGCTATACTCAGCAGTGAGCGCATATTAATTTTATCCTCAAGACTACATTTATACCTGTATATAAGTATTTACTTAGTGCTTGACGTAGCGATCATTTAAAGCAGGATAAATTTTCAAATCCAAACTTTTCAAGACTTGTATAATATATTTGATGTTTAAGCGTTTTCCTTACTATAAATTAAATTCTATGTGTAGGCAATGTGTAGGTAATTTTACGATTATAAGTGTATACCCAGACCTACGTATGATTCACCTATTCTGATGAAATCACACACACGCAAAAGCATGCAGGAATATATTTTAAAGCTCGTATGGCTCTCTTTGATCATCAAAAATCTTTCCGATATTAGCTGCTTTATCCCACAGCATTATTTCGTATAATAGAATGTTGTGACCAAAGGCAAAATAAACAAGTCTCGATATTTAAACGCTGGTTAACTACCTAGTCTATCAACAGCGTAAATGGCGGAACTAAGCCATCCTACAAGGGCTGATATATGGGTGCCCATTCTAGTTTCTTCAGTATTGCCGTATTCTTCTGAACTCGATGTCCGATCTAATTATGCTTGGTACACATTTTAAGTCTTTTAGTAAAGGATTATGTCTTAGGATTCATACCTGATTTATTTTCCTTAATCGTACTATCTTGCATACACTAGAACAGGTGTAGAATAAGTTCAATACCTAAGATAAAAGCATGTTATAAATAAAAAAAATTGTAACCGGCATTGACATTCTTCCAGACACGACGAGATTGTGAGTGATTAATTTATTGTCAAGTAAAATTTCCACATTTATGTCACACTTACTTAGGTGAATGTTGCTGATCCAACGCAACGAT
The DNA here is from genome assembly GCA_947086495.1 of Morpho achilles. Lineage (NCBI taxonomy): Eukaryota > Metazoa > Arthropoda > Insecta > Lepidoptera > Nymphalidae > Morpho > Morpho achilles. Next base: position 9,671,236 of record CAMTZB010000019.1, on the reverse strand, counting down.
TTTTAACAATTTGTTGAAATTAGGCCTTGGTAAGGATTTATTAATGGTACTCCTTAGGTATCTTAAATTATTTCTTAATGTTGTGCCAAAAATATTTTTTTCTAATGTTTAGAATCAAAATGAGCAACAAATAATGTCAACGGTGGCGTCGACGCTGGAGTTAGTGGTACCGCTCATGGAGCACCCAAGCGAGGTGTTTCTAGCACAGTTAGAAGAGGATGCGGTTAAATTGATCCTGCAACGGGGCCAGCTCGTCATAGCGTCCTGCATCGCGTGCCTTGCCGCCATCGTTAACACCCTAACGCACAATTATAAACTCATTAGGGATGTCTTCAATAAATACAACGGTGAATATGATAATGCATTCATATTAAAATGTCGATCGTTGTTATTATTCGCAAACACAAACTAAGTTTTTAAATTGGTTTGTTTTCAATAATAACAAAAATTAAGTATTCATTATTTTTCTATATCAACTGTATAGGAATTTTAATTGACCGAGGTTATTAGGGTTTACAGTGATTTAGATGAATTTTAGTGAATGAGATGAATTTGTGCGAATTCTCGAACTAATGAAAAGAATCTATGTAATGTATTGTTAATGTGGCATAATTGGATAAATATTTAGCAGTTTTTTATGTCTTCTTATTTTTACTTTCTTATAATGTTTATTATAATTTTTAATATTGTCTTGTGGTTCCTTTCAGGTGTACTATTACAATGGAAACAGAGTTGGCAGCGTAATCCAGAGATGACGCGAGCACTGCACACGAGGCCTCATTTTCGGAGATCGCTTTTTATTGTAGGACTATTGTTAAGATATTTTGATTTTACTGATAGTACAGTTATAGAAGGTTTAGCGGTTAGTATTTAAAAAATATTTTCTATATTTTAATTTACTTTACACACAGATCCTCATAGTAGTGATAGTGTCTTTGGGCATATTTATTATAAAGTTATGTCAGAAAATGCGGTTATAATTTTATATGTATACACGCGAAAGATAAAAGTTTACTATTACTTGAGTGAAATTGGTATTGCTGGTTTATAGTCCGTGGACGGGGCTGTTGGATAACCTTAAAATTAAGATAAGATATCATACATTGATTTAATTAGTGTTAGCTTTTCAATTGCCTCATTGGAAATTAAAAAAAAAACGACTTAAATTTTATTTTAAAGGTCACGCAAAGAGGGCTAAACTTTGGGTTAAATTAAATTTGACTATGAATTGTTTTTGCATAACTGTTGGTTACGTTTTAAACAAATAGTTTATTTGCAGAATGATATAAAAGAGCAGGTGTATATGACGTTAATGTTTTTTGTGGGACTGGAAGATGAAGATTTTGTATCGCACACACTTAAAGCTTTAGGGTCGGTATGCGTAAGGCATTATGAGTTCATGTTAAGGCCTGAACTGAAAGAGTTTTACCATCAACTTCTCACCTCAGAACTAGCGCCCATAGAAATGAAGGCTGATGTCCTTAGGAACGTTGAAATGTACTTACAAGAAGAAGAGCAACGAATGATTAGACAAGATAGTGAATGTAAGTATTAACAAAAATATTGGAGTCTTCAAAACCCTGCTGTATTAATAGTCACAATCTTATGTGATTCCAAGTCGTCTTGGTTCATACTTTTGTTCGTAATTCGTGTATTAAAACTGACATTCACATTTTTTGGTTTATAATAAACAAGAGCCAAACCTCAGTATATTGCCAAATTGCTATCAGCAGTTGAACAAAGTACTGACATTGGGCTCAAGCTCTCCCAGTTTAGCCTATAGTTGAAAATTTTATATGAAGTGTGCATCTTTTATTTTGTTCTAACTTTAACATAAAACTACCTAAGGATATCATGAGTTTTTCATTCATAGATTTAATGTTGTGAAACAGCAAAGTAAAATATATCCCATTTTTGGGAGAAGACTTGAAGCATAGTCTCGCCACACTGTTCCAATGCGGATTGGTAGGTTACATTCATTCATACCCCAGAAATACGCAGGTTTTTTCACTATGTTTTCCTTAACATCACAGCGCGTAGTAAATTGAAAATATCAAATATCAATATGATTTCAAATATTTAGTATTGATAATATTTAATTGTGTAATTTCGAAGATCTATTTGTTATCTTTACAAGACATGGAATATGTAATTTAGATTATTTTGTGTTATCCCTTACATTATTTGAAATACTTTCTAGGGTCAAAGCGGTCAAAGCACGAAAATTTAAAAGAAATGGGCGATGTTTCTTCGGGAATGGCATCAACAGTTATTCAGTTGTACCTGAAAGAGATCCTGGGCTCTTTTCTACACTCTAGTACCGTCGTGCGCTCAAGTGCGATGAAAGTAGTTCAACTCGTATTAGCCCAAGGACTCGTTCATCCTGTACAGGTTTGTAACATATTTCTATCCTATATATGTACATATGTACGTCAAACATTGTTTCAAAATCATATAGTACAATCAAACGGAAAGTGGTTACTTGTAATGTTCATACAGAACGCTAGTTGGTTAAACGCTGATAATTATCCACAGAAAAGTTGACGGTTCTTTTCGTTGCATATGATGAGTGTTTCCAGGTATGAATAATAATATACTACCATTATAATGTTGCTAGAAAAATATAATTTAAACATTAAGATTTATTAAGCTACATATGGAATTTTTAATGCATAATTTGTTTTTTACCCAGTTTTATTCCTATTATAATTGTGATGAAATAATGAGTTGAATTTTCTGTTCTTATTTTACAGATTGTGCCATATTTAATATGTATGAGCACTGACACTGAAGTAACGGTGTCGCATACAGCAGATAAACATCTCCAAGAAATAGATAAAAAATATCCAGGGTTCATTCATATGAAAGCGCAGCTGGGAATCAAATTGTCGTACCAGTTACAAAAAATATTACAGAGTAGTAGAAAAGGTGTTATTAGAGGGTTTAGGTAAGTTGCTGTTATGTCTAACGTCTTTCTACACTATACCTATAGACTTATTTGACAAAGTAAATTTAGTTCATAAAAAATCTATGAACATACAGTTTTACTTAAATTTTATCCTTTTTTCTTCTTCGATGTGTAAGGTCACAGACTTTGTTTTGCTCTTTTATATTGTTTACAATTGACATGTGTTACATAGGCTTCTTTATTAGACTTAGTTTTATTTATATCTTTTATCTATCTATGTTATACGCCGTGTGGTATCCGGCTGAATAGAATAGTACCACCCTCTTTTCTTACCGAGGTGTCGTAAAAGGCGACTAAGGTAAGTCGACCCGCCGTTTGGTATCCGGCTGAGTAGAATAGACCAACCTCATTTCTTACCGAGGTGTCGTAAAAGGCGACTAAGGTAAGTTGACCCACCGTGTGGTATCCGGTTTAGTAGAATAGACCACCCTCATTCTTACCGAGGTGTCGTAAAATACGACAGAGGTAAGTTGACGTCAGGCAGGCGGCCGGTCGTAAAAACGCAGCCAAATCATGTAACAGCGTGTTTATAACATGTTGTGCCGACCCCACTTAGAGTGGGATAAGGGCAGGAGGATGATGATCTATCTATGTTATCTTTTATACCATTGCAAATCGCCCTATCCGAATAAAGTTACATCTTCTATGTATAAGCATAGAAAATGTGACTTTATTCTTCGGATAGGGCGAAATTAATTAATTATGATAACTGAGCTTTCATACAAAAAGAAATAAAAATTACTTAGTCATACACACTTTAAAAGTTGCATGTATGTGACTATTCTTAGACCTAAATTAATATTTATATTTATTGCAACTCATTTCATATAAGCTATTCTTCCCTTTATTTTGATTGATTGATTATTTGATTAAGGTAGCCCTCGTAAGCTTTGACCTATTTCTGGGATTTGTGTAACCTGCCAATCCGCATTGGAGCTTATTTTGAATGTAATGTCTATATGTCTTTATCCAACAAGTCTTTCGCCAGCTGCGTGTATAAACAGCCTATTGATTTACTTACTTTTTGGCCATTTGACTATACAGCGACATTGCGTTATACAGTACGAAGTTAGTTGGTTATAAAAATTAATATCGGCCAATGTTACGTTTGGCAGAATTTAGCCTATAATATACCTTCTTTATTACTAATGTTATGGTAATGGTATAGTTGGTTAGCAACCATAGTCGTTCCATGATCATGTCTTCCATTAAAATTATATTAGAATAATAAGCGAACACTAGGTTCTGGATACTAATCCTACTATCACTACATAGTATAAAACAAAGTCACATTCTTTGTTTGTCCATATATCCCTATGTATGCTTACTTCTTTAAAACTACATAACAGATTTTGATGAGGTTTTTTTTTAATAGATAGAATGATTCAAGTGGAAGGTTTATATTTATAATAACATTCGATAAGGAGTAGAGAAATACTGTAATTTTTGAGGTTTCTAATAAATATCGTAAATAATTCCATATTTTTCCGCTTACATTGCAAACGCAGGCTAAACCCTACGAGATTTATCAAAATGATGTACTAAGTATTTGTACATCTCGAAAAGGTCTACAGAAAAGTCCGCGATGTTATATGTCTATCTCTTATGGATAACCCACAATAGCATTTTTTGACATTTACTTTTTACGAAAAATAATGCCTTATTTTTGAAGCAATTTTTATACAATACAGCATTAATCCTTATCCAGTTAAATACCTTGAATACATTGTTGATTTAGTAAAGATAAATATGGCCCTTTACAGTATGTAATTTAAATGAACATTTTCGGAGATATCACAGATTTAAAATCCCGCGAGGGGGCCGCGCTTCGCCCTCGAACAATTCGAATTAAATAGAGATCGGACGCGCAACTGTCGTTCTTTGAAGAGTAACCTCTAAATAAAACACGTTTGTATTGTCTAATAATGATAAGAAAGCTATGAATATGAAGTTGTATATGAAGACATTCTGTAATTAATTTTAAAAATAAAATACATAGGGAAAATGTAAAAATAAATATGTAGTATATGAAATTAGATATAGCAGGAAATCTTCTTGGTATAGGGAGAGGGGAATTGTTTTTCTCCAAATTTAACGCGTGCGGGCCACGGGCAGTGATGAATAAATCAAAACTACTGGATCGATTTTAATCATTTTTTTCACTGAGTGACAAACTATATATTTTATATAGCCCGTGCGAAGCAGGGGCAGGTCGCTAGTAATATATAAATGTGAAAGTTTGTGAGTATGGATGTATGTTTGTAACTGTTTCACGGCGGATCCGCTGAATCAATATCGATGAAATTTGGCACAATTATTCTCTATACACAGAATGACATGTAGGCTAGAGAAATCCTGTGAATTCTACAGGAATAAAATGACGTTAAAAACGCCAACTATTATCGACCTATATAGTCCACGTGAACGAAGTCAAGGGTAAAAATATATAGTTGAGAATACGCTATGTCAAAGATATTACATATTTATATTCAAAATTATACATTTAATATATTTTTTCAGGAAAAAAGACCAAGATGATTTGCCGACTGCGCTTAATGGTTTTTTATATTCATTGTTGCGAAATACGAGACCACAACGGCGGGCCTTAGTGTTATCGTTACTGAAGCAGTTTGATGATGTTTCTGTAAGTGTCTTAATTACTGCTAATATTTATATTATTTTAAATTTTAATTTTATCACATTGTTTTTAATTTTATCGTATTTTTTCAATTTTATCATTTTGTTGGTTTGGGTTTCTCCAAAAAACTCAACAGTTTTAAATAAAGTTATAAATATATATATTTTACCTTTAGCATAAGTATATATAGTTATTAAAAATCATGTTCTGTTATATATAAAATAAAAAGTCAGTAATGTGCCTACACTAAAATAAAATTGTTTTACTATTCTAGTATTTATCTCTTTCACAGACCGCCCCGCTGGATCAAATGTTGTACCTGGCTGATAATTTAAGCTATTTTCCATATCAAGTTCAAGATGAACCCCTTTTTATAATACACCATATTGATATTATTATTTCTACGTCGGGATCAAATTTACTACAGCTTTTTCGTGAGGTAATCATAAACCTTTATTTGTTCAGACTTGGTTAAGTATTCTACAAAATTAAATATCTCTTCCTCCTCCTGCCGGTATTCAACTCTAAGTGGGGTCGGCACAACATGTTAAACGTGTTGTTGCATGTTTTGCTAATATAACTATATTAGGACGGGCCTCCTGCCTCCATCAATTTATATTATTCACGTTTTATGACACCTCAGTAAGAATTAGGTGTCAGATGAGGGTGGTCTATTCTATTCAGTTCGATACCACACGGCGTGTCAACTTACATTAGTTGCCTTTTATAACATCTCGATAAGTAACGAGAATGTTGCATTCTACTCAGACGAATACCACACGGCGCACTACAAAGTTAAATATCTTTTTCAAATTTATGAAAACGAAAACAAAAGCCTAGTATTTCTTCTTCTAAGTCCCTTTTTTACGTGCAGGGCCTTATAAAGACGGGCAACGAAGAAAAGGAGCCTCTAGATGAAGAGGAAGACGAAGAAGAAGCGGAAGCGTTGGTGGCTCGTTTGCCGCAGCACACGAGGCCGCTGCGGGATGCCATGCGACAGGCCCGAGGCTGCTTGCTGCTGCTGGTACTCAAACAGCACCTCAAGCAGCTTTATGGCTTCACCGACGCGTGAGTATATGAATATTACTCGTTCGATATGTTAAATCGATTCATTACTGATTAACTTCTGAGATAACCAGTTATATTAAAACTGGTTGTGCCAGCCGCTTCGCTTGCATGGAAATCAGAGTGTCACCATTTTTTTCCCCAATTGATTTAATTTTATTGATTGATTGAAAATAGTTATCGTGATTTAATTATAAGACATTTTTAAATTACTTTCAGCGTTTACTTAGCGCACGCAAAGAAAGCTTTATAATTTGCCGTTTTCGCAATATTATTTATTACTGTTCCTATCCTATTCATCTTAGCGTGATGTTATATAGTCTATGCCTTCCTCCATAAATGGACTGTCTTATACTCGAAAGAATTTTTCAAATAGGTCGTCTGTCTTTTCTGAGATTAGCGCGTTAATCAAACAAAGAAACTCTTGAGCTTTATATTTTAGGATAGATATTTTATCTATCCTAAAATATCCATGCTTTCATCTATTATCAAACTCAATATTAATTACGATACATTATTTTTTTATGTATAATTTAGTATTACTGTTGTATTTATTAATGTTTAGATTTGAGGTTTAGAAAAGAGAGAAAAATTAAGGATGCTCCATTTTGGCGTAGATGCACATAGCATCTAAAATATATTTTATCAATTTTCCTTAAGATATACTCAATAGAAATAAAAATATTACAGAAAAATAAGTCAGTATTCACCGTCGGAAAGTGTGAAAGTATACGAGAAAGCAGTATCGCGGCGGCATGCGCCACAATTCGAGCCCAAAGCGACTATCGCGCAATTGCAAGATACTGATGACGACCAAGAACTTGACGAGCGTGGCCGTCGGCGACTCGTCGATGACTACCTCGAGGTACTATTATTCTTCTTAATTCCAACGTTAACAATTGAATGTGTCTATAGAGGATATTTTAGCTATGTGTGTAACTAAAGACACTCAGTGTATAGCTTTTTCCGTAGTCCCTTTTACATGATTCTATAAGGCCAATATTTACCGATCTCTACCGATGATTTGAATGAAAGGGAAATTGCATGGTCCTAGTCTGCACACAGTGTAAGCGTGGACCAACGTATTTTGTAATAATTAATCTCAAAATAATTAGGCCTTGTAATGCATGTAAAAATCTGTGTATATCATGAAATTTCTGAAAGCTTTTACAAATGCATTTAAAACTTAATAGAATTATAAACCAATCAGGTCCTTTGTATATAACATTTACACAACTCACAATGTTATGTTTGTTTCAGTTTAAACAGTTGATGTTAAAGTTCGACCCCGAAGAGGAGGAAGACGAGGAGGCTCCTGGAGGCGCGGGGGCGACGGGGGCGGGCGCGGCGGTTGCGGGAGGCGCGGCCGTAGCGGGTGCGGGCGCGGGCGCGGTGAGTGCGAGCGCGGCGGGTGCGGGCGCCACCTAGCCGCAGCCGCGCGCCGCGCCCGCCTCCCGCCCGCGCGATGGACTATAAAGTGTCAGTGTGACCGTGCAGCGGCGCGCCTCGCGATCGTTCCGCTCCACGCGCGCCCGCCGATCTCTCCGCTCGGCGCGTTCCGTTCCGTTCGAGAATGCTCGTTTTATTTTATATGTCGATTTAATTTATTGTCCGCGGCTCGGCCCAGCGAATGGGCGCGACGTGAAGTCGGCCGTCGATCTTTATTTTTTTTGCATAAGTTATATTTGAGAAAATCTTATTTGTTTTATATTAAAAAGTCTTGTGTGTAGATAATTTTTATGAAAAATATAAAGTATATGTAACAACACCGATTTGAGTCTTTCAAAAGCGTTCTTTTCCGGTAAGGGCCTTTAAACCTGTTCGGAATCGCCGAGGCGAGATATAGTAGGTCAATTGTTGTGCAAGTCTGTCACGATTGCGAGATAAAAAATGCATAATTTTTATACGTATTGGCGTCTTTGTAATATAGAATAAAAGATATATGTTGATATGGAGGGTACTGCAATAAAACTGCATTTCAAATATTAATAATAATAATAAGAAAAAAACATAGATTTTTATATTTTCTTTTGTATTTATACCCCACTTGTTTTAAATATCCATTATCCAAATTGGAGTAAAGTAAACCTCGATGAGAAATAATAAAGAGCCTTGTATATTATAGAATATATACTTCAACGTATGTTTATTGTAAAAATAAATAGATGGCGCAATACCTTTATTAAAATTGTTTATCCATAACTCAAAATCATAGAAAGACTAGAAAAGAAACTAATAAAAAAATTATGTTAGTAAAATCAGTTACATCTAACATTAGCAGGTATATTTATGTTTGATATTAACATGTTATTTATTTATATTTTTCTTACATGAGGCGGACATGCTAATACAAATAATAGTTCCAATAAGTTTTTGTTACGTAGTAATACATCACATCATATTATAATTATATACAAAAGTTTATAAAGAAAGTTTAGTTTGCCTTTCCTCTGATATTGCGAATTTATTGCAAAGGAAAAATATAAGAGTTTCTGATGTCGGTTTGACTTTGCCCTCGGCGATTAACCTTTTCAAGTTGCGTATACGTTGCGTGTGCGGGTACTCTCGGGATGAAGACTGGTCTTTCTGAAAATTCAAAAGTAGTAAAGTCAAAACAAATCTAAATAATGGTAATTATAATAAGCTCTCTCAAGCACTTTAGAATCTTCTAGAATATGATTAATAAAGCTACAACTGGTTCGGAATGTTGCTCTTATCGATAAGATCCCTCAAGGAACTCGGTGGTCAATCTTTTGGCATTTTCAATTTCACATTATTTAACCGCAGTCCTGAATGAAGCTGTAAGAATTTTCAAATCCAGGCATTTTTATCAGTCTTCAATTTTGTAGTATGATTTACGTACACACAATTTAAACCTTTCTCTAGATTGGTCTAGGAGATGTTCTCTAGATGGTATGGATTGCGGAACTTTATTGTAGAAGAGAATACCGAGGCCAACGAATGAACAAAACAAGTCACGGTCTGTACTCTCCTATAGGCCTACTCTCCTTTTTTAGTAAAACTGGTTGCAGTCTTAACCCACCACGCTGCCTAAATGCGGTTTTGTAGTTATACATACACCAGTATTCTCTAAGGATATTTTTTTCATCGAAACGTGTGTGATAACATAGAAATATCAATTAAGAACATAAGTTTTACTTTAAAAAAAATTTACTCTTTTGCAATGAAGATTGTTAAATGCACATCCCTGATGTGCAAATACGCAGGTTTCAATAAAATGAATCATCTAGAACTTTAGAACTTAATAAAACAATAGATCGCAGGTTTGACAAAAATGTAGGAATATACCATAAATCCTCAATGACATCGGAAAAGTATAATTTTTAAAATAAATCTTAATACGATCGTCGCCCAACGCGTTTGTTTCTCCCGGAGCCAAATCAGTGGGGCAAGCCTGTAAGAAGGACGTGCGTTTCAACGTTACAGGAAATGGAGGCAAACTGCTGAACAACAAGAAGGAAAAAAATGTAAAGAAAACTACGACGTATTGTTCCAATATCGGAATTCATTACAAAATGTGTTTAGAAATTTTTAACGCACACCATACGATATCCTATAATATAATATGTTATCTTAAATATAATATAAAGTGGATGTGTGGTGTGACAAGGATAAAAAGGTCTGTATAAAATACTAAATGCGTATATAAAGGGAAGTCTGAAAGTTGCGCCCATTATAGAAAAGACTAGAAGTGCAGGATTAAGATGGTATGCAATGAGGAGGGATGTAAATCTCGTGACCAAACGAGTGTTAAATATGAGAGAGCGGCCTTAAAAGGAATTGTTGGATTGTGTTAAGTATGACATTAATGTAAAAGGAGTAGCGCCAGAGTTGACGGATGACAATTGAAGAGAAAACATGTGCCGACCCACTTAGAGTGGGATAAGGACAGGAAAATGATGTCATCCTAAATATAAATCAGTAAAAGTATAGTATATGTATATTTTTATGTTGTATATTTATATTTCAGTACTAGGTCCATTAAATTCGTTTTAAAAACTGGGCCCTCTTTCTATACCGTCTTATACCGTGTATTGAATAATGTGCCAATATATAAAACTTATTTTATAGCTACACTACTTGTTGTACTGTACTACTTGTACGTACACTTGTAAGGTAAGATATCTACATGGCGCAAGATTCAAAGTGAGTTTTAACTCAGTCCTTATATTGTGGCACAAATTTAAAATATTCATTATTCAAATAAACTTGTTAACAAGTGCTTTTGAATAGTCAACTCTACCGAAGGTTCGGAGCGGTTTCTACTGAGAACAGCCAAGAAACACGGCGGTTGCTCTTTTCAAAATAATAGTTACAACTAGTTGCATTTAATCATTTCTATTTTGTACAAGTAAATAAAATCTATAACCACGCATTATTAATCATCAGTAATTCTCAATACTATAGTAGGCTTTCTGTAACAACCTCTCTTTGATAGTGTTTTTAAACTGTAATGGCAAAGCTAAATTTGATTGCGGAATTTTATTATAGAAACATATGCCTAAAACCCACAGACCACTAATGTAATTTTGCAAGGCCTAAAGCTGGAGCCGCAAGCTTATCTCGGTTGGTACTTTGTCTATTATAAACATCACCTCATCATCCTCCTGCCCTTATCCCACTCTAAGTGGGGTCGGCACAACATGTCATATGATTTGGCTACGTATTTTACGACCGGCCGCCTGCCTGACGTCAACTTACCTCAGTCGTATTTTACGAGTCCTCGGTAAGAAAGAGGGTGGTCTATTTTACTCAACCGGATACCACACAGTTGTTTTATAATCCTTTATATTTTTTCATATACAAAAATTAAATAGCTTCAAAGCTATTTAATTTAAATAAATAAAATATACACACAATACGAAAAATACTGTACCTGTATTTTATCAGTTTGATCAGTTGGCGCTTCAGCAGTGGATTCGTCCCACATGATTGGATGCCATGCCCGACGAACGGGTTTTTCCTTCGGCGGCGCCGGTTGCGGCGGTCTCAGCGGCAAAGATCGCACATCTACGTATTCTTCCTCCTCTAACATCTCATATTTGTTACTCATTTTCGTCCTTAAAAAAATATATAAAAGCGACCGTCAATAACAGCGATTATTAATACAATTGTAAAGGCGAGAAACCAGTATCAAAATGTGTCAGCAAATATTCGCTTCAATGATATTGGGACCGAAGTATTTTTTTTAATTTGAGCATAAATTGTAAATAGAAAATCTATAATGTTACTTTAGTGTGGATGGTGACTACTGCGTGTCGCATGCTTAGTATTAACATGACCTATTTCAAAATTAGGCTTAATTTAGTTGGGTACATTGTAAACCTTATTTCAATGCCATCTGTGACATCACGCTACGAACCATCAAAAAAGCTAGTGATTTCTGGCTCTTCCAAATTATGCGTCTTTGACACTCTCAAGTTTTGTAGGCGCTTCGCTACGCTTTATTCTAATTTGCTACTAAACAACTTTTTTTTTTATTAGGTCACTTTCTTATCCATACTAATATTATAAATAAAGTCTGTCTGTCCGTCCTGTTTGCATTTTAACGTGAAACATTATTTACCGAGTTATCGTATAGGATAAAAAGATTGGTATTTTCTTTGGGAACATAAAAAGATAGGTAATTAAGAAAAAACTACACAGGTATAGGATATTTGAAACGAGTTAACGTTAACGTTATTGAGGTGGGAAAAAGTTTTGAATTTAGTTTTGCTGCAGACAGCAGTAAAATATATACATCACTAATAAACACCGTAAAAAGATAATACCAAATTAAATTTGAAATTCGAATTTGTAATTAAATAAATGTAAGTGGTACATAGCCCATTGGAGTTCCATTTTTACTTCAAATGCAATTTTATGCACAAGGCATTAAATAGTCTTCTGCTCTTAAAGGCATACGAAAATAATTTAAAAGATGGTTTTAGTGCCAAGAATTTAAATGTACACTACTATCACTCCACTTTTTCCAAAAACAAACAATACATCATAACATTGCTGTTTACAATTTTTTAATTTTAAGAATACACGAAAGTCTTAAAACGAATGAAACAATTTTTTTAAATTGAATTGATTGATATGAATTGAAATACCGAACTCGAGTAATGTTGGAAAGTTGCCATGTTACTAAAATTTGCATGAGGTTATATACATTTTTCAACAATCGGTGTTATATACGATACAGATTACAAAAATAAAAACTCCTGAATGAAGGTTCTTTAGAAAACCTGCACTCTGGCTGTAAATGACCTCCATTTCAAGTTATTCAAGTTTAGTAGCACTAATCATACCTACTTATCGCCTTACGGAGTTTCTTCACCTCAACGTACTTTTCGAAAAGTACGTGAATGTTTAATTAATACTTAGGTAGTACAAAGTTTATTCAAGTAAAAACTGAACATCAATTGCAAAAGAAACATATTAAAAGCAAAAACTCAACCTTCCAGCATTGTATCTAGCTCCGGTTCAATGCGCTTAGGATACATATTCAATAGAAGTTCGCCTGACATAATTAAATACAAAAAATGTTGCTATGCATCTCGCCTGTTTTAGCCAGGTTTTGAAAGACAAACACTTCTTTTCTGTACAGTAACTCAATTACAAAAATCAAGTGGATAGTCATAACCAACATAGCACAATGGTAAACGAGATTTTCTGTAAATCCGTTGGGAAAACACTAAAGACGAGACTGTGTTAAAGCAAATTATCAGTGTAAAACTGCTGCTGTCGTGGGAGATCAGAATCTACTACATACTTACTAACAAAAAAAAATGGCGATGGTTTTTTTAAACATATTATTAAAGTTTTACTAGTATGAGTAGGTAGGAGTATTAATCACTGAAAAAAAAAACAATATTACTCAGCAGAATTTTTGGTGTTTTTCTGGTTTGGTTTGTTTGGCAAACAGCCAACCTGCACTGAATTAGCATGGTGGGTCTAACTCTAATATCGTTAAAAAAATGAGACCGACAATACCGGAACGCTCCGCGGCACAATACAAAAATAAATACCTATGTACTCTACTCCGTGTGAAACAACTACGCAATACTTTTTTTTTATTGAATAGTACATTTGGCACAGAGACAAGATATAATTCCATAATAATCGAGAGATCTCGACCTCTATAGAGAACGGAGCAATCTCATAAAAACATTACTTGTTTATCGTAAATTTGGACGTCAGGATATCCTGTTTGTGTAACTGATCAAACGATCTTCATATAAAAGTTATTTATGCCGTAATTTATCACAGGAAGATCTTTATGAATTGTTAATATGTATTCTTAAACTAGCAGACAGGGTCACGCGTTGCTGTGTCTGTTTCGATTTTTCTTCATCTAATATTTTGGTGCGCGTTAGACAATCAACTTGTTCACTACATTTTCAACAATTGTCGTCATATTACAAAAGAAATTAAACAATATATTCACAAATTAAACACCTTTCTTATGAATAACTCTCCCTATTTGAGAAAACCGCATGAAAATCCGTTCAATACATTTTTAGTTGTAATAAACATCGCGGAGATTTTATATTCTTATATTATGTATTGATCTGCAACGTGCATGGTAAATAAACGTGTGAGTTGATGAATGCAATAGATGACTCGGTTTCTAAAGATTTTCCCGCTTTGTAATCTCTTATTACTACATTTTACCCAACGCATCCTGCGAAAGAAGCATGTATATAAAATAAAAATATCACATAAATTTAAACTTAATGCCGGCTAAGTAGCCGGCGTAGCATTTTTAAAATGAATGAAAAAAGAAAAAAAAATATGCAGCTATTATGAAAATAACCTGTTGCTTACAGAAAGAAAAGAGAGATTATTGAACAAAAATCACACATAAAAAAGTAATATCATTATAAAGTACAAATTATTACGTATTAAAATATATTTCTCTCTATATCTCTATGATCTTTAATTCAAACATCTTTAAGACAGGATAATAGAATATAACAGGAATATAAGAATATAACAGGATTTTGCATATTGTCGATTTTAAATCATGAAACTGTTTATACCTATGTAGCTAAATAAAGACAAAACTAAATAAACTGTGTACTCACGAATAAAAAACGATCAAGCACAAACTATAATACTTCTTGTTTTAGACCACTGAACTGCACTGAAGCCTTATTCAAGTTTATTATCGGCCGTTCAGTTTTATTTATAACCGTGAACAACAAATCAGTGAACTGAGGTATGACTAGAATGAAACTGAAATTAATTACTTTCTCCCGCTGCTTCAAGACCCCGATTTGCCAGCGATGTTCTTTTGTGACGTTGTCTTGGACAATTACCAGTAAAAATAAGAACATCACAACAATATTGACATGTAGCACGCTGACCGTATTTCATGCCAACAATTCTGTTTCTGTGACGTTGACCTGTTTCACTATCTAGGATTGCAAAATTAGAATTTTAATGGGAGTTACATTAAAGTTTTTACACTAGTATATAATCAATACAATATGTTTGGAGATACATCTCCAAGACAAAGACAGGCTAATTTAGATAGAGCTTTAATTTAGGAAAATTTGTTTCATTAGGAAATAAAAAACTGTTGGAGATTTTTTTATGAATCATTTTTCATTAATTTAATTGATATTTTTTTCTGAAATGGTAACGCATGAAGGTATATGATAATTTTATGCCACTTAACAATTTTCACACAATACAATAAATCACTTTTCGATAAAGATTTGCTGAAGGAATGCAATGAAAAACTGATTATATTATAAAATTCCATTTTAATTGAAATTTAAAACTAGTTAACAATAGATTGTTTGAGTAGAGTCTTAAAAAACAAACAACTGCTTACGCTAAATTACGGTAACTATTAAAAATACTAATAAGAGGTAAACAATGTAACATACGGCTATTGTCAGCAAGTTTTATTGGTTACCCTAAGTTCAAGTGGATAGATCGCCACTGGTTCTTTAAACAGTGAAATCTAACTAAATTATGCAACAAATGCCTATTACCCTCGATTTATTCAGGCTTTATTCGAAATCTATACAACTGCCACGCTCTATTTAAAGTAGATGTTGACTAACAATGTTAGCCAATTTACGCTCCCGCAACAACTTCGTCGAACGAAACTTCATGCTCCGATCTTGATAACATATATTCAGGTAAGGAAACGCCTAACGCACTACTATATCTTGGCATTGTTTCCGCCCAAAAGGCACCTTTTGAGTCTGCACCTGCAAATTCTTCAGGTGGTGCCAAATTTGAGGTATCGGTTTCTGTGTCTTCATACTCTGGCTGAGATCCTTCGCTTCTTTTAACTTTTTGAGTAATTTTAGGTATCGATTTTGTCTCAGCAGCAGCTAAAGAAGCTTGAGGTGTCTTTTTGCGTTTCGACTTTTTGCCGTAATTTGAAGCCGCTACATAAGCTGCAGATTTATTTTCAGATGGTGAACTAGTAGTTACAGTTTGACTTTCAGCTTCTTCACTTCCACCCTCCAACGTGGCTGGCTTTGATGTAAATTCTTTAAGTTCCTGATATGCTAAATGACTTTGTTTAGGTGCTGATTCCGAAACAAACATGCATTCTTCATGTTTTTGGCCGTGTTTGTCAAGACATTGAAAACAAGTCATTGCGTTTCTTTTCACTTTCTTGCATGATGACCTATCCTTTTTTTTAAATTCAGCTAAAACGTGTTCAACGTCTTTTTTTTGCTCATTATCGGTATAAAATCCAGGTAATGCTTTTTGATAATCGTACGTTTTCGGTTTGATCTCTTCCGAGCTATCTTCAGAACTTGCTGCACGAAGTGCCTCACTAGGTGTAGGTTTAGAAGTGTGGATATAATATGCTTTGTATTTATCTCCGGTATCGTCTGAACTATCTGCCTGTTTATAGCTGCTATAAGGTTTCTCATTTTCTGATTTAGAAGAAGAGTATCTTTGGGAAGGACCCTCATCTTGATTTGTTAATTTTTCAGATTTTGGAGCATCAGCCTTTTGTTCAGGTTCATCGGCGTCATCATTACTATCATACTTTCGTTCTTTCGAATAGGCATATTTATTGTTTTTTGGTTCAGCCACATACGAGCAGGATTCATAATTTCCTCCAGTTTTAGGATCTTTACAGGTCATACAAGACATGCCATCTTTCTTGACTTCTTGGCAATTTCCTGGATTTTGTTTGATTTCAGCAGCTTGTTTTTCAGATAATTCTTTTATTCTTTCATATTCCTTATGATCATATCCCGAATCATAGCTATATGGGTATTCGTATTCATCTTTAGCGCCCTTTTTCTTAGTGTAGGGACTGCTATATGGACTTTCGTCAAAAGCTTTCGGTTTTGATATGTATTCAGCTTTATAATGGTAGGGATCATCTTCTTCCTCATTTTCAGCTTTCTTCAAATTTTCTCTGCTTCTTCCGCCTGTATAACGACGAAAACGGACAGACCCTGCAATATAAGGATTTTGCTTGTAATTTTGTTCCGCTTCATTGTTTTTAATTACATCCTCTTTACGATACTCTACGGGATGATTTACTTCAACATTAACATTCGGTTTAAAATAAGCCGCGACTGTAGGATTTTTTTTCAATTTTGCTAAAATATCTTTATCTTCATTTTTTTCTTCCTTATAAACTTTATAATCAGGGTCATGTATAGTTCTTATATCATATCGTAAAGGACTGATTTGATGCGTGTTACGTGCTACGTCAGGATTCAATTGTTGTGGCCGTTGTTGTGCTACTAGCTTAGCTGATTTGCCATATGGTAGAAAGCTCTGACTTGCAATGGGATTGAAACCAAAGTTGGTTGCATCAAATATGTTGTTTTTTGGTGCTAATTGATTTTGCAAAGAATCAACAGAACTACTGACACTTGTATCAAATAACTGTGGATACTGATCTACTCTATTAAGTGTTGCTGCTATTGGATTTGAAGCCAGCGACGCTATGCCTGCAAGCATATGACGCAGTTAGTGTAAACTTAATATTTACAGGCGTGCGTAACATAAACACTACTTGGGGGGAGAGGAATGCTTACCGGAACTTGGGTCATCGTAAATTGAATCAAACCCCAAAGACTTAACGAATTCATCCTGTTCTTCATCGTTGGAAAATGCACTCCCACACACAATCCATAGTATGAACTGGAAAGAACAATCTTTTAGAATTGTATAGTAACAAGATTCACAAACATTCAGAATTTAAGTTTCGTACCAGGCAACCTAATCTAGACATTCTGATATGGGTTGAACCCAGAAAGATATCTTTAAGGGTGTAATATTTCCTTCACTATGTAGAGTTGTGTGCCTGCTTTGCGTTGAGATGAAAGTAACGTCACATCACTACAATGACAAGGTTTTATAGGCGTCAATATTGCGAAGGTGAAAGAACGGTGCAACAGAGCGCGCGCACCACTCAAGCGTGTCTTGCCGGACAATGTCCGCTTACCCCATCCGGCGCTCGCCTCCTAGGGTCAATATCTCTGCAATAACCCTACAAGTATACCAACGAATCTCATTAATTAAATTAAAGTTTGAACATACACCTTCCTATTGTTATTACTATACAAACGTAATAAAACATTGTATTGTTTAAAATTATTTCATAACAATGTATTAATATACGAGAATTATCAAAAAGAACAGATAAGATACAGAAAAATTAAACATGCACAGGGGCGATATTAAGGAATCTCTTCCAACGATCTTTGAATAATCGATACGGATTAAATTAAAACTACGTATATTAACCTAATTTTTATATGCTTAATGAAAAAGTGTAACTAAAATAAACCGCCAATTTAGATTTTTTCTATTGTACCTCGAGATATAAAGCGTAAATGTAAACAAAAATAGGTACTTATTCTCGTAAGAATAATGCAAGAACTATGGTACCACCTAATTCAGGATGATTATTTTTAACTTTCCTAATTTTAACTTAAAAGTCTTAATCAAAAAATGAAAATAGTCTTATCATTTTAATTTAGTGTGTAAAATAATAAAATAGTGTTATCATTTTAATAATAGTCACTGCTGACTACAAGAATACTCGAAGGATTGGGCTAAAAAAATTATATTAAACCGAACAAAAAGTACCATACTATTATCCGATGATTTCACTAATTAATTACTAAGTGTTACATTGAACTTTACAAACTGCGGTCACGGATTATTTGTATTTTTTGTGAACATTGAAATAAACAAGTTTTTGCGAAAATACTTTGTATCTATTAAGTTAAAAGTCACGACATCGAACGGACCATGCAACTAAGAATTTGACGCTGCAGCTGATCTAATATAAACAACTTGCAATTTTTCAACTCAAATAAGAGAGTCCCAGTTCATTTTTAAGAAATAAATCACAAATGATTTGAAATCGACGAATACACCATCATATCGAAGTAATTGAAGGTCGTAATTCTGTAACTTTTTCTTCATAAATGCTGTAAAACTTTTTCCCGTGTGAATATATGCCGAATAACAACCAATACTACTCATTGAATCCGGTTCATTAACTCCACTACATTCAAATTAAAAATTACATTCAAAATATTTTTCTTTTTTATCGTTTAAATGGTTAACTAGGTTCGGATAACTGTTCCTGCCGGTAAAAACAGCATTAAGATAATTTTTACAATAGTAAAAACAAATCATAGATATATTATCTATGATTTGTTTTTACTTGATGTAAAAAATATATAAATAAGTTAATAGAATAAATCATTATCGGATTATGAAATTTTATTTATTTATGAATACATTAAAGCTATGTTAACAAAATATTTGAGATAATATAATCAGACTAAATATAAGTTCTTAGCTCGCGTTTATTTTATCGAGTAACCTCCGACAAGCTGCACTTCTGTCCTTTTCCAAGGCTAACAACAATGCTTTCTGTAACAAACAAAACATATTCAATGACACTGGTTTAGACACTGGAGAATTGAATATTTAAACAAAACAATGAATTAAGAAACCTGCTGTTACGAGTTTCAAAACTCCTTCGTTCGCAATTATTAACATTATTTTGGATCCAACATAATGACACAAAATTGGAAATAAGTAGTTTATAATAGACTCAATTTGTGACGAGAGTTATTTTACTAAGTATTTTTTGCGTAATTAAAAGACCAAATTATACTTCCATTAATTGTATGACAAAACTATACGGCAATTATGTCATCATAGCGACATATAATGAGGACGGATAAAAATCATGTGGATCAACGAGTGTTAAATATGAATCAATTGATTTTTAGGGGCACTTTCATTGTTTTAATACCAAATATTATAGCGCGAAAATTACTCATAGTTGTGAATAATGGAGAGAAGTGCCGACGGTTTGACATAAAGGTTTAAATTAAAAAAGTACATAAACATTCAATTAAACAAATTAATTTAACAACAAAGACCTGTGATAAATATGCATTTGTAAATATCTTTATATTGAGATTAATTTCACTAAGAGCTTACTAACCGCAAACTTGTTATTAGAATCCTGTATTTTTTGCGACAGTGTCCACAGATTAGCAGCAAGACTGGTCATGGAACCTTCTTGAAGTTTTCCTCTCTTCACAATACGCCAAAATAATTCCAATGCCAAATTGTATTGCTTCTTCGTATCTTTTACGTCTCCGAGCATTTTGAGTACGACCAACAACTCCTGACATATATTTGTGGCGTGATTTTCAATACTTTCAATAAATTCTTCTTCAGAACCATACAACTCGTCATTTGATAGAACTGTATAAAATAACTGATTAATATAAAATTCAAAAAACCGAAAATTGATTACGATGGCAAATAATTCCGTCAAAGTCAAATATTCGTTAAAGTCTAATCCAGTTTAAATAGTGGGTGCAATACCTGAAACTAAACGGGTAATCACGTATAACAGGGGTTTTAAACTCAAAAGCTAACTTGGGCCAAATAAAAAAGGCTTTATAGTTAAGATGGGTCACAAAAAAAATCGACGTTCATAGAAACAAATGTTTTATTTTGACTAGTACATTGTAGTAAGCATATTTATAAAGTTAAATTGTTGTTTATGTCCTAATACTTGTCACTGATATTTGATTCGCGCGTACAATTTAAAATTATCGAACATATCTTTTATAAATAAAGTATACTATAATTTTTTATACTGGTCTCGTTTACTTTGCGTCGGTTATATTGACTGGGTTTAAAAATGTTCACCTCGGGCCGCAAGTTTGTCACCCTACTTTAATATGAATTACTATTTGAACTTTACTATAAGGGACTCATCATCCTCCTGCCCTTATCCCACTATAAGTGGGGTCGGCACAACATGTTACAAACATGTTGTCATATGATTTGGCTATGTATTTTACGACCGGCCGCCTGCCTGACGTCAACTTACCTTAGTCATATTTTACGACTCCTCGGTAAGAAAGAGGGTGGTCTATTTTACTCAACCGGATACCACACGGTGGGTCAACTTACCTTAGTCGCCTTTTACTGGCCCGTTGGAGCAGTGGGTAGTGACCCTGCCTTCAACTCCGCGGGTCGCAGGTTCGATTCCCGCCGAGGGCCAACATTTTCTATAAATGAATTTGTTGGTCTTTGAGCCTGGGTGTATATTTGTATTTAAGTATGTATTTAAAAAATATATAAGTATATATTCACCAGTTGTCTGTCACCCATAACACAAGTATTAAGTTACTTACTTTGGGGACGGACGACGGTGTGTGTAAGTGTCCCATATATTTATTATTATTATTATTATTTATTTTACGACACCTCGGTAAGAAATGAGGTTGGTCTATTCTACTCAGCCGGATACCACTCGGCGGGTCGACTTACCTTAGTCGCCTTTTACGACACCCCGGTAAGAAATGAGGGTGGTACTATTCTATTCAGCCGATACCACACGGCGTTTTACTATAAGGGACTATGGAATTAATTTTTTTTTTTATTATTGTAATTTTTAAAACACTGTTATTCCAGAATTCCTAATTTGGAGTGAGATATAATAAAAGTAATGCGTTTAAAGTACTAAAAGGAATGGCTTATAGCCGTTAGATAAAAAATACAAAAATAGGCAAAAATAAATAATACCTCCATCTATGTGATAAGCGTATGTTTCTTGTGTCATATTACAAAGGAGATCCAAGGTCCTGAGTAATAAATTATAATATAACGGATCTGTTTTCTTCCAGTGTATTCTTTCCAATGTTTTTATAAATCCACATAGTATGTAAGCCTTACTGTTGCTATCCATATTATCCTAGACGCAAAAATGAGTGATATAATTGATAACGCAATAGTAAATGAATTATATGAATAATGTTAAATGAATTCTACTGAGATTTATAGATATTTATCGTAACGCCTGGATTTCAACCATATGGCCCAGTGACTGCCGTCATTTAACCGATACGGGTAAAAATAGTTTCATTCTATTGTAAGATCGTGCCAAGATGTGTTTGAATGCTTTAATGGTTATTTTAAATGTAATAATTATTACTTAAAAATAATAAATATCTTTGTCCTTTTTTTTGGAGGATGGAGGCGTATGAAATTTTGCACTTATAGTTCATAAAGAAAGGGAGTGCAAAATTATTAAAAATAAAAAATCTTTACATGGACCAACATAATTTAAGATACACAGCAATACTTTTGTTTATGGTTAGTCTGTGGTCAAATTGAGAAGAGATTAAATATTATTATTTATTATACCCCTACTGACAAACATAAACATCAAATACTTACCTATGATTTGACTGGCCCGTTGGAGTAGTGGGTAGTAGTGACCCTGCCTTTTTGTCTATATGTTTTAATATTTAAACATTACTTAAACTAGATATAGTTCAATAAACTTACTGGCAATATTAGGAGGGTTGATAAGAAGTTACTAAGTAATCCGACTACTTTCTCGTGAGTGGGCTTGTTTTGACCATCTTCTTGGATATACTGTGGAATATCAGGTATAAGACCTACTAGGGTTTTCAAATTTGCCTCAGCTGTAAAACATAAGATATCTTTATTAAATCAAACTTTTTATTTTCTTTTAGTATGAAACGAAAATGAAAGTTGAGATCTTAAGAGAGAGTTAAAATGTACATCACCTAATTATACCGATTACTAGTTCTCACTAACTAAAACTCAGATTTATTTCAAATTAATGAACCCCGTTATAAACGACTAGGCACATCGAAGAAAGCAAGTATTCCGTCGTGTGATATCCGGTTGAGTAGAATAGAATACATTGTTCTCTTACCTCGGTAGGTGTTGTAAAAGTCGACTAAGGTAAGTTGACTCGTCCTGTGGTATCCGGCTGAGTGAATAGACCACCCTTATTTCTTACCGAGGTATCGTAAAAGGCGACTAAAGTTTTTGACGTCAGGCAGGCGGCCGATCTTAAAATAATTAGCCAAATCATGTAACAACATTTAAAAAATGCTGTGCCGACCCTACTTAGAGACAAGGACAGGCGAAAGAATGAGAAAGCAAGTAATATTAAAGATTCAACACTCACCCTGCCCGATGCAGCAATTAAGCAAAGCTACCTGTCCACTAAGCAGGTATAGCTGAGCTTTAGCGAGCGGACAATGTAGAGAGGGTACTGTAACAAAGCAATACGCCGCGCACGCGCGCTGTAACCATCGCCCTTGGGACTTATCGGCGCGAGCTGCAAGAGCGTTGACTGCCTACAATGTCCATAATATATTTAAATTTTTTATTTATATTTACATATTGTTAGAACTCCGCCATTGCCGGTCCCAAGCCCGGATGAAAAAGGAGGAAAGTTGGTCAAGAAGAGACCATAACTGACCGTCAAACTGTCAACGCCAAGCATCGGGCGGCGGTCAAGTAACCCGAAAACTTCGTAGCCAACCAGCATACGAAGCGGCTACAGGAGCCGTGAGGATTTAAATGACTTCTAAAAGTCTGAGAGTGGAAGGACGCGGGAACCCACCACTTAAACAATTCCCAAGTAAACCCCCACATCATGGATACACAGCTCTGTGACAAATTGATTTGTGGAGGGGGTCACGACCCTCAGCATTGAGGACACCGACACGAGGAGGAGGATATATTGTTAGAAATGAAGTTGATTATTTGTCTGTGGAGCCGGCTGCTATAATGTAAAACGATTATCGTCTTATTTTATTTGATATATGCGTGTCAAATTTTACTTTAGTATAAATTGTCTCACTTCGTAGGTAGGTTAGCTGGCTGAGATTTCTATCTTAGGGATTAGTTGACCTTTTTTTTATCAATAATGTTTTCCAACGTTTTTTAGGGTACATAAATAAATAAAAGTAATAAGGCTGCTATACCGTCCATAGATATTGTTTTCGTTATTCAAAGTACAAGTAAAATAATAATTATGTTCTTGGCGATTTTTTTAAATAGAAATCCAGACTATTCTAACAATATATACATATGTCTGGGCATAGAACAACAGCGTTTTGACAACACTATAGATAACCTTTAAATTACTATATAAATAGTAACTTATAGAGTTACTATTTATAATAGGGTTTAATGATTGTACACATTAAAATGCACACAATTTTTACAACTTAATTATGGTAACCCTTTACATGAATTTCTATTTTAAACTCAATATAACTATCGAAATAGTTTATTTAAGAG
Organism: Morpho achilles; assembly: GCA_947086495.1. Lineage (NCBI taxonomy): Eukaryota > Metazoa > Arthropoda > Insecta > Lepidoptera > Nymphalidae > Morpho > Morpho achilles. The sequence goes on along the minus strand of CAMTZB010000019.1, from coordinate 9,646,940 downwards.
TAGCTTTTATGATGTATAGGATATTTGTCTTAGCTTTAATCTGTTTCGTACTTACGTGCACCAAAGCAATAAGAACTGAATCAAGTTTAATGAAGGCCGATCGGCACTCCACATAAAAGTTCAACTGCTGTTCCAAATCTTCGTGGTAGGAAACAGCCTGTATAAATTTATTAATCAACTCTGCACATACTTTATTCTCATCTTCCACTGTCACCGCACTGAAAAGCGACATAAATTAGTATCATAGAAATATCCTACTTCCAAAAATTAACCTACTAATAGTATAGATCTATTATAAACGTATGACACGACAACAGCCCTCGTGAACGACGTTGCGGGTAAAATATATTATTTTTGGTTCAATAGCATTTTATTCACTTGAAAAAATTTTGATTTTTTTTAAAACTTTTATTTTAATTTGATAGTTAGTGACCTAAAACAGGATCGGTTTGCCTATTTATAGTAATACTAAAATAAAAAATGGTTGAGTTTTTAATATTTCCTTCTTTCACTTCCTAACGGAGCAACGGATTTCAAATGGAGAAAGTTGGTTCATATTTTCAATCTCGATCCTATAAAATTCTATAATAAAAAACTTACAACGCAAAATTCTTTATACATTTATTGTATAACAACACTGGCGAACACTGACGTATTTTTAATTAAAAAAAATACATTGATAACAAAGTTTTACAGTCTTTCATGCTATACACTTTATTTATGCAACAATCTTAGCCCATAGCAGGTGAAGTTATACTAATATCAGTATAACTTCAACTCACAGCAATGCTGTTAAACAGATCAAGATATATCTTTTTGAACTATTAATCTATACTTATTATAAAATAAAGTCCCCAAAATCTGTCTGTCTGTATCGATTGTCTCAAAATCTAACGGATTTTACTAAAAGATAGTGTAACGGTTCCGAAAGGTTTAGGTTAATAGTAGTAGTAATTGTAAAGAAACTCGCGTTCTGGGGAGCTTTAGTCGCATGCGTCGCGTAAACCGACGGAGATACACTAAAGTAATGTAGTAGAGAATTGTAGATCTACAAAACTAATACGAAAAATTCCGCGACAGTATGTCCCTATCTCTTATGGTTAACTCACAATAAGTATTTTTGTGTCCTTTGTCACCACGCCACGCGAAGCATTATAACAAGATATAAATATTTTTCGTTTCCTTCGGTTTTATACTTGCATATGAACATATGAATTCTACGATAAGAAGTGCATAAAAAATCATAATTCTTACTTGATAGAATCGTGCAGTATACAACACAGTCTCATCAGACTGGAAATAATAATGGGGTCCTCAATCTGAACCGAGTTGTACCTTTCGAAGAATACCGACAAGACCGTCTTGGACATCATGGTACGGGCGCTAGATGTCTGCACTAACTCCACCAATGGCATAAATGCATCCTACATTAATACAAAAATTAATTCGTATTAAGGTTTATGCATAAAAACGAGAAAGAAAGAATCTCCTTATTCCCAAATATTATTGAATATTAATATATTTGACATTACTAATGTTGCGGTGTATCCACACGTTGATGTGGCTCAGTGTGGTTTCCTAACACGCGAAACAAAATTGTCATTGACAGTTAAAAAAAAAGCTTTAATCCCAACCAAATTTTACAGGTCAAAATGTTGTCAAATTTTGTCCAGCCGTTTCGGAGTCTAAAAAGACTTTCTCTTTCATATATGTAGATTTAAAATATTCTGAAAGCACGCTGGTCAGAGCATCACCCAAAGAATATTGAATATTTAAACTTTCACAACAGTAAAAAAACTTTCACACAAATTAACATTTATATAAATATGTATATCTTCTTATGTATAAAAATGAATATTTGTCTGTATGTCCTTTATAGAATTCGAAACGGCTGGACCGATTAAAATGAAATTTTCAGTCCATTTTTAGAATGACCCAGCCGGTGATGGTGAGTTTGGTGGCGATCGAAGCTTTTTTTAAATTGTTGAGTTCTGTTTCGAGGGAAATTAGAAATCACACTAGACCCACAGAAATGCGGGGCCGGACAGGATATTTATAGACTAAAAGATAAATAAATAATTATATTGGGTACTTACACACACGGTCGTCCGTCTCCAAAGTAAGTAACTTAATACTTGTGTTATGGTAGACAGACAACTGGTGAATATATACTTATATATTTTTTAAATACATACTTAAATACAAATATACACCCAGACTCAAAGACCATCAAATTCATTTATAGATAATGTTGGCCCTCGGCGGGAATCGAACTCGCGACCCGCGGACCAGGCGGGGTTACTACCCAATGTGCTAACGGGCCAGAAGATAAATTATTGACAGACATTTGACAAAGTGATGCTTACTATAAGAGTACTCAAATATAATTATTATTAGGAGTTTATCTCAAATTTAAATAAATAAAAGAGTGCTTGTTATATCCAGCCATACTAACCATCAAAAAAAGTTCTTCAACATCTGGTATCGACTTTAACATCCTTTTTATAACTGCTTGTATTTGTGAAGTGTATTCGTCTACCGGCTTGCCACACTTTATTAAGTACCGTATTGTACCACGTAGTATTGCATTAATACTTTGTGTCTGTAATAGATGACAAATATATAAAATAATGACTTGGAACAAGAGCTTTCTATTAAAATAGATCAAAATAATATTCCATATTTAAGTGACAAGAATTGTAAGGATAAATTTATAAAGTATTGTATAAAAATAGTAAAAAGCGTCTGTCGTAGAAATAAGAGCTAAGTGATTTTAAAATAGAGATAAGTTAAAGCAGAAGTTTAAATAAGCATCAATTAGATTTTAAGATTAGGATAAGTAAATTAAAATACAGGTAAGTTTAAGCAAAAGTGCGTTCAGAGTGTAAATATTGCAATAAAAAACAGACTTGTATACAATTAAGTAAGAAAAATCAAAGTCTCTGACCTTTCACGAGAAGGTGGTCTATTCTACTGAACTGGATACCACGCGGGAGATCAACTTACCTTAGTCGGCTTTTACGACACCTCGGTAAGAAATGAGTGTGGTCTATGCTACTTACCCGGATACCATACGGTGGGTCAACTTATCTTAGTCGTCTTTTACTACAACTCGGTAAGAAATGAGGGTGGTCTATTCTATTCAACCAGAAACCACACGGCGGTAATTAATTCTAAGTATAATAAAATTGACAATTTGTAATATTAAGAGAAAATTTTATTTACTAAGTGAGCGAGCTACCTAATTAATAAGGATTTCAAGGATTAGCAGTACGGAGATAGGATACTTCTTTCAAATAAAAAATAAAGAAGTGTCTCTCATTAACACTATCTTTTAGTAAAAACAGTACAAAAACCCGTTCAGTAGATTTTGAGCAAATTGACCACATACAGCTTTTAGGGACTTTAAAAATAAGTTAAGATTTATAATTAATTAATTTATAATAAATTGTAAAACACCTTTCTTAGCGGACTATGAAATTAATAGAGCTACGATATCACGTGTAGCAGCAATTAAAAATTTGGGAACAAAAATGTCTAAAGATGCGACACTTCGTACACATCTAAAAATATGTGTGTTAAAGCGTATAAAACCCTAGGTTTCGTATTGCGACGAGCGCAAACCCTTAATTCGATCATAGCTATGAAGTTCCTCTACAACGCTTTTGTAAGAAGTAAATTGGAGAACAATGCACTCATCTGGAACCCATTATCATCCTCCTGCCCTTATCCCACTCTAAGTGGGGTCGGCACAACATGTTAAAACATGCTGTCATATGATTTGGCTACGTTTTTACGACCGGCCGCCTACCTGACGTCAACTTACCTTAGTCGCCTTTTACGACACCTCGGTAAGAAATGAGGTTGGTCTATTCTACTCAGCCGGATACTGCACGGCGGGTCGACTTACCTTAGTCGTCGTTTACGACATCTCGGTAAGGTATGAGGGTGGTCTATTCTACTCAGCCGGATACCACACGGCGGGCCGACTTACCCTAGTCGCCTTTTACGACACCTTGGTAAGAAATGAGATTGGTCTTTTCTACTCAGCCGGATACCACACGGCGGGTCGACTTACCTTAGTCGCCTTTTACGACACCTCGGTAAGAAATGAGGGTGGTACTTTTCTATTAAGTCTAGAACCCATATGAGTCAAAATATAGACATAGTCGAAAAAATTCATAAGTATAGATAAAAATAATAAGTACAGATATAGATGAAAGTATTAAGTTACCTACTCACAGATAATTGAGTGCATGCAAATTGTATCCACGGTTCTAAAACCTGTAGGAAATTTGCAGTTGATTTCATATTGCTAACAATTTTCCACCAAGTCTGGGCCAACGTTTCCGACGATAACTGGCGATAATTTTCTGCTTGACAAAGATGCTCTCCAAGAGATGTCAAAATTGGACTCAGCAAAACTAAAATTTTAGAATATTATACAGCACAATCTATTTAAACTGTTTGAAATCTAAGAAATTTTCCTGTTACAATTCCTGATTAAACATTGTTTATGTACTTTCTCTACTATTTAATTGCAGCACGACATTGCTTAAATGTTAACACAGTTATAGTCCACCACACTTACGTCTAACTTAAACATAATTCTGACTCATTGACCCTTCACCATTTCGACTTTGCGACAACTTTAACTATGACCGGCGCTTTGATTCTTATACAGAAACTCATTATTATGTTACTCGGTTAAAAAAAGCGGCGGTAGCGGAATGGTTTAACAAGTTTACTTGTAATTTGTAAATCAAATTGCTAGGACCCTTAAAAAAATTAAATAAAACGCAAAATATAACTTGATTCAAATTTGAAATCGAAATATGTAAATGTGTGTCTGTCTGTTACGTTTTCAGAACTAATTCGCTGATGACATTTGGTACAGTTGATATAGTATACGGAACTAAAATCAGAATATAAAACCAAGTTTTTCCTTCATCAACAGGAAAAACATCGAGGGCATTTCAACGCAAAACTCGCCGCAAACTAAGTTATAATAAAACTCACCCATATGGTCACATTGATTGTGAATAATTTTCAAAATATCCAAAGATTTTTTTATCACACTAGCAGAATCAAAAGCAGATACGCAACAACATAGAAGCAGTTCACTGGAAATAAAAAGAAAGGATAAATATATGTAGTAAAACATACTGGTAATATCAAACACACAGTTTCCAACATCTATTGGAAAGTGGTCATAAAGTACCTTACTACCATTGTTTTAATACTCTACACATCTGCGAAAAGGGTGTCCGATTCAATTTATTGGAACAACTTGAGATAATAAAATATAACAATGACCACTTAATTAACGAACAAGTAAATTTCGGTTTGCTACACCTGTTTGGAGGGGGGATTAATTTAATTAATTAAAATTAATCCCCCTCCAAACAGGTAGGGGTTCAATTAATATTATACTGCTTGCACGGCCGGTGCGACGCATTACGATTTCGTTCGTAGAGCCTATCCTCCTGATGATGCTTCGGTTTTCGGGCGTAAGATCGTAGAGGTTGTGGTAGTGAGTGTGTGTAGTGCTTGTGGAGTGTTGGTGTTGACGTGTGGCGACTTGTCTTGCATGTATGGGGAATTGTTTGCTTGATGATTGAACAGCTGTGTTGGCAGGCAATATACCAGTTTTATTGATATACTGTACTATTTACTTTAATTATTAAAATATTTTTTTAGTTACTAATAGTTTTGGGTTACGTTTGCCGTTAATTAGCTTTACATTAAGGCTTAGTGTTATATTACAATAGAATACGTATTTGATGCAAGTGTTAAAGCTGTTGGCAAACCTAGTAAAATAAAAAAATAACGATACAAGTTTGTTGCAATGGCTATTGCCATTACCAATAAGCAGAAAAAGAGAGACGAAGAATTTAAATATATAATACCTAAGAATATAATGTGGAAATATTAAAAAAATATACAGGGTGTTTGGAAGGTCGATGCAAAGCTGCAAACAGGAGCTAGTAGAGACTATTTAGAACCATTTAAACTGAACTTATGTTAGGCGAAGTGCGACTATTTTTTTTTTATAAAATTTTAAAGATTTTTGAAGAAAAATCCGAAGTTATGTCATTATTTGCTAATAATCGGCCATTTTGAAGCCAAAGTCAATTATTTTTTATTTTATTTTATTAAACTAATGTGTAAACAGTGTAATAAAACATGATTAAGGTGTGTTAAGAGATATTTTTTTTACAGATATTTGAAGTCAATCATTTCTTTTAAGATCAGAGAAAGCTGATTTTTGATGGCATTTAAAAAAAAATAGATTGTGCTTTTTTAGTTCAAACATTTTATTAAATATGCCTGGTCATTGTTCTTTATTTTGAGGTATCAACTATGCGGATAGCCCGCAAATTATTGAAATTAAGATCTACAAACTAAATTGCGAGAGAAAATTAAAATTTATAGGCGAAGTAATTAAAACAAAATTTTAATGAAAGTCATTTATTTTTCGTGTTCAAAATGTCCGCCGCGGTGTCTAACACAGGTCCGGCCCGTCTTATTATTTCTGTTGTTGTTATTTTCAACTTCATGTCCATTTACATTGGTTGGTGATCCACATACTAGCACGAGAAAAGTAGCACGAAATTTAAACATTTGTCATTGGAAGGTGTGGAATACAATGCACAAAAACAACAAGTACCCGTTTCATGGTACGGGTGTTCAAGGCCTTGAAGAGCGAGATCCTCAGAGTAGGATTCAGTTTTGTCGTTTTCTTCTCAACTCAGACATTGAAGATGCATGGTTCCTGAAGTCAATCTTGTGGACAGATGAAAGTAAATTTTCAAGGGAAGGCATTATTAATTTCCATAACCTTCATCTATGGGCATGAAGTTGAAAATAACAACAACAGAAATAATAAGACGGGTCGGACCTGTGTTAGACACCGCGGCGGACATTTTGAACACGAAAAATAAATGATTTTCATTAAAATTTTGTTTTAATTACTTCGCCTATAAATTTTAATTTTCTCTCGCAATTTAGTTTGTAGATCTTAATTTCAATAATTTGCGGGCTATCCGCATAGTTGATACCTCAAAATAAAGAACAATGACCAGGCATATTTAATAAAATGTTTGAACTAAAAAAGCACAATCTATTTTTTTTTTAAATGCCATCAAAAATCAGCTTTCTCTGATCTTAAAAGAAATGATTGACTTCAAATATCTGTAAAAAAATATCTCTTAACACAGATACCTTAATCATGTTTTATTACACTGTTTACACATTAGTTTAATAAAATAAAATAAAAAATAATTGACTTTGGCTTCAAAATGGCCGATTATTGGCAAATAATGACATAACTTCGGATTTTTCTTCAAAAATCTTTAAAATTTTATAAAAAAAAAATAGTCGCACTTCGCCTAACATAAGTTCAGTTTAAATGGTTCTAAATAGTCTATACTAGCTCCTGTTTGCAGCTTTGCATCGACCTTCCAAACACCCTGTATATTATACCAAGTTCCCTGAAAATTTAATGTATACACACAGGATTAATGAACTTGGCATAAAGTCAATATAAATATTTTAGAGTTGGAAAGTCTTTTTTTGAAAAATTGTAACGGAAAATCGTCTTTGAAAAGGACAAATTTGTGATCACGTAAAAGTAAAAGGGCAACTAAAGTAAGTTGACCCGCCGTGTGGTATCCGGCTGAGTAGAATAGATCACCCTCATTTCTTACAGAGGTCTTGGAAAATACTACTAAGATAAGTTGACGTCAGTCAGGCGGCCGGTTGCAAAATACGTAGCCAAAACATGTGGCAACATTTACAACATGTTGTGCCGACCCCACTTAGAGTGGGATGAGGGTAAAAGGGTGATGAGTAAATGTTTTATTGATGGAATAAATTTTTATTACCTGTTTTCCGTAATTTCACATTTTCGTAACATATCTTCCAATAGAGTTAGTTTACACTGTGTATAATTGAGTGTTCCATAGAGAAGCCAATCAACTGCAGGTACATATAGGCTTAGATATTGATCAGCTGTCAATAACTGAGCCCCAAATTTTTTTGCCATGTTAGCACAAAAAATCTGTAAAAAATGTACTCAATTAATGACCATGCCATAACAAATTTAAAAAAAAATTTAAACAAATCAAAGTACATTGTAGAGCGATCTCCTTGAAACTTTCCATAGTTCACACAAATGACAGCTTTCATGTTTCAACTACCTATATAATTTACACCTACCATCACCTATCATAAGCATCCCTTTGGTATAAATTAAGTTTAGAACAAATGGTTAAATAATTCTTTGTAATATATTTGGTGGATAAAAATGTATATTTAATATACATTTTTATCTTTTCAGGCTCAAGTATGCATGTTGATGGGTGATCAGTTCCATCACAAGAATTTAATGTACTATTCCACCCATTTCAGCATGTCAAATATACACTTAATCATAAAATAATACTAATAAACTATCAAATTTCAAAAGTACAGAAACAGCATACCTGTTGGTACTCCACAAGAAACTCTTGCAAGTTATCATTAAAATAGCATTCACTGTCTTTTCCCAATAGATTAGATGCTATGTTACACAAATATACACGAACATAGATTGCTACTAGAGGATTACCAATACCTCTTATCATTTTTGTTAGTCTCTTGATTGCAGGTTTCGTTTCTGATTTAGATATAAACGCATAACATTTCAATAAAGACATTTCCATATATAATCGAGGCAGCAACTCTCTGATAGAGGCCATTTTGAACATCCAATTCTGACATGTTTCTCTGGCAGACTCAGGCACAGCATTTGAATCAATGTCTTGGACTTTTATTTCTATGTTTCTGAAAAATAAATAGAATATAAGCAAGAATTTTTCATTTTAATTATTTCAAGGGTGAATAAGAAAATAATCAAGATTTTAAAAAGAGAAAAAAATCTTGCCCTCAGGTAAATTAAATTTATTCCTAAAGGGACATCAGATTGTACTGAAAGAAAAACATCTCAGACAATAAGTAACATAAAAATGATCATTAAAGTTATGCTAAAAATAGCTTTATAAAAATATTTTCATATTAGATTGATGATACGAAAATTTAATTAAGAAGACAATAAATAATATAAATGTACCACAGAACAACACTAATTTTTGTTTTATTGCATAATAATACAAAATATTTCACCCAAAACTCTTTTTCTTCAAACGATCAAACACCAAAATACCAAAATTTGCTAGTACGTCACTTATCAATACAAATTTGCTTGGATAAAACTGCATTACAGTTATGTCAGACAACAGTTTAGAGCACTGAATAGCAATCTTAAAAGCCTTTACCCGTTGTTCCGTATTCCAAGCCTGAAATTAAAAATATAAAAATAATTAATCTAATCATAAGAGATACAGATGAAGTTAGAAAAACTTTAATTCTATACTTCATTGATTAAGTTATTCTTTATTTCATCTATTGGTTTCTCATCACCATTTTAAATAAGGAAATAGATTTTTAGCTCATCATCATCATCATCATCATCAGCCCACTTTCGTCCACTGCTGGACATAGGCCTCCCCAATTATACGCCACTTAGCCCGATCCTGGGCTTTGTGCCTCCATCCACTGCCCGCCGTCCTACGTATATCGTCACTCCATCGAGTCTCAGGGTGTCCTACACTACGTTTACCGATTCGCGGTCTCCACTCCAGAACACGTTTACCCCAACGGTCATCGGTTCTGCGACAGATATGGCCGGCCCATTGCCACTTCAGCTTGCTTATGCGCTGAGCTATGTCGGTGACCTTAGTTCTCTGACGGATTACTTCGTTGCGAATACGATCCCTCAGAGAAACCCACAGCATAGCTCTTTCCATAGCCCGCTGAGCGACTTTCAGCTTGTGGACCGCCTTAACTGTTAGTGTCCACGTTTCGGCACCGTAAGTCATGACAGGTAGGACACACTGGTTGAATAATTTAGTCTTTAGACTCTGTGGGATGGGTGACGAGAAGACGAGAAGACTCGACGTAGCTTGCCGAATGCTGCCCAGCCTAGCTGTATTCTTCTCATAATCTCACACTCAAAATTGTTTTTACCTAGTTCGAGCGTCTGCCCTAGGTAAATGTACCTGTCAACAATTTCGAGAGTGACTCCATCTACGGAAATCGGTCCCGGAGCAACGTGCTCGTTGCACATGATTTTGGTTTTACCCAAGTTCATCCGGAGACCGATCCGTTGAGAAGAATCAGCCAGTCCATGCAGCATCCATTGCAAATCCTTAATGGATTCAGCCATTAAGACGATATCATCCGCGAATCTGAGATGAGAGATGTACTCGCCATTGATGTTTATGCCAAGTCCAGTCCAATTCAGCGTCTTAAACATATCCTCTAGTGCGTTTGAAAACAATTTCGGGGAAATGACGTCCCCTTGTCTTACGCCTCGCTGTAGATGGATATGCCTTGTCTGCTGGTTTTGGACTCGGACCGCCATTGTTGCGTTTTCGTATAGACATCTCAGCACCTCAATATATCGCCAATCGACTTGGCATCTTTGTAAGGACTCCAGAACAGCCCAGGTTTCGACCGAGTCAAACGCTTTTTCATAATCCACAAACGCTAGGCATAGTGGTCGATTGTACTCTTTAGTTTTTTGTACAATTTGCCGCACGGTGTGGATATGATCTATCGTGCTGTACCCGCTTCGAAACCCGGCCTGTTCGGGGGGCTGGAACTCGTCGAGTCTTCGTGCGAGGCGGTTCGTGATAACCCTTGAAAACAGCTTATAGACATGGCTCAGAAGAGATATTGGTCTATAGTTCCGTAAGAGTGTTTTATCTCCTTTTTTGTGGAACAGTATGACTATACTTCTGTGCCATGCCTTTGGAGTTCTCCCGGCAAAGAGAACGGTATTAAACAGCTCTTGTAGCTCTGTTACCAATGGACTTCCACCAGCTTTTAACAGCTCTGTTGTAATACCATCCTCACCCGCGGCTTTTCCATTCTTAAGCTGTCCAAGGGCTAAAACGACTTCGTCTAGACTAATGTCAGGCAGTTCTTCCGTATAGTGGCGGGTCAGGGTAGCCCTATTGTCCTCTGTATGCAGTGGTAGATGAGGAGCATGCGATACATACAATTCGGCGTAGTAGCTTTCCACCTCCGAGAGGATTTCTGGTTTAGAAGTAACGACTTTTCCCTTTAATGTGGTTAACTTCGTCAGGTGACTTTTTCCAAGAGGCTTGATAAACACTTTCGGACCCCGATTTTGCTCAATTGATTTCTGGATCAAGAGCGTATTAGCTGATCGGAGGTCACGTCTTACCATCTTGGTAATTCTTTTGTTCAAAGCCTCTGCTTCTGACGAAGTTAGCATAGGGTTGCGTCGCTCTTCCATTAATAGGAGAGTATCTCCTGAAAGCTTCGACTTCATGCCCTTACGTTGCTTTTCGCAAATTTTTGTGCCCTCATTTCGAAGGACTTCTACTACCCGATCGAGTTTTTGGTCTACGTCTTCCGTGGTTTCCAGAGTAGCGAATTGGTTTTTAAGTTGTGTCTGGAATATTTCAGATCCAATTACGGTTTGGAGAACATTCGGACGGACTGTTGACTTCATTAAACGGACACGTTCCAGCTTTAGAAAAATGTTCAGAGTGCCTCGTACCAACCTATGGTCGCTACCAGTTGCAAATCTACTGAGTACCGAGACATCCCTGAATATACGCTTCTTGTCCGTAATAATAAAATCAATCTCATTTTTCGTCCGCCCACCGGGGCTTCGCCATGTCCACCTTCTTTGAGGCTGTTTCTTGAAAAAGGAATTCATCAAAAACATCCCCTCCTTCTCGAGAAAGTCGACAAGCATTTGCCCCCTCTCATTCCTTCGACCCAAACCATAAGGTCCCAAAACCAATTCACCACAATTTTGTACTCCCACTTTAGCGTTAAAGTCCCCCATAACAACGTTGAAGTGGGCTCTAGAGGTATGGCGTAAGGCTTTCGTTATATCCTCATATAGAGTTTCCACTTCCGAATCAGGGTATGACTCCGTGGGCGCGTATGCTAATACCACCTTAAGGGTATACCGTGCAGATATTTTTAGCACAAGATACGCAACCCTCGGAGACACACTGGTGATTTCTAAAACGTTGTTACTAAGGCTTTTATGGACCAAAAACCCGACCCCACCTTGCGACAGCTGATGACCTTCGCGATAATATAAAAGATGGCCCGATTCCAAGGTTATGGTGTCCTCCCCCTCTCTTCGGACTTCACATAGCCCTAGAATGTGCCATTTAATTCGCGTCAGTTCCTCCTCTAGCTGTGCGAGCCTATCGTCATTGCGAATCGTGCGTCCGTTATACGTAGCCAGGGTCAGTTGGGTTTGGCGGCCTGCCGTCGCCCGGGGATTCTTCGCACCCCCTACCCTGCCGTAACCGTAGCCGCCGCCTTTGCTAGGAATAGCAGGGTGACCGGGAACTGGGGGCCTTTGGCTTTTGTTGTGGCTCATTATTGGAGGTTGATGCCCATAGTCGCCACGCTGGGCATGCGGGTTGGCGACCGCAGTTGCGTAACTTCTTGTATCGGTGGCGCTGCTGCCCGTCACCGGCCTTAATTTAAGTTACGCCATTGTAGGATGGTTATACCGCCACCACTCGGTTTTCCCCATTTGTGGACTCTTACCACAGGCAGGGGAAAATGGCCGATGCCGTATTCTCTAGCCCCGGCACCAGGGCTGATTTTTAGCTATGATGATTTTATTACAAATACAAATGTGATTAACTTGTATTGAATATATACCTTTTTAATCTCTTCATCAAGCATATGAATTTTTGTGACAAATTCCTGTTGACTTAAGCCCATTGTTTTCCTTACAGATGACTCATCAAAATCATCAAGCTGTTCTAGCCTATGTTTCACTTTATCATTAAGATTTGAGACCTGTCTTAAAAGAGCTGAAAATGAACTAACTTAAAAGCAAACAAAAAAAAAACAAAAATACACTTTAGTAATAAAATAGAAAACTTTAAACATTATTGGATTGATTAAATATTTTACACACTTTTTTCACCACCTGGAAGAAAACTACTGACTATTGTCAATTTTTCTCCTGTAGTGTATCTATTCAATATTGCAGTACGTTTTCCACTCCAAACTTTAGGATAATTTAGTATGGCTTCATTTGTTTTATCTAGTCCAACATCCTACAAGAATAATAATTATAAATAGGAAATGGAGTACATTTATGTGATTCATGCCAAAAGTTTCTAGACTTACATCTTGTAAATTCATTTGTTCAAATTTCAATAATGGATCCAGTTCTTCGAATGAAGAACTCCATTTCTGTAGATTTTGCATAAAACTTTTATCAGCAGTGAAGGCCTATAAAGATACACTATATCAGAATATAAAGACATTAAATAGATGATTATAAGGGTAAAAATTATAATTTTATCAATCAATAGTACATCCTGTATGAAAGTTTATCTAAACATCAAATTGTCCTGTAGATATGAAACTGTTGCAGTATTTGTGCACAAATAATCAGCAGTACAAGTCAGACACTTAAAGTTTGTTTAGGAATGTATATATAAAAACATTTTTTTGGAATTGCAAAGATCTACAACTCAAAAATAATTTAAATGTTTTTTTTTAAGGGTATCATTTAGAAAATCTTTGCTAGATAAACTTAAAACAATATAATTCTAATATAGATATTTTAGACACTCAAAATAATTTCTTACCAAACTATGGACTTCTACTTTTAATGGATGATTAGTTATCGGCAGACTTGGACAATCATGCCCCTGTTTCTGTTTGGTCACAGAAGCCCTAAAATAACATCAGACAATAGAAATTCAAGACTCAAGGAGGCAATTTATAGAATTAGCCATTACTTTGTGGAGATCCATAATACAAAAGTAATAATAAAATTATTTTGCTATAATCTGCGATGCAGTAAAATAGAAAATATATGTATGCTAGATGTAGAGTGGACAATCCGTTTTTTTAACTGTAACATGCAGGATTCTTAAAAATACATGCACAAACCTCCACCACCGCCACCACAATACTTATGTATTGTGGTGGCGCTACCTACGTTCACTATCACAAACTCAACAATCATTTCGCTCTGGAATCGAAGCATCATCAGGATAGACTCCTCGACAAAATCGCAAATCTGACCACTGTCCACTTCTTCTCTCTTGTCCACTCTACATTTAGCATATATATTTTCTATTTTAGTTCATCGCGGATTACAGACAAAATAATTTTATTATTACTTTTGGACTCAAGAAGGCCTCTTATATTTGCAGCTTTTTATATTTACCGAATTACCATTTATAATAGACTGGCATTGTCCTAACTTTCCATTACACCCCAATACAAATCATAGATTACTATGTAACCAAAATAATTCAAATTATTTAAATACAATATTATTATTTATGTTATATTCATTTCCACTTGGTTTCCACTAGAGATGTAAAAAATAATCGACTTATTTCATAAAAAATCATTTATTTTTATTATAGTATTTTTCTTTTTCACTCTTTTTTTCTTGTTTTTTAAAAGTAAAATTAAAATTATTAAAAAAAATATTAAAGACAAATTATCGATTAATATAAAATCGATTATTTTTCTACATCCCTACTTAGAGAAGAGAAAGGAATGAATTATTTCATATTTGCCCGCATAGATAATACACTATATAGGATATTTGCTCGTCTGTGAAATAATGGTGGCAAATTATTCTTAATTTGTCCGTGATTTTTTCTAATAATAGAAATTCAAGGTAAAGAGCACGTGAAGAGTTCCTTATATTAAATATCACAATAATTTCTCTAAAGGCCAATAGCAATTATGTTTCTGAAGAGCAAATCTATTTTGAATTATGCCTCAAAGTGTCTCTCCTGGCAAATTTTAAGTTGTTGGCAATGTTTCAAATTTAAACGCCGTTTAGTTAAATTACAAGGTTGAAGCGTTGTATTTTGTTAAATAATAACTTATTTCTATGAAATGAAATGGCTGTTTGGAGTAAAACTTATATAACTGCAATTTTCACCAAGTATCCACTACTCCGAGGTATGGTTTCATACGGTATTATTTGGCCGATTTCGAGTTTTATTCAACAAACATTCGAGGGAAAAACATTTGGTAAGTTTTTAATCTTTAAATTTATTTTTACTCAAAACTTACAGACATTAGACTTAATCACAGACATTAATTTCATTGATCATTTTAATTACAGAATCAGAAAAGAAATACGATTGGTGGAGATGTGCTCGTTTTGGGTTGTATGGATCATGTTATGTGGCTCCGACAATTTATAGTTGGTTTACTATTGCTAATGTAATGTGGCCTGGGAGTACACTAAAACCCGCTCTTATAAAGGTATAAATGTTTCTTATTTATTATTTAGGTAATAAATAAATTGGTATTATATTAGTAAATAATATTGTTGCACAAGATTGCAAAATATATAATATATAAAAACCTGACCTCTGCATTGCAGTTGTAACTGAATTATATTCTTGTTGTTTTACAATTTATTATTTATAAAATAAATTTTTTAGATAATTTCATTTTTACTTTTGTTATGTTTAAAATATAGCTACATTTAATATAGCTTATAGAGTGAGAGGTAATTTTTTTTTTAATTTTATCACTTTGCAGACATTTATTGAGACTATTAGTTACACCCCATTTGCTATGTGCAGTTTCTATTTTGTTATGAGTTTATTAGAACAAAAATCTTTTAATGAGGCTGTTGCAGAAGTGAGAACTAAATTCCTGCCTACATATAAGGTAAATTAGTATATTGGTTGGTAGCTTTAATTTATTTATTTTTATATATATAACTATATAAACCTGACCTATTACACAGTTCTAAAAGATCCAAATTAATTATATTATTACTTTTGTTCATTATGAATTTTATCAAGGCATATAAGTATATTTTAGAAAACACCCATAGGTCATTATAAATAAATTTTTGTCAATTTTAAGTTAAATAAAAATTAATTATAAACATTATTATATACATACTCATAAATGTTATGCTTTATGATTTGTGTAATTTTTTTTCAGGTTGGAGCATCTGTTTGGCCAGCTGTAGCTCTGATAAACTTTTGCTTAATACCACCAAAAAACAGGGTACCTTTTATTAGTGTTTGTAGTCTCATATGGACTTGTTTTTTAGCCTATATGAAACATTTGGATAGAGCTCATATAGATGAGTTTCAACATAGATCTGCCCAGTTAGAGTAAGTAGTAGTAGTAGTAGTAGTAGTAGTATATAAATGCAAATAGGCAAGTGAAGTCTATACACTCATGTGTTATAGTTTTAAAGTAATTATGTTTTATACAATAGGTTTATTTAAAACTAGCATACCCAGCCTGCTTCACAGAGCTTAATTTAATGATAGGTGGTACAAAATACTGACACTGATAGTTTAAAAAAAGCTCAGATCACCACCAAACTTTACAAGATTATTTGCTGGGTCAATACCTATTGTCCGATAATTTCTTTAAAACCAGTCCATCCATTTTAGAGACTATAAGGAACTATATGGACATACTTTCTCTTTTATATATATTTTAAGAAATGTAATAGAATGGTAGTCTTATAGTTAAAGTATAAACAATTTGTATTAAAAATATCTTTATGATGTTCCTAAAATATATAGGAGATTTAGTACTTAATGGTATTAAGAATTCATGTGATTGATATACAGGTATTAAATGTTACAATAGTTTTAGAAAAGAACAGTATTTACTAAATATGTAACAATAGTTTTTATCAAGTGTACCTTATGTAGTTTTATTTTTTTTATATTTGTATATAAAAATAAGAATGCACATGTTAGATATATATCAGGTTACAAAGTCTTCATACAATATAATTTTAATTTACAATGTACATACAATTGCTTCATACAATTTAATTTACAATGTGAACACAGTCCAATCAATAAGACTGTTCACATTGTAAATTTCAAATTAAAAAAAATCAAGATGACTATTGGCAAATAGATAGTTTTAAATTTGTTGATTTAAAACTATGTGCCAATATAAAAGTATAGTTTTTATTCTACATCTGTAAACTGCAGATAAATTTAAGAGCAGAAACTAGAAATATATTTATATAATTAAAAGAGTAATTATATGTATTCATATTTTATAGAATCTATCCTATATAAATATTTGAACATATACCTTGTTGAATCAGATAAAAACAACATCATTTTTTGGTTTAGGTTGGTGTAGGCATTTTCGTGGTATATATTTTTTTAATCGGAAAGGACTTTTTTTTTCTTTGTACATAACAATACCAATATAATTCGGCAAAAATAGCAATAGCAATATAATTCGGTAAAAAAGACGCGCTTTTAGTTAACTGAAATAGAAGAAAAATAAATTTGTGTACTTGTTTAAAACTGTTAAAAGGTTTTTAAAGAATTTGTTAATTTGCATAGATCCATAATACAAAAATAATAATTTGGTACAGTATAATCCGTGATTATAATAAATTTATAAAATAATTCATTAATGTATTTTGTATGTACTGAAATATCTGATAGATAAATGCTTTATTTTTTAGCCGTGTTGCCAACAGTTCAATAAGCTTCCCACTAGATACAACTTTCAAAACCACTAACAAACAGAAATTTCACACTCTGAATGACCGCTAACCGCTAAATTTTCCACTAAAACAATTTTTGTTTTATGAAAGAAAATAAATATACAAATAATTAGTTTCCTTTATCATTACTTATTAAAAAATTAACAAATTAATAATAGTATTTCAGATACCTACGAGCCAAGAATCCCGTTGCGTATATTGTGATTTTTGCATAGTTACGCGTTAATAAATTCGCTCAGTTAATACAAACCAAAATTAATAATTATGAGCCAATGAGCGTTACTGAACGATGAACCCTTCTAACTTCTAAGTATAAGTATTCAGAAAAAAATATGAAGTGAGAAATCCCCGCATATAAAGTATAAGTTTAAAAAATATTAGGTGGGAAATCCTCGCGTGTAGAGAATCGTAGACGACTAATTCTTGCCGGTCAGTTATGCCTATTCAAATTCAAATTCAAAATATTCTTTATTCAAATAAACTTGTAAACAAGTGCTTTTGAATCGTCAACTCTACTGCTGGTTCGGAAAGCTGTTCCTACCGAGAAGAGCCAGCAAGAAACTCGGCGGCTGCTCTTTTTAAAAATACAATTCTTAATGCTAGTTACATTTAATGTTTCTATCTTGTACAGGGTCGAACAATATTTATATCCACGCATTTTTATCGTCTAAATAATCCTCAACAGTATAGTAGGCTTTCTGTATCAGCCTCTCCTTAACAGTGTTTTTAAATTGCTGTAATGGCAAAGTTAAAAGTTATTGCCTACTCAAGCAAAGTAAATATCTACCAATTATACAAGCTAAAATCCGCTTCTTTTTTCTAAAAAAACATTTTTTCATAGGAAGGAAATAAGATAACTTCATTCAAAATATACATTTTTGTCATCTCTCAGGTAATATATGGATAACATACCAAAAAAAATTGTTCGTTTTTCGAGGCAAACCACTTTTCAAGCCAATTTTGTACGTCTCACGTAAGAATCGAACTGCTGCTCAGCGAGCAAATCGCACACCGACGAAAACAGTCGGATGAGCCAGTTCTGGTAAATAAACAGTTTGGAGTAGCATCTAACAGTTGAGCGTCTCTAAGTAATTTTGAACCTTTTTTTATGTGTGTGACGGAGCAATGTCATGGAGGAAAATTAGCTTATATTCTGGCCTTTTTTCCTTCATAGCACCTCATAATTTTATTATCTGTCGGTGGTAACAGTGCACTTCGAGAGTTTCAACAGATTTCAGCACTTTATAATAGATAATTATGCCCCGCTGATGGCACCATACGCGCAGCATCGTCCTCCGCCCGAAGTGATTCCGTCTTGGAGTGGATGTTGAAGGTCGGCCGGGATGAAACCACGGTTTTTTTGTTTAGGATTCTCATGAATTAGGATTTTGTATGAGATGACAAATAATGTTAACTCAATATAACAAATAATGTTGACCGAGGTCGTACACTTAAAAATAAAAATATGGCATGGTCATATCCGATTCATATGTTCATTAACATTTAACACCAACCATGAGCAAACAGCGGATTTAAGATTGTACACCAATGTATATATGCATATTCAAAAAGGAAAGCGACCAGATATATAAAAATCATCGTAAAATGGAAGTAAATCTAACTTTTTAACTGCTAATATATTTTACCAAGACCACCAAAAAAAACCACTAGCCACTAAAAGCAATATTTGACCACTAAGTGGGTAGTTAAAACCACCAGTTTTAGTGGAAAATCCACTAAGATGGCAACACTGTTTTTTAGTTATGGGTAGTCTATGGTTACGACTATGACAATCATCTAGTCTGGAAAGTGTTGAATTAGTTTTAAATTATAATAATATTATTAGTCTGTGATATTTATCTCCATATAGGGGTGTCTTGAAGAAGAAAAGTCAATCAATAATTGTTTTTTTCCCCTTAAAAATAAATTTAATGACTAGTATCAAAGTAATCGATTTTTATGACTATTTAAATATTTGCCTTTATTAGTAATAATAATTACAATGAAGGCTAATTAAAGTGGACAAGCTGCCAAGAAATATTAACAGATGCGCTTTTGAAATTCAATTAAAATGTGTTCTACATTGGTTTCATCCAACAATGCATATTTTATCTAAAAAAAAAGAAAAAGAGTATAATTTAAATAATCGATTTTTTATAAAAGGAATCGGTTATTTTTATAGGACCGTACTTGTTATCTAGTTATTTATCTCATATCTGTTTCACGATTTTTCGTAACAATCAGGGCGGTTTTACTACAGGCGCCAACACATGTTATCTCGCATCCCTCTTGCACATGTACGTATTTATGAATGAATTGTATGAAAATAGTCTCAGCTGCATCTCGCTCCCGGCTCCACTCCTACATACATATTTTTACGCACTCATTCTAATCACTGATGTAATGGCAAAGCTGAAATTGATTGCCGAATTTTATTATAGAATCTTATACCAAAACCCACAAACGAATTACGTACTTTTGCAAGGCGCAAAGCAGGAGCCGCAAGCTTATGTCGGTTCCTGCTTTGTCTATTGTATACATCACCTATCGTTTTATAATTCTTTATATTTTTATGTACATAAATTAGATTGCTTAAAATATATTGTGAAGCAAATGTAAGAATACCTGTTTCCTTAAACTTCTCTCGCAGGGAATCACGCGGTCTTAAATTATAAATGCCACGTATAGCTCTTTTTTGTAAAACAATAATTTTTTCACTATCCACGCATTTACCCCATAGCAATATTCCATAAGACATAATGCTATGGAAGTAGGCAAAATAAACAAGTTTTTCTGTTTCGACGTCTGTGAATTGTCTTATCTTTCGAACAGCGTAGGCCGCTGAACTCAGTTTCCCTGCAAGAGTTGTTACGTGTGTGCTCCATTGGAGTTTTGTATCCAAGGATACTCCCAAAAATACAGTTGAATTTTCTGTTTTTAGTGGTACATTATTTAAAGAGAGTCTATTTGCTGTTTTTGCAGCATTAGGTAATGCAAATTCAATACATTTAGTTTTATTCGAGTTCAGTACCAAATTATTTAGCCTGAACCAATGAGCTACTTGCGATAAACTTTTTTTTTTGCCTGTACATCATATAACAAGTTGATTTTATCAATGAATGGGCGGTGTATTAAATTTTTAAATTTCTCGTTGTAAAGTTCTAGTACTTTAATTTTTACTAAAATGTATAATTTTGTTTTAATTTAGTTAGCAAAATTCTTGAAACAAATATGACTAGAAGCAAATTAAATGTATAAAGTCTTATTTCACCAGTAGCTGTTGAGATATTTCTTAAAATGAGAAATATAACAACGAAGAAACGTGCAGTCATAAAACAATAAGAAGAGGATTTACTTAATTATTATATAAATGTAAGTGTTGAGTTTTAATGAATTTTGTGCATCTCAATAATAGTAAGAGCTTTCTTAAAATTTACATTCTCACATCACTATACACTGTCCATTATATTAACCATCTTTTGACAGATTGACGATTTACATATTTAGTGATGTCCTAAAGATTCTCGTATGCGATACCATTCCGATTATAGTACCTACTATCATTAATCGAATTACGTACCTAAGTAATTCGATTAATGATAACCTACGTAAACTAATAACAGATATAGAAATCAACATTTTGATTTAATATTGCCTTAGTTTTTTGAAAATAAATGTTAATCCGTGTGTATTTATTATAATCATAAAAAATATATTATACATCAACTGGCAACATCAACAGACCTTCCGCTCGGCCGCCATTTTGACGTGATCTGTCACTCTCAACGAAACGCCCGTGATAGTCACACGCATTTACGTTCGCTGAGTGTTCTCTCGCATCTGTTACACCTTGAGTTAAGTAGCTTTATTCCTCGGAAAAACTTTTGTGAAACTTATATTAATTGATCGTGAAAATGCCGAAAGGACGTGTGTTGAAAGCACAATCGAGACAGTTAGTGTTAAAACTTCATGAGTATTTTGAGCAAGAAAATCAAAATGGCGGACCTCTTATACCTATCACGCAAGTCCGAAACCGTGTTGCAGCCGCGTTGGGGATCAGTCTATCAACTGTGACTAAAATCACTACTGATGCCTACGGCAGGAGCGGCTTGGAGCAAAACAAACCATCTACACCAAAAAGAAAGCGCCGGGCTCATAAGGTGACAGCTGTTGATGACTTTGACGCTGACGCTATTCGTCGTCATGTATATGATTACTACTTGAGAAAAGAAATTCCAACTTTGAGAAAACTTATTGTTTCTTTGAAAAGAAGTGGTCTATTTCATGGTGAAAAATCTTCTTTGGTCAAAGTTTTGAACACAATTGGCTTTTCATATAAAAAGTTAAATAAAAGAAAATTATTAATGGAACGCACAGATATAGCTATAGCACGTTGTGATTTTTTAAGAGAGGCAAAGAAAATACAAGATTGGGCAAATATTGTTTTCACGGATGAAACATGGCTTAACGCTAACCACACACTATCTCGTTTCTGGACTGATGATACTGCTGATTCCACTTCCTCAGTACCAATGGGAAAAGGTGAGCGCCTAATCATTTGCCATGCAGGTACAGCAAAAGGATTTGTACAAGACGCACTGTTGGCATTTAAATCGAAGAAATCAAATGACTACCACGAAGAGATGAATGCAAATGTGTATGAAGAGTGGTTCAACAAAATGCTCATTTCATTGGAAGAAGCATCAATAATTTTTATTGATAATGCGCCCTACCACTCCCGTCAAATTGACAAAATGCCAACACAGGCTAATAAAAAGCATGAAATAATTAATTGGCTTCGGGACAATGGAGAAAATGTGGACGACTCAATGTTAAAAGTTGAATTAATAAAAATATTAAAAACCAAAAAGAGAGCAAAACGCTATGTAATCAATGAAATGGCAGCAGAATATGGCCATACTGTTCTTCGGATTCCTCCATACCACTGCCAGTACAACGCAATAGAACTTATATGGGCACAAGTAAAAGGGCATGCTGCGAGATGCAATACAAGCCCCCCATTCACAGCGAATAAAATGTTGCAATTGCTAAAAAATGCTTGCACCCACGTAACGGCCGAGAACTGGGCAAGTGTGGTGGAAAGAACTAAAAGAGTAATATTCTCTGATTGGGAACGTGATATTGCGTTTGATAATATATTATCTACACAAGAGCTAATAATAACTGCTACTGAAGACTCCTCATCGGAGGAGTTTAGTGTTGATTATGATTCCGACGACTCGTGCTAATAAAATAAATTAAAATATCCTGATTGTTTTATTTGTATTCATGTATTAACTAAGAAGAAAGTAAAACTTTATATAATGTTATTAAATGTCTTTTAATACTCGTAACATCGATTTCTACCGATTATTTTTAATCTGTGGCATAATCGTAGTAACCATTATGTGTGACATCACTAAGTGGGCGGTACCCATCCATAAAGTACAAATATTATTTGTATGATATTTGTACGTAAGCAATACAAAACTTAATGAGCGTGAGCTGTCAAAAGACTGATAATATGATGGACGCAGTATTCATCATCATTTTATCACATATTATAAAACATAGTCCCTATATCCCTGTGTACGCATAAAACTTTGTATGTACGCACAAGTGATTCCAGAGGAAG
Organism: Morpho achilles; assembly: GCA_947086495.1. Taxonomy (NCBI): domain Eukaryota; kingdom Metazoa; phylum Arthropoda; class Insecta; order Lepidoptera; family Nymphalidae; genus Morpho; species Morpho achilles. The sequence continues at coordinate 9,623,691 of CAMTZB010000019.1, read as the reverse complement.
GTTTGTACGTATAATAACATTTAATACGAAGTACAGAAATAATGTAATTTTTGAGGTTTCTGTAAATAATTACATTTTTTTCCGCTTACATTGCAAACGCAGGCTAAACCCTACGAGATTTATCAAAATGATGTACTAAGTATTTGTACACCTTAAAAAGGTCTACAGAAAAGTCCGCGATGGTATATATCTATCTCTTATGGATAACCCACAATAGCAGTTTTTTTTCATTTACTTTTTACGAAAAATGACGCCTTATGTTCAAAGCAATTTTTATCAATATGGCCGTTTACAGTATGTAATTTAAGTGAACATTTTCGGAGATATTACAGATTTAAAATACCGTGAGGAGGCCGCGCTTCGCCCTATAACACTTCGACTTTAGCAGCGATGTCGCTCTTTCAAGAGTTTGTTTAAAGACATTCTGTAATTAATTGTAAAAATAAAATACATGGGGAAAATATAAAAGTAAATAAGTAATAATGTACTATATGAATTTAGATATTCCAAAGATAGCAGAAATCTTCTTGGTATAGGGAAAGGAAATTGTTTTTCTCCAAATTTAACGCTACGGCCACGGGCAGTAATGAATAAATCAAAACAACTGGATCAATTTTAATCATTTTTTTTATACTGACTGATATGGGATATATATTTTATACCCGTGCGAAGCAGGGGCAGGCCGCTAGTATAGAATATTTAATTATTAGATAAAGAATGAAATTCATAATTTTTGAAATTTGCGTACCAAAATTTGCTTTATCTCACTTCATAGGTTAGGCAAAGATTTTTGTCATAGGGATAAGTTAAACTTTATACACTTAATTATTAATAATGTATTTCTAACGTTTTTATGGTACATAAATAAATAAATGTATATTGATATTTAACTGCCATTATTTAGACACCATTACCCTGTGACCAAACTACTGCGACCGCATTAGCAGCTGTAATGGCAGCGCAACGAACTATAGCAGCTGCAATAATCGCAGTAACCACATCGGGAAAATCCGCTCAAATTGTATCCAAGTACCGACCTCGGTGTCCAGTGATAGCTGTCACCAGATATGCAGCTATAGCAAAACAATTGCATATGTGGCGAGGGATCATTCCCTTAGTGTATGAATGTATGTAAAATTTCATGTTTTTTTTCATAAATGTGAATGTTGTTAGTTGTGAAATAACGTGATAAAGGTTTACAGCACTAAAAGGTGAAAACTAATGAGAATAATATTTTGCTATAATCCCCGATAAATCGCGATAATTTTATCGCGGATTATAGCGAAATAATATTTTCATTCGTTTTGTATTCTGAACCTCTGCAAAATAACGCCTAATTCTATAAATCACTCATAGGTTTTATAGCGCTGATAATTTTAGTTCGCGTTATTGCGTGAAGCACTTGCTTAAAAAGCGGAGGATTTTATATGAAATACATATGAAATCTTCTTCTACTCGTATATCTTCTGCAGGTATATATTCGTGGTTGGCTTCAGTATTTGCCTGGCATAGAAAAAAGGTACCGCTTTGTCGGGTCGTTAAGACCCAACGACGTCTACATATTTATTTTGTCATTACTCAGAAGTCACTGTATTTATTTGGAGGATTCGATTGTCTATATTGATACATATGATATAGATTGTCTATTCTTATTGAATCTTTTTACTATTTATTTATTTATCATTAATGCCTTAGTGTATTACTAAGTCAATTCAAAGTTGAAACTCAACTAGTTTCTTTATGTTTTAAGTTTAGTTAGTACTGTGTTATACGATATATATTTATTTTTTACCAAAAAAGACTTTGGTAATAATATAAACTTATTTTCAAACGTCTAGCGGAACCTGCTATTGACTGGCAATCAGATGTGGAAAGTCGCGTCAACTTCTGTACGTATTGGGCCATGGAACAAGGTTTCGTCAGGATTGGCGATCCTCTGATTGTCATCTCCGGCTGGAGGCAAGGATCTGGTTTCACAAACACTATGAGAATCATTTATGTTAATGCAGATATTGAAAATTGATATAATTGCACAAGGGACACAGGTTTTCACATTCTTTTTGTATTAGATAAATTTACTCTATTAGTGTAAATGCCACTAATTAAAATACAATCTAAAAATAATGGTTATGTCTTTAGTTCAATTAAAGAATTATTGGTGACTAATTTATTTTTATTTTTTGTAAATTATTTTAGTAAGCTTTAACAATCTGGCCTACTGCGCCGATATAAAGGTGTTATTGAAATAAAGGTTTATATTATAATTTTGTTTAATTATAGTAGTTTTATAGTAGTAGTATTTAGATTAATTATAATATTTGATATTTGAAATAAAGTTTTTATTTGTTTAAGTTTTGGCTAATGCTAATTTTTACCTAAAGAAGCTAGTTGGATATGAAGAATAAATGTAATGTAATGTCAAAAGAAGTCCACAATACCCAAATTGTGAGAGTCATATCTTTAGAATTTTATTACGAAAATTTATCATTTATCTATACAGTAAGCAAATATTAATTTGCTTTTGTTACTAGACTTATTAATATATGTTTTACTTAAATAATTATAAATGGCGTATTACATGCTATGAAGTCTATTAAATATGCAAGCTTTAATACATTAAGGTTTTTTATTTCGGTATATTACTTGATATTGAATAAACGTATTGGTCTTATTAACTTCAATATACTAAATCAATTTATTCAAATACTTGACCTGGATACAAATTCACCTACTCTCAGTTTAGATAATTTTTTGAATCAAATTCATATTCCACCGCAAAGAGCTTTCGTATTTGAAATCAACCAATATTTAACGATCGAATAGTGTGATTGAAAATGGCCTCACGAAACGCTTGGGTGACGGAATCGTGGCGATCGGCGTCAAAGGGTTAACTGTGCTTGCTGGTCGACGAGGCAATTTGCAGAGCTCTATGAGGTGTTCAAAGTGAATTTATGTAACCTCGCCTTCAGAGCTACACACTGTTGCCGCTAATGGTAACGCATATATTTAAAACTAAGATACTTTAATCTATAGGTTTAAGATAATCATTAATATTTTGTTCGTCTTCAACGTCTGAACATAAGAAGTGATGATTTTTAGTAATGGAATATTAGAAATGCGCGAAAGGGTCATACGTTTAAGGAAATATTGCTTGTGCTCTTTATATTTTTATTGTGTTTCATTTATAGTGTTTTAAATGTATTTTTAATGTAATTTTTTTAATGCTAGATCTAGATCGATTTTAAGGAAAATCGTTGGAGCCGTTCCCGAGATTTCAAAGATATGTATAAAGACACGATTAACTTATTTAAATATTAAAGATAAATATCTGGGTGACCGAGCGTGCTCGGTAATTTTTTACAAAAAAAAAATTTAAAAATAAACAATTATTTTATAACAAACGACGATAATTCTCCTTTATTCTTATTCAATAAATAAAAAACAGTTTTCCCAGAGTAAACTCATTTACTCTTTCGCAACAACTCAATGAATGACGCATAAAAATATGACAGCCACAATGCTTTTTCATATTAATCGCCAACTCTATGAAGGAGGTTGTATTAAAAACATGTAACTATTTAGTTGGGGATCGATCCTTGGCATTCACATTTCTCGAGTCTGCCCGTTACCCGAATAAGCTACGTCGACTTGACAGTTAATGGCAAAAATTCAATTCAATATAAATGTTAGTGTTTTTAATGCCCAAAAACAGGGATAAAACAATTTTTTTTTACATAAAACCTAGCTAGATCAATTTTTCTCCCAAAAACCTCCTACATGTTGAATTTCAGGAAAATCATTGGGGCCATTTCCGAGATTCGGAATATATATATATATATATATATATATATATATATTATATATATATATATATATATATATATATATATATATATATATATATATCCAAGTTTAACTCATTTAAATATTAAAGATCTATGTTGACGAATTTTCTGTCTAAATTGCGTTTTTGATATCCGTATGTCAGACGGGACCAATATTGCTAGGCACACGTAAGCGACCACGCCGTCCCGCGCCAAAACGTATCGCTGTCGCTATTGCAGCTCCATCCGATGGACGATTTAAGGCTTTGCTTGGAAATTCTCTTTGCTCATGTTTTGCATACTACGTCAAAACTGTTAAATATTTTTTTATGAAAACTTCACTTTGATATAGATTTGGTGTTTTCATATGAGTCACAAAAAGGTTTATACTTTACTCTCATTCCTCTTATAATAACTGACATAGTTTGAAACATAAAGCTCCAGTCATCCTTAGAACATTTAATTTCTTAAAATTTTGGTGAAAATAAAGGTCCTCACTGAAGTTTCTGCCCTTGTCCGATATTTTCTTATGCGGTTATATACATTAGACAATTTCAAAATTCGCTTTTCTATATGAGCTATCTATATCGCGACTTAAATAGGTTTAAGCATTTTTTGTTTACTGAAGACAAACGTTATTTGTTTGCCCCATTTTATTTTATGCCCTCGATGGGTCTTTGATCGTCGTAATTCATGACGCTAAAAGTGTATTAGTGTTGATTATCTTACTTTATTAAGATTACTATAACTGGAAAAGTATTGTACATTGTTTTGCTTATAAAGAATTGTGTCCGATTTAAATGTTCATATTAAAAGGAGAAAATTCAAATTTTATCGTCAGAGCTTGAGAAAAAATTCAATTAACCATCAACGCTACGCTACGCTCGAAATGTATAAATTACAGTCCACGTACAAACTGAGAACCGGTGAAATGTTATCTTCACGTTGCTGTCTATATATTGCGATTGAAAGGGCGTAGTGTACCTAACAGATCCTCTAAACGGATGCAATTACAGCAGTTAGCACTGGACGAAACTGGACTATTGTAAAAGGCATTGGACACGAAAAATTGCAGTTCCGAGAATTCCATTTTCATCAAATCCACCAATTTCTAAAGGTTTCAAATCAAGAAAGGGCATCAGGTTCATTTTTTTAACGAAGATATTATGAATAGAATAGTTTAATTAAAGATATGAAAACGATGTCGATAAATAGAATAGTAAGAAATAACAAAAATATTTCAATACATAATAATATAAATATATAAAAATAAAAATAATACTGATGATACGTGATTCTGATTTTTTCACTCAGGCCGGAGAATAACAGGTGGAGAATAGAAAATAAGAACTACGATTTAAAATCAAGAAGTTTGAGATGAGGTGAGATGGATTTCATACAGAAAGAAAGGATTTTTCATGTGTGATGAATAATAAGTACTAGGGAAAAGGAAAAGATGAGAAAAATTCCTAATACAATTTGCAGCTGATAGCAACTTGATGGTATTAAAAACGCCTAACACCACTTTTGAAGACTTAAAATACAATATCGTACATTAAATGTACATGCAATGCAAGATCGACAATGTTATAAGGAGATATACTTCCATGAATTCACTTTAAATCAGATTAACACAAAGGAATTGATTATTTAATGTAATTTTGACAGTGTTACAACGCGCGCAATTAGAGAACCATCAAGAGAACATAATTCAAACACTTCTGTACATTTTCTCTCCTGTATTAGGTGTAAAAAACATGACAAAGGAAATAAAAAGTAGCTGACGATCGCGGTCATGGAAGGATTGTGCCCTATCATCGCGGAGCTCGCGTCGAGCACCAGCCACTACAGCTGAAAGGCGAGACGAAATTGTTCACCAAAGTGCACGTTTCAAATCTCGTCACTCTATTATACGTATTTTTTAAGCGAACGGTAAATACGTTGATTCGTTTCATTTCTTTTCTGCTAACGCCTATTTGTCAACGGTTTTGTAACAAATTTATTAAAAGAATTATGTTGAGTTGCGTAAACTTATTTCGATCTTCTTGTCTGTGTTTGTACCTTTTTAATGCTGTAACGATTAAACATTTTATGAGACCTTTGCTTAATCGTTAACGGTTAAAAAAATTATAAGACAATATATCAATGAACTTGAAAACAAAAAATAAGTTCATTGAACATAATTCGCACATGTAAAAATTCAAACAACGACAAATAGTAACTTCTTTTGAAACTAAAGGTTTTACACGTATGTGCATATTGTAAAATTAATTATGTACTAGGTAGAGCTTGAGTCGTTTCTCCACTTCCTATAGATACATTTATTTTTAAATAAAGTTTTTTTTATTTGGAATATATTTTAAAGTCTACATAAATATATAGAAATAAAAAAAATGGAGTAAAGAAATTTATAAACAATTAATCTTTTCATATATTCACGTCCAAATTTTTAATTGTCAACTGCATAGAAATATAAGCTATTAAAATAAATTGACAGTAACCCAATCCATTTGCTTTACTTCCATCGCGTACATGATTCTTCAGTCGACACGACAAGCAATATGGCCGACATAACCTTGTTATATTTGCGCCTCGCCTAACGTCACTTCAAAGGATAATTAATGCATCTCAAACACGATTAATATTGCAGCTATCTTTATATTTGTATTTTTATTTTATCTTTCTTACAATTTAAGAATTTTTACTTAAAGTTTTTTTGACAAATTGTACTATGACAGTGTTGGTTATTTTAGGTATAAATTTTTTCCATTTCTTTATAATTTGTGGGCAGGTGACATTGGCATTGAAAAAATTACTGGAAGGAGTGAGTAGGAAGAGAAACTTCCTACACTCTCAGAAAAGATTCGTCATCATCATTCTCCTGCCCTTTTCCCGCTCTAAGTGGGGTCAGCACAACATGTTACAAACATGACAAATGATTTGACTTCATATTTTATGACCAGCCGCCTACCTGACGTCAAATTACCTTAGTCGTATTTTACGACATCTCGGTAAGAAAGAGAGTGGCCTATTCTACTTAACGGGACACCACACGGTGGGTCAACTTAACTTAGTCGCCTTTTACGACATTTCAGTAAGGAATCAGAATGGAATTTATCGAGGATTATAGCAAAATAATTTTATTATTACTTTTAAATAAGGATGGTCTATTCTACTTTTTTTTTATACAGGAAAAAACCCCTTATGGGTACCGCCGCCCGACGGGGACAGGCGGCCGTTATGTCGGACTCGCACCGACTAAAACGACATGTGTGCTCCACCACGCTGCCGATGGCAAGGACAGGGTATCATTGTACATATTGCCCCCATCCCGCTGACAGCTCTGATCCCAGAGAACAAACACCTTCTCCGGGTAGGGGCCCTCGAAAGAGAAGCCCCCCTCCGCTAACCGTTGCATCGGGAGCACCAGATGTACCGACCGCCTCGGGGACCTGTAAGCCAGGCGTCCGATATACCCCGTTCGGAACACCCGAAGGGCCCCCAGTTAGGGCGGCAGACGATGGGCTTGAGCGAGTCACTAATCACATGTGAGTTATGTGTCTACCTGTGTTTAATTAGTCAGTATAGAGATTATTTCGAATACAACACAATCCCTGCGGCGACCTAAATATATTACGAGGGGGATAAAACTTAGGTAGTAAAGCTGCGAATGACCGTATTAAACTCGGAACTTTAACAGTAATGTTGACATGTTACGCAAAGTGAGAAGTTGCGAAATCTCCGGCATATACAAAGTTATTTAGTACTTTAGTGTTGCCATTGTCTTAAGCAGATTTGGTATAAATATCTAATATACGAGTAGTATAGTGTATTCAATACAGAAATATTCAATAACAAGAAACTGAATCTTTATGTGTTTATTTGTAAGTCGGTCAAATCACGATGGCAAACATAAACACATATAGTACAGCACAATAATTCTAACTGCACTCTACATAAGATTCGCCTTATATGAGTTATCCTTAGGACGACTTCTATTATCCAGATACATCTTAAAGCTGTTAATGCTAACTCTATATTGGCAATATATTTTTTTTAATCGAACATTTATCGCCCCATATGAAAATGCAAAAGTCCTAAGTATAAGAATGAAAAAAAGTAACGTAACAGCCTGTTACTATCCCACTACCATAGGACTCGACTTTCCGTATTTGGAGAAAAGGTTAAGATAGAGCTAAGACCTGCCAACCTGCTCCAATGCGGGTTGGTACGTTACACATATTTCCTCTACACCGTTACACGTTTCCTCACGATGTTTTCCTTCACCGAAAAGAATGTGATAAATTGCAATTATCAATAAGACACATAAGTTTTAATAGAAAAATTCATAGGTATAGGCCCGGGTATTGAACGCTTGATCGAACTTAAGTATAAGAATAATAAATATGAATTAATGATATCTGAATCAATGCAATTTATTTAAATTATGTTGTTCTACATAGAGAGAAAACCGCGGTGAAAACAATGTCAAACTGCATGCACGGCCAAAACAAATGGTCGAGGGGAGTTAGAAACAACATGGCGCCATCGACAAAATGTTTTTGCAACTTGCTCCGTTCTCATGGCAGACTATATACTATTTTCCTTAAATTGATGCATGTTATACTGTTGTTTTAAGATTACATTGTTTAAACATGTTTATACTGGCAAAATTTATAACTCTTGTTTACTGTATTTGTAAATCAAAATGGAGAGCTGTTAAATTGAAGTTTAAAGTTTTGTTTTGAAATATAACTTAAGGTCTATGACATAAAGGTGAGCATGTGTTATGTAAAAGAAAAATAAAGACATAATCAAATAATTGACTTTTGTAGGCCTATAATAAATCTAAATCTTCTAAATCACGACAGGAGTATTTTCCATGAATAATTTTGGGTTAAGATAGTACACAATATACTCATTTGTCATCAATTTGTCATCGGATATGTTTTTTATAACGTTATTTCTAATTTCTTTTATTGTTAAATGTAAGGCCTGGTATGGCCTGGTTGTTAAGTTACATAAATCCCTAGAATTTTGTAGATGTATGCATACCTTACACTAAAAATCGCATGAATTTTTAAGGTCAATTACGCACATAATTTTTATAATATAAATCTCATAGGTCGGGTGCTAAATCATTTTGTGTGGGTCGAATAGTCTCACCACGGGTCACAAACAATGTCACACACGTTATCATAACTACACCATTATCACATTTTCTTATTCGACATGAAATAAGCATAGTGTCTTTATCGTGATCTTTCAATAAATAATACATATAGCAGCATCCAGCGTCCTGTACATGCAGCCTCACGTAACATCTTAGAAAGTAACTTAGGAGGTGCTCCTTATTTCATTATTGGAATTCTTGTAAAGTAGGTTCCAAGCGCCGTCCTATTTACCGTCCAAATTGCTATTAGAGAGTTTCACGCCTAGCAGTGAACATACGACGCAACATTGGGCACATGTCTTTCAAATTACGATTATTTTAAATTTTATATTAATTAAAATTTTAATTAAAAAAAATTTTTTCAAAGGCGAATAAGTAATTGTCCAAAGCTGTAAAACTTTGCCTATCAAGAGAAATGGTTTTTTTCGTGACATATTTTTATATAATTCGGTCATTCTTATTAGTGAATTAAATAATTAACAATTTTTCATATAAAGAGAATTTATACCACACCAAGATAATACTATAATAATAAAAATGACTGAAGTGTTTTTAGGAGAACATTTTACCTATAAATAAGTAAACTGACTTATTATATTGTATCTAGCGATGAGATTGGGATGATTACTGCACAAAGATTTTATTGATTACAAAAAAATATAACAAAATAATATTCAAAATACATCATCTTACCAAATTTTAATATAAATAACTGAAAATATAATAATTTGAATCCAATGACAAATGAAATATAATTCAACAACATTGAAATGATTTTTCAAATATTGGATCTAATCTATGGTTTATCACTACATATTATAAAACAAAGTCTATATTTCCGTATGTACGCATAAAACTTTAAAACTACGCAACAGATTTTGATGCGGTTTTTTTTAATAGATAGAGTGATTCCAGAGGAAGGTTTGTACGTATAATAACATTCAATACGGAGTAGAGAAATACTGTAATTTTTGAGGTTTCTGTAAATAATTACATTTTTTTCCGCTTACATTGCAAACGCAGGCTAAACCCTACGAGATTTATCAAAATAATTTACTAAGTATTTGTACACATTGAAAAGGTCTACAGAAAAGTCCGCGATGGTATATGTCTATTGCTTATGGATAACCCACTAAAGCATTTTTTGTCGTTTACTTTTTACAAAAAATAATGCCTTATTTTTGAAGCAATATTTATACAATACAGCATTAATCCTTATCCAATTAAGTACCTTAAATAAAAAGTTGATTTAATATAGATCAATATGGCCATTTACGGCATGTAATTTAAGTGAACATTTTCGGAGATATTACAGATTTAAAATGCCGTGAGGAGGCCGCGCTTCGCCCTATAACACTTCGACTTTAGCAGCGATGTCGCTCTTTCAAGAGTTTGTTTAAAGACATTCTGTAATTAATTGTAAAAATAAAATACATAGGGAAAATATAAAAGTAAATAAGTAATAATGTACTATATGAATTTAGATATTCCAAAGATAGCAGGAAATCTTCTTGGTATAGGGAAAGGAAATTGTTTTTCTCCAAATTGAACGCTACGGCCACGGGCAGTAATGAATAAATCAAAACAACTGGATCAATTTTAATCTTTTTTTTTACACTGACTGACATGGGATATATATTTTATACCCGTGCGAAGCAGGGGCAGGCCGCTAGTAAGATCATAAAAGGCTAACAGCCTTATTATATTGTAACGCATTTCATTTAAAAACGTTCGTGTCTGTTAAGCGTTCGGAAATATTTTATAATCCCGAATGTTTTCACACTAATGGACGCGTAATTGGTCGTTTCGTTGACTAATGGACAATTAAACGGAGCTACGTAGATTCGCTTTAAAGTATTGCAATGTGATAGTAAATAGTTGAGTTTCGTTAGCCTTTTAATTTTTTGGATTAGTTTAAATATCATCATCCTCCTGCCCTTATCCCACTCTAAGTGGGGTCGGCACAACATGTTATAAAAATGCTGTCACATAATTTGGCTGCGTTTTTACGACCGGCCAACTGCCTGACGTCAACTTACCTCAGTCGTATTTTACGACTCACTCGACCTCGGTAAGAACGAGGGTGGTCTATTCTACTTAACCAGATACCACACGGTGGGGATTAGTTTAAATATATACGAATAAATTAAACGTATCTAATTTTTATTTCAATTAGTGTAAGTCACCTTAATAAGAAAGGTTGTTAAAAATTTGTATAGAAGGCATATGTTCCAAGCCATAATAAAAATGTTTTTGACTTTACTAACTAGAAAATGAGTATTTTTTTGTTATAATGTAAATGGTGAAAATTTTTTTATACTATCTGACTGGTCGTTCTCATGCAATAAAATACTCGTAGGTAAATCTGGTTTCTATACATTTATTATTTACTAGCGGCCTGCCCCTGCTTCGCACGGGTATAAAATATATATCCCATGTCAGTCAGTGTAAAAAAATTATTAAAATCGATCCAGTTGTTTTGATTTATTTATTACTGCCCGTGGCCGTAGCGTTAAATTTGGTGAAAAACAATTTCCTTTCCCTATACCAAGAAGATTTCCTGCTATCTTTGGAATATCTAAATTCATATAGTACATTATTACTTATTTACTTTTATATTTTACCTTTGTATTTTATTTTTACAATTAATTACAGAATGTCTTTAAACAAACTCTTGAAAGAGCGACAGCGCGGCCTCCTCACGGCATTTTAAATCTGTAATATCTCCGAAAATGTTCACTTAAATTACATGCTGTAAACGGCTATATTGATCTATATTAAATCAACAATTTATTTAAGATACTCAATTGGATAAGGATTAATGCTGTATTGTATAAAAATTGCTTTGAACATAAGGCATCATTTTTCGTAAAAAGTAAATGATAAAAACTGCTATTGTGGGTTATCCATAAGAGATATACATATACTATTGCGGACTTTTCTGTAGACCTTTTCATGTAATTATTTACAGAAACCTCAATAATTACATTATTTCTCTACTTCGTATTGAATGTTATTATACGTACAAACCTTCCTCTGGAATCACTCTATCTATGAAAAAAAACCGCATCAAAATCGGTTGCGTAGTTTTAAAGTTTTATGCGTACATACGGAAATATGGACTTTGTTTTATAATATGTAGTGAAGTAGTAAATTTTTTTTTACGGCAAGACTAACTAGACTGTTTTAGATGGGGAGAAGTTGTGGGTATCATAAACCATATAAAAGTAAAAAAATAGCATGTTTAAAGCATATAGTACCTACCCCTATTTGTGGCTTAAGGGCAGGAGAATGATGATTATATAGAGGTAAAATGGTATTTTAATTATTTGTTTATACACAATTTTCGCTATACTAAAAATAGACAAATGATATATAAAAATCGGTTGTTAAGGCTTTTTTAGAAAAAGATAAGAGAACTGTTTCTTGTACACATAAATTATGCCCAAATTGGACATAGTACGTAACTGCTGGGCATAGACTGCCTCTCTCCGTTTTTGGAGAGAAGGGTTGGTGCTAAGACATACCACGCTCCTCCGATGCGGATTGTAGGTTTCATATATCCCTAGGATTCCCTAGAGTTATGCAGGTTTCCTCACGATGTTTTCCTTCCTTCCTTCACTGAAAAGCGTGTGATAAATTACAATTATCAATCAGACACATAAATTTTAATAGAAAAACTTAGTGGTGTCTGCTCGGGTTTGAACCCATAATCGTCTCTAGAGATTCACACGGTCGCACCGCTAGGTTATCACAGCTATTTAATCCGACATAACGGTAAGTAAAATAGATATAAATCATTGCCATTCAGTATTAGGTTTAAAGGGAAATCACTGACCGATGTACAAAGCTAGTCAATATCATTAGCCACTCGGCTATCCGCACGGCGTGAACTTTGTGGATATCCAACTGAAGAAGTCGAGTGCTGTGTCCACATACCCTGACCTAGCGAGAAATATTTGTACAGCGTGGGAATAGCGAACAGGTAAGCTGTATTTGTATTTGCAAATAACTAAAGAAGAATATTTTTATTTTATACAAATATATTATATTATTCTTGGAATTTTAATTGTTATAAATATATTTTGATACACTACTAAATTTATATAAGGATTTTTTTTCGCAAAAATGTATGATAGAGATTGCTTTAGCAATAAGACCACCCCTGCACATTTAATCGTGCTTTAGCTGTACATAATAAAAGTGTGTGCAATAAAGAATTTTTCTATATACATAGATTATACTATATCTATTAGATGATATGCTATGATATATTCGCAATAATACTCAAAAATAGAATAATTAAGCTTAAGTTAGTATGAAAGCGATTAAATAATTGGTTTAATTATTCTGAAATATTTTCTAGAACGGTATATAAAAATTATAGGTATCATAATATAGGAAACAATTAGTTTAGTCAATTTTAAACTTTTTTTAAATGTAAAATTCTATTTTTTTTTTATGATATCTATAATAAAGTTTTCTGTATATAATTAAATAGAATCTTAGGCTGATCGTGTGAAAGGATGAAAAAAGGTTGATCGTAAATTTACCGTGACCTAATTTTCCCTCGCTGAAGGCAAAATTACTTCATTTTCTAAAAGCAAAAAATATAATCGATACGTAAGCTTATAATGCACATTGTTCTTAAGGAGAAGGGAGATAATTAAATAAATATATGAGACAATCAAACACACGGTCATCCGTCTCCAAAGTAACTTAATCGCAAAGAAACCGACAATAATTTTCATAAAACTAACTTTTACATTATTTAAACTTAATTACATCATAAAAATTCTTAGCAAGTACTATTTTATTTTTCCTCTATCAAAAGCATTAAACATAATAGGGCAATTAAAACTAGATTTAAAAGTATAATTAACGTCTTAATTACCAGAATGTAACTTTTCACTTAGCTCATCTGCTACTGAACTTTAACCTTTGATCTATGTTAAAATGGGTTGTCAGAAATGCTCGTTCGTAGTTTACACGGCTAATCAAATTTGAAACTCCCACTTAACGGATCAGTGAACTTTTAACCTTTTAAGGTATATTTTTTATCCTTTTTATGTTATGGAACATTAAAATAAAAATATAGAAAACTAAACCTTAAAGGTGTGTGTATTTGGCTGAGTAGAATAGACAACTCTCATTTCTTACCGAGGTGTCGTTAAGGCGACTAACGTTAGTTGAACCGTCGTATGGTATCCGGATAACTAGAATAGATAACCCCAATTTCTTATCGAGGTGTCGTAAAAGGCGACTAAGGTAATTTGAACTATCATGTGGTATCCGGCTGAGTAGAATAGACCACCTTCATTTTTTACCGTGTTGTCGTAATAGGCAACTAAAGTAAGTTGAGGCCGGTCGTAAAAAATTGCCAAATTATGTAACAACAAAGTAATAACAAAAAAAATTAAAATAAAAAGATAAAATATTATTCCCCCTTACTCATAGGGTCACAATTTAGCTCGAACCCTCGTGTCGATTTTAAAACATGCAATTGCATTACATGAGAAAACCCAGACAATAATTGAACCTAATATGCCTTAAAACTTATACCTTTGTAAGAGAAAAAGTTTTTATAGTGTCAAAATGAATCCATAGTATGCATTATTAACATACATTGGAGATAAATAACCAAAGTACCAGTAAAGTAAAATTTGAAATCGTTCAACCGTTTCTGAATGACAAATAGTTCAGTTCAACACTTCAAAGAAAAGTAAATACAATGTGCGGGACGATATTCAATGCGGGCGTGTTAATTAATTCACATGTACCTATATGAATCGTGGAACCTTCCTTAGATACGGTACTTATATTTAAATAATAGAATATATAACAAAAAGCATATTTTATTAATTCCAAAACAAAAGAAAAAAGTATGGTATCCAATTTTGCTATATAATATTTACTAAATATTTTTAAACGCAGTCATTTTTCTATCACGTTCTTAAAAGATGACCGTTGTATGTGATAAATCTGCAATATCGATACGCGTATTGATATTTAAATGCTGCTAAGTTTTTGCTGTTTAAAACAGTGACATTGAGGTAGAATATAAAACATTGTTGGATGAAGCGTTACATAACTGGAAAATACTTAAAATTGCGGAATTAGCTAGAGACAATACTGAAATAATATACGATCATACTTTTATTGTTCGCCCCAAAAAAATTGATAATGAGCATTATAACAATACAAAAAGTAATTGAAATCAATGATCTGGCGATCTTATTTTTAGAGAAATTTAAAGAAAAGGGTATGATTTAAGACCCACTACGCTGCTCCAATGCGGGTTGGTAGATTTCACATATCCTAGGACTTCTCCTGAGACATGAAGTTTTATTAGTGTCTGCCATGAATTCAAAATCGTGACTACCTGTCGAGAGTTCTATTATATTTCTTTAATTACGTACTATCCAAAAATACATTTTCTGTGTACACACAACTCTTTGAACACATTGGTGTCCAAACATAAAGAGCATCTGCTACCAAAATAACAGTTATCACGCAGGTAATAACCGACTTATGTTTAGATATTCCACCCATGTGTCGCTACGAAATGTTATTACAGCGCAAGTAATTTAGAAATTATGCAATTTGCTTGCGTTCGCTAACTGTAACTTTCTCAGATAACGTAATATTACTAAAAGCGCAACGCTTTTGTGTTGGAACGGTTGTTCTTAATTTGATTGTTAATTTTAGATAAAATAGTTTTAACTGAAAATGTTGTCTACAAAAACTATGGTGGAGTGCCATTTGTTACAGTTAATGAATTATAGGACTATATAAAGATAAATATTGCAAGAAATTCTATAAACGCCGTGTGGTATCCGGCTGAATAGAATAGTACCACCCTCATTTCTTACCGAGGTGTCGTAAAAGGCGACTAAGGTAAGTCGACTCGCCGAGTGGTATCCGGCTGAGTAGAATAGACCAACCTCATTTTTTACCGAGGTGTCGTAAAAGGCGACTAAGGTAAGTTGACCCACCGTGTGGTATCCGGTTTAGTAGAATAGACCACCCTCTTTCTTACCGAGGTGTCGTAAAACACGACAGAGGTAAGTTGATGTCAGGCAGGCGGCCGGTCGTGAAAACGCAGCCAAATCATGTGACAGCATGTTTATAACATGTTGTGCCGACCCCACTTAGAGTGGGATAAGGGCAGGAAGATGATGATTGCAAGAAATTCTATAAGCTTTTTATTCAACGTAATCGGTAGATGGAATAATCTAAAATAATTCTGTCACATTAGAACAGCAAGTTCCTTTAAAAAAACTAAAGAGGTCATATATCTGGTTATAGTAAAATCAATTCACGAATACCATTTACCATTTACCTAAGCGATTATGATGGAAGATATTTACAATTTAACAGACTTCTATGCACACAACATTAATTAAAATAGTTTGTAAAAACAAAGTCGACGCTGCTAAACTAAAATTACTACTGGCCCGTTGGCGCAGTGGATAGTGATCGTGCTTTCAGCTCCGCGGGTCGCGGGTTCGATTACCGCTGAGGGCCAACATTTTCTATAAAAAGAATTTTTTGGTTCTTCGAGCCTAGGTGTATATTTGTATTTATATATATATTTAAAAATAATATATGTATATATTTACCAATTGTCTCCCACCCATTACATAAGTATTAAATTACTTACTTTGGGGACGGACGATCGTGTGTGTAAGAAAAAAAAATTGCTGTAGTTTATTTTGAAATTAGGAAAGTCATGAGATATCGCTTAGTTCGAAAAAGAAGTAGCTAGATACTATCTGTTAATATACTACGGCTACGCAAAAGTCTTGAGAAAGAGTATTATATAAAGAATTAAGGAGCTTACTCCTTCATGGCTCCATAAGCTATTTTATTACAAAATCGTGGGTAAAGCTACTCATGACTTTGTTGGCGTCGTCAACTTATAAATAAATGTAAAGTTAGCCTCTCTTCCTCCAGTAAAATAATATATTAAGGGTCTTCAGGTCTTTACATGATGCATACAGAATAAAAAAGGCTATTATTTATTATAACTCTTGTAACAGGTGAAAAAATTGATTGGATTCGTAGTCATTTTGTTACTTCCAAACTACGAGTCGACTTATTTCTCCAGAGCGTAATAAAAGTTTAGGGAAACACTATTTTGTGAAGGTTTAGCGGACATTGGTAAAAGTTTGTTCTGACTTGATCATAGTAATAATCAGATTTTTGTGTGACTGATTAATATTTGTGTAGTGTATTGAGAAAGTCATGTATACATATACAAAACACTGAGCATTGTTTGTCTGTATGTGATTGATTTTCTCAAACTCTACAAAGTAATTCGTACGGTTTTTGCTAAAAGTTAGTGCATAATTTAATTGCTTGTGTATTGTTATATTATAGCAAACTAATATTCTCATTACTTTTGTAAAAGTTAGTGCATTAGGAAGTAATATTATATTATCCAGAACGGTTTAACCTGTTTTGGTGGGACTTTCACTGATAGATAGAGGTTGTGTAGCAACATATAGCAACTGATTTTCGCAAGGGTCAAACCGCAGGCTCAGCTAGTTATATTATATATAACTGTTAAAACTAGTAACGATTAGTTTTGTACATTATAACAATATAAGGATTATCATATGAATGAAATACGCTGTGTGGTATCCGGCTAAATAGAATAGTACCACCCTTATTTCATACCGAGGCGTCGTAAAAGGCGACTAGGGTAAGTGGACCCGCCGTGTAGTACCCGGCTGAGTAGAATAGACCAACCTCATTTCTTACCGAGGTGTCGTAAAAGGCGACTAAGGTAAGTTGACCCACCTTGTGGTATTCGGTTTAGTAGAATAGACCACTCTCTTTCTTATCGAGTTGTCGTAAAATACGACTAAGGTAAGTTGACGTCAGGCGGTCAGTTGTAAAAACGCAGCCACATCATATGACACCATGTTTATAACATGTGCCGATCCCACTTAGAGTGGGATAAGGGCAGGAGGATGATCATATGAATGAAATATGCTTAAGAGTATTTTGTTCTGTAATATTTTGATGTAAAATTTCTAGTTGATTTCGATAGTGACTTTACTCGTAACTTACTGCATAATGTTAGGTTATACCGAGCAGCCGCAAAGTTAAATGCGCTTTGTCAAGGGAGTCGCCGGCCATCGAGTTAGAAGCCGCAAATTGCTGACAACTACTTAACATTGTCAGTGAACTCAACTTGTATATCTAAGACTGGAGAAGTGACAACCACTTTTAGATATGACATCTTTAGTAAACTGTATAGGACAAGGCAAGATTATTCGATGTTAAAATCTATTTAGGTGGATTTGGCGGGTTTTTATACAGATTATTTCATTACAAGGCATCATTCTCCTGCTGTTATCGCACTCTAAGTGGGGTCGGCAGAACATGTTTTTGAATTCCATTTTCTCTATCTATACTAATATATAAAGCTGAGGAGTTTGTTTGAACACGCTAATCTCAGGAACTACTAGACCGATATGAAAAATTCTGTGAGTGTAAAATAGTCCATTTATCGAGGATGGCTATAGACTATACAATATCTAATATGCTAAGATGAATAGGAGAGCAGAAGCAATAAAAAATATTGCAAAAACTAATTAAAATTAAATAAAATATTGCGAAAAATTAATTGTTGTTTACTATCCGTTAAGCCTCTTGCTTTACAAAACATTACCGATTTTAATATCTTTCTTCCAACTTCAAAATAAAATTTGAAACTATCATGCTAGAACGCTATGCATGCTAGAAGACTAGAAGGTAGAATATAACAATATTATTATAAATAAATAAATAAATAAATAAATATATGGGACACTTTCACACACGGTCGTCCGTCCCCAAAGTAAGTAACTTAATACTTGTGTTATGGTAGACAGAAACTGGTGAATACATACTTATATATTTTTTAAATACATACTTAAATACAAATATACACCCAGGCTCAAAGGCCAACAAATTCATTTATAGAAAATGTTGGCCCTCGGCGGGAATCGAACCCGCGACCCGCGGAGCTGAAGGCAGGATCACTACCCACTGCGCCAACGGGCCAGTCTTATTAAAACATAAGAATAGTAAACGCGCACCACTGTTATTTTATAGGGAATATCTGGGTGACCGAGCTTCGCTCGGTAATTTTTTACGAAAAAAAAAATTAAAAAAAAGAAAAATACAATTATTTAGTTGGGATCGATCCTTGGCACTCACATTTCTCGAGGCTGCCCGCTAACCGAATAAGCTACGTCGACTTGACAGTTAATGGCGAAAATTCAATTCAATATAAATGTTAGTGTTTTTTAATGCCCAAAAATAGGGATAAAACAATATTTTTTTTACATAAGACCTAGCTAGATCAATTTTTCTCCCCCAAAACCTCCTACATGCTGAATTTCAGGAAAATTGTTGGAGCCGTTTCCGAGATTCGGAAAATATATATACATATATACAAGATTAACTCATTTAAATATAAAGATTTGGATTTGTGTTCAGTAATTTTACTCTCGCTTCAAATTGGAATCGTACCTGTTTATCCGAGATTCAAGTCTATTATTTGTACCGCACAAGCAATTCCTTAGCTAATTCCCTATGCAAGATGTCCGACTCAAACTAGAATATAAATGTACTGGTAGTACTAACAATTCTATGTCGGAATTTTATTGATATTGGTTTCTAAAAAATGTCCTCTGCTTATAACAAAAAAATTTAAATTAACAAAACATATAAACATATAGAAAATATCAATAAGTTGAACATTTCTTACTTTAAATATACTAATATTAATTTTATGCTTATTGTTTAAATTTACCTTTATTTTTACTTTATATTTTAATTATACAAAACAAATATATAAATTTTAAACAAAATATACATACAGAGATAACTGCATATTAATGCATAGTTATACTGCGTCCATCATATTATCAGTCTTTTGACAGCTCACGCTCATTAAGTTTTGTATTGCTTACGTACAAATATCATACAAATAATATTTGTACTTTATGGATGGGTACCGCCCACTTAGTGATGTCACACATAATGGTTACTACGATTATGCCACAGATTAAAAATAATCGGTAGAAATCGATGTTACGAGTATTAAAAGACATTTAATAACATTATATAAAGTTTTACTTTCTTCTTAGTTAATACATGAATACAAATAAAACAATCAGGATATTTTAATTTATTTTATTAGCACGAGTCGTCGGAATGATAATCAACACTAGACTCCTCCGATGAGGAGTCTTCAGTAGCAGTTATTATTAGCTCTTGTGTAGATAATATATTATCAAACGCAATATCACGTTCCCAATCAGAGAATATTACTCTTTTAGTTCTTTCCACCACACTTGCCCAGTTCTCGGCCGTTACGTGGGTGCAAGCATTTTTTAGCAATTGCAACATTTTATTCGCTGTGAATGGGGGGCTTGTATTGCATCTCGCAGCATGCCCTTTTACTTGTTCCCATATAAGTTCTATTGCGTTGTACTGGCAGTGGTATGGAGGAATTCGAAGAACAGTATGGCCATATTCTGCTGCCATTTCATTGATTACATAGCGTTTTGCTCTCTTTTTGGTTTTTAATATTTTTATTAATTCAACTTTTAACATTGAGTCGTCCACATTTGCCACGCATCCGCCAACTGCCATAGACCTCCGAAATGTTTCCGCTGCGTAGGCGGGCACATCAGCCAGGATTGCGACAGGACCCCGAAGAGGCCCCCGAGTGCGCCAACTGTGGGAGGGCGCACGTGGCGCGTGGCGGTGTGTATATATTTGTGTGTATGTGTGGGAAGGAAAGAGCAGTGAACAGTTTCAGTTTAAGTTATATATGAATTAGTATATTAACAGACAGTTTTGAGGAGATTTTCAGTTTCTTCATAAGTGAGCGAACGAAGCCAGGATGAAAATTTTAATTTACACGAGTTGTAGTTTAATGAGTAAATATTTAAAAGATTATTAATTGCTCTATTGTACATCAATTAAAACATTTAATTTATTTTGTACTTGCTTTTATCCGCAACTTCGTCCGCGCGAACTGTAGACGACCCCTGTACGCAGTCGACTCACGAATACTGGTGTCTCAAGCCGGCTGTGCCTGAAAAATTACATAATTTTCGGTTTATTAATTTTAATTAATTATGAAAACTTACTCTACAGTCTACAGTATGAAACTATCTTGAATTTTCAAATATTTCTGCAACAAAACGTCATACGTGACGTACGCCGGACGACGATGTGGCCCAGCTTGACGAAGCATCTGGAAAACAAAATATAATAAATTTAATTATTACCAATGATCCATAGGTGTTAGTTACATAGTAGTTGGTTAGATCTTCTTATAAATTATGTCAGTAAACCTTAACTCTAATCTTAATGGTTATAAAAATAAGGACATTATATAGTACCTTAGCAACATTAAAACAACAAGAACTGTTATTTTAACGTTGCTTAGGACCTATTGTACATTATACCTATGTATAATGTATCTATTCTAATAAGCTATAAGCAGCGAGTTCTACGGAACTCTACTTACAGCTTATTACAATAGGTACATATTACATACAGTAGTGTGTGGTCAGTAACTATCTGGCTGACCAGCTGCCAGCCGCTGCCAGCAGTTCGGCCACGCATCCGCCAACTGCCATAGACCTCCGAAATGTTTCCGCTGCGTAGGCGGGCACATCAGCCAGGATTGCGACAGGACCCCGAAGAGGCCCCCGAGTGCGCCAACTGTGGGAGGGCGCACGTGGCGCGTGGCGGTGTGTATATATTTGTGTGTATGTGTGGTAAAGAAAGAGCAATGAACAGTTTCAGTTTAAGTTAAATATGATTTGTATATTAACAGACAATTTTGAGGAGATTTTCAGTTTCTTCATAAGTGAGCGAATGAAGCCAAGATAAAAATTTTAATTTACACGACTAGTAGTTTTATGAGTAAATATTAAAAAGATTATTTGCTCTATTGTACATCAATTAAAACATTTAATTTATTATGTACTTGCTTTTATCCGCAACTTCGTCCGCGCGGACTGTAGACGACCCTGTACGCAGTCGACTCACGAACACTGGTGTCTCAAACCGGCTGTGCCTGAAAAATTACATAATTTTCGGTCTATGAATTTTAATTAATTATGAAAACTTACTCTACAGTCTACAGTATGAAACTATCTTGAATTTTCAAATATTTCTGCAACAAAACGTCATACGTGACGTACGCCGGACGACGATGTGGCCCAGCTTGACGAAGCATCTGGAAAAAAAAAATATAATAAATTTAATTATTACCAATGATCCATAGGTGTTAGGTACATAGTAGTTGGTTAGATCTTCTTATAAATTATGTCAGTAAACCTTAACTCTAATCTTAATGGTTATAAAAATAAGGACATTATATAGTACCTTAGCAACATTAAAACAACAAGAACTGTTATTTTAACGTTGCTTAGGACCTATTGTACATTATACCTATGTATAATGTATCTATTCTAATAAGCTATAAGCAGCGAGTTCTACGGAACTCTACTTACAGCTTATTACAATAGGTACATATTACATACAGCAGCGTGTGGTCAGTAACTATCTGGCTGACCAGCTGCCAGCCGCTGCCAGCAGTTCGGCCACGCATCCGCCAACTACCATCGACCTCCGAAATGTTTCCGCTGCGTAGGCGGGCACATCAGCCAGGATTGCGACAGGACCCCGAAGAGGCCCCCGAGTGCGCCAACTGTGGGAGGGCGCACGTGGCGCGTGGCGGTGTGTATATATTTGTGTGTATGTGTGGGAAGGAAAGAGCAGTGAACAGTTTCAGTTTAAGTTATATATGAATAAGTATATTAACAGACAAATTTGAGGAGATTTTCAGTTTCTTCATAAGTGAGCGAATGAAGCCAAGATAAAAAATTTAATTTACACGAGTAGTAGTTTAATGAGTAAATATTTAAAAGATTATTTGCTCTATTGTACATCAATTAAAACATTTAATTTATTATGTACTTGCTTTTATCCGCAACTTCGTCCGCGCGGACTCTAGACGACCCCTGTACGCACGCAGTCGACTCACGAACACTGGTGTCTCAAAGTAGCTGTGCCTGAAAAATAACATAATTTTCGGTTTCTTAATTTTAATTAATTATGAAAACTTTCTCTACAGTCTACAGTATGAAACTATCTTGAATTTTCAAATATTTCTGCAACAAAACGTCATACGTGACGTACGCCGGACGACGATGTGGCCCAGCTTGACGAAGCATCTGGAAAACAAAATATAATAAATTTAATTATTACCAATGATCCATAGGTGTTAGTTACATAGTAGTTGGTTAGATCTTCTTATAAATTATGTCAGTAAACCTTAACTCTAATCTTAATGGTTATAAAAATAAGGACATTATATAGTACCTTAGCAACATTAAAACAACAAGAACTGTTATTTTAACGTTGCTTAGGACCTATTGTACATTATACCTATGTATAATGTATCTATTCTAATAAGCTATAAGCAGCGAGTTCTACGGAACTCTACTTACAGCTTATTACAATAGGTACATATTACATACAGCAGCGTGTGGTCAGTAACTATCTGGCTGACCAGCTGCCAGCCGCTGCCAGCAGTTCGGCCACGCATCCGCCAACTACCATCGACCTCCGAAATGTTTCCGCTGCGTAGGCGGGCACATCAGCCAGGATTGCGACAGGACCCCGAAGAGGCCCCCGAGTGCGCCAACTGTGGGAGGGCGCACGTGGCGCGTGGCGGTGTGTATATATTTGTGTGTATGTGTGGGAAGGAAAGAGCAGTGAACAGTTTCAGTTTAAGTTATATATGAATAAGTATATTAACAGACAAATTTGAGGAGATTTTCAGTTTCTTCATAAGTGAGCGAATGAAGCCAAGATAAAAAATTTAATTTACACGAGTAGTAGTTTAATGAGTAAATATTTAAAAGATTATTTGCTCTATTGTACATCAATTAAAACATTTAATTTATTATGTACTTGCTTTTATCCGCAACTTCGTCCGCGCGGACTCTAGACGACCCCTGTACGCACGCAGTCGACTCACGAACACTGGTGTCTCAAAGTAGCTGTGCCTGAAAAATAACATAATTTTCGGTTTCTTAATTTTAATTAATTATGAAAACTTTCTCTACAGTCTACAGTATGAAACTATCTTGAATTTTCAAATATTTCTGCAACAAAACGTCATACGTGACGTACGCCGGACGACGATGTGGCCCAGCTTGACGAAGCATCTGGAAAACAAAATATAATAAATTTAATTATTACCAATGATCCATAGGTGTTAGTTACATAGTAGTTGGTTAGATCTTCTTATAAATTATGTCAGTAAACCTTAACTCTAATCTTAATGGTTATAAAAATAAGGACATTATATAGTACCTTAGCAACATTAAAACAACAAGAACTGTTATTTTAACGTTGCTTAGGACCTATTGTACATTATACCTATGTATAATGTATCTATTCTAATAAGCTATAAGCAGCGAGTTCTACGGAACTCTACTTACAGCTTATTACAATAGGTACATATTACATACAGTAGTGTGTGGTCAGTAACTATCTGGCTGACCAGCTGCCAGCCGCTGCCAGCAGTTCGGCCACGCATCCGCCAACTGCCATAGACCTCCGAAATGTTTCCGCTGCGTAGGCGGGCACATCAGCCAGGATTGCGACAGGACCCCGAAGAGGCCCCCGAGTGCGCCAACTGTGGGAGGGCGCACGTGGCGCGTGGCGGTGTGTATATATTTGTGTGTATGTGTGGTAAAGAAAGAGCAATGAACAGTTTCAGTTTAAGTTAAATATGAATTAGTATATTAACAGACAATTTTGAGGAGATTTTCAGTTTCTTCATAAGTGAGCGAATGAAGCCAAGATAAAAATTTTAATTTACACGACTAGTAGTTTTATGAGTAAATATTAAAAAGATTATTTGCTCTATTGTACATCAATTAAAACATTTAATTTATTATGTACTTGCTTTTATCCGCAACTTCGTCCGCGCGGACTGTAGACGACCCTGTACGCAGTCGACTCACGAACACTGGTGTCTCAAACCGGCTGTGCCTGAAAAATTACATAATTTTCGGTCTATGAATTTTAATTAATTATGAAAACTTACTCTACAGTCTACAGTATGAAACTATCTTGAATTTTCAAATATTTCTGCAACAAAACGTCATACGTGACGTACGCCGGACGACGATGTGGCCCAGCTTGACGAAGCATCTGGAAAAAAAAAATATAATAAATTTAATTATTACCAATGATCCATAGGTGTTAGGTACATAGTAGTTGGTTAGATCTTCTTATAAATTATGTCAGTAAACCTTAACTCTAATCTTAATGGTTATAAAAATAAGGACATTATATAGTACCTTAGCAACATTAAAACAACAAGAACTGTTATTTTAACGTTGCTTAGGACCTATTGTACATTATACCTATGTATAATGTATCTATTCTAATAAGCTATAAGCAGCGAGTTCTACG
The DNA here is from genome assembly GCA_947086495.1 of Morpho achilles. Taxonomy (NCBI): domain Eukaryota; kingdom Metazoa; phylum Arthropoda; class Insecta; order Lepidoptera; family Nymphalidae; genus Morpho; species Morpho achilles. The sequence goes on along the minus strand of CAMTZB010000019.1, from coordinate 9,598,179 downwards.
GAACTCTACTTACAGCTTATTACAATAGGTACATATTACATACAGCAGCGTGTGGTCAGTAACTATCTGGCTGACCAGCTGCCAGCCGCTGCCAGCAGTTCGGCCACGCATCCGCCAACTGCCATCGACCTCCGAAATGTGTCCGCTGCGCAGGCGGGCACATCAGCCAGGATTGCGACAGGGCCCCCGAAGAGGCCCCCAAGTGCGCCAACTGTGGGAGGGCGCACGTGGCGCGTGGCGGTGTGTATATATTTGTGTGTATGTGTGGGAAGGAAAGAGCAGTGAACAGTTTCAGTTTAAGTTATATATGAATTAGTATATTAACAGACAATTTTGAGGAGATTTTCAGTTTCTTCATAAGTGAGCGAATGAAGCCAAGATAAAAAATTTAATTTACACGAGTAGTTGTTTTATGAGTAAATATTTAAAAGATTATTTGCTCTATTGTACATCAATTAAAACATTTAATTTATTATGTACTTGCTGTTATTCGCAACTTCGTCCGCGCGGACTGTAGACGACCCCTGTACGCAGTCGACTCACGAACACTGGTGTCTCAAGCCGGCTGTGCCTGAAAAATTACATAATTTTCGGTTTATTAATTTTAATTAATTATGAAAACTTTCTCTACAGTCTACAGTATGAAACTATCTTGAATTTTCAATTATTTCTGCAACAAAAACGTCATACGTGACGTACGCCGGACGACGATGTGGCCCAGCTTGACGAAGCATCTGAAAAAAAAAAAAAAAAAAATTATTACCAATGATCCATAGGTGTTAGTTACATAGTAGTTGGTTAGATCTTCTTATAAATTATGTCAGTAAACCTTAACTCTAATCTTAATGGTTATAAAAATAAGGACATTATATAGTACCTTAGCAACATTAAAACAACAAGAACTGTTATTTTAACGTTGCTTAGGACCTATTGTACATTATACCTATGTATAATGTATCAATTCTAATAAGCTATATGTAGCGAGTTCTACGGAACTCTACTTACAGCTTATTCCAATAGGTACATATTACATACAGCAGCGTGTGGTCAGTAACTATCTGGCTGACCAGCTGCCAGCCGCTGCCAGCAGTTCGGCCACGCATCCGCCAACTACCATCGACCTCCGAAATGTTTCCGCTGCGTAGGCGGGCACATCAGCCAGGATTGCGACAGGACCCCGAAGAGGCCCCCGAGTGCGCCAACTGTGGGAGGGCGCACGTGGCGCGTGGCGGTGTGTATATATTTGTGTGTATGTGTGGGAAGGAAAGAGCAGTGAACAGTTTAAGTTTAAGTTATATATGAATTAGTATATTAACAGACAATTTTGAGGAGATTTTCAGTTTCTTCATAAGTGAGCGAATGAAGCCAAGATAAAAACTTTAATTTACGCGAGTTGTAGTTTAATGAGTAAATATTTAAAAGATTATTTGCTCTATTGTACATCAATTAAAACATTTAATTTATTATGTACTTGCTTTTATCCGCAACTTCGTCCGCGCGGACTGTAGACGACCCCTGTACGCAGTCGACTCACGAACACTGGTGTCTCAAGCCGGCTGTGCCTGAAAAATTACATAATTTTCGGTTTTTTAATTTTAATTAATTATGAAAACTTTCTCTACAGTCTACAGTATGAAACTATCTTGAATTTTCAAATATTTCTGCAACAAAAACGTCATAAGTGACGTACGCCGGACGACGATGTGGCCCAGCTTGATGAAGTATCTGAAACAAAAAAAAATTATAAATTTATTTATTACCAATGATCCATAAGTGTTAGTTACATAGTAGTTGGTTAGTTCTTCTTATAAAATATGTCAGTAAACCTTAACTCTTATCTTAATCGTTATATAAATAAGGAGATTATATAGTACCTAAGCAACATTAAAACAACAAGAACTACAAAAGTAATAATAAAATTATTTTGCTATAATCCGCGAAGAAGTAAAATAGAAAATATATAAAATGTAAGTGGGCAATCGGTTATCATACCTGATACATGCAGGATTCGTAAAAACACATGCACAAACCGCCACCACAATACACAAGCACTATATACGTTCACTATCACAAACTCAACAATCGTTTCGCCCCGCAACCGAAGCATCATCAGGAGATATATTTTCTATTTTACTTCTTCGCGGATTATATATATATTTGTATTATGGATCTCTGCAAAGTAACGCCTAATTCTATAAATTATACAACAAGAACTGTTATTGTACATTATACCTATGTATAATGTATCTATTCTAATAAGCTATATGTAGCGAGTTCTACGGAACTCTACTTATAGCTTATTCCAATAGGTACATATTACATACAGCAGCGTGTGGTCAGTAACTATCTGGCTGACCAGCTGCCAGCCGCTGCCAGCAGTTCGGCCACGCATCCGCCAACTGCCATCGACCTCCGAAATGTTTCCGCTGCGTAGGCGGGCACATCAGCCAGGATTGCGACAGGACCCCGAAGAGGCCCACGAGTGCGCCAACTGTGGGAGGGCGCACGTGGCGCGTGGCGGTGTGTATATATTTGTGTGTATGTGTGGGAAGGAAAGAGCAGTGAACAGTTTCAGTTTAAGTTATATATGAATTAGTATATTAACAGACAATTTTGAGGAGATTTTCAGTTTCTTCATAAATGAGCGAATGAAGCCAAGATAAAAATTTTAATTTACACGAGTAGTTGTTTTATGAGTAAATATTTAAAAGATTATTTGCTCTATTGTACATCAATTAAAATATTTAATTTAATATGTACTTGCTTTTATCCGCAACTTCGTCCGCGCGGACTGTAGACGACCCCTGTACGCAGTCGACTCACGAACACTGGTGTCTCAAGCCGGCTGTGCCTGAAAAATTACATAATTTTCGGTTTATTAATTTTAATTAATTATGAAAACTTTCTCTACAGTCTACAGTATGAAACTATCTTGAATTTTCAATTATTTCTGCAACAAAAACGTCATACGTGGCGTACGCCGGACGACGATGTGGCCCAGCTTGATGAAGCATCTGAAACAAAAAAAAATAGTAAATTTATTTATTACCAATGATCCATAGGTGTTAGTTACATAGTAGTTGGTTAGTTCTTCTTATAAAATATGTCAGTAAACCTTAACTCTAATCTTAATCGTTATATAAATAAGAAGATTATATAGTACCTAAGCAACATTAAAACAACAAGAACTACAAAAGTAATAATAAAATTATTTTGCTATAATCCGCGAAGAAGTAAAATAGAAAATATATAAAATGTAAGTGGACATTCAGTTATCATACCTGATACATGCAGGATTCGTAAAAACACATGCACAAACCTCCACCACAATACACAAGCACTATATACGTTCACTATCACAAACTCAACAATCGTTTCGCCCCGCAACCGAAGCATCATCAGGAAATATTTTTTCTATTTTACTTCTTCGCGGATTATATATATATTTGTATTATGGATCTCTGCAAAGTAACGCCTAATTCTATAAATTATACAACAAGAACTGTTATTGTACATTATACCTATGTATAATGTATCTATTTTAATAAGCTACAAGAAGCGAGTTCTACGGAACTCTACTTACAGCTTACTACAATAGGTACATTACATACAGCAGCGTGTGGTCAGTAACTATCTGGCTGACCAGCTGCCAGCCGCTGCCAGCAGTTCAGCCACGCATCCGCCAACTGCCATCGACCTCCGAAATGTTTCCGCTGCGTAGGCGGGCACATCAGCCAGGATTGCGACAGGACCCCGAAGAGGCCCCCGAGTGCGCCAACTGTGGGAGGGCGCACGTGGTGCGTGGCGTTGTGTATATATTTGTGTGTATGTGTGTACGCAGTCGACTCACGAACACTGGTGTCTCAAACCGGCTGTGCCTGAAAAATTACATAATTTTCGGTTTATTAATTTTAATTAATTATGAAAACTTACTCTACAGTCTACGGTATGAAACTATCTTGAATTTTCAAATATTTCTGCAACAAAACGTCATACGTGACGTACGCCAGACGACGATGTGGCCCAGCTTGACGAAGCATCTGAAAAAAAAAAAAAAATTATTTATTACCAATGATCCATAGGTGTTAGTTACATAGTAGTTGGTTAGATCTTCTTATAAATTATGTCAGTAAACATTAACTCTAATCTTAATGGTTATAAAAATAAGGACATTATATAGTACCTTAGCAACATTAAAACAACAAGAACTGTTATTATAACGTTGCTTAGGACCTATTGTACATTATACCTATGTATAATGTATCTATTCTAATAAGCTATAAGCAGCGAGTTCTACGGAACTCTACTTACAGCTTATTACAATAGGTACATATTACATACAGCAGCGTGTGGTCAGTAACTATCTGGCTGACCAGCTGCCAGCCGCTGCCAGCAGTTCGGCCACGCATCCGCCAACCGCCATAGACCTCCGAAATGTTTCCGCTGCGTAGGCGGGCACATCAGCCAGGATTTCGACAGGACCCCGAAGAGGCCCCCGAGTGCGCCAACTGTGGGAGGGCGCACGTGGCGCGTGGCGATGTGTATATGTGTGTATGTGTGGGAAGGAAAGAGCAGTGAACAGTTTCAGTTTAAGTTATATATGAATTAGTATATTAACAGACAATTTCGAGGAGATTTTCAGTTTCTTCATAAGTGAGCGAATGAAGCCAAGATAAAAATTTTAATTTACACGAGTAGTAGTTTTATGAGTAAATATTTAAAAGATTATTTGCTCTATTGTACATCAATTAAAACATTTAATTTATTTTGTACTTGCTTTTATCCGCAACTTCGTCCGCGCGGACTGTAGACGACCCCTGTACACAGTCGACTCACGAACACTGGTGTCTCAAACCGGCTGTGCCTGAAAAATTACATAATTTTCGGTTTATTAATTTTAATTAATTATGAAAACTTACTCTACAGTCTACGGTATGAAACTATCTTGAATTTTCAAATATTTCTGCAACAAAACGTCATACGTGACGTACGCCGGACGACGATTTGGCCCAGCTTGACGAAGCATCTGGAAAAAAAAAAATAATAAATTTATTTATTACCAATGATCCATAGGTGTTAGTTACATAGTAGTTGGTTAGTTCTTCTTATAAAATTTGTCAGTAAACCTTAACTCTAATCTTAATCGTTATATAAATAAGGAGATTATATAGTACCTAAGCAACATTAAAACAACAAGAACTACAAAAGTAATAATAAAATTATTTTGCTATAATCCGCGAAGAAGTAAAATAGAAAATATATAAAATGTAAGTGGGCAATCGGTTATCATACCTGATACATGCAGGATTCGTAAAAACACATGCACAAACCGCCACCACAATACACAAGCACTATATACGTTCACTATCACAAACTCAACAATCGTTTCGCCCCGCAACCGAAGCATCATCAGGAGATATATTTTCTATTTTACTTCTTCGCGGATTATATATATATTTGTATTATGGATCTCTGCAAAGTAACGCCTAATTCTATAAATTATACAACAAGAACTGTTATTGTACATTATACCTATGTATAATGTATCTATTCTAATAAGCTATATGTAGCGAGTTCTACGGAACTCTACTTACAGCTTATTCCAATAGGTACATATTACATACAGCAGCGTGTGGTCAGTAACTATCTGGCTGACCAGCTGCCAGCCGCTGCCAGCAGTTCGGCCACGCATCCGCCAACTGCCATCGACCTCCGAAATGTTTCCGCTGCGTAGGCGGGCACATCAGCCAGGATTGCGACAGGACCCCGAAGAGGCCCCCGAGTGCGCCAACTGTGGGAGGGCGCACGTGGCGCGTGGCGGTGTGTATATATTTGTGTGTATGTGTGGGAAGGAAAGAGCAGTGAACAGTTTCAGTTTAAGTTATATATGAATTAGTATATTAACAGACAATTTTGAGGAGATTTTCAGTTTCTTCATAAGTGAGCGAATGAAGCCAAGATAAAAATTTTAATTTACACGAGTAGTTGTTTTATGAGTAAATATTTAAAAGATTATTTGCACTATTGTACATCAATTAAAACATTTAATTTATTATGTACTTGCTTTTATCCGCAACTTCGTCCGCGCGGACTGTAGACGACCCCTGTACGCAGTCGACTCACGAACACTGGTGTCTCAAGCCGGCTGTGCCTGAAAAATTACATAATTTTCGGTTAATTACTCAAAAATGTATATAACTTAAAAAAATTATAATTCTTGGTTAACTTGCGTTAATCATAAATATGATTTGTTAAAAAAATTTTGCATAATCGTAATCATAATGCGAGTTAGACAATGGTGTATTAATTAAGGAGAATTCACAGTACTACAGATACTTGGAAAACGATAATGGAAATGGAAAATTTTATCGCAAGTAAAGTTATAGAACTATGATACATGAGGCAAAAGTAACTAACTAATATTACTATTATTAACATTTAAAAAGTGATACAGTTTTCATATTTAACAATATTAGTATTTTACTATACCCGCCGTGTGGTATCCGGCTGAATAGAATAGTACCACCCTCATTTCTTACCGAGGTGTCGTAAAAGGCGACTAAGGTAAGTCGACCCGCCGTGTGGTATCCGGCTGAGTAGAATAGACCAACTTCATTTCTTACCGAGGTGTCGTAAAAGGCGACTAAGGTAAGTTGAGGCACTGTGTGGTATCCGGCTTAGTAGAATAGACCACACTCTTTCTTACCGAGAAGTCGTAAAATACGACTGAGGTAAGTTGACGTCAGGCAGGCGGCCGGTTGTAAAAACGCAGCCAAATCATGTGACAGCATGTTTATATGTTGTGCCGACCCCTCTTAGAGTGGGATAAGGGCAGGAAGATGATGATTAGTATTTTACTATACATACTCCATAAGTATAAAAACGTAACAAGATGTAAACAAACAAAACCATGTGATTCAGGAGTGACAAATATGTCATTACAATAATATTATTAACAAATGAAGAAATTGGAATTCAACTGCAGTGGTCCAAAGAATATCTCCAATATTTATAAAAGTAATTTTCTTAAGTTGATTGTTATTTTCTAAAATTAAATATTTATATATTTAGTATAGCAAAACCGCAAATATAATTTAATGAATTTCAGCAGATACAAATTAGCCAAGTACCTAAAATAGTAATTGCATTAGATTAGCCGAAGTAACATAATATCAATATTCTATGAGTTTCACTCTGTGATACTTAAATGTGTAGTATTTAAGTGTCTTTAATATTGTCCATCGTTTTCTTTAAAAATTTTATAATACCTTTATGTTTGGGTTCTTAAAAGTGGATATTAAATAATATTCTTATTTATTTGTTTCAAAGTTTGTGAAATTATTGATAGCAATCATACCATATTTAACCTTATTAAGTGGTGCGAATACTATCAATAATTTTAAATTCTTTGAAAGAAATATAAATAACATTTAATATTAGTATCATGTGTTGTAATAAAAAAGATACTTTATACTAGGCAGATAATGTCTACTATAAAGTACCTGTTTTGACATGTTTACATTTAGTTAAATATTTAACCCATGGAGTATAGTTCCTCATGATATTTTCTTTCAGCGCAAAGCTTGATATCAATTGGCACATTAAATATGGCAAAATTTCACAATTTAATTATTACTTTATATGTATAAATCCGAAGTGTAAACTGATATGATGGAAAATATTATACTTAGAGATAAAAACCACTAATATTCTATAAAACTACTACTAATATATCTAAAAAAGACTTAAATATAAAAGAAATATTTATAATTTACCATCAAGTACACTCCTTTTAAGTATAATGTTTTTTCCTAAATACTTAAACGGTAAAAACGAAAGCATCTATTGTTTCAAATACTAATCTTGTACATATGTTTTCGAGTGAATATTTTAAATTAATTTTGTTTAATAATAATATATAATAATTTAAATTACAATTTCTACATTTTCAAGATAGTTTGAGGACTGTGAAAGCTCTGTTTGGATAATTTTTAGCCAGCTTGCTGTTCCTGTTTCCTATTTAAAAATAGTAATAATTTTTGAAGTTGTACTTTTAGCGTCTTTAAGAAAAACGTTTTTTTTAAAGAAGCATGCACTCAGAAATGCAAAACGGTTGTTGTATATATATTTTTTTATTGCAGTAAAAGTCTTAATAAAGAAGTTCCTTAAATATTTTGTTTTATTAATATTTAAAAATCATTATTAATATGTAACAGGAAAAGCGGTTATCCATAAATCGGTAAGAGCGGTGTGCGAATCGATAATCATCTTTTGACATCACTAATTACGGTTTTAGCGCACCAAGTACATCAGTAATTTACTACGATTTTACGTCATACGTTATATATATTACTACTCCATATGTGAGAAAGAGTCAGAGCTGAGACTAAATCCGTTTTTATGAATAAAACGGGTGAGAGGCAGATAGTTTTTTATGAATGAGAATGTTAGTAGCTATAGTGCAACTTGCACCCCCCCCCCCCCATACCACCGAAAATAGGCTCGCGCCAATGTATGAATCTCAGCCATCTATTTTATAGTTAGTAACATAGATAATACACTATATAGGATATAGATGAGCAACTCTGTCATTTTATTGAAGTAATGATAAGGGACTGTATTCGCTAATCTGGTAGAGATGTCGCTGTAACGTTACCATAATAATCCACTAGATGGCGCTGTACTACATTCATATAGTGACCCTTATATAAAAATAGCATTTACAAAAAAATAGTTTCGCGCTATACCACTTCAATTTGAACGGACTTGGCATCTCCAAATTCCAGTTCAAATCAAAGAGTAGCACCAAACTATTATTCTAAATAAGGGTAATGAATAAAAGATTAAACCTATGTAATATTTAATAATTTTTATTTTTTACATCTTTTTAAATAGTATGTCAATTCAGGAAACAATTCAAAAATACTTTTAAAACATTTAAAAAAATATCAAGCGTATACAAATAATAAATGTTCATCAGTTTACACGTTTATTTGTTGAAAACAACTAACTTTGCATACGTACTACACTCCATAATTAGTTTTCATAATCATAATCTTCATTTGCTGTAAACCTGAAATCACACATTTAAATTTTTGTAGCTATAGTCTAAATCAGACAAAATATTTAAAATGTATACCAAAGTAATGTAACCGAAAGTGTTAAAATATAATATTTATTACGAATAACCACATATTTTTTTCTAAAAAACAAAGTTAAAGGTATTGTGGCACTTATAATAATTTTATTTAGTACATTTCAGCGAAATGGCTGCTCGCTCTCATAAAAATTGCATTCAGTCAGAAATAAAAAAAATACAAACAAATATAAACAGGTTTTCAAATATCCACACGGCGCTTACTGTGTAATACCTTTACCTGTGTGTTACCTTCGAGTAATCTCTTTTTTTTGTTATGTAGGTATTAGGTAATAGGTATTATTTATTTTGTTGCAAACTCATTTTTTAATATTGTTTGTTTTATTTGTCGTGAATTTTTACTCCGATATGCTGTATGTCTTATTATTCACCGTGTGGTATAGAATAGACCAACCTTATGTCTTACCAAGGTGTTGTGAAGGGCGACTAAGGTAAGTTGATGTCAGGCAGGCGGGTGCTCGTAAAATAACTAACATGCAACAAATTGTGTAAAACCCTACTTAGAATGGGTTAAGGAGGAGCAAACTTGTTCCTATTTTATTCTTAGTATATTACTTTTTGAATCGTGTCAATATTATTTCTCGTTTGGTTTTAATTGCATAAGAATGTACATAAATAAAATTTAAAAAATTCGGCTGGTTATTCTCGTGTAGGCATTTCCTTTTCGCTCGGCACTAAACGGCAGGGTTAAAAATTAAATTTCTGCAGTCAAAATTTCTATTATTAGGAAAAGGTATTAAATGGTTTCAAAAACATTATAGTAGTTACTTACCAACGTTTTCACACCCAAAATAACACATAAAATAATTTTTGGATGGGATAATTTCCAATATAGACCTTTAAATAAGCAGTGATGCGTTTTTGGCAGAAAAATTTTAAAATTTATGACAGATACTTATAGTCCGTCAAGAAAGTCATGAAAAGAATGTTTTGAGAACTAAAGCTTTTACTTGTTATGGCAACACTGTATTCCTGTCTAACTGAGTACATCAATTGTCACATCAGAGGTTATTAACTTATTGTGGTTAGCTTACTGGATTTTTATTAATTACTGCGAATATTTCTTATCGTTTAACCGTTTTGTGGTTAAAATGAATCGCACTGTTTATTAAAGTAATACGAGACAGATCATATTTAAGGTTTTTCAAGAATTTATGAGTGAATTACAAACGGGAAAGTTATTTTCTGATTTGGGAGATGTTTACGGTCGAACAGCTAAAATAACAGGTATGTACTCGTATTTTAATGTTAGACACTGTAACAGAAATGAAATTGTACATTTTTAAGTGATATTTTAGCTTTGTGATAATATTGTTTACGAATTTTAAAAGGTTATGTTATTGTAGGTATAGCTTTCCTATATTACCACGCTTAGAAAATTTTGATACTTTCGTATTTTTATTACAATGTTTGTATTTTTTTTCTTCCAGGTGTTTCTGAAAGCACCGTTCGACGTATAGTGGACGAGGGTATGAAAAATGGAGGCAAATTTGTAACGCCTGGAAAAAAAAGGAAGGGCCGACCTAGTAAACCGATTGATGATTTCAGTCTATGTGCCATTCGTCAAAAAGTTCAATTTTTCTACACAGTCAAAAAAGAAGTACCTACGCTAAGAAAACTATTAGCTGTGGTGAAACAAGACTTAGATTTTGATGGCAGACATGAACTTCTCAGACAGATATTACATTCAATTGGATTTAAGTTCAAAAAATGCAAAACAAATAGACTGGCGCTTATAGAAAAGCCAATTATAGCTTCAAAACGTGAATATTATTTGAAGCAAATTTATATTTTAAGCAAATTTATATAAAAAAAGTTATATTCATGACTCCTACATAGTAACTAAATGTTGGCAGTCTATAAATATTTCTGGCGTTCAACAAAATGTATCTAAAGGGAAAAGGTGGATAATTTTGCATGCTGGTAGTGAAAAAGGTTTTGTGAATAATGCATTGTTAATATTTAGTGGTAAAAACAAGACTGAAGATTACCATTCTGAAATGAATGCACATAATTTTACAAAATGGGTAACTGAAAAGTTAATACCTAATTTAACTGAAGCATCAATAATTGTTATGGATAATGCCCCATATCATTCAGTTGTAATGAACAAGGTACTATTTTTTACATATTATGTTTTTTATTGTCACATTCTTTATCATTATGTATGCTTCATGTACAATCTGAAATTTGATTACTAAATTGAACCTTTTCACCAGGCTCCGACATCTAGTTCACGTGTTGAAGAGATCAAAATGTGGTTACGTGAAAACAATATTTTATTTGATGCCACATTAAGAAAACCGTCCTTATTAATGTTAGTAAAAAAACATAAACCTGAACCGGTGTACCACATTGATGAGCTTTTAGGGGAACATGGGCATACAGTGATAAGACTGCCACCTTATCATTGAGATCTCAACCCCATTGAACTGGTTTGGCCCATCTTAAAAAAGCGTATTGCCCAAAAAAATGTTGGTGGTCAAAATATTGTAAAGTTGGCAGAAGAAGCATTCAAATCAGTTACCCCACAAGAATGGAAAAATTGTACTGACCATGTCATTAAAATTGAAAATGAATATTATGCTCGAGGTGGGACTCTGTATAATGATATAGACCAACAGATCATAACAGTAGGCGACAGTTCCAGTGAATCTGAAGATGCAGAAATGGAGCAACTTCCTTGTGCTGGATCTTCAGGACACATTTCAGGAGTTGAATACCTTGATTCTGATTTTGACTATGATTAATTAAATAATATTATCATAAACTGTTTTTTTTTATATAGAATTAGGCGTTACTTTGCGGAGATCTATAATACAAAAGTAATAATAAAATTATTTTGCTATAATCCGCGATGAAGTAAAATAGAAAATATTAGGTCCATTGCGGGGCGAAACGATTGTTGAGTTTGTGAAAGTGAACGTATATAGTGCTTGTGTATCGTGGTGGCGGTGGTGGAGGTTTGTGCATGTGTTTTTTACGAATCCTGCATGTATTAGGTATGATAACCGATTGTCCACTCTACATTTAGCATTATATATATATTCTATTTTACTTCATCGCAGATTACAGCAAAATAATTTTATTATTACTTTGTTTTTTTTTTCAAATGAAGTATCAAAATTTATTAATCGAAGTATATAGAGATACCATGTAAGAAACAGTGGCGCCCTCCTTTTTTTCACGACTTTCTTGACGGACTATATATAAATATATTACAGTGTATCATTTGCGACATCTAGTGAATAATGATATAAAACTAATTTTTGTTGTCCAACGCTTTCTGTGAGATGACGCTCTCGGCGACCTAAAGAGTGCTTCTTAAAGAGTTTCACCCCCCTGGTTAGTAATCTATGATAGTTAGTAATCTATGGTAACCATAGATTACTAACTATAAATGGTAACAATATCTTTGCCAAAGATTACAGTGTACATAATGAAATAGATGGGTAACTCGCAGTCGTTTTTTGTGATCCGTAATAGCGCCATCTAGAGATCAGTTTCTGTACTAAAAAGGTCAAAAGGGTCATATATATCTATATATACTATATATATATAATATTTTTGCAGTAGGGCGGGGTATAAATACAAAAGAAATGAAAAAACAAAATTATTGAAAAGTTATCTATTTTGTATAAATAATACAGTCGTTTTAACAATAAATTACTTTTGATTTGAATATAACGAAAATTACAATTACTTTAGTATTGCAGGCTTATAAATATATATGCGAAAAGCTTAACTTTATAATATAAAGCTCATTATATTATTTATGTACAAAATAAACAAGTAATATCTACAAATTATAAATTTAAGTTATTAATACAAATCAAGCCTTTATAAATATAAATAAATATATGGGACACTTACACACACGGTCGTCCGTCCCTAATGTAAGTAAACTTAATTTTAATACTTGTGTTATGGGTGACAGACAACTGGTGAATATATGCTTATATAATTTTAAATACAAATATACACCCAGGCTCAAATACCAACAACTTCATTTATAGAAAATGTTTGCCCTCGGCGGAAATCGAACCTGCGACCCACGGAGCCAACGGGCCAGTCCAGTTAATAATAAAGTATGTACTTTAAACATTAACAAAAGAACGTCATACGTAAATTATCTGATATTATATCGTTTATTACACCTAGAAGCAATGATGCATATAGAAAAGTCTTGGCTTTACTACTTGCCTTGTGTATTAAATAACTCACCAAAACAACATCGATTTGTTAAATCGAACAAATTAAAATGAAATGGAAAATTTTTAAGGAAATAAAAACGGATATATGTAAACATGTTTGCGCCAAAACACGTCGGTTTCTGAACACGTAATCTGCTTCCAAATTATTATATTTAGCGGACCTCCAATCCTCCGTACCCAAGTTTGGAATAAATCCATATTCTTAGAGGATCTGCAACAATTATTTTAAGCAGATATAAATTAATACTATTCGATAATCTAAGTATAAACGTCATTGCCATAGACGCGGCAGGAGTTTTGATTAATTTAATAATAAGCACTCACCTTTACCAAAGACTGTTGGACAAAAAACATTTTGCGACATTTTTTTCTACGTAACATACAAAAACTAATAGTATTCAAATCAAAGTCCATATATTACATATATTCATCGTAATTTTTCAAATTTAACAGATATCTGTCAAGCACTCATTATAGTGTATTATCTATAGTCAAAGACAAGTTTAGCTATAGTTTTTTTATGTAGAAAAATTATTCTATTTAAATTATATAAAATATTACTTATTCTTGTTAAATTATTTAATTATATCAACATAACATTAAAAAAATAATTAAAAATATAAAATTTATAAATTTTAATTTTTTTAATATGTTAACACTTCACTCTTTAATTAAAAATATGTAAACACTGTTGCATAGTTTTAAAAACTGAACTCTTGATGTCGCTGAAAACCGAATCAGGACCTTTAGTTCTAAGATAACATACCATGATCTTTGCTCAAAAGTCCATATTATTCTGAATTTATTTATTTATAAAGGCTAAGTACCAAATCAAAAGTGTTGTATCTAAAAAATAATGACGCACATTTACAAATTTATATTCTTGCTATATGAGTTTATCACAATTTCATTTAAAATTTACATTTACTAAATATTTAAGGCACCTTTAAATTTTTAAAAATGAGCAGCAATTCACTTTTGTTTTCAATTAATAATGAAGGTAAAGTGTACGCACTTTCTACGAGTGGATCTTGTTGGAGAGAGTTTATGTATCTTGGTTTGGAATTCAAAACATTGTCTGCTGTGCCACATTATTTGTGGGCGGTGGGTGGAGACAGACAAATTTACCTGCATGTTCATGGATTAGAAATACCAATAAGAGTTAAAGAAGAATCATATGAAAATGAACGATGGCTTCCATTGGAAGGTTTCAGCGGAAGGCTCTTGCCTACAGATCGTTACCATTTTTCTTCACTAGATGGCACAAAAGATAGGTCAATAGAATGTATCAGATTGCCTTCCATGGCATGGCAATGGGAAGGTGATTGGCAACTTGAGCTTACATTAGATGGTCAGCCTCTAGATCATGATGGGTGGACTTATGCTGTAGATTTTCCAGCACAGTTTGGATCAGTCAAGCAATGGAAGTCTTGTGTGAGAAGAAGGAAATGGATAAGGTATAGGAAATTCAGTGCAATGAATTCATGGTGTGCCATAGCACCTCTTCATAAGGATCCTACACAAGAACCATTCATAGATGTAAGTATTGGAGGAAATCTTATACCATATGCCACTCCAGGTACATTGTCAGTATGGGCAATCACAGCACATGGGCGTGTGATGTACAGGGTTGGAGCAAGCACAACATCACCAGAAGGATTAAAATGGATTAATATTAGCATTCCACCAAACTGTGACATAAAACAAATTTCCGTAGGGCCTACTGGCTTAGTTTGGGCATTGCTGTGGACAGGCAGAGCTATAGTAAGAAAGAACATAACTAAAGATTGCCCCACTGGTGAGGCTTGGTTAGAAGTCAAGTCACCTGCTGAAACTAAATTGACAGTAGTATCAGTAGGTTTTAATGCAGTGTGGGCGGTAAGCTCTGATTCTAGAGTATGGTTTCGGAAAGGTATTGAAGGTAACTTGGCAGGACATTCGGAAACTGCTGCAATGGGTAGTGGCTGGTTGGAAATAAATGGAAATATGACTCACATTTCAGTTGGCATTAATGATCAAGTGTTTGCTATTGGAGAATCAAATAAAGGGGTTTACTGGCGTTGTGGTATAACTCCTGCTGAACTAACTGGCAAAAGATGGAGAATGGTACAGGCTAACATGCAACTAAGTCGAACATCAAGCTCTACTAGTATCATTTCATCAACATCAAATCCAAAACATCATAGCCTTACACTATTGAATGAAAACTCAACAGAACTGAAAACAAATATTAATCTTCGGAACTCATGGGAAGAGTCACATTCTGCCCCTATTGAAAACACTTTGCCATTGAAGCCTTCTAAGGAGTTAAGGCCTAAAAAAAATGCAAATATAGAAAATATTGATTTGACAGGAAAAAGCTATGAAACAACATTGAAAAATCCCCGAGCTTGGAGTCCAGTGAGAAGTGTAGGTTCTGTGGTTGGCATGGAAGCACAACCAGACAGTGACAGCAGTGTCTTTGATGTTGATTCTGGCATGTACTTTGATGAAGAAGTCAGTCAGACAGCTTGGGGAACATGTGATGCCACTTGGACATTTATTGAAGCAGGGGCTTGTTCTATAGATACAGTACAAGTACCTCATTGGTTTTCTGATTCTAAAAATGCATATAACTCTGACATAACTGCTAAATGGAGATTTCAAATATTAGATTGTTTAAAGAGTAGGAATAATTTTAATATTGATCTGAGTAATTTTGGATTGGCAATTGAAGAAAAGGGTTGGACTCGTAGTTGTGAATCTAGATTAGTTTGTGAAAATAGTACCAGCGAAGATTGCATACTGTCTCTTTATTGGCATGCCTTAGAAAATGCAGGGACCTTATCAGTATTTCAACCAGATGGAACCATAAAGTTTATATTAAATTTAGGAGAAATTACCAGTATAATTACATCTTCTGAACCAGGTTGTCCAAGAATTTTGTTAACTATTCCTAACCAAAGTCAAAGGACTATAAAAATTCAGTTTATCTCAGAAATGGAGCAAGAAGAATGGTTAAGCGTTTTGATAGATATAACATCACAAATTAATAGTTTGTCTGGAAAGCCATCTAATCAATCAATTTGGATTGTATCTGGTTCTGGAGACGTGCTTAATTGGGACCCAACATCAGCCCAGTGCAATGGATACAAAAATGGTAGTTATGTAAAGGAATTTCAGGTGTTTGGTAAAGACATAGTAAATGGATTTACTACAACATTGCACAATAATTTTCCACCTGGCAGTGTTTTAAAAATGACAGGATGCTTGTTTGATGAAATCAGTCGATTTCATATAAATCTACAATGTCCAGAAGTTCTTAAACAAAGGCATAAAATTGAAACTGAGGTAACTGAAATACCATTGCATTTTAATGTTAGGTTTGATGAAGCTACAGTTGTTTGTAATACAAAGAAATCTGGGCACTGGGATGTAGAAGAGCGGCATCCATTGACATTAAAACCTAGCCAGGAATTTTCGATTAAAATTATATGTGACAGTAAAGAATTTATTATTAATGTTAATGATGCTCATTATTGCTCATTCAGACATAGATTAAGCCCTGAAACCATAACATCTGTGTTAGTAATGGGTCCCCTTAAACTTTACACTATGGAGTATTATTCAACAAATGCTATTATTGGTCCTGATGAAATGATTTGGCGAACCATGGGAGGATACTTACGTAAAGTAGAGAGTTGTCAAAATGGAGTTGTGTGGGGAGTGTCCCATGATCATAGGGTTTGGGTATACACTGGTGGATGGGGTGGCGGAGTGCTTAAAGGTAAATATATACTTATACATATAAGATTTTAAATATTCAATGTAATTAGTGATAGTTATAATTGAATTGATACTGATTTTTGTTTATTAGTAACTATTACAACTAGTTAACCAAGGCAGAATTTAGTGTTAGTGGTACATTCCATTTGGGTTGCGGGGATCTGATGGAAGGTAATAAAGGTAAAAATTTGTTCTATAGAATTATAAGCAAGTCCTGCTTAGATTCTAAATGCATGCAAGTTAAAGAAAAAGATTATATGCATTATTTAATAATTATTATAAAATTGCAGGAATAGGTGGAAACGATGGTATTCACTCAATGACAGATACACAAACTTATTGCATATATGAAAATCAAAGATGGAACCCTTTATCTGGTTATACTTCTACTGGTCTTCCGACAGATCGCTATATGTGGAGTGATGCTACTGGAAAACACAAGAGAACTAGAGAGCATACAAAATTACTCAGCCGTCATTGGCATTGGGTTGGTTCTCATTCTCTTATATGGCAATTTATACTTCTGCATATTTTTTACCAAAAAATATATTCATATTTTTGTTTGTATACTTGAATATTCAATATTTGGTCGCTTCATAATAAATTATTTAATTTCGGGTATAAACATTTGGGTAGACATGACTAGCAACCAAGCAACCGTCGTTCACGTGGGTTCACGTCGGTAGTATAGCGGCCGGGATTCGAACCCACGAACTCTAGATCGCAATTCCGTTATTCTAACCATTCCGCCACCGCCGCTTTATGTGTGTTTCCTATATTTGTATTTAGCCATGTTTAACAGTTGTATTTTCTCGCTCTGTGTTAATGCCAATAAATATGGTATATTTGTAAAACACATTCACAATTATCAACTTTGATTACTCTCTTACATCTACCGTTCTGTATTTATTGTTTCTTTATACCACTGAGTAATAGTATATGAATTTTATATATAACAGATTTCAGAATGGATGGTCGATTACAATACTCCAGGCGGGGTTGATACTGAAGGTTGGCAATATGCAACAGACTTTCCAGCTCCATACCATGGAAAAAAAGTTTTTACTGACTGTGTGCGTCGTAGAAGATGGTATCGTAAAGCCCAAATAGTCACTGAGGGTCCATGGATTAGAGCTGGAAGCACAGCACTTCTGGATATATCATTATGGGTAAGCATTTTATCATACCAGTGGTATCCGCGACTTCGTTTGCGCTAACTTAAGTGTTTATGTACCTTCAATAATCTCACATGTTTTTTCCCTGTTATTGACATAAAATCAGGATTATTTATCATATATTGTATTCCGGTATAGTTATTTCGTAAAAGGGGACTAAGGTAAGTCGACCCGCCGTGCGGTATGCCGCTGAGTAGAATAGACCACCCTCTTTCTTATCGAGGTGTCGTAAAATTCGACTAAGGTAAGTTGACGTAAGGCAGGCGGTAAAAACGCAGGCAAATCATGCGACACCATGTTTATAACATGTTGTGCCGACCCCACTAAGAGTAGGATAAAGGCAGGCGGATGATGATATGTTATTCCGGTATATAAGAAATAATTGTGCCAAATTTCGTCAATGTGGCTCCAGAGGATTAGCCGTGAAAACGTAACAGACAGACATAATTTCGCATTTATAATATTAGTATGGATGTAGTATGCAAATATTTCTAGGAAGCATACAATTAAGCAATTGGTAACAGGAATATTTTGTGTATAGTCGATTTTCAAATCAGAGATAACAACAATAAACAAAAACATTTTTAACAATTATTTCAGGCAAATGAGAAGGAAGTATCAGTTTGGGCAATAACGTTGGCTGGTGAAGCTATATACAGGACAGGAGTGACGGTTGCTACACCAGTGGTGATTATATTTTATAATATTGACTAGTAATATCCCGCGGTGTCACTCGCGTACCGATCTCATGGCAGTGAAAATTCCACTAAAAGTAGTTATATTGACATAACTATAGTAGTTGGAAATATGGTATCGGGAACTTTTTTTTGTAGATATTGATACATTCTTTAATACTGTAGAACAATTTTTTGTTCTACCATCAATAGTTTTCGCAGCGCACGCGATGATAGATTTTTATGACTATTTTTTTTTACAGCTTGTTACATTTTTATTACCGATCCCTATTTTTAAAAACTGTAATGTAATGCAGTAAAGATGCAGCTTTCCAATGGTGAAAGATTTTTTGAAATTGGTCCAGTAGTTTTTGTGTGAAAATATTTCAAACATACATACAAATTTTACCTCTTTATAATATTAGTATAGATATGTTAAGCATAACTTGTTTAAAATTTCACTCCATAAGTATTGATGAGACAGATATTTATACAAATACAGAAAATTTATATATGCTATAGATTACTATGATCATATTATAGATGAACATACACTAAATCTATTTATTCTATTTTCTATACACGACTAATATAAGGAATTTATCTCTAGGGTCTCCACTGGGAACATATAAATAGTCCTCACGCTCTTGTTTCGATCAGTATATACAGTGATGTCATTTGGGCCGTTGGTCGGAAGGGAGAACTCTATTACCGCGAGGGTGTTTCGAAAGAGAGTCCAGCAGGATCGAGCTGGAAGTTAATAGAACTACCAAAATGTACATTTTCTATCATCCCCAAGGCCGGAACTGGTGCCAAATTAGTATCGTTAACTAAGAACGCAGCTTGGGTTGTACTCATGAATGGAGTGATTGCTGTGAAAACAGAAGTTACAACAGACCAACAAGAGGGAAAACAATGGAAATATTTAACAGGTAATTTTTCATCACTAATCTCTTTATTAATTATAAAATAAAAAATAATAATTATTATTTATTTATTTATGTACCATAAAAAATGTTGGGAAAAAAAAATATTGGTAAAATAAAGGGTACAGAGGTCAACTTATCACTAAGACAGAGATCTCTCCCAGCTAACCTACGAAGTGAGACAATTTATAGTTAAGAAAAAGTTGGTACGCAAATATCAAACATTATGAATAATCTATAATAATAATCTTGTCATCATCTTCCTGCCCTTATCCCACTCTTAGTGGGGTCGGCACAACATGTTATAAACATGCTGTCACATGATTTGGCTGCGTTTTTACGACCGGCCGCCTGCCTGACGTCAACTTACCTCTGTCGTATTTTACGACACCTCGGTAAGAAAGAGGGTGGTCTATTTTACTAAACCGGATACCACACGGTGGGTCAATTTACCTTAGTCGCCTTTTACGACACCTCGGTAAGAAATGAGGTTGGTCTATTCTACTCAGCCGGATACCACACGTCGGGTCGACTTACCTTAGTCGCCTTTTACGACACCTCGGTAAGAAAAGAGGGTGGTACTATTCTATCAAGCCGGATACCACACGGCCTATAATAATAATCTTGTATATATATATATTTTTCTGAATCTCTGATTTTCATGAAATTCGGCATGTAAGGGGATTTTGGGGGCACAAAATCGATTGCAACTTTCCAGAGAGGGTCACGGGTTCAAACCCCGGGCAGACAGCAATGAGTTTATCTGTTAAAAGTTGCGTTTTATTGATATATGCAATTACATAGTGTGTAAGCCTGCATATTTCTAGCGAGTTCTGGGGATATGTGTAACCTAGCATTCCGCATTGCTGCTGCGTTTTGGGTCGTAATTCCAACCTCTCTCCAATAACGTAGGAGGTTTATGCTCAGCAGTCAGATAGTAACAGGCCGTTATTTCTTTTAATTTTGTATTTCTAGATTGCGAGTTAGCTTTCAAACACGTTTCCTGTATGGAACAAGAAGTTTGGGCTATACGGAGCGACGGCACGCTCCACCGGAGAGTCGGTGTCACAAGTTACAATGCGGCAGGAATCGCCTGGCAACAAGTTCATTGCGGACCCTTAGTTCACGTTTCTGCTAGAGGCTGTTCATCCTAAAATATATTTAAAACTACTGCTCGTATTAAGCTTATTTATTTTATTTATATTGTATACGAATTAAATTGTATTTCATTCAATTAGGTTTTTACACAATTTAATGTTCTAAGAATATTGTTACTCATTTTGGTTTACATTCCATTTATTTTAAAGAAATGATTTTAAATTCCAAAGACTTAAAGAGTATTGTATTATTTTTCCAAAGGTGATGGTATTTATTTTATATTTAAGTTACATACATAGGGATAAATGAATAAACTCTCAATTGTATCTAGTCATACATGTAAGTTCCTTATAACATATTAGTACATTAGTCATATTTGAGTCTCTTATAATTTATTAGCAGCTTGGTATTATTATAAAATAAATGATTCCAACAGTGTTATAATTTTTACTTTTCACATTCCATATTGTTATAGTATATCTTCAATACATCATCTTCCTGCCTTTATACCACTCCAAGTGGGGTCGGCACAACATGTTATAAACATGTCACATGATTAACCTACATATTTTACGACCGGCCGCCTGCCTGACATCAACTTACCTTAATCGCCTTTTACGACACCTCGGTAAGAAAGAGGGTGGCGAGGAAGGCGTCACTAACGCGCCAGTGACACGTATTATGTTATGAAAAAAGAAGCAATGTTACTAACGTAAACATTGTCACTGACTCCACAAATCTTGCAAAGATTACAGTGTACATAATGAAAAAATCTTGGCAGTAACTTCATGAACTTGTTAATACTCTTCAACGTTTATTCTTCAGACAACAATAGATATAACATAAGAATAAAAGAAGATTCAGTAAGCCATCACAAAAGATGTTTTTTTAATTTTCAAAAAACTCACTAATATCAAATTCAACTCATAGAGTCGGTACAAATAAATTTTATAAAGGATTTTTCTGCTCCTAACACCATTGTATTAGTGTACTAAGTTCTAGATAATAGATTTCTAGCATAAATAACTTATATATACAGAGGATTTAAAATAATATAATATTAATGAAAAGAAACAAATGTTTATGTGCAATATTTATTTTATTTATCTTATAATTTTGAGTTATTTTTCTACATTCGCAAAAGTTATTATGATTAAAGTTCTACAACAAATAATCCAACTCATATCTAACGAAGTGATTGCTGGGTTCATTTTGTATTCTGGGGTAACCAGCAACCAGTGCATCCTGCCCTCCAATGTACAGTGTGTTGTAAATCTTCCAATATACATCACGGACTTTCCTTGCTGGATGGAACAGTCCCTGGGAATATTAAAATAACAATAATTAATGACAATTTTAACTTTTTGTAACCCCTTCAGATTTCGTGTGCAGAATTACGCACATAATTAAAATATTTTTATATAATATAATAAAGCATTAAAATAATTTTATTTTTCTTAACATACTCATCCACCATTTGAGTGTACATCATTTTCACATGTCAGAAAATTAGGAAAACTTTATAACTATGTATGATTTTTCACACATTTGTTTATATGATGTTTTTGTTAATAATAATGATCTATTAAAAGTAATTAAGGTCTAAAGGGGTTAAGGTTCTTATCTTTTTTGGTAATAGGAAAGATCTCTTGCATCTCCAGAAATAAAAAAATATTTAATATTACTACAAAAATGTTAATTACATAAAAAAAAATACTGTAAGGTTACTTAAAATAGCCTTTTACTATTTGTATCTGGCTACGTAATAATAAGTAATCGTTTTTTTTCTGTGATATGTAATAGGCATAATTAATCTTAAGTTTATTATTTATTTATATTTATTGTAGTTTTCATGAATACCACAGCACTCCTAATCAAAATGATAAAAAAAATAAACTACTTAAATCCGGAAATAATTATGACAATGCAAATGATAGCCGAACATTGGGACAGTGACTATTTCTAAGGTGTTACAGGTTTACATTTGGGATCTCAACTAAAATGAAGAAGATTTTTTATTAAAAATGACTATGATAATGGTTGTTACAGCTTTTAAAAAATACAGTCTGTTAGTATCAATGCTCTACGAAGCCAAATCTAGCTGATTTTCTCTCTGTAAGCCTCGATGTGTATTATTTCTTGCCCTGGTACTATACCTCACTTTATTTCAAACAATATATAAAAATTAGAAAAATTGAATCATTTCATACATTTCCGTGATAGGAGTATGAAAAATTTAGTGAAATTCTGACGATTAAAAAGTATTAATTCTTACCTGAAGTGCATATTGTAATATTTTAATAGGGCCCAACGCAACACGCATGCCCTCCACCGCGTCCATGAACGCCTGCACGAGATGGGGCGATGTCTCGAATATGTTCGGCCACAC
This sequence comes from Morpho achilles, assembly GCA_947086495.1. Taxonomy (NCBI): domain Eukaryota; kingdom Metazoa; phylum Arthropoda; class Insecta; order Lepidoptera; family Nymphalidae; genus Morpho; species Morpho achilles. Next base: position 9,574,781 of record CAMTZB010000019.1, on the reverse strand, counting down.
GTGGTTGAGCAGGTGCACGAGCGCGTCCTCGCAGCCAAATCCGTACACTCCGAGTGCCATGTGCTTTATGGCTGCGCATGCGGTTTGTCGATGCACAAGGTCTCTACAAAATATAAAGAAATAAACATATAGGGAATGCAAATCCATTCCATTAAGCCCTAATTAATGTAATAGCTCAGCGGTAAGACCGTTCGACTTTTTTGAAGGAGTCACGGGTTCAAATTCCAGGCAGTCACCAATGAGTTTTTCTGTTAAAACTTATGACATTCATGATTGCATTTTATCACACACGGTGAAGGAAAACATCGTGAAGAAACACATCTAAAGAATTCTGGGGATATATGTAACCTACCAAACCGCATTAGAGCGTGGAGTATTGTGGGTCTCAGCTCAGCGGCCCAGCAGTGGGATAGTACCAGACTGCTACTTTTATGGGCCACCTACACACACGATTATCTGTCCGCAAAGTAAATGAATTTTAGTGGTATGGGTAACAGAAAACAAGTACATATAAAATTTTTAAATAAATATATAAATACACCTCGTTGAACCAACAAATTGTTTTTAGAAAATATTGGCGGGAATCTAACCCACGATTCCCTAAAGGCGGGGTCACTGTCACCTGCGACAATAGGCCTGTCAAAAATTTTATCATTTATTAATTATTACATGGTGGACGAATTGAGTTCTCATGGACGAATAAGACGAGATAAACTGCACAATTAGTTTTACCTGTCCATAAGTGCATCTTCAAGTAAGGGACACACAGCATATATGTAATCCTTTCCCATTTCGCCGATATACTCAAATAGGAAAGATAATGACTTGAGTACACCATTTTGCACATTTAACTCTGGAACTCTGTATTCATTCATTAGAGCTGGCAACACTGTAAACGGTGAACATGTTTCTGCTACAATAGCAATAGCAACAGTTGTGCACACTCTGTAAAAAAAAAGATACATCAATTTTATTTCATATAAAAATATTAGTACATGTGACAATTTTAGTAATCACTATTTTCAATAGTTTTAATCGGGTTGCTGATACTCAAGGTAATGAAACGTAGGTATTTCATTTACTTATCCAATGAAGAAATAATTACTAATAATGATATTAACAAATAAAAATACACTATTAAAAAATTACAGAATTCTTAAGAATGAGTTAAGGGGCTAAATATAGTTTTATAGACGTTTATAGAAGAAAACAAGCTGTAAAAGTATTTTGGTATACCTCAACTCGGTTCTTAATAAATGTATAAAATCTGAATAAAATCTGTCCACACAAAATGAGTCAAAATCGAGTTCCCAGAAGTCAGTTTTATACAAACAAGCATATAAATACATACAGGTAAACCTAATATAAAAAGTAAGAATTTTAGAATATTATTGGTTTACCAGTACTGTTCTCTAGCTATTATAGACCAGTAAGGAAAACATTATGGGAAAACCTGCATATTTCTAGAGAATTCTAATAAGTCTAAATAAGCCGCATTGTAGCACCTTGATAAGTCTTAGCTCCAATCCTTTTTCCAAAATTGTAGAGAGGATGCCTTTGCCCTACAGAGGAATAGTATAAGACCATTACTTGACTTTTACTTTACCTGTTCTGTCTTTCTTGTACTTTTAAATTGTTAAGAAGAGTAGCAAGCACATCGTGAGGACCGATCGCTTTTGCGATGTAACCAAACGTATTGACAGTAGCGCGTCGAATAGCTTTCTTATGTGCTTTCAACAACTCGAGCAATTCAAAGCATATTCTCATCCATTCCCTCGCTGATACAAACTCTGGTCCTCTGTCTGCAATACGTCCGACTAGATCAATGCAATTTTCTTGCACTTTCTCATGTCTGTAAAAAATCAAAAATAATTAACAAGTAAAATAGTGTTTTAAGAAACTTGAATGTCGAATATAAGTAACTAGCGGCCTGCCCCTGCTTCGCACGGGTATAAAATATATATCCCATGTCAGTCAGTGTAAAAAAAATGATTAAAATCGATCGAGTAGTTTTGATTTATTCATTACTGCCCGGGGCCCGCACGCGTTAAATTTAGAGAAAAACAATTTCCTTTCCCTATATCAAGAAGATTTCCTGCTATCTTTGGAATATCTAAATTCATATAGTACATTTTTACTTATTTACTTTTCCATTTTCCCTATGTATTTTATTTTTACAATTAATTACAGAATGTCTTTAAACAAACTCTTGAAAGAGGGACATAGCTGCTAAAGTCGAAGTGTTATAGGGCGAAGCGCGGCGTCCTCACGGCATTTTAAATCTGTAATATCTCCGAAAATATTAACTTAAATTACATGCTGTAAACGGCCATATTGATCTATATTAAATCAACTATTTATTTAAGGTACTTAATTGGATAAGGAATAATGCTGTAGTGTATAAAAATTGCTTCAAAAATAAGGTATTATTTTTTGTAAAAAGTAAATGACAAAAAATGCTATAGTGGGTTATCCATAAGAGATAGACATATACCATCGCGGACTTTTCTGTAGACCTTTTTACGATGTACAAATACTTAGTACATTATTTTGATAAATCTCGTAGGGTTTAGCCTACGTTTGCAATGTAAGCGGAAAAAAATGTAATTATTTGCAGAAACCTCAAAAATTACAGTATTTCTCTTAATTTGAATTGTTTGTATTGAATGTTATTATACGTATAAACCTTCCTCTGGAATCACTCTATCTATTAAAAAAAAACCGCATCAAAATCTGTTGCGTAGTTTTAAAGTTTTATGCGTACATAGGGATATAGGGACTTGTTTTATAATATGTAGTGATGATACTATGTATATGACAAGTTCGCGATTCAAAAGCACTTTTTTTATAAGTTTACTTAAATAAAGAATATTATACAATTGATTTAAAAGTTTTTGAATTTGTTTTTTTTTTATTATGGACTTCGGCAAAGTATCGTCTAATTACTAAGTGTCGAATATATTATTTAATTAAGCATATATCAGTAGATAAATTATCTTATAATAATTCATTTTAGCAACATTACAGAGAAAAATCCCTTATATATTTTTACTATGCAAAGATTTATAAACATGAGTTGACTCTAATACAAATTTTGACGTAGTGTAATTAAGCCTTATGATATTAATAAATACGTTAAAAATAGGAATTTTGATATCAATTTTACCTGTTTTTAAGAATTGGCGTCAATCTAGGTAGAAGATCCTTAATGGGGGGTGTCATTTTCGTCATGCCGATGACGTTAACGATAGCCTTCAGAGCTCCTAAGATTGACCCTAAAACTTCTGGGTACTCTTCGCCTAAGTATTCATAAAGTACCACACCCAGATGTCCCATGAGCTTTTCCTGGCAATAAATGAATAAAATTAAAAAAAAATACTTGTAAACTAGTAAAATTCAAATACTCAACTAGTTTCAACGTGTCAAGTTTCTGAAACTTGAAAGTTTCATAAAATTAAAATAAGACGTGAGTATAGCTGGTTTTTATACATTAACTATGTATACACTTCACGATAGTTTAAATTAAAAAACATCTATTAGTTTCTTGTATTTAAATTTTTCAAAAATAAAGTTAAATATTCTAAAACAAATGTCTAACTTATGTCTTAAATTGTTGCAAAACCTAAATGTTACGCCAAATATATTTTTGAGGCTTATATTGTTATTCACTATACATTTAAGTTATATTAAAATTGTTTTTAGTCTAACATAAAATATAGTTACAAACCTCTTGACATGTTTTCATAACAACAGCAATGCGGGAGATCAGATCAGCAGCCTGTTGGCGGACTTTCGCAGATTTGTTGTTCATACGCCACAGAATGATACCACAAATTTGAGGCAAATATGGCTTTACACGTTTACCTAGTTGGTTTACTATGGTGCCAAATCCATTCAACATTACAACATCCTGAAAGAAAGAAAAAAAAGAATAAAAATAAATATTCAAATTCAAAACATTCTTTATTCAAATAAACTTGTAAACAAGTGCTTTTGAATCGTCAACTCTACTGCTGGTTCGGAAAGCTGTTCCTACCGAGAAGAGCCAGCAAGAAACTCGGCGGTTGCTCTTTTAAAAATATAATTCTTAATACTATTTACATTAAGTCGTTACTGTCTTGTACAGGTTCAAGAGAGCGTTATCCACACATTCTTATCTTCTAAATAATCTTCAAGAGTATAATAGGCTTTCTGTATCAGCCTCTTTTTAACAGTGTTTTAAAACTGCTATAATGGCAAAGCTGAGATTGATTGCGGAATTTTATTATAGAATCTTATACCAAAATCCACAAACGAATTACGTACTTTTGCAAGGCGCAAAGCAGGAGCCGCAAGCTTATATCGGTTCCTGCTTTGTCTATTGTATACATCACCTATTGTTTTATAATTCTTTATATTTTTATGTACATAAATTAGATTGCTTAAAATATACTGTGAAGCAAATGTAAGAATACCTGTTTCCTTAAACTTCTCTCGCAGGGAATCACGCGGTCTTAAATTATAAATGCAACGTATAGCTCTTTTTTGTAACACAAAAATTTTTTCACTATACGCGCATTTACCCCATAGCAATATTCCATAAGACATAATGCTATGGAAGTAGGCAAAATAAACAAGTATTGCTGTTTAGACGTCTGTGAATTGTCTTATCTTTCGAACAGCGTAGGCCCCTGAACTCAGTTTCCCTGCAAGAGTTGTTACGTGTGTGCTCCATTGGAGTTTTGTATCCAAGAATACTCCCAAAAATACAGCTGAATTTTCTGTTTTTAGTGGTACATTATTTAAAGAGAGTCTATTTGCTGTTTTTGCAGCATTAGGTAATGCAAATTCAATACATTTAAATTTCTTGATAAATTGAATTGCATAAAAGAAATTATACTCTCTGAACCAGTGTTTGCCAACCTTTTTGGTGGCATGCCCTACTTTAAGAATACTTGTGCCCTCTCTAAGTACAATACATAAATTTTAATATGAAAAATTTAATAGTTCACTTCACAAATTTCAATGAGAAGATTTAAGGTTTTTGAAATTTTTCGTTAAATTTGGCACCAAAATCTAGGATTGTATTTAAATGGAATGGAGCAAAAGAATTGTGTCTATTTTCCGTGTTGAGACCCGTGTAGAGTCTATTTTCGCACTGCCCCACTTAATCACACTTAATCAATATTTCTCTCCTATGGAATGTGAAACACTGCTCTAAACAAAAAAAAGTGGAAAGTAAAAGTGTAGCAAAGTACATTAATATTATACATACAGGCAGAACCTGTTTCTCTGCTTTTAAATACAGATAAATATTTTTTTATTAGTAATACAACATCGTTATGGAGGGTGGGTAAATACAACAAGGGCATAAACAACAGCTATAGCAAGTAACAGATGATAACATAGTTTTTTCTTAAAATCCTTGACTTAGTCCCAGACTAAGTAGATCATTAAAAAATAATCTACCAAATGCATTTTCACTTTTACGTGTATTTTAAACTTCAGGAGATGTTCATAGCAAAATTATTTCATTGTATCTTGTATGTAATGGAATTGCATAAAGTCATAAAAAGTAATAAAACCTTAGAAACTCGAAACTCACCCTCATTACACTGAAAAATGTATTTGTACTTTTTCCCATGGAATAACAATTAATAAAAGTGTCAAAAAGTAGCAGAGAGCCTGTTTATACTATTTTTTTCACACATTTCATACATTAAAATGTATGCAATGGTTAAAGATTTATATTACAATTTACCTCTGTGGTCTGTTCTTGAAATGCATAAAGAATGCCGTCAATCAAAGCTTCTTCAAGTTTAGAGTCAATATCTGCTGCACCTAGATTAGCAAGAATTTTCTCAATAGACTCCATCACCATTTTTCTGTATTGTTCATTGTCATCTTTCAAGTCGTCAACAATTCTATTTATAATTTCCGAAGCACCGACCTAATCAAAGGAAAATTGTTTTATGCGAGTATTGTTATATTAATTCAATAATAAAAAGATTAAAGGTTAAAACAAAAAACACATACTTTGTTTGCGATCTCGACGGTCGTATCCACAAGTTGACGGTAGTTACGACGGTCCAGAGCCATTCGGTGGTTCCAGAAATGTTTGAAAAAATGAGGCAGAATTTCATCCATGATATACTGGGGTTCCACACCATCTGTACCGCAGCATTGTTTCACCACCTAAAAAATAGCATATTATGAATATTGTTAGCATATTATTAATATAGTTATCATGTACCATCAAATTAGTTACAAAATAACATTTCTTGTAAGTTACTATTTTATACAGAAACTGTTCAAAAATATTTCTTAAAATATTTATCTATGATTTTAGTACCACCAGTAACACAACGATACACAAGCACTGCACACATTCACCACCACAATCTCAACAATCGTTTCACCCCGTAACCGAAGCATCGTCAGGAGATACAGTCCATGAAAAAATAGCAAAGCTACCCATTATCCAAGCAAGCAGAGTTATATAGTAATAAGTTAAACCCCCACCGTTTATTTTGCCTTTGAACATGTGTAGTACTCGCGTGTGGAACTCGTAACGTTTATCTGTTTATACTATTCATTAATTAGTGCGAATAGATTAATGCGTATTAATTTATTAGCCACGCGTAGTTCTAGACTAGACTTAAGATTAAACACAAAAATTACAAATATGCTCACTTTTAACACAATCTTCTTCATTTCCTCATCAGGCGACTGAAACTCACGGATCAAAATGAGCATTACTTCACGGGTGTAATAGTTTGCATATTCGGCGTCCATAAGAGGGATCAGGTAGCCGATGGCTTTGAGGAAGGCAGCCAAACCTTTACCACGATGGGTTCTGATACCCTTCCACAGTGGCTTAAGAACTGAATCAAAGGACTCGATACCGTATGGCGTTGCGGCTTCAGCGAGTGCAGCGCTCGCTAAGGCGGTAATAGTTCGCACTTTTTGCTGCTCATCCACCAAACCTTTAGAAAATTAAATATATATTATTATAAATCAAAGTCCCCAAATGTTGTGTTAATATATATTTTTTTTACTAATAGTATATGTATATTATATTAAGAGAATATATAAAAAAAATATATTAAGAGAACTTCGCGCTCGTAAATTTTTATAGAACATTATGTATAGTAATATTATAAATCGCGACTCTAAAGTCTAAACACTAAACGCGACGCGAAAGTAAAATACACTTTTAATAATATAAAATTAATTTCTTACCATGTTCAATAATTTCTACAAGAGATTTCAGATGGGGTAATATAGCACAACCCATCAATATAGCTATCTGTTGCACAATTTTGATTCCAGTGTGCCGAGCTTGCCATGACTTCTTAGACCTGCACACAGCCTTTAAGAATGGCAGCAGCGATGGGATTCCTGAAATTTGATCACATAATCAAGTCTTGTCAATATATGATGAACTCTAAGCAAAGGATTTGAATAGACTGCATTTTTAAAAAGTCTTACCTTACATGTACTTAGTAATTAGAATTATAGATAATTAAAGAAAATTGAAACAATTTGATTGCTATTTTATAATATATATTTTTTTTATGAATTAAGATAAATGCAAATATCATTTTAGTTGTGGGATATTACAGAACTCTACAATTTATAATTACAGATGTGTAAGGAAAAGCATATTTTAAAGATTATCACTATAATGTGTAGCCCTAAAAGAACAAATAATCACCTAAAGCAGATGCGACGACAGCAAACGCCCTAGCGGTTGTGTTACGGACGTATTCATCAATGTTATCAATATCCGGCCTCATGGTGGAAATCATAGTGGCGAGTCCGGCAGCCTTTGCCAAGTTCGATATAATTTCACGACCTTCCACCCGAGCATAGTAATCTTCATCAATAAGTAAAGGCTCTATTACGACCAATATCTTTAACAAAGTTTATAACAATTTAATATCAGTACCTGGTATTATTATTAAGGATATAATAAAGAATCAATATAAAATTTAAAAAAAGATAAAGATAAGAGGCCTGATGTTATCTGGATCTGTTATTTCGATCCGGATATTCTGATTTTGAAACAGCCCGTTTGCAAATGACAGCATAATAAACCTTTCGTTTTCTAATAATTTTGTAGCAGTTTTTCAGTGCTTGAATGCAGGGATAAAATGACTTTTTATTTGAAACCTAGTGAAATCGATTTATCGCCCCCAAAATAATAATTTTCATGGATAATTGTTGGAGCTATTTCCGAAATTCAGAATGCATATATATACAAGATTAGAAGTCTGTCTCTGTAAAATTAAAATTTATCACTGAAAATTTATTAGTAGTGTATCGTATGCTAATAGAAAGCATAATTTTAGTCTATTTTCCAATTCATAATATGGCATAATATATCACTTAACCCCTTAGGGGGTTAAGTGATATATTATGCCTTAACAAACGTTACAATTTTATTAACATTAGTCACGCTTACCTTGTGTACATATGGGCGAACCAAATCGTCTAATTTGTAAAGGATTCTGTCAATAACTTTAACAAGCAAATGTCGTTCCTGGTCCTCTAGAGTAGGGCTCATCAACAGTGGTAGGATCTGGTTAAACAGTGGCCCAGCGCCGAAATCACGCGCCTTGTCTGTTATTTGTCGAAGTGCGGCTTTGCACATGGGCGGAGTTCCATTCTAAGATAAAATAAAAAAAAATTAATAATTATATTTTTTGTTATCCATACCCTATCGTGTTTAGACAATCAGAAAATCTATATTTGCTGAAAAATTAACAGTACATAGAACTATTCACGAATTTCTTTTATTATTTTTAACGGAAAATACTTAAAAAATTGTTGTCCAAGTATTCTAATTAAAAAGACTACATGCTCTTAGCATTTCTCCATTATGGGCTAGAATACCATGTGCCCAATTTAAATAATTTTAAAGTTTGTCAGTAAATGACCAATATCACTACATATTATAAAACAAAGTCGCATTCTTTGTTTGTCATTTCATATATCCCTATGTATGCATAAAACTTTAAAACTACGCAACAGATTTTGATGCGGTTTTTTTTAATAGATAGAGTGATTCAAGAGGAAGGTTTGTATGTATAATAACATTTAATACGGAGTAGAGAAATACTGTATTTTTGAGGTTTCTGTATATAATTACATTTTTTTCCGCTTACATTGCAAACGCTGGCTAAACCCTACGAGATTAATCAAAGTATTTGTACACCTTGAAAAGGTCTACAAAAAAGTCCGCGATGGTATATGACTATCTCTTATGGATAACCCACCATAGCATATTTTGTCATTTAGTTTTTACGAAAAATAATGCCTTATTTTTTTAGCAATTTTTATACAAAACAGCATTAATCCTTATCCAATTAAATACCTTAAATAAATTGTTGATTTAATATAGATCAATATGGCCGTTTACAGCATGTAATTTAAGTGAACATTTTCGGAGATATTACAGATTTAAAATGCCGTAGGAACGTCGCGCTTCGCCCTATAGCACTTCGAATCTAGCAGCTATATCTCGCTTTTTGAAGAGTTTGTTTAACGACAAGGAAGCTGTGAATGTTGCATATAAAGACATTCTGTAATTAATTGTAAAAATAAAATACATAGGAAAAAAGAAAAATAAGTATAAATGTACTATATGAATTTAAATATTCTAAAGATAGCAGGAAATCTTCTTGGTATAGGGAAAGGAAATTGTTTTCTCCAAATTTAACGCTTGCGAGTTGTGGGCCACGGGCAGTAACGAATAAATCAAAACTACTGGATTGATTTAATCATTTTTTTTACACTGACTGACAACGGACATATATTTTATACCCTTGCGAAGCAGGAGCAGGCCGCGAGTATACTTAAAAAAAACATTTTAATACTTAAGCAAATTATAGCAAAATATTCCCTAACATTAACAACGATGGTAACAGACCTTAATTTTAAGTAATAGTTTCATGATTTTCCGTTCCTTTAACTCGTCTGGAGAGAGAGTGTCCTCGTCCACATCAATTAGCAGTTTGTCGAAGTACTGAGCGTCCTCGGGCTTCATAAAGGGCAGCTGCTGTGCGCCCTTGGGCTGTGGCTCCAGCAGGCGCGCCGCAGCGGCCGCGCTGCCCCCAACTTCCTCCGTCTGCATGAAAAAGCCGATTGGGGTACCAGCCAAAGGAGTAGGTGTAGCCGTCAGCTTACGAGCCGGGGTCCGAATCGGAACATAACCTGGGGCAACAATATCAAACATTAATAGGATTGTCCTGCATAACAACAATTGCATATAACAAGTGCATGCAAGCGAATTTTTTTATTTATGTACGCGGAACGGCAACTCGGGTTAATAAGCACAATGTGGCTGTATATCCGACGGCATGGCCATTAAAACCTTACTGTCATCATTCATCTGAAAGAAAAATTTGATTATTAAAATTTAATTCTTATACTTTATTAATTTAAAAACACATGTATTCATATTTGACACCATTACGTCGATGAATATCCAAGAGTAAGACGGTGGCAATTAATACATGTGTCCTGAAACTAAAGTTGTGATTGATTACTGATGTGATCACCACTTCACCTTTTTTGAGACTTGTTATCAGATTAAAAAAATAATATAATTATGTAAACTCAAATTGATATCCACTCACCGGCCGGGGGAGGCAAAACCTTGTACCCAGGAGGGAACATGGCATCAAGCTCTTCATCTGTGTAGGGTCTATTACGTTCATCTATTTCTTTTTCCCAACGATACGCTTGGAGCTGCTCAGGTGTCATGGCTGCAATGTGGCCAGGCGTGGGGGTAGCCATAGCCATAGCCTTTACGCCTACTGGTGTTGACTATATACAGAAACAAATAAATGTATATTAATTAAAGCACTTACTATGATACAAGAGTATGGAGCTTATCATTTCCAGTAGGTAATATATATCTATGTCAGTAACATCAATATGTTGAAGTTATGGATTACATAAAAATACTAAGTAAGCTTTCTTTTCAAATAAAATACTTTGTTAGGTTTACTTTATTATATCAATTTTATGTAAACTACTGCTAAGTACTGTATCTCATTGAATTCTGAGCGAATTTTCTTTCTTGGAGAATTTTCTTGCGCTTAAGAAAATAGATAACATAAGTCTTGTACAAATTAATAATTTGCAAATCAAAGTGTGTCCAAAGTTTGAATTGAATTTATCAGTTGAAAAATTTAATTGGGTCTGCATTGAGAATACGGGAGGTGTTTTGTAAAATGAGGAAATACTCACGCCACCAGGAGTAAAGATCGGAGTGTGCGGTGTGGGTGTTGCGTGTGAAGGTGTGGCGTGGGAGGGTGTCGCGTGCGAAGGCGTCGCATGAGACGGCGTCGGTGTCGCAGCCACTGGTGTTGCTCCTGGCGTTTCATCCCACCGAGAGCGCCTCTTTGTGCCAGGCGTCGGTGTTTCCTGGATAGTGTCCACCCCGGCACCACGATCTGTGCGTGGCGTTTCAGCCCATCCGCTTGCATGGCCGGGTGTTTCTGTAGAAATTTATAAACTTTTTGTATAGATTTATAAAAAATCACAACCTACCTAAAATCACAAGATACGCAGTACTTAAGTACCGCGTATCCCACGCGGTAGTCAAGGTAGCAAAATACCGATCTAATTTTTTCAAATTATAAAGTGTGATTTTTTGGTATTACCTACAGAATAATATTTCAAATCACGGCAGTCAATGACGTTCAATGTTCATGAAATTTGAATTCTATTTGTATCATAGTATGTTATAGTAAGCCGATTTTAATATATATTACTTGGATAATAATAAGATGATGTTTTCTGATCAGCCCGACATTTTTGATAGTCCCAGCCCCTGCCAGGCAAGCATAAAAGGTAGGAGAGAACGCTCATTTTTTATTTATACTGCGATATATGTACTAAGAGTACATGTTAACATCAGCTAATATAATATTTTTCCGTATCTTTAAAGTATTGTTTATTTAATATTGTAATAACACTATTCCTTTATGATATGCCGCCCACCTATTTCTGAAAACAAACCTATGCCGTTGTGGTCGCCGTCACGTCGTCGTTGAGTACCGCGTATCTCCCCAAAGCCACTATGATCCAAATTTCATAATCTACCATCGTGCTTACCTGTGTTGGGAGCATGCACTGATAAACTTTCAGCTTTTATAAAATGACGAAGGTCTGTGGTTCACGGGCTCGTAGTCCATAAGTATAACTAACTTATTGGTGTAGGCAAATATCGAGGACTACTTAAAGTCCGTCCAGTAATGTTATGGGAGGAAATTAATGTTACAGTCTTACCCCTATCAGTTTTTGGTGTTTCATCCCATCGGTTACGGCGCGAAGCATGGTGCGCGGGCGTCTCACGGCCCGGGGTTGCGTGACCAGGGGTGAGATGAGCGGGCGTTGCGTCCCATACACGTGCGGACGGTGTCGCACCCGGAGTTTCTCCACCGCGACCGCTAGCTCCGGGTGTCTCTTCCCATGCTCCACGCTGAGCACACAATAATTGTTTGCTATATTATTATTAGAGCAAAAATTATGTTTTGGTTTGTTAAACAATGAAATATGGATCAATTGATCACCTTATTAGATTATATAGAGAAAGTTAATAGTTTTTATCTTAATAATTAAGACAATGCAGACTACAGCATAGGCAGAAAATGTTACAATTTCATTAATACAACAGAACAACAAAAATAAATTATAACATTGTCTTTCGTATAACTATACCGCAATTGTTATCAATCTGCTATGCCAAAGGCAAAAGCAATAAGGCTACTGGATTTTACTGACTACTTATGATAGATATTTTGGATTGTGATAAGAGGAGTATCAAGTCTAGTATCAGTATCAGTTTTATTACCATTGTTTTGATCGGAGGCGCAACTAAATGTCGCTCTTTCAAGAGTAACCTCTAAGAAAAACATGTTTGTATTGTCTTATGACAAGAAAGCTATGAATGTTGTATATAAAGACATTCTGTAATTAATTGTAAAAATAAAATATATGGGGAAAAAGGTATGAAATGAAATCTTCTTGGTATACCAAGATATATCATTTGGAGAAAAACAACGCTTGCGACCACATGCACGAATAAATCAAAACTACAAGTTTCATTTTAATCTTTTTCTTTTCAGTGACATGGGCTATATATTTTATACGCGTGCGAAGTAGGGGCAGGCCGCTAATAATTATTATAAATTATTTTGGCAATCATAAAATTGTCCCACAAGTATTGAAATAATTGACAGCAATCCAACACAGCTTACAGTTAGATGTTAAAGTTGGTTGAGTAATAGACCTAATAATAACCTCATTTTCCCATGATGGTGTAGCCTGGGAGCTTGGTGTGGCTGAAATTACAGATTTTTTCACAGAAGGTGTATCTTCTGAACTTTGATCCCAACGACCTTTGCGCTTAGCTGCAGGTGGTTTCGTTGTTTCCCCATTTGACTGTTGCACTGGTTTCAGTGTTCCTTCTCTGGCTCTCTCCAAAAGCTTTTTTCTCAACTGAAATTTAGATGTCATAGATTGTAGTAAGAATTTATGAATTTGTGTTAATTTATGGAGAATTTAGATAATGGTAGGCATAACAAGGGATATATTGTGACTTGTGTTTTAACTATTATTAGATTGCAAAATATATGTGACCAATTGTTTTGTTCAATGACAAATCAGCTAATCGCTTTCCCAAAGATTTATTAAGAAGTCTTGACTAATATGAGAGAATATTTATTGTGAACTGTAAATATTTTTCAAATAATATTTAACTTCAGTGTTACCATTTAATAAACACTTACCTCAGTTTCTTCAGCTCTGAGGTATTGTTCCTTCATAATTTCTGTGTATGTTCTAGATCCAACATCTGGAGTTTTTCCACCTGTAAATATTTATAATATGATTTGATAAATTTAAATTTAATTTTGATTTTATCATATTCATATTTATTATTTTAAATATTTATTCTTATAACTACCTACACAATCCAATACAAGGTTCAAACTCAAACACATTACTTGCCTTCAGCGAATGGATCAGACCGTTCAGGTGATATAATCATCCGACGCCTCTTCTGTCGGTATTCATCTTCCCTATCTGCAATTGTAGGCCTTCTCTTGTCTGCAAATGGGTCATAATCTTTGTCACTCTGAAAAAAATTATTTTAGTGATTTTATCATTGAACTAACTGACAATTCATTTTATCTTCTTCTTTATCAACCGATGGATGTCCACTGCTGGAAATAGGTCTCTTCATGGGATCTCCACCATACATGATCTTGTGCCCCTTGGACCCAGTGGCTCCCCGCGACCGTTTTGAGATCGTCAGTCCATCTCGTGGGGGGTCTGCCGACACTGCGTTTTCCGGTGCGGGGTCGCCATTCCAGCACCTTGAGACCCCAACGCCCATCGGTTCTCCACACTATGTGTCCCGCTCATCGCCACTTCAGCCTCGTGACCGCTGAGCTCCGTCGGTGACTCTGGTTCTTCTACGGATCTCCTCATTTCTGATTTGATCACGTAGAGAAACTCCGAGCATAGCTCACTCCATCGCCCGCTGAGTGACTCTGAGCTTTCTTATGAGACCCATAGTCAGCGACAAAGATTCAGAGCCATAGGTCATCACTGGCAACACACACTGTTCGAAGACTTTAGTCTTCAGACACTGAGGAATATTGGACGAAAAGATCTCACGTAGCTTCCCAAACGCTGCCCATCCGAGTTGGATTCGGCGACTAACCTCGTTCTCGAAATTGGACCTACCTAGCCGGACTGTATATCCCAGGTATATATACTCGTCAACAGTTTCGAGTGCAGAGTTCTCAACGATGATCAGGTGGAGCGGAACAAGAGTATGACATGACTTTCGTCTTGCTCATGTTCATTTTAAGGCCCACCTGTTGAGATACTCTGCTGAGGTCATCGAGCATTGTGTTCAGATCCTCCAGAGACTCTGCCATAACAACTATGTCGTCGGCAAATCTAAGGTGAGTGATGTACTCGCCGTTAATGTTGATGCCGTATCCATTTCAATCCAAAAGCTTAAAGACGTCCTCCAATGCAGCGGTAAACAGCTTCGGGGAGATGACATCTCTCTGTCGCACACCTCGCCGCATTTGGATTGGTGTCGTAGTTCTGTCTTGGATACGGACCGACATTGTGGCGTTTTCATACAAACACTTCAACACTTGGACGTACCGATAGTCGATTCGGCATCTCTGAAGCGATCTTAACACAGCCCATATTTCCACTGAATCAGAGGCCTTCTCATAGTCCACAAACGCCAAGCAAAGTGGCTGGTTATACTCCTCGGATTCATTTTATACCACCACCAAAATATCACCAATTTTCAGATAACACTTTATCAGTGAAAAGAAAGTTTTTATATAAAATATAAAAATGTGTGTGATTTGAATGTATCAAGCATAATAGAACAAATTAAATTCCCCAAAACCTAAATTATTTTAGGAGTACTTTTCAGCAAAGATTAATTTGAAAGCTATATATCCATACTAATATTATAAATGAACTAAAGTCTAAGCCACTGGTCCAATAGTGTTGAAACAGAATAAAATTAAAACTTATATCCTGAAGTAAAATATACATTGGAAAAAAACCCTTTTTTCAGTTCAGGAACAGGAAAAGGCACATTGTACATAATTTGAGCTTATGTACATTTTATTAAAAAATAAATGGACTGAATAGATAGAAAATCTCAAAAACTCTATATAATGACCTGTCCAGGGACCAATGGAAGGTCCAGGGACTGTGCATATTTTGACGTTATATAAAGTTGTTGTTAAATGGCGAGAACATGCCAACATGACTAATTTTCTCTCCCGCCTCTATTGCGTGTATCGTGTATGGCAAAGTAAAGATAATCCATGACTCCTATTAACCACAGTCAACATGTGCAAGCAATCCGAATTTGTAAACAAAAGAACGGATTTCTTAGGAAGTTCTGTATGTTAATATCGACAATCAATTTTATTACGGGCTAGGATAATAAAGCACCAAAAGAACATACACAGCAGTGTAGTTTTTACTTATTTTGGCAACTTAAAAAGTACTTAATATTAAAAAATTGCTGTCATTATTGAGAGTGGGTGTAACTCTATATAGAGTGTATCATTGTATGAGAAACAGCTAAACCAACCAAAGCCAAGTGATATGTACGCTTTAGGGAGTTTGTCATTCAATTGAGTGACATTATATGGAGTTTACACTGTAATCTATACATATAATAAAATCGTTGAGATGTCAAATCTGTATGTTTGTACCCCCTAATCTCAAAACCTGCTAATCTGATTTTGACACTGTTTTTACTAATGTGTAGTAGAAAGCCTCACTTAACATATAGGGTATGTCATATTACAATTGGTCAGCAAATAAAAAAGAGATATGACAATTTTAAGCTGAAAGGTCATATACTACAATACTGGTACACTCATAAATTTTGTGGCATTTTTGTTATAACTGTAATTAATATACTCGTATCTTTAAATTAAGCACGGCAAAGCAGGCTTGACATACTAGTATATAATAAATGTAGATACCTGAGCTATATCATTAAGTAGTGATGCTGGTGCGGTATAACCAGGTCTTTTTTGTGATATTGGAACATTCTCTACATCCTCATCTTCAACTTCATCATTGGCTGCTATTGATGTGACATAACCATCATACCTAGATTTGCCTGTTTGTCCAGAATTGTCATATATGTCACTATCATAATATGTATCCCCAAGAGAGACACCTTTTCCAGAACCATTTTCTGGTAGTTCATTTTTCTTTGACTGTATTTCTCTTATCTGAGCCTCTATGGCTGAAACATAAAATGAATAAGAACATAAGAAATAGGTTATATTATTTCATTTTATAGAAACTAATAATACATGGTACTAATTAACGCAGTATTTACTAATTTAGGGTACGGTTTCCAACTAAGTGAGACTACCTAAATTGTTAAAAGATTATTGAGAGCATAAAAATCATAAATTGTTCATTTTGCTATACAATAATAGTTGTAACATTATTGTGAAACATTATTGTTATTTATGATCTAAAATGGCCGGGTGCGACGCAAGACTCAAACCCTAAAATAATAAAATTACCTTCATGTGTCCTAGGTATTTTATCCATAATTAATTTAACATAGGACAATTGATATCAACACTGAATGCACGTATATCTATGTAAGTTTATAAGCTAAGACTAATTTAATAAGACTATATTTTTTAAAATTCTTTGTCCACATTTACAAAATCGCACTCGTAAAGCAGAATCATAGATAATACACTATATAGTAGAGGTGTGATGAATATATTCGTAATAGGTATATGGAATATAATACAGCCCACCTAATACCGTATTATAATACGCAATGTAAAAGTAACCTGTTACCAGATAATAGCCAAATAATAGCTGTCCAAGATAATAGGGTCGATATCGGTCGCCGTGTGCGTGGCGGTCGCCGGAGCGCTCCCTATTCCGCATAATAGGTACTATTCCGTAACAGGCTAATACGGTAATACCCGTATTGAGAACTTCAGTAGTAGCGAGTCGCCAACTGTGAGCGAGAAATCGGGATTTGATTTGCTAAATACATGACAGGCTTTGTTTAAATGCGCCTTGGGATGGTTACTAAGTAAGTGAGCAATGTACGAGTGTGCACTACGATAATCTATTTTACTAAACTAATATTGAATATTGTAATGTAATAATATATAATATTGTAATAAGAAATTATATTTTGTTACACACGCACGTCGGGTTTTATGTTAACGCGCATTTATACTAATAAAATTTATAGTGTATAATAAATATAAAATATAATCACTAGTAAAACAGTAGTGGAGAAGCAGTAGATTTTTGCTTCTGCACTAGCACCGTACTATTTGGTTACAATTTTGTTGCATTTAATATTTAAGTAACGGCCTGTTACTATCCCACTGCTGGGCATAGGCCTCTTCTCTCCGTTATTTTTTTGGAGAGAAGGATTGGAGCTAAGACCTACCACGCTGCTCCAATGCGGGTTGGTAGGTTACACATATCTCCAGAATTCTCTAGAGATGTGCAGGTTTCCTCACGATGTTTTCCTTCACCGAAAAGCGTGTGATAAATTGCAATTATCAATTAGACACATAAGTTTTACTAGAAAACTCATTGGTGCCTGCCCGGGGTTTGAACCCTCGACCTCCTTGAAAGAGGCGCACGGTGATACCGCTGTGCTACCACAGCTTAATATTTAATATGGTTAACTATAGCTGACGGAAATCAAACCCGCTAATAATTAAAATGCACTTCGTGTGCGCCGCTGCGCCAGCTAGGTCGCTAAAAATCATCTCGGAGAGTCGGAAACAGTTGGAGGTGGCTCTTTACTAAAACTTTTACCAAAAAAAACGATATGTATATTTAATGCTACAAGTCGGGCTATGTATGAATGCTGCATAGATTGGTTAAAAATAAAACTAACAATGAAAACAAAAAATAAACTAAACCGTTAAAAACGCTAACATTTGTTTTTTTTAATCGGCATGTGTACAAGTTGCCTTTGTTAACTTGTTATTGTTTCCTTTTGTAAGGATAGTTTGAAAAAATTAAACCAGTTTAACATTTGTTTGCATAATGCAAATCCTTGCATCGCGTAAACAATAGTTTTAATATTATTAGAAATATAAAGGATTTTAATTGTAAATAAATAAAATTTGGTATAAAGATATCTCGCAGATAGAAACAATTGATGTTTTTAAATGTAGATATGTAATATAAGACAAGTTAACAATATTTTTAAATGATAAATCATTCATATAACCACAAAAATAAAAAATAAAAACATTTAAATGAACAGAAAAATATAAAACTATGATTACTTATCAATTATAGTACATAAGGTGTACAATAATTGATAACTAATTATTAGTAACTTTTTAAATACGCCAACATAACCTTTAACAATCCTAAGTCAGTAAAAAGTATGTAGAAAAATTTAATCGCCGTCTCACTAAAATAATATGTCAGGTCACGGAATAGGCTATTACTATAATAGCCTATTACCAAATAATAGGGTATAATACCCTAATATGAGAAAGCTATTATATCACATAATAGTATTATTCAAATATCATCCTAATATAACACCTCTACTATATAGGATATAGCTTAAAATGAACTTCATAGATGAACTTGTTATATGATAGACAGTCAAAATGAGTATGAGTGCGTAAAAATATGTATGTAGGAGTGGAGCGAGATGCAGCTGAGACTATTTTCATACGATTCATTCATAAATACGTACATGTGCAAGAGGGATGCGAGATAGCATGTGTTGGCGCCTGTAGTAAAACCGCCCTGTCAATGACATTGACATAAGCCATAAGTCATAACTAGGCTGAACTACGCCACATTAAGTGGACCAATCAGAGCGTGAAATTGGACGCATAGCGTTCTATTAGTTGAGTGTTGCTTAAGTATTGTTTATGAAATGGAAGGCTGGACACGGGGAACGCATAGAGAACTAGCCTCCTTTGCATAGTAATTTGTAGTTAGCTAAATATGCTTCTTGAATACGGGTGTTAATGTATTGATACTGCCAGTATTAATGTTCAGTCGCATCAATAGTCTTATAGACACATTCTTGCGAACACTTTCAAGTACCTGTTACGCATAAAAACTTCTTAGATTTGTTGTTTTTTTTACAATGAGTCTCGTGGAACTTGAACCCTACTGAATTGACCGATTCTGCCAGGCAGCCTCTGGTTTAATTCGTTCACGGAATCGCACTCTGCTAGGGTTTGAGGAAACGCACAATTTTAACCCAAATAAAATACCATAATAATTTTTTCTATAATGCATAATAACCTTTACCATGTGTGGTGATTTAATTTTTTATAAATATGATTTGAAATATTATATCATTATCACTATTAAAGCATTGATTAAATATCCTATAGTAGTTGTTTTGATCATTTTGATACGTTGATTTTTGGTCATAGATTGTGGGCTTCATTATTTTATTTCAATATTGTGATGAATTCCTTTTAGAATAACTGTTTTTATTAAATCATTAAACCAGTTATTAATAATCTAAAATCATTCTCGGTCTATTAAGTTTTAAAGGTTCGATTATTTATAATTGACCTATTCTCAGTCGGTTAACGGTTGTCTTGTTTATTCTACTCTTAACGTCTTGCCACAGAATAAATTATGCGTCTTGTTATAAGATATTTATTTGTAGTAGAGGTGTTATATTAGGATGATATTTGAATAATACTATTATTTGATATAATAGCTTTCTCATATTAGGGTATCATACCCTATTATTTGGTAATAGGCTATTATAGTAATAGCCTATTCCGTGATCTGACATATTATTTTAGTGAGACGGCGATTAAATTTTTCTTCATACTTTTAACTGACTTAGGATTGTTAAAGGTTATGTTGGCGTATTTAAAAAGTTACTAATAATTAGTTATCAATTATTGTACACCTTATGTTCTATAATTGATAAGTAATCATAGTTTTATATTTTTCTGTTCATTTAAATGTTATTATTTTTTATTTTTGTGGTTATATGAATGATTTATCATTTAAAAATATTGTTAACTTGTCTTATATTACATATCTACATTTAAAAACATCAATTGTTTCTATCTGCGAGATATCTTTATACCAAATTTTATTTATTTACAATTAAAATCCTTTATATTTCTAATAATATTAAAACTATTGTTTACGCGATGCAAGGATTTGCATTATGCAAACAAATGTTAAACTGGTTTAATTTTTTCAAACTATCCTTACAAAAGGAAACAATAACAAGTAAACAAAGGCAACTTGTACACATGCCGATTAAAAAAAAACAAATGTTAGCGTTTTTAAGGGTTTAGTTTATTTTTTGTTTTCATTGTTAGTTTTATTTTTAACCAATCTATGCAGCATTCATTCATAACCCGACTTGTAGCATTAAATATACATATCGTAGCAACCCAAGTATTTCGGGGAAGCCCGCACGTTATTTAGATTAGTACAGAGTTGTTTAATCGTTCCCGCCTCACGGAGACATCTTTGAATTCGAGTCAGACTACGCCTGCGCGGAGGCGTTGATACAAGTCTTTAGTCTCATTTTGTATAACGTTTCGGTTAAGTTTCGGTATTGTTGTTTAAAGTTAGTTATAATCACTGTTTTATGTTTGTAGTGTAATAGTTTTGTTTTAGTCAACGCATAGTATACGAAGTTCTGCCCAAACTATGTCTTCTATTTCGGTAAACCGAACCAATTATTTTGTCACCCACCTTAACTTGTGATAAATACCCCAACGTGTTATTGGAGCCCATCGTGACTGATATTAGCGCTCCACCGTGACATTGACACCCACCGTGATATTGGCGCCCAACGTGTTTTGGTGCAGAACTTTAGTTTCCGTATTTATGTGTATTAGTGACTTTTGTATTGAGAACATTCATTTTTATATTACTCAAACACAGTGAGTTACTTATGACTGTATTGTTATTGTCATAAAGTTAACATGCCGACTTCAAAGAAAGCGCGTGGCCGTCGCTCGCTTGGAACCGAAGACGATGATGTAAACAATTCACAATTATTTATTGGCCAAGACCAACTACGAACTCTGCTGCAAACCTTTCAACAATCGCAGGCTGATTTTTGTTCGCGGTTACTCCAAGAGGTTCGATCTTCCACGCCATTAGAGGCAATGACTTCTTCGGCTGTTACACAGAGTTCGCCCGCGAATTTTTCACAGTGTACAGCGCGTTTTGGCGGGACACCCAGCGAACAAGTTGAAGGTTTTATTGATGCAATAGAGGTATATAAATCTTGTTTACATATTTCCGATGAAAATGGCGTGAAAGGCTTATCAATGTTGCTAACGCAATCTGCAAGTGTATGGTGGCAAGGTTTGAAATTCACGACTGATTCATGGACTGATGCCCTTACGAAGTTACGCTGTGCTTTTGGTGAACGCCGCCCTGTATTCAGAATATACAGAGATTTGTATTCTTTGTCGCAAGGTGACGAAAGCACTGACTTTTTTGTCGCAAAGGCTAGGTCACTCCTCGCTAAATTACCTAGAGGGGATTTATCTGAAAAAGTGGAATTAGACATGGTATTTGGTTTGTTGGATCGGCGCATAAGAAAACGCGTAGATCGTGATAGTATAGATTCTTTTGACACGCTTCTTAAACGTGCTCGTAGTATCGAGGAATCATTAAAAGAGGCCGATCTTGAAGCAACAAACATCGCCAGTCATAACAAAGCTCGTCAGAACAAACCGACATATAAAACCCCGTCATTTGAGCACGCCGCTACACTCAATACGTCAAAGGAGTTTAAACAAAATTTTATAAATGTAAACAATAATGAACAAGACCAACACAAACGCACCTTGTGTTCTTATTGTAAAAAGTGGGGTCATTTAAAAACAGACTGTCAGAAATTAATAAATAAGAATGCCACTTCAAAGTCTCATTCGGATCTTATTCCAAACTCGCAAATAGCGTGTTACGGTTGCGGCGCTAAGGACGTTATTCGTAGTAATTGTTTGGAATGTAATAAGAATAAGGACACATTTTGTGCGCTAGATCATGAGACTGGCAATTCAAGAGATTACAATAATGTTTCACATTTTCGAAGTACTTCGGATACACTCTCGACGAACGAGATCTCAACATCCAACACTGTTTCCACTGCTTCACTGCCTGGCGCCTGTGCAGGCGTTCAACGGCAACCTGATGCGTCGAGATATCGACGATCCAGATACAACAACGGGTTTGTAAAGTGGAGTGAAAATCGTAAGTACAATCCTTTTTGTTTTGAGTCAAAATCAAAGTTTAAAAAGCGTAGTGCAGTGCAATTAATTGAAGTGTCGACAAACGAATCGCCTAATCGCCCTGTGAATATAGTACAAGAGCCCGCGGCAAATTCTTGTATTAGTTTGAATAACGTTGCTATTCCGAGGGGTTGTATTAAGGAGGAGTCTCTTACATTATATCGACGACTCATATTAAATATTGAAATTTTACGAGCAAAGGGTAGGGCCTTAGTCGAAACTGCTTCTAAAGGTTGCATTGCGGGAAATTCGCTACATTCTTTCCTTGTAAGCCGTGGTCATCCTCTTCAACCTTCTACGAGAAATATTAAGTTCGCAGATGGATGTACTCGGGTTATGAATGTATTGACAACTTTGTTAGAGGTGAAATTGCTTCATAAAGTTTTGACTCTTGAATTTATTATTTTACCTGAAGCGCGTAATAACGAATCTTTATTAGGTATTGATTTTATAATGCAAGCACAGCTTGTTTTTGATTTTGGTAAATCTTTTTGGAATTTTTCGGAGGATAGTCATAAAAAGTATGAGCTTCTTTTTGAATCGGTCTCGCCTCACATTTCTTATGCCGCGGTGGACGTTCACCGCGATGATGAGGGGACGTGTCTTAAAGAGAATGAACTTAATGAGCTTTCCCATTTTCTGCCTGATTTTAACAGTATATTTAATTTATGTGGGGAGCCTACACCATTTGTGGTGCATCACATTGACACCGGAAGTCACTCGCCGATAGCTATGCCTCCGTATCGCTTAACACCCGCAAAGAAAATTGTACAAAAATATTATTTCCCGGGAATGCGAAAGGTTATTGCTAATTATGTTAAATCTTGTACGACACACCAGCGGTACACACCTTTTAATGATAAACCGCCGGATTTAATTCAAACGCCACTTTTTAATCAAAGAAATGAAGTGTTAGCAATTGACCTTTTTGGTCCGCTACCCGGAAGAGACAAGTGGGAGACGTGGCTTTTGCTTATCGAGGATAGAGCAACTAAATGGGTTGCATTGTTTTCTCTTACGGATGCTTTTTCTGATTCATGCGCTCGAATTTTAATCGAGGAATATTTTTTTTATTTTGCCTTATCACGTCGAATTATGGATAATGAAGTTCAATGTGTGGCTGCACCTACGCAGCAGTGCGTGTTTTTACTTGACACCGATGAGAAATGTTCTCAACTCAAGTCATATGATGTCGGTGATCTTATTCTTCTAAATACTAATAATTTAAATATTGCTGCTTGGTTTATTGGTTTTACTAGAAAATTTAAACGTAAACGTAAACGTGATGTGCCATACATGGTTATTGAAAAGTCTAGTCTAACTAATTATAATATATCTACCATTGCAAACCCGGATGAAGTTTTGGGAAAGTTCCATGTTCAGAAACTTACAGGTTTTTGAGAATCGTGGGGATGATTGCCCCAAACCTATTATTCCTAAAAAGGGTCGCGGCCGTCCTCGGCAGCAGGATATGCTAGCCCATACACGAGGACGTGAGCATGGTCTAGAGGGGGAGGATGTAGCAACCCAAGTATTTCGGGGAAGCCCGCACGTTATTTAGATTAGTACAGAGTTGTTTAATCGTTCCCGTCTCATGGAGACATCTTTGAATTCGAGTCAGACTACGCCTGCGCGGAGGCGTTGATACAAGTCTTTAGTCTCATTTTGTATAACGTTTCGGTTAAGTTTCGGTATTGTTGTTTAAAGTTAGTTATAATCACTGTTTTATGTTTGTAGTGTAATAGTTTTGTTTTAGTCAACGCATAGTATACGAAGTTCTGCCCAAACTATGTCTTTTATTCGGGAAACCGAACCCATTATTTTGTCACCCACCTTAACTTGTGATAAATACCCCAACGTGTTATTGGAGCCCATCGTGACTGATATTAGCGCTCCACCGTGACATTGACATCCACCGTGATAATATCGTTTTTTTTGGTAAAAGTTTTAGTAAAGAGCCACCTCCAACTGTTCCCGACTCTCCGAGATGATTTTTAGCGACCTAGCTGGCGCAGCGGCGCGCATGAAGTGCATTTTAATTATTAGCGGGTTTGATTTCCGACAGCTATAGTTAACCATATTAAATACAAATGCAACAAAATTGTAACCAAATAGTACGGTGCTAGTGCAGAAGCAAAAATCTACTGCTTCTCCACTACTATTTTACTAGTGATTATATTTTATATTTATTATTATATACTATAAATTTTATTAGTACAAATGCGCGTTAACATGAAACCCGACGTGCGTGTGTAACAAAATATAATTTCTTATTACAATATTATATATTATTACATTACAATATTCAATATTAGTTTAGTAAAATAGATTATCGTAGTGCACACTCGTACATTGCTCACTTACTTAGTAACCATCCCAAGGCGCATTTAAACAAAGCCTGTCATGTATTTAGCAAATCAAATCCCGATTTCTCGCTCACAGTTGGCGACTCGCTACTACTGAAGTTCTCAATACGGGTATTACCGTATTAGCCTGTTACGGAATAGTACCTATTATGCGGAATAGGGAGCGCTCCGGCGACCGCCACGCACACGGCGACCGATATCGACCCTATTATCTTGGACAGCTATTATTTGACTATTTTATGGTAAAAGGAACCTTAAAACCGCGTCTTATGATACGGTATTACGTGGACTGTATTATATTCCATATACCTATTCAATATTAGTTTGGTACAATAGATTATCGTAGTGTACGCGCGTACATTGCTTACTTACTTAGTAACCATCCCAAGGCGCATTGAAACAAAGCCTGACATGTATTTAGCAAATCAAATCCCGATTTCTCGCTCACAGTTGGCGACTCGCTACTACTGAAGTTCTTAATACGGGTATTACCGTATTAGCCTGTTACGGAATCGTACCTATTATGCGGAATAGGGAGCGCTTCGGCGATCGCCACGCACACGGCGACCGATATCGACCCTATTATCTTGGACAGCTATTATTTGGCTATTATCTGGTAACAGGTTACTTTTACATTGCGTATTATAATACGGTATTAGGTGGGCTGTATTATATTTCATATACCTATTACTAATATATTCATAACACCTCTAATTTGTAGTTTTTTGTCTGCGTTCAATATCTCTTTGCTCGCGGCAGCACTTGGTACGTGTGTTACTATAAAATTATTTTGTTTTCTTTTAAAAAGGTCGTTTTAATCCAAAGAATATATTCTCTGTTTTAATAGGAGAAAGAATAATCGATCCTGGCGTCTCAGGGATAATTTTGCAGGTTGATTAGCTACAGTACTTAAGGTATGTATTCATATGTTTTGTGGAGACTGGTTCCACGTCAAATGTGTTGGAAGAAGGTGACACGTATTATCACAATCCGGAATGCCGATTAAAAAAAATACATTTTTTCTCTGATAATTAATAATAGATTTGTATACTTACATGTTATACTAGATGTATGTGTATTACAAAGTAGTTACTAATTGCAATATAAAATTTCGGAAGTCATATATATACATAAACTATGACTTTTGCATGTTAGAACTTTTACATTACACGTTCTATAGTAATTACTTTTCTAAGTTACTACATTTCAAAGACATTTAATTGCATATTTTTATAATTTTCAATGTGTGGTCATATTTCATTGCAAAGAATTCACTAAGTTGCACTAATGTTCATGTAATCAATATTTATCAAATTAAATATGGTTAAATTGTAAATCCACTGTTATATGATTATCCCAAATATTTAGAATTTATTGAATGATGTAGATAAAATTGATCAAAGATTTTTTTAATGCTGTCTGTTTTGCATTAAGATTGTGTGCATCATTTGATTTAGAATAAATTTTTGATTTGTACATATGGTATTATAAGAGGTTATGCAATCATGATAAATGATTTTTTATGTTACAATTTTTTTTATATAAAAGTATTTTCATACAAATTGTAGCATTTCATAAAGTTTATCAAAGTATCTGAAAGTATATATTTACATTACAATTTAAACTCATTTATACTGTGATTTGCCATATACAATGTTGTCAATGAATAACTAAGAATGCAATAATTAAATAAAAATCTATATCTAAATGATTCTTTAAAATATTTCATTAAGTTTGTTACGTATAAATCATTCATGAGTGCATAAGTAAATTGTTAGAAATCACCTTAATTATGTGTTGATACTGTTTATAAAATATGTTAGTTGCTATGTTCTGTTATGAAAAATGAGCAATGCCATTAATTTTATCACACTTTAATGTATGCAAAAATAATTAAGTCAATAAGCAATAAAAATATATTAATTCAAATAGGCCTTTCTGAATCTAAATATTTGCTTATTGTTCTAGTCTTTATATGATAGAATACTAATTTGGCACTTAAGATGTGTAATCTAGTCAATAGATCTATTATAAAGTAATTTTTAAAATAATTATGATTAATATCAGCTTTTAGTGATAATTATCAACATGTCCTATTTTATCAAAATGTTTCTGATGTACAGATAATTTGAAAATAAATTATAATTTCATATGAATTAAAATTATATTAATTCATATATACTGCCATATAACCATTGAAATATGTATTAAATGCTGTCTGATTTACTTTATAAGCGATTGACCCGACCTCAATATTTATTGATAAGAGTAACAGTTGGATTACATGATAAAAATGAATTTTTGATTGTGTAACTGTCCTTCAACTTTTAGGTTTTTAATATATATTATGAATAGCAATCTGAATAAATAATTGAATGCTAGAGAACAATTGTTCAAATATGACTTGGAAACTTGCGTCATTTCATGTTATAAATTAATTTTGACACTTTTACTTAGTACTGTAACGACTTGGCGCGGACAAGGACTGCTGGAGGGGAATAAAATGATGCATCAGCAATCCATGATGGTTGGAGATATGATTCCTGTACACTCTGAAATACCTGTGAACTCTGAGGAAATGAACAATGTCAGCTACGATAATAGTAACACGTACGCCTATGACGATCTGTTCCCGGCCCTGCCAAACTCGCAGCCGCCGGTGCAGCGCAGTATACAGCAAGTTACTAATAAATTGCGCGTTAGGTCTTCGCTTCATACCCAGGTTAGCCACAGTGATAATTGTAACATATAGGTTTGTCTATGACTTTTGGTGACACTCAATTTTGAATATATTGCTTTTAAATTATTTATATTGGATAGTTAAAATATTATCTACTATTGCAATAGATTAATTAATATTTATGACTACATACAAAACAAAGTATTATTTCAAGGTAAGTAAGGAAATACTGTTTTGTTTACTCTAGAAATTAAACCTGTAGAGTCAGTCATTAGATTTATAACTGAGGAACTGAGAACTATCATACAGGAAGAGTTTCTATAGTTTACTTCAACCAAAGATGGATTTATTTTCAATACCTATTGTAACCAATATATTACAATTAAACCTTATTTATTGAATCTTAATTGATGTTCAAACAGTTCTTTATCACTAAATATATAATGGAAGAGCGTTAGTAGTCACTTAATGTGGACAGAAAACCTCAAACAAAGACTTTGAAAAGAGTTTCTGGATCCAAACTGCATTTGACCATAAAATTTTTGAAAAAAACTATGACCAAAAGTCAACATTTTTTGGTTGTCCACAAGTAGCATTATTAATGCAAATGTAACAGTTTAAGCAACCTATCAATCAATATGAAAGCCATGTGCTAGCCTTTTAATTAACAAAAGTAGTAGTTGTAAGATATTCTTCAACAGATGGACATCCTCTGCTAGACATAGGTCTCTTTACAGGATCTCCAATTATAGAATACATTACAATCATTAAAAATCAGTCCAATGTTCAATACAAATTCATTAATATTTTATACAAAAAATGTAAAGACAACAGTATATATAAAAATAGGATACTTTTAATATTCCTTTTAATTTAATTATATCAAAAAAACCATTCGATTTATTTATTAGTACTGATATTTATAGATTAGATAGTAGATAAACTGTGGTGATCAATTAAGAATTCGTATATTTCTATGAAACAGATACTACGATTATATAATAAATAATAATAATTAAATGTCTTATATATGACATACAATATCAACAATTGTGTAATTTTATATTTTTTAAAGCATAATCATTAAGGTTATGTAAAATAAAGAAATATTTTTTTTAATTTAATCTATCTTGAGTAGTATTCAAAGTTAACGAGTAAGTAGTTTAAGAGTATTCGAGTATACTCACGAATTATTCTATCGGGTTAGCCCGACTAGTTTCGAGCCCATCCGGGGCACTTATTCATGAGCTCTTTACATGGCGCTATGGCGACGAGAACTAATCTGGAAACTAGTCAAGTTAACCTGGTAGAATAAGACTGGAGTATAGCCGGTTTCTAAACATAAACCATATAAGAAATCAGGTTTGCCGTTGCGTTACGGTAAAAGTTTTCCTGAATATTTTATATTTTAAGGGCTGCTATACTTTTATCGCTTCCGAAGATAAGTGGGACATAGCACAGGATATAGGACAATCCTTGAAGATAAATTTGTATTAAAATATATTTCAATCATGTAGTAAAGTAACTTTTTGATTAGATTTTCCATGTGCCATACGAAGAGCGAAAATTGGATAACGCCAACACTTTCGGCGAGGGTGAATCTTTGAGAACATGTCAATCAATCACTAAGGACACTGGAGCCCATATCGAGATATCTACTAGTAAGGACGGAAGCTTAACTTTCCTCGTTACGGGCAAACACAGCTCTGTTCTTGATGCAAGGAGGCTCATTCTTACTCATTTCCAGCAACAGGTAATGTAATATAATATGCTTTTAGTCTAGTTATATTGATAATTGGCTGGCTCTTCTCGGTAGGAACAGTTTTCAGAACTAGCAGTAGATTTGACGATTCGAAGGCTCTACAAGTTTATTTGAATAAAGAATATTTTCAATTTGAATTTGAATTTTAACTGGGTTTAGTTTCATATATTATCCAGATCTGGACTGGATGTGGACTACATCATCATCTTCATATTCCTGCCGTTATCCCACTCGAAGTGGGGTCGGCATAACATGTTATAAACATGTCAGATGATTTAGCTACGTATTTTACGACCAGCTGCCTGTCTGACATCAACTTATCTTAGTCGTATTTTACGGCACCTCGCTAATAAAGAGGGTGGTCTATTCTACTCAGCCGGATACCACACGGTGGATCGACACCTCGGTTAGAAATGAGTGTGGTCTATTCTACTCTGCCGTATACCACACGGCAGTAGACTACATATCTGACTACATATCTTACAAAATTAAACAATCTTTTGTATCTCAGTACAGTGTCAGATGTTTAATGCTTTAAATTGTAACAACAATCAATGGCTGCAAGTAACTACTAGATTTGATTTAAGAGGGTTAATACGATTTGTTTTAATATAAATATTAGGTCCTTACATATGAAATTGGCATTTTGTCGTACTGGCCACTTTGATCTCAAATATTACCTTTATGGTTAGGAATTCCAAATTCAAATTCATACAGCTATTTACTCATGCATTTGTGTTTCAAACCCCCTAATTCATTTGTTTTTTCTTCTTTTATTTTTTTCTTTGTGTCACTCTGTTTACAAAATGGAAAACATGAAATATCGTATTATTTACGAGTATGAGTTCCACCGTGGCACCAGTGCTGCAGAAACGGCTCGAAGGAATAATGATGTCTATGGTGACGGTGTCGCAAAAGAAAACACAGTGCGTTTTTGGTTCCAACGTTTTCGTTCTGGAAATTTCGACCTGCAGAACAAGCCTCGTGGATGGCCGGAGACCAAAGTTGATAATGAAGAATTGAAGGCTATTGTGAAAGCGGATCCATCGCAAACCACGTCCGAGTTAGCTGCAGGCTCCGGTGTTAGTGATAAAACTATTCTAATCCACTTGAAGCAAATTGGGAAGGTGAAAAAGCTTGAAAGGTGGGTACCTCATGAATTGAGTGAAGCAAACCGACAAACGCGCGTCGAGTGCTGCGTCACGTTACTCAACCGGCACAATAATGAAGGAATTTTAAATCGAATCATTACCTGTGATGAAAAGTGGATCCTCTACGATAATCGGAAGCGCTCATCGCAATGGCTGAACCCTGGCGAACCAGTCAAATCCTGCCCTAAGCGAAAATTGACTAAAAAAAAAGTTGCTTGTGTTTGGTGGACTAGTGCCGGTGTCGTTCACTACAGCTTTCTTAAATCTGCCCAGACGATTACGGCAGATATCTTTTGTCAGCAACTGCAAACCATGATGGAAAAGCTAGCTGCTAAACAACCGAGGCTGGTCAATCGCTCTAGGCCACTGCTGCTTCAGGACAACGCTAGACCACACACTGCACAACAGACGGCTACCAAATCAGAGGAGCTTCTATTAGAATGTCTTAGACATCCACCGTACTCTCCGGACCTTGCTCCAACAGATTACCATTTTTTTCGCAATTTGGATAACTACTTGCAAGGAAAAAAATTCAACTCCGATGGGGCAGTCCAAACCGCCTTCAAAGATTTTATTGATTCCCGCCCGAATGGTTTTTTTTAGTAAGGGGATCAATGAACTACCTATGAGATGGCAAAAGTGCATACATAGCAATGGTACATACTTTGATTAATTAAATATATTTCATTAAAAAAAAACGACTTTATGTTCCTCTCATAGAAAACGCCAATTTCATATGTAAGGACCTAATATTAAAGTGTTGGCTTAACTTATGGCCTCACGTTCACATAGTCGATTTTGAAGTGAACCATAATTTTTCACAACAAGGAAACTAATGCAAATAGGATGTCTAATAGTTTAAGCTAGACACATTTTTTTAAAGTATATAGCTCTATTTCAGGCTAGCAAACAAATAACGATCCCTAAAGAGCATCACCGTTGGATTTTGGGTACACAAGCACAAAAATTGAAAGAGTTGGAAAAGGTGACCGAAACCAAAATTAATGTACCGGGAATTGCTGATAACAGTGAGACAATAACAATAACTGGCACTAAGGAAGGAATAGAAAAGGCTGAACATGAAATTAGAGTTTGCTCTGAGGAACAGGTATTTATTTATTTATTCGGATCTTTAAGAAAGAGTTTTAAATAATTATGTAGTACCAATTATGGGAGATGACATCATTAATCATCCTCCTGCCCTTATCACACTCTAAGTGGGAAAGGCACAACGTGTTATAAACATGCTGTCACGTGATTTGGCTGCGTTTATACTACCGGCCGCCTGCCTGACGTCAACATACCGCAGTCTTATTTTACGACACCTCAGTAAGAATGAGGATGTTCTATTATACTTAACTGGATACCACACGGTGGGTCAACTTACCTTAGTCCCCTTTAACGACAACTCGGTAGGAAATGAGGTTGGTCTGTTCTACTCAGCCGGATACCACACGGCGGGTCGACTTACCTTCGTCGCCTTTATAACACCTTGGTAAGAAATGAGGTTGGTACTATTCTATTCAGCCGGATACCACACTGCGCAATTAATTATAATAGGCATGACTACTACTATTATTTAGTCTTTGTTATTTATGTATTTTTAATAGCATTAGGTTTCTACTATAGTTTAAATCAGTAAAGTTATTTCTCTTTTTTGAAGAAATTGCATCTATCATTATTATTAACGAAACTGCAGTCAATAATTTGTTTATTCAGTCTAATAATGGATTGTTTCAGTCGCGTAAGGCCCTCGAGCGTATTAAGGTGCCCAAAATATATCACCCATTCATCCATGGGCCATTCGGAGAGCGGGCGGCGGCTATTAATGCGGAGACTGGCGCTCGAATTCATATCCCACCTGCTTCCACGCCGAACGACGAGATTGTTATTGCGGGAGAAAAGACGGGCGTCATGGCAGCTAAGGCACAAGTTGAGCAAATTTATGAAGAAATGGTGAGTGCTCCATACAATAGAATAGTAATAATAATAATTTATTTCATTCCATAAAGTACAAATAATTCTGCTTAAATTTAATTAATTAAACTAATACATTGTCGTATAATGTAGCAGAGATCTATTGATACTCGCACGAGGTCGCCCTGTATCGCGAGTATCCAAAAATAGAACAATATGTATATATATATATATATATATATATATATATATATATATATATATATATATATATATATATATATATATATATATATATATATATATATATATATATATATATGGGCATCCTTGTGAGTGTGTATGAGTGGGTGTGGCTGTGTGTGTGTTTTGATACGTTGATACGTGGGCTTATGTTATGTGGGCTATTACTACACATTAGAAAACCTACGCTACCTACCTACCTAATACGCTAGCAACGTCATATTCTGACCCTTATCACACTCTAAATAGGGTTGACCATTCCATTCTCTTCTATCATTTGTCAACCCTGGTGGCATTATATTCTTCACACAATCCAAATCAATATTTTTTTGTCATCGTCCTACTTCTTCAATCGGTCCCTCATTACTGAGGATAGTGGTCATTTAAAGTCTTTCTTCGTATGATCTGTCTCCACCTATTCCGATCCAAAGTTGCCCTCACTGTCTGATAGAATTTGGACGAGGAGGTGGCTTCTTTCACTTGGTCAGACCATCCTGTTGGCGGTCTCGTGGTTGTTGTCTTCTGTGATGCCAACAATGGCCAGCTTTTTCAGATTGCCATCTCCTCTTCGCATTGTCATCGTCCAATTAGTCCTATATCCATTCATATTCAATACCTAAAAAAAATATTTTATCAAATTTCATGTTAATTGCTACCCGAAATCTATAGTGGAGCCTTCCAACCAATGCATCTTTCAATGGATCAATGAACTCAATGGATGATTTATAGAAGCAGGCGTTACTTTGAATTCCATAGTACAGAAGCTCATGACACGACTAAATCGAAATGCATTACGATTTTGTCGTGGAACTAATCCTCCCGTTGATTCTTCGGTTTCGACGCGAAACAATCGTAGAGATTGTCGTAGTGTGGAAATGTTACCTAAAAAAATCTAAGTCAAGTTAAAATAATCTCGTATGGGCAATATCTGCATTTATTACAACTATTCTTTATCTTTTTTTATCTGTTTTTGACTTTAATTCATGGAATTGAAACTACTTATATCATTTATCTATGTTACTAGCTTTTACCTGTGACTTCGTTCACGTGTTGTCGTGTGATAGGTCGATGATAGATGTCGTTTTTCAATTTCATCCTATTCCTGTAGAATTAACAGGATTTCTATAGCCTATATGTTAATATGTATAGGGAATAATTGTGCCAAATTCATCGATATTGGTTCAGCGGATTCGCCATGAAAGAGTAACAAACATACATCCATACTCACAAACTTTCGCATTTATAATATTAGTAGAATAGGATAATTATTATTTAACTTTCTTTTGTCTATAATCAAAATCTATTCCCTCACTAGGCTAAGAAATGCTCAACTGTACGGGTTGAAGTCCCCAAATCGCAACACAAATATGTGATAGGCGCTCGAGGTACCACTATTCAAGAGATTTTAAAAGAAACTGGCGTATCTGTTGAAATGCCACCTCCTGACTCTACAACCGGCACTATTACTCTTCATGGCCCTCATAACAAAATTGGTCTTGGTAAGTTAATGAAAAACGTAATTATTGTCGCAACACATTCTGTCGGGAACACCAGTTAGAACTTAGTATTGTTTCTAAAATAATAGTAGTTATTAAGCCAATAATTAATACAACTCTCTACCAACACCTAGACAAGTGTAATACGATTTAAAAGTCACAATTTTTTAGTAGAGTAACAAAAAAAATGAAACATGTAACTCTTAATAAATTATAGGCCTTTATTTTTAAATATATTTAATATATTTAAAAAATATTAATACATGTTTTTCGTACCACTTCCTTGAATTATTCTAATTGTAAACAATTCCATTATTCCTTGCATGCAAATTCCTGCAAATTATATACTAATAACAAAGTAGAAAAATTAATTAGTCAGCTCCAAACCTTCTCTCCAAAAACGGAGAGTAGAGGCCTATTCTCAGCAGTGGGATAGTAACCGCTACTTACTTACTTTTACTTATTATAAATGCCGAAAAAGTTTTAACCAACTTATTATGCAAATATTTATAGCTCTATCTAAGGTCTGCGAAAAAGCGAACTCTGTGAAAACCGCAACCGTTGATGCACCAACATGGATACACAAGTATATAATTGGCAAGAGTGGTTCCAATATTAAGAAAATTACTCAAGACTTCTCAAAGGTAGTTTTATTGATTCTACTAAGTAAAATTTCTAAGCTTTAGCTAAGATGTAGCTTAATATTAAATATTTGTTATACTTTCCAATTTCGTTTTCTGAAGTGGAAGTCTCTATAAAATAATTTTTATTGCCTCCTTACTCCTCTTTTCCATTTCTTTGTTCCGAATTCAGTCATCACACACATGTTTGTATTGTAATCTATGGCGTCAAAATTGGAATAGTGTCCCTCTCTGATAGTGTAAACATTCAATATCCAGTAATATTACAATAGTTTTGTTCTAATTTAGGTACATGTGGATATTACACATTCTGAGGATAAAGTTAAAATTGATGGTCCGCCGGAGGAAGTGGAACAAGCACAGGCACAATTGGATTACTTCGTTAAAAATTTACTTTCCACACTTACGTACGTTGAATTTTCTGTGGACCCTAAATATTTCAAGCACATCATTGGCAAAAGTGGAGCAAATGGTAAGAAATTATTTTGTGTATGTGTCATATTTACAAGTTAATTTATATAAAATCTAATAATACAAAATTTTTAGTTAAAAGACTGAAGGAAGAAACTGGTGTAGTAATAAATATTATAGATAATGAAGGGAATAATGTGATTAGAATCGAAGGAAGTCACCAAAGTGTAGCGGATGCCGAGAGAGAATTAAGAGAAATGGTGATGAAGTTAGAGAATGAAAGAACAAAAGAAGTTTTTGTAGATCACAGATATATTAAATCATTAATAGGAGTGAGAGGAGATAAGATAAAAGAAATTCGTGAAAAGTTCGAGCGTGTACTCATTTCATTACCTGATCAGGGCCAGAAAAGAACACCAATTAAACTTCGAGGACCAAAGGAGGATGTTGAAAAATGTGAGAAATACCTTCATAAGCTCATGAAAGAGATCGCGGAATCGTCTTACGTTCAAGAAGTGCCGATTTTTAAACAGTTTCATAAATTTATAATTGGCAAGGGTGGTGCCAATCTGAGAAAGATTAGGGATGAGACTCAAACAATAATCGATCTTCCGGCCGAAGGCGACGACAGTGATGTTATTACCGTACGGGGCAAACGCGAAAATGTTGAAGAGGCAGTAAAGAGGATACAGCAAATCCATAACGAGAAAGCCAATATTGTAACGGAGGAAGTGACTATCGCCCCTAAGTACTACAACTCTCTCATTGGCGCGGGTGGCAAACTAATCCACTCAATCATGGAAGATTGTGGAGGTGTGCTCATTAAGTTTCCGCCAGCAGATAGTGATAGTGATAAAGTTGTTATCAAAGGGCCTGTTGAAGATGTAGAGAAGGCACGCCAGCAGCTTCTAGCTCATGCTAGCGAACGAGAACTTACCTCACACACCGCGCACGTCCGCGCCAAACCTGAACATCACAAATTCCTTATTGGGAAAGGTGGTGCCAATATTAAAAAGATTCGTGAACAGACCGGTGCTAGGATCGTATTTCCAACTGAAAAAGATGAAGATAAGGAAGCTATTTTCATAATCGGTACGTTAATTTTGTTTGTGCCATCTTTTTCGGTTTTTCAAAATAAAACTGATATTTTTCGTACATTATTATTAGTTTACACATTTTAGTTTGATGTGCTATAAAAAGAGGTTATTATTTTTTTACCTTTATTTTTATATAATTAGTTGAGATAAGTTTTTCTGTTACGTATTCAATTATGTAAGTAGGTTAATAAAATAAAGTAATAAATAATGGGCAAAATAATAAAAAAATTCAGATGTCCTCATGTATTTTTGACGCATTATATATAACATGTTCTCACAAATTCAAATTAAAATAATTCTTTATTCAAATTGGCTTTTATAAGCACTTTCAAATCGTCAAATTGCAATGAAGCTACGCCTGGTTCCGAAAGGTGCGCTTACCGAGTAGAACCAGCAAGAAACTTGGCGGTCACTCTTTTTAAAATTAAGTATTACAATAATGTCTTAATTAAGGACAAATTAAAAAAGTTACAATATTATCTAATGCGTAGCTGGCCGCAATTTAAATCCAAGCTTTCCACATCTATTAACGTGAACGTTTGGAATGGAGGAAGGTGGATGACATTTGTTGGTGTGTAGATATATTAGCCTTACACTGTACTTTAATTTAGGTCGCGAGGAACAGGTGGAAGCTGCGCGCAAGAGATTGGAGGCGGCAGTATCTGAGATCAGTAACGTATCCGAGGGGGAGATGTCGGTTGACCCTCGTCACCACAGACATTTTGTTGCACGCCGTGGAGAGGTTCTGCGACGTATCGCTGAGGACTGCGGTGGCGTACAAATCTCTTTCCCAAGACAGGGTGTTAATAGCGACCGCGTTGTTCTCAAGGGTCCCAAGGAATGTATTGAGGCGGCTAAAGTGCGCATTAATGAGATCATTGAAGATCTAGAGGCAAAGGTATGC
The DNA here is from genome assembly GCA_947086495.1 of Morpho achilles. NCBI lineage: Eukaryota > Metazoa > Arthropoda > Insecta > Lepidoptera > Nymphalidae > Morpho > Morpho achilles. The sequence goes on along the minus strand of CAMTZB010000019.1, from coordinate 9,537,284 downwards.
AATATTTGTTAATCATCAATCTAATGCGCCTTTTTGAATCGTTTAGATATGTTAGAAGTTAAGCAATCTCTAATGAAGGAGTTCGGAGACCAAATATATATATATTTTTTTATTCCAGTCCTTTTAAAGCTAGAAAAACTTATGTCCTAGGTAATTTGCAAATATTGTATACATAATTTATTGGTTGATTAAATGTAAAAGCTAAAACATATGGCGCAACTTAAAAACATATTAGTGTTAAAGTGACCTAATTCATAAAAGTAGTTTTGTGGAAAATTACAATAAGCATAGAGTAACTACAAAACTCATGAGTGTTAAAGAGACACATAACTTGGAAAAAAAAGTTTTTTTTAATAGTTTGTAGCAAAATGTTGTAGATGTCATCGAAATAAGGATTACAACGTATTTCACTCAATAAAGCCCAATTTTTAATTAGGTCACTTTAATATTAAGCGTGCGATATATTGTTAAAATTAATATCTTACTTTAATATAGGTTACGATTGAATGTATCATGCCACAAAGGCATCACCGGACTGTGATGGGTACTCAAGGTGGAAAAGTGAAAGATATTATTGCCGAATTCGATGTACAAATTAAATTCCCTGAGCGAGATGTATCCGACAGAACAGACATTCCTGTAAAAAGTGAAGATAACGGTGAACCTAGTGCGAATGACATTATAAGAATAACGGGTCGCCCAGAAAACTGTGAAGCTGCTAAAAAAGCTTTACTTGATCAAGTAAGTATTCCAAATTGTCGCTTAATCTACCGGTACACCCGAGTCTCTTTTTACGTGATTTTTAAATCCCGAAGTTTATCATATGTTTCACTAGCGGCCTGCCCCTGCTTCGCACGGGCTTTATAAAATATATAGCCTGTGTCACTCAGTGAAGAAATTAATAAAATCGATCCAGTAGTTTTGATTTATTCATTACTTCCCCTTGGCCCGCACGCGTTAAGTTTGGAGTAAAACAATTCCCCTTACCCTATACCATGAAGATTCCCTGCTATCTTTGGAATATCTAAACTCGTATACTACATATTTATTTTTACATTTTTCCCTATGTATTTTATTTTCAAAATTAATTACAGAATTTCTTTATATAAAACATTCATAGCTTTCTTATCATTAGACAATACAAACATGTTTTCTTTAGAGGTTCGAAGTGCTATAGGGCGAAGCGCGGCCCCCTCGCGGGATTTTAAATCTGTGATGTCTCCGAAAATGTTCATTTAAATTACATGCTGTAAAAGGCCATATTGATCTATATTAAATCATCAATGTATTTAAGGTATTTAATTGGATAAGGATTAATGCTGTATTGTATAAAAATTGCTTCAAAAATAAAGCATTACTTTTCGTAAAAAGTAAATGACAAAAAATGCTATTATGGGTTATCCATAAGAGATAGACATATACCATCGCGGACTTTTCTGTAGACCTTTTCAAGATGTACAAATACTCAGTACATTATTTTGATAAATCTCGTAGGGTTTAGCCTACGTTTGCAATGTAAGCGGAAAACAAACAATGTGACTTTGTTTTATACTATGTAGTGATCAATGTTTTACACATTTTTTTAATATCAATAAAAAACTATAAAGAAAACGATGAGAAGCTATGCAATAGGCATAGCTTCTTTTCGTAGTGCATGTAATCGTAATGCATATGTATTGGAAAGGGTTTTTGTTTCACTAGGTTCCAATAACAGTGGATGTGGAAGTACCAAATGACATACACAGATTGCTCGCTGGCCAAAGAAGAAGGGAATTGATGCAAACTTATGATGTCCATATCTTGATGCCGCCAAACGAGGACAATAGCGATATAGTTAAAGTAATTGCATTATTAAATAACTTTTTGGATTTTAATGGATAATATTAATAATACTAATATCTTGAGTATTTGAGTTAAACTTTATTCTTTTTAGGTAACTGGAGCACCGGCAAATGTAGAAAAAGCGAAAGAAGCGCTTGCTGATAAAATTATTGAAATGGAAAAAGAAAAAGAAGATAGATTCCTTAGGTAACTAATTATTTCTAAATCTTTTATCAAATGACAATGATCGTCAAATTACCATTCCTCAATGATCATCTCAATCCAATCAATCAATATAACTTTATTCGCGTAAGCTTTTGCAACCATTTATGAATTTTTAAGGATCAAGATTTAATAAAGGTACTTCTGGTTTAAGATGTTATTCTCACCAAGAAGAACTAGCAAGAACCTTGGCAGGCAGTATTTTAAACATTTCCAATTTACGTAATTAAACTGCATTTTTATCATTCATATCATCATATTATATCGACTGGCCCGTTGGTGCAGTGGGTAGTGACCCTGCCTACAGCTCCGCGGGCCGCGGGTTCGATTCCCACCGAGGACCAACATATATTATTAATGAATTTGTTGGTCTTTGAGCCTGGGTGTATATTTGTATTTAAGTATGTATTTAAAAATATATAAGTATATATTTACCAGTTGTCTGTCTACCATAACACAAGTATTAAGTTACTTACTTTGTGGACGGATGACCATGTGTGTAATGCCCGGTTTCACCAACCACCCCTAAACTGTCTCTTTACTAGGGGACACCTAAACAGACCCCTTACTTAAATTCGATTTCACCAATGAATGTCACCCTTAACTATGGGACTCCTACCTATGTGACGTTTTTTTACCATAGTAGTGTGTCTCTTGCTATCGGTATTTACGATTGATAGAAAATAAAAAGATTTTGTGTAAAATTCAAATTTATACTGTTTAATAAAAATAAGGGAAAGCAGTATATCCTCTATGTTATTTCTTTTCTGCAATATTAATTATTTTTGATCAAAATTTTACGTATAATGATATTCTACATTGATTTTTACTCTGTATTTTAAAAGTATGCTGTCAAATTGATTTCTACGCCGACTACACGTGGCCAGGTTTTTTTTGCTATCATTCATAGACGACAATTGTTGTGTTTTCTGATTTCTCGTGGTGTTTAATTTTTAAGTTTCTTTTTATTCTTAATTCTTGATAAAAATGGCAGAAAAAAAGGCGTGTTCAAAATTTTACTAATGACGAAAAGACAAACTACTTAAAATATTAGCATGTCATAAAATGTAATTTTAAATAAAAAGACAGACGGTACAAATAGTGCAAAAAATGAAGAATGGATAAATGTTTGCCATCGATTTAAATAGTCCCCGCCGTGTCGTATCCGGCTGAATAGACAGTACGACCCTCATTTCTTACCGAGGTGTCGTAAAAGGCGACTGAGGTAAGAAGACCCGCCGTGTGGTATCCGGTTTAATAGAATAGACCAACCTCATTTCTTACTGAGGTGTCATAAAAGGTGACTAAGGGAAGTTGACCCACTGTGTGGTATCCGGTTTAGTAGAATAGACCACCCTCTTTCTTACAGAGGTGTCGTAAAATACGACTAAGGTAAGTTGACGTCAGGCAGGCGGCCAGTCGTAAAAAAAAAGCCAAATCATGTAAAAACATGTTTATAACATGTTGTGCCGACCCCACTTAGAGTGGGATAAGGGCAGGGGGATGATGATCGATTTAAATATTCCAAATATTCCAAATACGGCTCAATCTTTTTAAAAAAATACAACACTGTTGATTTATATAACCTATATCTCCTAAAAAAGTCTACTTCATCAAAATTCATAAAATAATTTGGCCGCTTTCGATAAAGTTTCGGTCTTCGACTTCTATTCACGTCAAAAATAGTGACAATAGTTTCTAAATTATCGAATAATTCAAAAAAAAATCACTGTCCATTTACGTATTGTAATCTTGTGTGTCGGTTAGGGGATCGATAATCAACTCCTTAAATTTAAGAGTCCCCTAAGCGATTAAGAAACCCCTAAATGTTGGTGAAACGAAAACAGTCTCCTAAACGTCCCCTAAATATACATAGGGGTCTCTTAAATTATAGGGGATGTCGGTGAAATCGGGCATAAGTGTCCCAAATATTATTATTTTTATTATTCATTAATCTTCAATTGTGTAATATTCTTTACATATAATAATATTTGTTATACTTAATTTAGACCTTTCTGTAGGCAAATTAATATGGATTGCGAAATTTTATTGAAAAAGTGTTCTAGTATACCCAATGGTCTATCTTATAATATTTTTTTAAACTTATTTGTAGATCATTCGAGTTGAAATTTAAAGTTGATCCTGAGTACCATCCTCTAGTTATTGGCAAAGGCGGTTTAGTGATTAAAAAAATTCGTAATGATTATGGAGTACAAATCAACCTGCCAAAGCGCGGCAAGCCCGATGATGACATCATCACTATACATGGTTATGAAGACAAGGCGTTGCAAGCCAAAGATGCCATTATGGCAATTGTTAACCAACTTGTAAGTTTAATATCAACCGACATGTAAAATTATAAGTTATGTGTTTTCTTTATTATTTATTATAGTATCCTAGCCAGGATGCTGTTAAATAAATCATAAACAAATCGCCCCATCCGAAAAATAAAGTTACATGTCCCGTGTTTATACATAGGAAATACAACTTTTGGATGGGGCGAAATTGTTAATGTGTTCTGGTAATCACACCTTTGCTTAAAATATGTGTAATGGATGAAAGATATGTGGACGTGGCGGCTTCTATGCAACTTGGCAACATACAACACATTACCACGATACATAATATTATCTCAGCATGACATAAATATAAAGGACACTTAAGTCTAGGCAGGAGACTGGCGGCCTCAAGTCAGGAGTCGGGAGGGTCGCTGACTTCAACTATGACATACAACGGATTTTATACCTCTTCCCCCTCTTAAACTACAAGCAGTCATGATTCAATTTTATTTTCCCACAGACAAATCAATATAGAGAGGAAGTGGATATCGATCCTCGGGTCCACAGAAGGCTCATAGGGCTGGGCGGCAAGAACATCAAACGTATCATGGACGAGTACAAAGTTGACATTCGTTTCCCTAAGCAGGGGGATGACAACAACGTTATTATCGCTGGGGACGAGGATAACGTGCTAGACGCTAAGGATCATCTATTGAATCTAGCTGAGGAATATGTAAGTATATTTTTACGTAGAATTCCTTTTTATTAGTTTTACATATCGTTAGTATTACATTTCAGTGCACACATATAGAATAATCATGTATAAATTAAAAGTGCTAATATTTTTTTTACATTTATAATTGTGTTGTTGGGAGCATGTAACTAATTTTTAATTCAACAAGATACGTAGTTATAAAAATTGTGTATTTTTATAAATAACTTATCAAAATGTTTAGGAAAATAATCTTTATCTCAAGGTCAATTTCATCACACAGCAAATATTCTCAGCGATAGTTTACATAAATTGATGCGATGGAAAAGTATCGAGACTTTTGTTGTTACAACAATTTTATTAAATCTTTTTGCAAATAAACTTAATATTCTTCGAAGTAGGTTCATTAGGATTCGACACACCGGCGTCAGCGGTCCTTTCATTACTCAAAGCACTTATTAAACGCTCTTTCCGGTATAGCTTTTGATCGTCGATTACACTATTTTAAATCTCCTCAACCAACTGGAATCGTCTTCCCTTTAGCTTTTTTTTTGAGGGGAAACAAAAATAAGTCTGGAGGCGACAAGTCTGGGCTGTAAGTGGGTAGAGTCGGACTGGGATGCCAATTTTGGTCAGGTAAAGGATGCAGATGGAGCGCCTACTTGCTAACAGGCTGCGGCCGACACCGAGAGACGCGATTGCGGAGCCGAACTAGCACTTCTTTATCAAAAGCCGAGCTCACAGTTATCCCAGGTGGTACAAATTCTCTATGCACAATGCCTCGACAATCGAAAAACACAAACAAGTGTTTTCACCTTTGATTTAGACATGCAACCCTTCTTTGGGGAGATGACGCGCTTGTGTGCCTTTCCGCACTCCGGGCCTTGATTTCGGGATCGTATTTGAAGCATCCTTCTAAAATTACCGAGTCTCAATGAAAGCCTTGTCTAGTTTAACGCAAAATTTGATTGCATATCGCTGCTCGTACATCGTAACATTTTTGCAACTCGGACAACCTAACTAAGAACCAGAACAGCTTTCACGCACAAGACGATAATAACTCAACCGATGTTGCCAGCGAACTGGGGATTGCCGCGTTTGAAAGAGTATCAAAGCGTATTTACCACCACCACCTGATTAATTTTCACGCATTTAAATTGCGGTGCGAAAAGTCTCCATACTTTTCAATCGCACCATGTACATATTTAACAAATATATATAATTTTTTTCAATTTACAGATGCAAGATGTCGTTGACCGATATCAGCGACCAGCAGCTCCGTCCCTGGGCGATTTCGGTGATGTGCTCAGTGGGGAAAACGCAACTGGTGGCACCTCAGCCACGCCTTCAGCGGGCTTTGTCGTGAAAGGTGGGCCGTGGGAGCAACGTGCGCCCGACACCGCTTCCACTCATGAGTTTCCTACCATGCCCGGAGCGACGCGCGCGCCTGCCCCCACTGCTGGGCCCGCACCCTCTTCCGCCTGGGGCCCGCGTCGCTAGACTGCTACGCTTCGGCTCTAAGGGCTGGCACACAGGCTTAACCTAGTGCACACCTAGACGGGCCGCAACGTCCGATAAAGTATAGGAAGGTAGCAATAAACGCAACACATCACATTGCCATTCGTTGCCACGTGGCCCGCTTAGATGTTCGCTTGTTAACAGGGATGATTCAAATGTCAGGTTTAACTCTGGTTTAATATTTTTTAAGTCTTCCCGAATGACAGGTTGTTTCGAGGCGTGATTTGCGAGTTTCAAGCAAATTGTGACAATTTGCGACAAAAGGCAATAGTTTCACATTTTAAAACGGTCGCATATCTCATCCAATGTATATTTAAACTGCCTTATTTAAATCCCGATGCCTTGAAGAATATTTTTTCAGAGAAATGAGCTGTGAATCGTTTTTACGTCAAGTATGGGACCGACTGGTTTATATAAAATCTTTATACTGCTGCTTATTAACTTTGTATTGTATTAATGATTTAAAATAGGAATGTTTAAAAAAACATCACAATGAAGTATATTTTACATTTGAAATTAACCTATTCCAGTTTGATCAGTATTTAAAGTTACAAAAGTAAAAAAAAAACAAATTTTACTCTTTTGAGTAAACTATACTATCACATGTATTAACTCAATTTAATGTAAAAAAAAGTGCAAAACTAAATTGTTTCTTAAATCAACATGATAAATATCTTGTTGCTTTGAAATTAAAATATATCGGCCAAGTCTTCCCTTTATCATACCAGTTTCTGCCTCCCTACTTCGAGCGAAGCATACGTATTATTTGGCAACAACAATAGAAACAGCTTTACTTATAATATTTATACACATCGAAAGAATTATTGATGCGCTGCGCGATTAATGAGAGTGACATATTAACTAAAGATTGCGAGCACCTTTTTGTTAGTAGTTTCTAAATAATAGTTATTACGTTTATTCTTTGTGTTATTTGTAATCGTATTTTAAGTCTCGGAAAATCGGGGGGCATGTGATATGTTATATACATATATATATACCGTTTACATGTTTTACATCAATTCGTATAATTGAATAGATTTCATATTACAGATAAACACAGTAGGCTGTTGATTCAACGAGTAGGCGAGTCCTATCTTACGCCATTGTTATGACATTTGCGTATTGTTTACCATAATTTTATCATTTCCCGTAGTAAACTTTAGGGTTTGTTTGGTCTATTTAACCGGTACGTAAAATATTAAAAGTTGAACTTTTAATTTAACCGTTTAATATAAACGGTAGTACCGAATTATGCCATACGATATAATTGTAATTTGAAAAACCTATCATTTTTAGAAAATCAAGTGTTCTAATGTGGGTAGAGTTATACTACTTTTGATACATATTATGCATAATTAATTTTAATAAATATTAATAACATTTATTATAATATATTATTATTTATCGGAAAACACTTTAAAGTAAATAGTTATGATTAAAGTTTGGAAATTTTTATAATATTCACAGTAAGTACCTTTTTTGGAATTATTTTAATAGTTTTTTTAAATATAAAGTTGATTACTTAATGTTGTGAATGTTAATTATTTTGCATTTATAAAATCTTAGTGTTCTCCATCTGCAAATTATTCAACCGTTATACTTGATCTTAGAAATAGATCCTAATATACTTCCAAATTTTAAACATAACATTCTTAGAATATTATTTTGTACTTATATTGGTTAAAATTGAAATGTAATAATTTTTCATAATAATTTTTTATTTTATTTGGTTAAGTATTGCCTATAACAATTAAATAAATCATTATTAATAAGACGAGAATGAATATTTTTACAAAGTAATTTGTACATAGTGAATTGTGTTTGAAATATTAAAATCTTTTACAAGAATTTGCATTGTTATTTCTAATATATATAAACAAAATATTTTTACTATCGTGTTATAAAAAAGCGTTTTTAAATATATGAATTATGATTTAAAAAACCTAGTGTGTACTGGGTAATTCAAATTTTATTATTTATGTACTATACATAAACCATTTTTAGTAATTTTTTTTTATAGAAATAGTTTGTTATGTTTAGAAATTATATTTTTGTTCCGGTCGTTTGGTAGTTGGTACGTATCTGCCAGTAATAAACAGAGTTATCATAGAATAGGGCAGTCAGTTCATCGGTAATAAAGAGAAAGCAAATGAGACTTAGATTTATTATCGAGGGTAGGAGAGTTATAGGCAGTAAGGATGTGAGTTAGAGTAGAAAAATCGATCAATAAATAATAGATTTTTTCATTTAAAATAAATCGATTTTTTAAAAATTGTATTGAAATAATCATAAATAAAATAAAAATAAATATATGGGACAATTACACACACGGTCGTCCGTCCCCAAAGTAAGTAACATAATACTTGTGTTATGGTAGACAGACAACTGGTGAATATATACTTATGTATATTTTTAAATACATACTTAAATACAAATATACACCCAGGCTCAAAGACCAACAAATTCATTTAAAGAAAATGTTTGCCCTCGGCGGGAATCGAACCCGCGACCCGTGGAGCTGAAGGCAGGGTCACTACCCACTGCTCCAATGGGCTAGTCAATTAATAATATTCGATTTTTTCCGATTATTTGTATAATTGGCTTTTTAATCACTACATATTATAAAACAAAGTCCATATATCCCTATGTACACATAAAACTTTAAAACTACGCAACAGATTTTGCTGCGGTTTTTTTTAATAGATAGAGTGATTCCAGAGGAAGATTTGTACGTATAATAACATTCAATACGGAGTAGAGAAATACTGTAATTTTTGAGGTTTCTGTAAATAATTACATTTTTTTCCGCTTACATTGCAAACGCAGGCTAAACCCTACGAGATTTATCAAAATGATGTACTAAGTATTTGTACATCTTGAAAAGGTCTACAGAAAAGTCCGCGATGGTATATGTCTATCTCTTATGGATAACCCACAATAGCATTTTTTGTCATTTACTTTTTACGAAAAATAATGCCTTATGTTGAAAGCAATTTTTATACAATACAGCAATAATCCTTATCCAATTAAGTACCTTAAATAAATTGTTGATTTAATATACATCAATATGGCCGTTTACAGTATGTAATTTAAGTGAACATTTTCGGAGATATTATACTGCGTCCATCATATTATCAGTCTTTTGACAGCTCACGCTCATTAAGTTTTGTATTGCTTACGTACAAATATCATACAAATAATATTTGTACTTTATGGATGGGTACCGCCCACTTAGTGATGTCACACATAATGGTTACTACGATTATGCCACAGATTAAAAATAATCGGTAGAAATCGATGTTACGAGTATTAAAAGACATTTAATAACATTATATAAAGTTTTACTTTCTTCTTAGTTAATACATGAATACAAATAAAACAATCAGGATATTTTAATTTATTTTATTAGCACGAGTCGTCGGAATGATAATCAACGCTAGACTCCTCCGATGAGGAGTCTTCAGTAGCAGTTATTATTAGCTCTTGTGTAGATAATATATTATCAAACGCAATATCACGTTCCCAATCAGAGAATATTACTCTTTTAGTTCTTTCCACCACACTTGCCCAGTTCTCGGCCGTTACGTGGGTGCAAGCATTTTTTAGCAATTGCAACATTTTATTCGCTGTGAATGGGGGGCTTGTATTGCATCTCGCAGGATGCCCTTTTACTTGTGCCCATATAAGTTCTATTGCGTTGTACTGGCAGTGGTATGGAGGAATCCGAAGAACAGTATGGCCATATTCTGCTGCCATTTCATTGATTACATAGCGTTTTGCTCTCTTTTTGGTTTTTAATATTTTTATTAATTCAACTTTTAACATTGAGTCGTCCACATTTTCTCCATTGTCCCGAAGCCAATTAATTATTTCATGCTTTTTATTAGCCTGTGTTGGCATTTTGTCAATTTGACGGGAGTGGTAGGGCGCATTATCAATAAAAATTATTGATGGTTCTTCCAATGAAATGAGCATTTTTTTGAACCACTCTTCATACACATTTGCATTCATCTCTTCGTGGTAGTCATTTGATTTCTTCGATTTAAATGCCAACAGTGCGTCTTGTACAAATCCTTTTGCTGTACCTGCATGGCAAATGATTAGGCGCTCACCTTTTCCCATTGGTACTGAGGAAGTGGCATCAGCAGTATCATCAGTTCCTGAAACGAGATAGTGTGTGGTTAGCGTTGAGCCATGTTTCATCCGTGAAAACAATATTTGCCCAATCTTGTATTTTCTTTGCCTCTCTTAAAAAATCACAACGTGCTATAGCTATATCTGTGCGTTCCATTAATAATTTTCTTTTATTTAACTTTTTATATGAAAAGCCAATTGTGTTCAAAACTTTGACCAAAGATGATTTTTCACCATGAAATAGACCACTTCTTTTCAAAGAAACAATAAGTTTTCTCAAAGTTGGAATTTCTTTTCTCAAGTAGTAATCATATACATGACGACGAATAGCGTCAGCGTCAAAGTCATCAACAGCTGTCACCTTATGAGCCCGGCGCTTTCTTTTTGGTGTAGATGGTTTGTTTTGCTCCAAGCCGCTCCTGCCGTAGGCATCAGTAGTGATTTTAGTCACAGTTGATAGACTGATCCCCAACGCGGCTGCAACACGGTTTCGGACTTGCGTGATAGGTATAAGAGGTCCGCCATTTTGATTTTCTTGCTCAAAATACTCATGAAGTTTTAACACTAACTGTCTCGATTGTGCTTTCAACACACGTCCTTTCGGCATTTTCACGATCAATTAATAAAAGTTTCACAAAAGTTTTTCCGAGGAATAAAGCTACTTAACTCAAGGTGTAACAGATGCGAGAGAACACTCAGCGAACGTAAATGCGTGTGACTATCACGGGCGTTTCGTTGAGAGTGACAGATCACGTCAAAATGGCGGCCGAGCGGAAGGTCTGTTGATGTTGCCAGTTGATGTATAATATATTTTTTATGATTATAATAAATACACACGGATTAACATTTATTTTCAAAAAACTAAGGCAATATTAAATCAAAATGTTGATTTCTATATCTGTTATTAGTTTACGTAGGTTATCATTAATCGAATTACTTAGGTACGTAATTCGATTAATGATAGTAGGTACTATAATCGGAATGGTATCGCATACGAGAATCTTTAGGACATCACTAAATATGTAAATCGTCAATCTGTCAAAAGATGGTTAATATAATGGACAGTGTATACAGATTTAAAATGCCGCGAGAACGCCGCGCTTCACCCTATAGCAATTCAAATCTTTTGAGTTTGTTTAAAGACATTCTGTAATTAATTGTAAAAATAAAATACATAGGTAAAATGTAAAAGTAAATAAGTAAAAATGTACTATATGAGATAAATAAGTAAAAATGTACTATATGAGATAAATAAGTAAAAATGTACTATATGAGATAAATAAGTAAAAATGTACTATATGAGATATTCCAAAGATAGCAGGAAATCGTCTTGGTATAGGGAGAGGAAATTGTTTTTCTCCAAATTTAACGCTTGCGGGCCACGGACAGTAATTAATAAATCAAAACTACTGGATCGATTTTAATCATTTTTTTACACTGATTGACATGGGATATATATTTTATACCCGTGCGAAGCAGGGGCAGGCCGCTAGTATTAAATAATTAATTATCGTTGGATCAAATCTTACATAATTATACTGCGTCCATCATATTATCAGTCTTTTGACAGCTCACGCTCATTAAGTTTTGTATTGCTTACGTACAAATATCATACAAATAATATTTGTACTTTATGGATGGGTACCGCCCACTTAGTGATGTCACACATAATGGTTACTACGATTATGCCACAGATTAAAAATAATCGGTAGAAATCGATGTTACGAGTATTAAAAGACATTTAATAACATTATATAAAGTTTTACTTTCTTCTTAGTTAATACATGAATACAAATAAAACAATCAGGATATTTTAATTTATTTTATTAGCACGAGTCGTCGGAATGATAATCAACGCTAGACTCCTCCGATGAGGAGTCTTCAGTAGCAGTTATTATTAGCTCTTGTGTAGATAATATATTATCAAACGCAATATCACGTTCCCAATCAGAGAATATTACTCTTTTAGTTCTTTCCACCACACTTGCCCAGTTCTCGGCCGTTACGTGGGTGCAAGCATTTTTTAGCAATTGCAACATTTTATTCGCTGTGAATGGGGGGCTTGTATTGCATCTCGCAGGATGCCCTTTTACTTGTGCCCATATAAGTTCTATTGCGTTGTACTGGCAGTGGTATGGAGGAATCCGAAGAACAGTATGGCCATATTCTGCTGCCATTTCATTGATTACATAGCGTTTTGCACTCTTTTTGGTTTTTAATATTTTTATTAATTCAACTTTTTACATTGAGTCGTCCACATTTTCTCCATTGTCCCGAAGCCAATTAATTATTTCATGCTTTTTATTAGCCTGTGTTGGCATTTTGTCAATTTGACGGGAGTGGTAGGGCGCATTATCAATAAAAATTATTGATGGTTCTTCCAATGAAATGAGCATTTTTTTGAACCACTCTTCATACACATTTGCATTCATCTCTTCGTGGTAGTCATTTGATTTCTTCGATTTAAATGCCAACAGTGCGTCTTGTACAAATCCTTTTGCTGTACCTGCATGGCAAATGATTAGGCGCTCACCTTTTCCCATTGGTACTGAGGAAGTGGAATCAGCAGTATCATCAGTCCAGAAACGAGATAGTGTGTGGTTAGCGTTGAGCCATGTTTCATCCGTGAAAACAATATTTGCCCAATCTTGTATTTTCTTTGCCTCTCTTAAAAAATCACAACGTGCTATAGCTATATCTGTGCGTTCCATTAATAATTTTCTTTTATTTAACTTTTTATATGAAAAGCCAATTGTGTTCAAAACTTTGACCAAAGAAGATTTTTCACCATGAAATAGACCACTTCTTTTCAAAGAAACAATAAGTTTTCTCAAAGTTGGAATTTCTTTTCTCAAGTAGTAATCATATACATGACGACGAATAGCGTCAGCGTCAAAGTCATCAACAGCTGTCACCTTATGAGCCCGGCGCTTTCTTTTTGGTGTAGATGGTTTGTTTTGCTCCAAGCCGCTCCTGCCGTAGGCATCAGTAGTGATTTTAGTCACAGTTGATAGACTGATCTCCAACGCGGCTGCAACACGGTTTCGGACTTGCGTGATAGGTATAAGAGGTCCGCCATTTTGATTTTCTTGCTCAAAATACTCATGAAGTTTTAACACTAACTGTCTCGATTGTGCTTTCAACACACGTCCTTTCGGCATTTTCACGATCGATTAATATAAGTTTCACAAAAGTTTTTCCGAGGAATAAAGCTACTTAACTCAAGGTGTAACAGATGCGAGAGAACACTCAGCGAACGTAAATGCGTGTGACTATCACGGGCGTTTCGTTGAGAGTGACAGATCACGTCAAAATGGCGGCCGAGCGGAAGGTCTGTTGATGTTGCCAGTTGATGTATAATATATTTTTTATGATTATAATAAATACACACGGATTAATATTTATTTTCAAAAAACTAAGGCAATATTAAATCAAAATGTTGATTTCTATATCTGTTATTAGTTTACGTAGGTTATCATTAATCGAATTACTTAGGTACGTAATTCGATTAATGATAGTAGGTACTATAATCGGAATGGTATCGCATACGAGAATCTTTAGGACATCACTAAATATGTAAATCGTCAATCTGTCAAAAGATGGTTAATATAATGGACAGTGTATAGTCGCTTAATATCATAGACATATCATAGACGTATCATAGACATTCGAAAGACGTAATACTTACTCGTAAACAGACTGAATGAGATACATTAGGCGATCACAGTTTTTAACATGTTCAGGTCAAAACGTATTTCGTGGTAAATAAGGATTAAGCAGTTTATTTATAAATTTTTATACAGCAGATATTAAAGTAATAAAAATAATATATGGACCAATAATGTTATTGCTAGATATAGAATTTTATTAAAATTTTGCATTCATCTCTTCGTGGTAGTCATTTGATTTCTTCGATTTAAATGCCAACAGTGCGTCTTGTACAAATCCTTTTGCTGTACCTGCATGGCAAATGATTAGGCGCTCACCTTTTCCCATTGGTACTGAGGAAGTGGAATCAGCAGTATCATCAGTCCAGAAACGAGATAGTGTGTGGTTAGCGTTGAGCCATGTTTCATCCGTGAAAACAATATTTGCCCAATCTTGTATTTTCTTTGCCTCTCTTAAAAAATCACAACGTGCTATAGCTATATCTGTGCGTTCCATTAATAATTTTCTTTTATTTAACTTTTTATATGAAAAGCCAATTGTGTTCAAAACTTTGACCAAAGAAGATTTTTCACCATGAAATAGACCACTTCTTTTCAAAGAAACAATAAGTTTTCTCAAAGTTGGAATTTCTTTTCTCAAGTAGTAATCATATACATGACGACGAATAGCGTCAGCGTCAAAGTCATCAACAGCTGTCACCTTATGAGCCCGGCGCTTTCTTTTTGGTGTAGATGGTTTGTTTTGCTCCAAGCCGCTCCTGCCGTAGGCATCAGTAGTGATTTTAGTCACAGTTGATAGACTGATCCCCAACGCGGCTGCAACACGGTTTCGGACTTGCGTGATAGGTATAAGAGGTCCACCATTTTGATTTTCTTGCTCAAAATACTCATGAAGATTTAACACTAACTGTCTCGATTGTGCTTTCAACACACGTCCTTTCGGCATTTTCACGATCAATTAATATAAGTTTCACAAAAGTTTTTCCGAGGAATAAAGCTACTTAACTCAAGGTGTAACAGATGCGAGAGAACACTCAGCGAACGTAAATGCGTGTGACTATCACGGGCGTTTCGTTGAGAATGACAGATCACGTCAAAATGGCGGCCGAGCGGAAGGTCTGTTGATGTTGCCAGTTGATGTATAATATATTTTTTATGATTATAATAAATACACACGGATTAACATTTATTTTCAAAAAACTAAGGCAATATTAAATCAAAATGTTGATTTCTATATCTGTTATTAGTTTACGTAGGTTATCATTAATCGAATTACTTAGGTACGTAATTCGATTAATGATAGTAGGTACTATAATCGGAATGGTATCGCATACGAGAATCTTTAGGACATCACTAAATATGTAAATCGTCAATCTGTCAAAAGATGGTTAATATAATGGACAGTGTATAATAGGTCGCAAGCGGCTATCGTTGGCAACAATATATCGGACTTTATAGACATCGTATCAGGCGTTAATCAGGGATCATTGTTGGGTCCATTGCTATATTCGTTGTATACCCATGATATGTAAACATGTATAAAACATTATAATAAAAAATTATAATATTATATCTGCTGAAAAGTGTTCACTACTTCATTCGTTAATTTAAGTTACTATAAAGCTAATAACCGAATTATAGTTAGGTATAACAAATAATTTTATTTTTTTTTTATACAGGAAACACCCCTTATGGGTACTGCCGCCTGTCCCCGTCGGGCGGCGGTACCTACTCTGGATGAAACCGAAGACTACTAAACATAGATTACTAACTATAAAATAGAAGGTCGAGATTCATACATTGGCGCGAACCTATTTTCAGTGGTATGGGGGGGGGGTGCAAGTAGCACTATAGCTACTAACATTCTCATTTATAAAAAACTATCTGCCTCTCACCCGTTTCATTCATAAAAACGGAATTAATCTCAGCTCTGACTCTTTCTCACATACGGAGTAGTAATATATATAACGTATGACGTAAAATCGTAGTAAAATTAGTGATGTACTTGGTGCGCTAAAACCGTAATTAGTGATGTCAAAAGATGATTATCGATTCGCACACCGCTCTTACCGATTTTTGGATAACCGCTTTTCCTGTTACATATTAATAATGATTTTTAAATATTAATAAAACAAAATATTTAAGGAACTTCTTTATTAAAACTTTTACTGCAATAAAAAAATATATATACAACAACCGTTTTGCATTTCTAAGTGCATTCTTCATAAAAAAAAACGTTTTTCTTAAACACGCTAAAAGTACAACTTCAAAAATTATCACTATTTTTAAATAGGAAACAGGAACAGCAAGCTGACTAAAAATTATCCAAACAGAGCTTTCACAGTCATCAAACTATCTTGAAAATGTAGGAATTGTAATTTAAATTATTATATATTATTATTAAACAAAATTAATTTTAAATATTCACTCGAAAACAAATGTACAAGATTAGTATTTGGAACAATAGATGCTTTCGTTTTTACCGTTTAAGTATTTAGGAAAAAAACATTATACTTAAAAGGAGTGTTGCTTGATGGTAAATTATAATTATTATAATTTAAGTCTTTTTTAGATATATTAGTAGTTTTATAGAATATTAGTGGTTTTTATCTCTAAGTATAATATTTTCCATCATATCAGTTAACACTTCGGATTTTTACATATAAAGTAAGAATGAAATTGTGAAAGTTTGCCATATTTAATGTGCCCATTGATACAAAGCTTTTCAATGAAAGAAAACATCACATGAGGAACTATACTCCATGGGTTAAATATTTAACTAAATGTAAACATATCAAAACAGGTACTTTATAGTAGGCATTATCTGCCTAGTATAAAGTATCTTTTTTATAACAACACATGTTACTAATATTAAATGTTATTTATATTTCTTTCAAAGAATTTAAAATTTTTGATAGTATTCGCACCACTTAATATGGTTAAATATGGTATGATTGCTATCAATAATTTTACAAACTTTGAAACAAATAAATAAGAATATTATGTAATATCCACTTTTAAGAACCCAAACATAAAGGTATTATAAAATTTTTAAAGAAAACGATGGACAATATTAAAGACACTAAAATACTACACATTTAAGTATCACAGAGTGAAACTCATAGAATATTGATATTATGTTACGTCAGCTAATCTAATGCAATTACTATTTTAGGTAGTTTACTTGGCTAATTTGTATCTGCTGAAATTCATTAAATTATATATTGCTGTTTTGCTATACTAAATATATAAATATTTAATTTTAGAAAATAACAATCAATTTAAGAAAATTACTTTTATAAATATTGGAGATATTCTTTGGACCACTGCAGTTGAATTCCAATTTCTTCATTTGTTAATAATATTATTGTAATGACATATTTGTCACTCCTGAATCACATGGTTTTGTTTGTTTACATCTTGTTACGTTTTTATACTTATGGAGTATGTATAGTAAAATACTAATATTGTTAAATATGAAAACTGTATCACTTTTTAAATGTTAATAATAGTAATATTAGTTAGTTACTTTTGCCTCATGTATCATAGATCTATAACTTTACTTGCGATAAAATTTTCCATTTCCATTATCTTTTTTCAAGTATCTGTAGTACTGTGAATTCTCCTTAACATTAATACTCCTTAACATTAATAATGATAACGAATATGCAAAAAAACAAATCATATTTATGATTAACGCAAGTACACCAAGAATTATAGTTTTTTAAGTTATATACATTTTTGACTAATTAACACTTTACATGCCGTATAATGCCATTCCAAAGATATAAGTATTTGTGATGGATTATATAATTTTAACTAGATCAAATCTTTTAGTTTTATTAGACAATAGCGTAATTATAAAAATTTCACAATTTAAATAATCCTGTTTTAAAAATATATTACTCCCAGGATTGCTCAGGTTTTAGTTTTGCTACACAAGTAAAATCACGTGTTTTGAATAGGAATAAATGGTGTTAATGTTAAAATACACAATTTTTAGCAGCAATACAGGCAGAACTCATAATTCATTATAAGCCCGTCGTTCAAGCAAACTAGCAACTAAGCAATTGTTATTCATTTTCCTTAGTAATGAAAATTTTAAACCCATTCATCTCAAAATATGAGTTTTTGAGTTGTACCGCTATTGCTGCATATGACCGATATATCAATTTACTGACCCGGTAATATGATATGGCTTGGGTCTGGAAAATATTTCTGATGGAATACAAGGTTCTATAACTATAAAACAATAATATTAACCAATAATGTTTTAAAAAATGAAATCAAATTATGATCCATTCTAGTGTGCTAGAGCCCCCTTATCCACGGATTTGAGAAAAAATCCATTGGGTCCTAGTTAAGAAGTTTCAAACTTCATAATGTTTGTCAATTATACTTATCATCATCTTCCTGCCCTTATCCCAATCTAAGTGGGGTCGGCACAACATGTTATAAACATGCTGTCACATGATTTGGCTGCGTGCTCACGACCGGCCGCCTACCTGACATCAACTTACCTCTGTCGTGTTTTACGACACCTCGGTAAGAAAGAGGGTGGTCTATTCTACTAAACCGGATACCACACGGTGGGTCAACTTACCTTAGTCGCCTTTTACGACACCTCGGTAAAAAATGAGGTTGGTCTATTCTACTCAGCCGGATACCACTCGGCGGGTCGACTTACCTTAGTCGCCTTTTACGACACCTCGGTAAGAAATGAGGGTGGTACTATTCTATTCAGCCGGATACCACACGGCGTGTTTGTCAATTATACTAATATGAATACTATTTTGAAGACACAACCTTCTCTTGAGTCTCTAGCATGGAAGCGGACTTTTACAGCCTTATTCCAAAATTCCGAATGGTTCAGGCGGCAAAATAAATTGTTAGTGAATAAAAGCATTCGCGCTGTGAAAATGTTATTACTAATGTCAATAAATGAGGCTAAATAATTATGATTCGACTGCAGCTCTTCATATATGTTCATCTGCATCATCGGGCTCGTGGACACTTCCCTACGGAAGAGTTCGCAGCATATTTAACCTGTAATAAATAAGTAATTACTAAATAATGTATAGATAGAACATTAGTTTGCAAAGGTAGTCTTACAGACAATCTTGGCATTGATATCCCCTGAGTAGAATAGACCACCCTCATTTCTTACCTAGGTGTCGCGAAAAACCGATTAAGGTAAGTTGACGTCGGGCAGGCGGCCCGTCGTAAGATACCAAATCATGTGATAACATGTTTAAAACATGTTATGCCTACCCCATTTAGAGTGGGATAAGGGTAGGAGAATGATGCATTGACAAATAACAGAGATTTTAAATTTTAAAAATATATTTTTAGCTTCTACTGGTCTTAAATAGTTTCTGGAAAATATTTTTTACGTGTGTATAACTTTGTCTACAGTTATATTTTAAGTATAGAATAGATACTATAATTATAAATAATAATTTTTTTTTATAATAAAATATTAGGGGTATCTGTGACAATCTTTGTGTTATGTTAAATATCTTTGATTTTGTACTGTTAGCAGTACCAGGCTAAAAATATTATGCTTTCCAAATACTGAATTGTATGTGACAATTAAGAAGCATATGTAACAAAGTTCCAATGATCATCACTAATATGTCTTTTAAGCTATTCTTATATCACACACTTTTTTGCATCACTATAATAGAGGAAAAATTGTACCAAACATTTTTTGTTATATCTCAAACGGATTAGGCAGTTAGCCCATTAGACATATAAGCTTCAGTTTTAATTGAAAGTGAAATGGACAGACTGACATACTTTACATAGAATATTTACTTGCCTTCATCTAGCCAAATCAATTGACCTAATCATGTGCTTCATCTCATAAAGCATCAACAGCATATAGCCCTTAGACGTCATCCCAATGAGTACTCTCTTTGGCAATGACCAGGTTCATCTGAAAATTATTGCAAAAACATTTTAATAAATATGGAACAAGCTGTGATAGCTCAGCGGTAAGGCCGTGCGACTCTGTAAAGACGATCATGGGTTTATACCCCGCGCAGGCACATGTCTAATTGACAATTGCAATATATGACACTCTTTTCGGTGAATACATGTAAGGTTTTACAATACATGTAAAACCTTAATTCTTTTCCCAGTCGCTTTTGGCTACTGATGTTTGAGTGCACGCTTACGTCTGTGGCTGAAATTACGGGAATCTAACTTAGCTTCATAAATTCAGACTTCACTTGAGTATTAGTTACCTCAAATGCATTTTCTCAAATTACAGAGGTCGAAAGATGCGTACGACGTCTTCGGTCCTGTTCCTGGTGGTTGACGCTACTGTTCGGCCTGGCGCTGTTCGAGCGCTCGAGGCGACGGCGGAGCGACAGCAGCTGCGGCATAGCCGGACGGGCCGGCCTGGGGTGAGGGGCGGCGGCACGTCTCCATTGGCGGCAGCGAGGCCAGACCAGCGTAGCTCGTGGAGTCACGAGGCCAGCTGTCGGACTCCCGCGTCGCACTAGCAGGGCTTTTTCTTCTCATTTAACAGTATGGTTGAGGTGGACACTGCAGTGTTCTTTCTTCCCATACTGTGTAGGCGTTTTGTTGGTAATGTACGTTTTCTGTATCGTCGAACATTAGCTTCAAAAGCGCGCTACTTTGTTAGACGTTTTATTAACGGGCTAGCCATTATAAAGGTGTCGTACTGATTTCTGAAATTGCGCAGTTTTGGTAATTCGTACGTCATTAACTTTTACATTTTTTTTGTAATGGTGATGTGTTGCGGTTGGCAAAGAGCCGGTATTTGGCACCTGCAATACATGTAAAACCTTAATTCTTTTCCCAGTCGCTTTTGGCTACTGATGTTTGAGTGCACGCTTACATCTGTGGCTGAAATTACGGAAATCTAACTTAGCTTCATAAATTCAGACTTCACTTGAGTATTAGTTACCTCAAATGCATTTTCTCAAATTACAGAGGTCGAAAGATGCGTACGACGTCTTCGGTCCTGTTCCTGGTGGTTGACGCTACTGTTCGGCCTGACGCTGTTCGAGCGCTCGAGGCGATGGCGGAGCGCCAGCAGCTGCGGCATAGCCGGACGGGCTGGCCTGGGGTGAGGGGCGGCGGCACGTCTCCATTGGCGGCAGCGAGGCCAGACCAGCGTAGGTCGTGGAGTCACGAGGCCAGCTGTCGGACTCCCGCGTCGCACTAGCAGGGCTTTTTCTTCTCATTTAACAGTATGGTTGAGGTGGACACTGCAGTGTTCTTTCTTCCCATAATGTGTAGGCGTTTTGTTGGTAAAGTTCGTTTTCTGTATCGTCGAACATTAGCTTCAAAAGCGCGCTACTTTGTTAGACGTTTTATTAACGGGCTAGCCATTATAAAGGTGTCGTACTGATTTCTGAAATTGCGCAGTTTTGGTAATTTGTACGTCATTAACTTTTACATTTTTTTTTTGTAATGGTTGCGGTTGGCAAAGAGCCGGTATTTGGTACCTGCAATACATGTAAAACCTTAATTCTTTTCCCAGTCGCTTTTGGCTACTGATGTTTGAGTGCACGCTTACATTTGTGGCTGAAATTACGGGAATCTAACTTAGCTTCAGAAATTCAGACTTCACTTGAGTATTAGTTACCTCAAATGCATTTTCTCAAATTACAGAGGTCGAAAACTGTGATGCAGGGTCTGTACTGTGTAGCTGGGAGAGACATGTCACCACTAGGTGATGAAGCGGTTGAGGACGTCCCGCCATACGGCTACCGCTATAAAAAAAAATGTTGTCTGTATCATTATGCATTGATTTGTTAAGAAAGAGTAAATGGGTTGACTTTTAGAAAAATTGCTTTTTATTATTGCATAAGTATGAAGGAGAAATATTGTTTGTTATTTAATTTCTATTAGATATAAACAGTTGCACATTTTAACTGATTTATAAACTACATAAATATTTACTTTCAGTTTTATAGAACAGTCTTTTAATATTGCTGTTATTCTTTCATTCATTACACATACTATTATATCTTTTATTAGCACTGTAAATATAAAGATATCTCAAATCATAACTATAAATAACATCATGTGACAATCATATTAAAATAAAAAATTACTCTTAATCTTGGATCTGAGGATTCTTGAATCTGCAATTAATCAATCAATTGTTTAATCAATCGTAAATTTAATTTTTGCTTTTGCTTTTTAATTAAAAATCAACAATAGTGTTATATAAAGCAATATACCCTATATTGCTTTATACAGAATAAACTTGCTCTCTTTTGCTATTTACTCCCTTTTCATCCGAGTCTCAATATAAAAAACTTGACAATCATTTTTAAAGTTCTAATATAATACAATGAAGTATACAACTTCAATTGAAAATACTTCTTAAAAAAATATTAAGTAGACCATTTAAGTTATGTCCAAATTATTCATAACTAAGATAGATACACACTTATGATCAATTAGAACAACTTCTAAAAAACTTTAACTTTAATGTTCCATTATTAATCATTTATTGCACTACAAGACACTAGAAGCTATATAAAATCGCACGACATATCCTTAATATAATAATGAATATAGCTAATTCATCAATCGAAATTAATGTACATATCATAATTTTTATATAACGTTAACTAAGTCAAATAGGAAATAAAAATTATACTGCATGTTAAAGGTTTTAGGTTATCCATGCAAGGTTAGGTTATTATATTTAGAATGTGAGAATGTTAATTTTAAGAAAGCTCTTACTATTATTGAGATACACAAAATTCATTAAAGCTCAACAGTTACATTTATATAATGATTAAGTAAATCCTCTTCTTATTGTTTTATGACTGAACGTTTCTTCGTTGTTATATTTCTCATTTTAAGAAATATCTCAACAGCTACTGGTGAAATAAGACTTTATACATTTAATTTGCTTCTAGTGATATTTGTTTCAAGAATTTTGCTTACTAAATTAAAACAAAATTATACATTTTAGTAAAAATTAAAGTACTAGAACTTTACAACGGGAAATTTAAAAATTTAATACACCGCCCATTCATTAATAAAATCAACTTGTTGTCTTGTTATATGATAGACAGTCAAAATGAGAATGAGTGCGTAAAAATATGTATGTAGGAGTGGAGCGAGATGCAGCTGAGACTATTTTCATACGATTCATTCATAAATACATACATGTGCAAGAGGGATGCGAGATAGCATGTGTTGGCGCCTGTAGTAAAACCGCCCTGCTACTAAATATAGCATGCATGTGTCATGTAATGATATAACTATTAGTCAAAGATTACAGTGTACATAACATGGACGTAGTATATACTGGACGGCGCCAAAAGACGTTGCCGATCTTGCGTCTGTGTGTAAGCGATTTATCGTTTGTCTCTGTTCTTATCGCGAACTATACATAAGAGTGAAAGAGATTGTGATGAAGTTTGGCAACGTCGCTAAAAATGTGTCCAGTTGGTGACACCAAATGAGGCCATAACATTGAGTTTGTTGAAGATTATTTCTAAAATCTAAAGCAAATACGAGTGTTACTGATATATTTTTTCAAAAAAGGTGGAATATGTCGTGTGCTGCCTTAATGTGTCTATCAAGAACAACGAAAGGAGGAGTTAAAAACACGGAATTACCATTTCATAAGTAAATCTTTGACTCTCATTTGCGTGCTAAATTAAAGCGTTTTATTCAGTTAAAGCGTTTCAGATTATAATGTATCAGTACAGTTTAATATTCTCTAGCCGGCACGAGTGTGGGATACTGATAAAACATAGAAATTAATCATTAAATATTCGATTGAATTGTGTTACCTACGTAGTGATGTACACACTAACGAATTATTATGTATCGATAAATATCAGTCAAAGTTATATTTACTAGCCAAGTAAATGCAAATTCTCTAATTTTAGATTATTTTCTAAGGTTTCCTAAATGCCCACATATAAGAGAACAGTGGATAAAGGCTGTCACCGGTCTCACGGATATGTAAATGTTGGGAATAATGTGGATCATGATATTGTTCAATTGGCCACCGAAGCACTAACATTTATGTTAACATTTCATCTATACATAAATCACCAAGTATGGGCTGCACCTCACAGTCAATTGACTGATACCATTTTTGAGAACCACCCATCACAGTAAGATATGCAGTAAAGATGTGCATCGGATAATTCATGACATTATACTGCAGACTGTACACTCAGGAAATTATGTCAATCCATTCAAAATTTTAAATCTATTCTGAACACTAAACCAACTAGGTTGGTTACAACTGTATATTAACTTTACATTACCTGAGCTAGGCTTCGATAATTATCGACGCCTAGTTTAGCTTATCGATAAGCTAAGTACTTCCCTAATCACGCACACTAATGCACTTCTAAAAGTTCACACAAGCATAAAACGGACACACAAAAATAGCTAAGGCGGCATCCAGTGTATTCTTTATCCAAGGTACATAATGAAATATTAGTCTATGATAAATACGATCAATGATTCAATCATAGACTATTGAATAAAATAAAATATGAATATTTGTTATTTAGTGAGATCTATGTTAGTGAGTGAGTATTAATGAATAATGATGGAAGTAAATAAAAGAATGTGTGTCTCAACTTATTGTATTCTAAAGATTACATATAGTATCGTTTATTTTTTATACATTACTCATGTCTATTATTAATTTCAGAATATTGTCGATACCATTTAACGATAAACAAAATTCTTTATTAGTATCACAGGTTTTAACTGTGGATAAAGAATTGAAAGCAAGTGGAATCCAAAGAAAAATAGATGTACAAGATAATTGTTTGCTTGTGTAAGCTACTATTTCGTTTAATGAAACTGGTATAGAATTGAATTATTAAATGTAACCGATGGATTTCTTTTTTATTGCAGCGCCTTCGAAGGAGTTGATTACAAAAAATTGCGAGTCAGTATAAATGCATTTTTAAAAAATGTTTTACTAATTATAAAAACAATAGATCTACTTGAATGAATTCAACATGCCTGAGCACACCCCAGCACCTACACCTTCAAGATCGTTGTACGGTTTCTTCATGTATATATTTAGTAAAATAATTTTGGTTGTATACTGCATTTGGGCTATCACTCCTGATTACTATCTACATTATCTAAATATTTATTACTATCCACAAAAGTTTTGGGCAACAGCAGTACCTATACAATTTTTGGTAGCCTTAACAATTTTTGCCTTTTTTGTTTATCCCAGCTCAAACTTAATTATAACACCTGGTATTGATAATATTCATACATTTCAAAATACATGTAGCCAACCTAGTAATACAATCTTAAAATCATATAAAAACAATAATGTTTGTATATGCAATGTGGATGATAATAAATGTATGAAAAATAATTACTTAGCTACTCCAAAAGAGTTGAAGGAGAATACTGTGCCTCAATTGCAAGAGTATGATATATGTTATATATCTAGATCATTATATCTTCCTCGAAATAAAATAAAATAGAAATTAGTTAAACTGAAATACAACAGAATAATCAACTGTATACTCAATAAAACTTGTTTTTTTATTGAATTTCAATTGGCTAACAACTTGGGAGAGAACCTAAATATTATTTCTGTGACCAGTATAATGATATTTAAAATATTTGCTGTACTCTGGGAAAAAAGATTTACCTTAACAAAACTAAACATCTAAACTAATCAGATTATAATTTTCAGTTATTATAATATAACTAGCAGACCAGACTACATGGTTCTGTATATATTTATGCTTTCCTCTCTTAATATGTTGGGAGAGTGTTAGATTTTAATTTGTGATAGCCTATTGGATATTCATTTCAATTTTATGGTGTAATCTTTTTACGGATAATTAAGGACATTAAGTATGAAATGCTTAAATTAACAAACATGTTTAAGATAAAAAGTAATAATAATAATAATAAAATCCTTTATTGCACAAACAAATAAAAACATATACAGAAAAATCTTAATGATACCTATGAATAGTGCAAAGGCGGCCTTATTACTAATAGTAATCTCTTACAGGCAACCTTAAGAGTTAAACTAAGACAAGGAGTATGAAGGACGGCGCACAAAGTATTTATTGATAAACATACATACATTCAAATAATTACACAATAATATACTTTTAAATAATTATACACTAATACATACGTCAATATTTATAAATATATATATACATATATCATAAATAGATACATACAGTATTTAAAATCATAACCAATATTAACTTACATATTTATAAGGATAAATAATGACTCTTGAGTCGATGCTGAAAAATGCCCACGGATTTTGCGTGCCTGATATTCCGAAGAAGCAGATTCCACAGATTTACTGCTCTTACAGTGAATGACTTACTGTAGCAATAAGAGCGACAAAAAGGAAAGTGAAGCTTATTATCACTCAGTGAGCGAAGGTTTTGGGAAAGGAGGGAGTTGGTTCCAAGGAAAGTAAAACGGTCTTTAAGATAAGTGGGAGTCTGAGGATGGAAAAGAAGAGTGTAGAGAAGACTAAGAATATGAAAATTTCGACGCTGTCGTATTGTGGGCCATTTAAGCCGTACGCGATACTGAGTGATATGGTCGTATTTTTTTAATCCGAAAATAAACCGTATAATGAGATTCTGTAGGCGCTCAAGCTTATTAAGCAATTGTTGTGACAAATCTGGGTAGCATGAGTCGGTATAATCAAAAATAGGAAGTAGGAGCGAATGTGCCAGTGAAATTTTAGTCTTTATGGGTAGGAGATTCTTCCATCTTCTTAATCTGCCAACAACTCCAAAAATTTTACGACTTAAGTCCGAGATTTAAGGAGCCCAGGAAAGAGTCTTATCAATGGTGATACCCAGATTCTTCACAGTGCCGCTAACTTCCAATATAGTACCGTTGAAGACAATAGGGGAAAGTTGACTTAGATTTAATTTAGAAATTTGTTTAATGCTACCTATGATAGTGACCTGTGACTTGACAGGATTTACTGACAACCCGTAAGAGTCACTCCAGGTAGCAATCGCCTGAAGGTTGGAATTTATAAGGTCAATACCCTGTCCAATATTTTCTACGGTTGTTGTCGTGTAAATCTGCAAGTCATCAGAATATAGATGATAGGATAACGAAAGAAGATCAGTAACAGTGTTGACATATATAGAAAAGAGAAGAGGGAAGAGAACGCCACCTTGAGGGACACCAGCACTTAGACGGCAAGGTGACGAGCATTTATCATTAGTACGTATGCACTGTTCACGATAAGATACGTAGGACCGAAACCATTCAATAGCGTTGGACGATATATTTATAGATCTCAGGATGGCAAAAAGAATCTCAAAATCAACAGTATTAAAGGCGTTGGAAAAGTCTAGCAAGGCGAGAATAGTAACCTGTTGATTATCACATCCGTTTCTTATATCATCGCACACCTTTATAAGAGCCGTAGTAGTGCTGTGTCCTGGGCGGAAACCGGACTGATATGGGCCCAGGATCTTATTTTTACAAATATGGGAATAAAGTTGGTTATGTAAATAAATACGTTGGTAAAGTATTAATTTTTATCCATCTAAATAGTTTTCAAACAGCAGAATTGTATGTTACTATTTTCTAGATGAAAGATATATGTCATCATGGACTTTTTCTAGCCATATAAAAGTGGAATATTATCAACATACTTTGTTTTATTATTAACCTTTTGCCTGAATTTATATTTCAAATATTTTTTACACAAAAACCTAAACATACACTTAAACCTTCCTGTCCTTCAAAAAAAAAAATGTCCGTGAAAAAAACTTCGTCAAGAATCGATCAATCTATTGGTGAAATCTGTATATGAAAATCCTTTCAATAGTTTTTGGCTTTATCGCGAACAGACAGACAGACATGCGATAGGGGACTGATGAACAATAGATACACCTTTAAAACTAAAATAAGAATCGTATGAAAAATCACTACATATTGTTTGGGATGTAGTCAAAACAGGCATAAATTATTTCAACCTTTTTAATTTTTGGGACAGTTCAATATTTTTTGCATATAAAACTCAATTTTTACAAAAATGGTACAATCTTCTAATTGGCCCATTTCCATGTCTAAATTATTATGTATATTTAATAAATACTAAAAGTAATAATAAAATTATTATTACTTGTGTATTATGGATATATATTTAGTGGTATTTTAATATCAATAAATAATAAACGAATTTAAAAAATGTATTTAAATAATATAACTTGCTAATAAAACAAGTCTCCGTACCCTTGTGAAGTAAAGATATTGAAATCGTGTTTTGTAATCGATGCAATTATTTTGAAGCGACACATCTTGATCTATTTTATTTCTATATGTTAAATTACAGTGCCACCGTCAAGGTTTTACTATTGTATCGTAAATAATATACGTTTAAACCTTGCATAACTACTGAGCTAATTAAAAACAACGACAAGTATCATCAACCTGTACGACATAATAATTATAACAACTACGTTTTAGTTTTCCATATGAATTTTTAAATTTAAAATATTTGACGAAATCTATATAAAGCTGAAGAATTTGATTGGTTGAACCCGCTAATCTCAGGAAATACTAGACCGATTTGAATTTTTTTTTTTGAGTGTAAGATATTCCATTTATATATTATATTTATAAAAATACTAAGAAAACGGCAAAATTTAAAGCTTTAGCGCACGCAAGTGCGCTAAGTAAACGGTGCAAGCTATTCAAAAATCATGTATTACAAAATTGTTCCCCTCTAAAAGTTCTAAATAAAAGTCCACGACAGCATACGTCTAGCTTTTAAAGTTAACCTACTTTAACCATTTTTATGCCGCTGGCACTTGCTAGTTTTATATATTTTGTGAAACTAAACTTAGACTAGTATGGTCAGTAGTTGTATATACTTTTTTTCACTGTGTTCAGGATGGACAACCCAAATGCATAATAATATTATGAATACGACATCCTGTTTGTTTGTTACGCTTTCACGATCAATCGCTGGAGCGTAAATGCTAACATATAATGTTTAAAAAAACTATTTTTAATACGGGAATACGAAAAAATATATATAAAATAATTAAGGTTTATTTAGTACTAAGTCGATGTAAAGATAAAAAACTAGAAAATATGATGTTAAATATGAATATAATGAAGTTTTGTAAAGAGT
The DNA here is from genome assembly GCA_947086495.1 of Morpho achilles. Lineage (NCBI taxonomy): Eukaryota > Metazoa > Arthropoda > Insecta > Lepidoptera > Nymphalidae > Morpho > Morpho achilles. The sequence continues at coordinate 9,507,785 of CAMTZB010000019.1, read as the reverse complement.
ACTATATAAATTGAATATGAGTAACGCATAGTCATTCTATGCATGACTGGACTGGCTACTTTTTACCTCGGCACTGAAGTCCAGCAGGCCAACGTACGGGGAAATTTTAGTTTAAGTACAATGTATTGACATGTAAGATATAAAATACACGTATATCTATAGATATAGAAGATTTCATACGTTTAGTGAGCTATAAATTATAATTAACAATATTTCGACTGTTTGACATTGCAAGTAACTGCATGACACTAACAACACGGACTTTTTTATAGTCCTATGAGGAAAAGGGGGCCGGTATTAACTACAACGGGCGATACCGTACGTAATTATTACTTATACCTTAACTTAAAAACGTTATAAGTAGTTTCAGTAGCAGCAAATCACATTTTTTTTTATAATACAGACCTATACCACTTAAATGTTAAAATTTCGATAAATAGTGGTGCAAAATTATGATATTAAATAGAAAACTATTTTACTTATAATTCACATATATCATGGCTAGCGCACATGAAGGAAGTAAATGACAAATATCATGAATTGCAAATTTAAAACTAAAACTCAACTTATAAAACGTGCAGTTTTTTTCGGTTTTCACATCGAACCGCTTGACGATTCGAACCACGAACTGCGCCCCTCGCTGTCGCCCACTACGTATCCGCGCGAAGCGGATACAGGTCGCTAGTACTAAAAATTCAATATAACTTAACCCCACTATCAAATATCCCATGGGAATATGGGTCTACTTAATTTAATGGTGCAATCAATGTTAATTAAGGTTTTTTTAATTTTTAAAAATGATTAAAATTGAAATTTTTTGATATTTATAAATGAATTTTATTTTTGATTTTTTTTATGCATATTAATTTGATCTGGGATACGTATAAGAATCACGTTGACAATTTATTTAAATTGCATTTTAAATAAGACCTTAGTTGTAAAGGCCTTTGCAAGGGTGGTAGAACATATTATGCCCTGAGTGAGCTCCGACATAAATTAATTTATCGCGAACTTTACTTTTGTCCTATCGGTAATTCTTATTGTATTCAATAAATTATATGATATTTGCGATGAAGTTGATAAGGGTTAATAATTTATCTGTCTATATAGTTTTCTAATTTTCGCATAGTATGCGACCATTTTCTTCAAATCCGTTCAATTTTTTGAGTAATGAGCGATCACACGGAAAGACACGCGGATGGGGATTTTGTTTTATAATTTGTAATGATAACAAATTAGTAGCTAAATAAACACTACTACTAAATAATTGTTACAACATGTTTTTAATACGACCTCCTTCATAGAGTTGGCGATTAATATGAAAAAGCATTGTGGCTGTCATATTTTTATGTGTCATTCATTGAGTTGTTGCGAAAGAGTAAATGAGTTGACTTCGGGAAAATTGCTTTTTATTTATTGAATAAGAATAAAGGAGAAATATCGTCGTTTTTTTATATTCAGAAGTGGGATGTAACCTAAACTCACAAATAGAGTGGACAAAAGAAATATCTGGAAATTTTAAGAGTTTTAAAGAAAAGACAAATGACGATCAATATCTTGAGACAACACGGAGAGTGCGAATTTCGTATTATTTGAGAGATAGTTGGGATATGCGATGCCATGGAATAAAAAAATGCAGTTTTTATTGGAGAGATTAATGATGGTAATTGGTATTCGGTTAATTAATTCTGTGAGATCAACGTGACGATGTGCTATGTGAGGCCTTAGACGCGCCCGTGACTTTTGTTCGATGAAACTGTCAGCTAGAATGACGATTGTTCTCTGGATCTTTCAAGTTGTAACGATTGTTTTCTAGACTGTGGACATCTGCAACGACTGTCAGCTAGGCTCTGCCTGGAAGTGGTGATTGTTCTTTGAGCGTTATCATTTGCGAGTCTGTTTACGTGTGTATCTGCTGATTTGGTTGCCACTAATTGAGCTGTGTTATGCCATGACAGTGATTGAGGGTGAGCTTGAGGTGCGAAATGCTTATGGTGCGAAAAGCTTATGGAGTTGAGGAGTTGAGCTTAAAGATTTGAGCATAAAGCGTGAGCTTAGAGTTGAGCATAAAGCGTGAGCGTAGTCCTGTCATGTCATGGCATGTGCGGTTTTCTTTTACAGATTAAAAGAGCAAGTACTGAGTTTCTTGCCGATTCTTCTCAGTACAATCAGCATTCCGAATCGGTGGTAGATTCATTCCCAGAAGTCAGCTTATGAGATTTGCGGGGTCGCAAATGTTGTCAGGATGGTCGACTGTTACAACATGTTTTTAATACGACCTCCTTCATAGAGTTGGCGATTAATATGAAAAAGCATTGTGGCTGTCATATTTTTATGTGTCATTCATTGAGTTGTTGCGAAAGAGTAAATGAGTTGACTTCGGGAAAATTGCTTTTTATTTATTGAATAAGAATAAAGGAGAAATATCGTCGTTTTTTTATATAATTTATAGAATTAGGCCTTACTTTGCGGAGATCCATAATACAAAAGTAATAATAAAATTATTTTGCTATAATCCGCGATGAACTACTACTACTAACTTTAAGCTAAATAACTTATAGCAATGGAACTGGTACTGTAACCAAAATCATGAAGAAAAATATTTTGTATGTATTGAAAAATATATCAATTAAGCTAAACCACACACGTTTGTCATTTAAAAAGCGTACGTTCAAGAGTCCAATGTATACACTGATGTAATGTTAGCTTGTTCAACAATATCTCGCATAAAGATTATGCAAACTTGTTTTTTGTCTGAAATCAACTTGGAACCTGTAGGTTCTAAATAATAACCAATATCTATTCTATCTTTATAACATTTTAAGGTATACTGAACTGGTATTGAAAGAAAAAAAGTTTAAGGTATAGTATTTAATTATGTTTAGTGCAAAGTGCAATTAACCTCATATTTTATATAAAATGGCACAACTGATATAAGTACGTAGCTTAAATATAATGTAGTTTAATTCTTTTAATTAGATTAAATCTGTAAAGGTATATAAATTTAACTTACTGACAATAAAATTTAATGAATATAACATTTGCTTAATTTTTTTTTTTGTTTCCAAGCAGGATCAAATCTAGGACTTATTAAAACTATGATAAATAGAGCTCAATGTTAATATATTTTATAAGGATAAAACAACACATCCCATGATTAGTATAAAATAAAATTAAATATAATGTTAGTTCTTTTACTTAGATAAAAATTTATTTAAAAGTATAGAACATATTAAGGGCTACACTGATTGAGATAAAATACATGGAACTGACTGAAAATGGTGTAAGCCACTTTAGTATTCACAATAAAGTTATTGCATTGATTAATAATTATTTGGCAGACCAAAAGAGATTTTCCAACAGTGCACAGGTAATTAAACCTTAATAATTATATAAGTGAAATTGGGAATAGAAGCTGTAAGAAAATCTGCAATTAGACTGGCCACTACATCCTATATACCGAAACATTATGACTAAGAAAATTTAATAATGTGATGTTCCAGCATACAAGTTTAGCTGCATGCAGGCAACATGGGGCCAGCATACACCCAAATGTAATTTAATTTTAAGTATATTTATTAGATAGATAGTAATTTATTATAGTTTGTACAATAAAATACAATTAAGTACAACTTGTAGCAAAGATATTAAAGAGAATAATATTTATCTCAAGTGTTAAAGCTGCGTAAACGTGTGTGTACGCTCAAGGCATATTTACACAGCACACACGTACAGCAACATCACACCATGTGCTGCACACTATAGTACATAATTAATTTTATCACTTAATAGAATATAAAGACACGCCCAAGCTGAGAACTCCACCACTTACTTTACATATTTCAATGCATGATTAGCCAATGAACATGCCTGTACTCCACTAGCAGATCGCTATTAAATAATACATTGATCAATGCTTAATATCACAGCTAATTATGCTTTGAAAATTATAGACATGTCTAATTTCACTAATGTAGATAACAATGTAGAATATAAGTAGACAATCTGAATAAATTTACATTACAATATCATGTCTTTTTATATGAAAATTTAAAATTACATTACCAAAAATTAAACAGTGCAGCGCATTATAAATAAATGTGCATATCTTAATATTTAATTGACTAAATAAATTTGTTGCCTGCAGATCTGATAATTATTTTAAATATCGAGAGGTAATATCTTAAAGAGAAATTTTAATTTTAACTATTGAAAAAAAGTTAAATCCAAGTTTAATATTTAGTATTTATAATGACAATTCCCTTCAAATCCACCTTGTTATTCTGAACGTGAAATATCATTCCAAAAGCTGAGTCTCCATCACACATATTTCACTATCACTATAATCGTGGGCCAAAAAGTAAGGATCGAAGAGAAATATCAGCGAGCACTTCACGAGTGGGCATTGCTGTTTACATGAGGCTTCTTATCCTGTGCATCTGGCGTGCGCTGGCCGTCACGGCGAGGAGGCATTCGTTCATTAATTGCATCTAAGCCTTTTGCCTCGGCAAATGAGGTAATCTTGTGATTCGGTGAAAATCCTTGTAGGGCATTTTTAAGTGAGGTTTTACCACCAGATAATGCACCTAAAGGTAAAGCACCTGTGGGAGTGAGTCCTTTCAGCTGCAAAACAGACTCGCTCTCTTCACGAAGAACTGAAAATACATGTGCCATTTTTCCAATCGCTCTAATTTTATTACGTATAACTTCTTTCCTGAGATTAGCTTCCTCCAATGCATCATCTCCTTCTGTCATCAGTTCATCATCAGAGCAAATATTCAATACATTCACCAACATCTCTGTAACTTTCTCACCGACAAATGGCAGAGACCAAGTGAAGACATCCATAAAGTTTGGCAACCAGTATGGATGTGTAGAGCAATTAAATTGTCTGATGTTCATGACATTGTTCTCATATTTAAGCACAGCAGCCTTATTATTGTAAACATCCAAGTAGTTAGGTGCAGAAAAAATGGTTATAAGACTTGGAAAGCCAGTAGTTTGACTTTTGCGATACATTCGATAGCCAGCATCTTGGGCTTCATGGGCACGTATGATGGACAACAAGTTGTTTCTTTGAAGGAAGTCACAGCAAGCAGCATAGCTATAGAAATATGAACAACCCCTGACAGAGTTGTGCGAGAAGTGTTCAGCATTCTTTTCATTTCCAAAATCCTCAAGGGGATCGGACCACAGCAGATCACACATAGCCCCAAACGCTGGGGGTTCTTTGAATCTATCTAGTTTACGAATATCATCTAAACTGTTAATTTCAGGGGAAAGCCCTCCATGAACACATAGAAACTGCTGGTTCATAAGTGCTGCAAGAGGTAAGCAATCGAAAGCTTCCATACACGCATCATAAACCTTTTCAGAATATTTAATATTGCATTCTTGTTTAAAAGTAAAATATTCTGTTAAATGTCGGCATTCGTGATTGCCGCGTAATAGAAATAATGTCTTCGGATAACACAACTTCAAAGCCCAAAGGTAGAGAACACATTCTATACTGAAGTAACCTCTGTCGACGTAGTCCCCTAGGAATAAATACTTGGTGCACGAGGGAGATCCTCCCACCTCAAACAATTTCATCAAGTCATAAAATTGGCCATGGACATCTCCGCACACGGTCACCGGTGAATCAATTTCGATCATAGTTTTTTCAGAACGTAATAGGGTGGCACCATCTTGAATGATTCGCAAAGCCGCATTTTCTTCGATACGACCCTCCAATATAAAATGTTGCTTCAATACGTCCGGCAAAGGTTTTCCACTTTTTTCATCAAATACTTCAGATACAGTGAGCTTGTGGCTGGGTGGGAAAGCTACAGTTTGGATCATACGCTCCGTAGTCGACACCTTATCATTGCTCCCGGACATATTTGTTCATTGACGAACGCGACCAAAATCCATACACGCCACTATTTTCAAAATGGCAGATTAGATATAATACTAAAACAGAATCCCGTTTTCACGACAGAGAAACTACTGCGCACTGGAAAACAATGCGCAAACATCTGGCGAGTGGTCAATAAAATAAACAGGGATATCGAGCGCGTTTAATAGTTTGGGACATATCATTTAAATAGTAACACTGGCAATAATAGTAACAGTTGCCAGCATTTCTTTCGGAAAGTGGGGAAAATTACTGTTCCATAATGTGACAACGCATAAATAAGATAGTTTATAGATCTTTCGTTATTAAAAGCTCTCCGTGCACATTGAAGGTACAAAATAAAATATATCAACAAAATACAAAATTTTAAAATAAGGTCTAAGAATTAACAACTACTTCAATTTTTAAAAATATATTACACTTCTTAATGCATAGATTACTTAATTTATGCATTAAGCAATGCCCCCAAGTAATCAGAGTAAAATAGAGACGTCCGTAGCTACTAGATGAGGCGGTCAGGGCAAGGAGCTTCAACTTATCTGATGACAGAGAATTCCCTGTCAGTAGATAAGTATGACTATAAGCAATTGCAATTTTGTCATATAAATTGAAATGCTAAAATTGAATAATACATTGTAAACTTTGTCAAGAATATTAGAAAAAAATAAAAATCTTGATTAATGTAAAGTATTCATAAATTTTAGTTTTATGGAGAATTTTCTATATATAGCAAATCCCAATAGTCAATTTTATCACAATAACATTCCTTTTTAGTTGTAAGTATGTAGGTACGGCATTTTAACTTTTCATTATTATCCTACACCCTACACTTTAACGAACTTACAAGTAATGTTGGTGTTACTAGTATCCTTCACATCCTAAGATGTATGGATTACTCAGCTTACAATAATTGTATTACATCGAGTTTTTGTTTTATATTTAGTTTTTAAGTTATTAATGTTCACGGCTGAGTAGGACAACATCATTCTCTTACAGCTTTGAAACAGCTATACTTGTGAATAAAATTAACCAATAGACATCAAGTTATAAAACTGTGCTTTAAAGCTTTAGTGGCTGATTGCGATCATTTGATATCTTGGCGGAGGACTGTCACCCATAACACAAGTATTAAGTTACTCTGGGGATGGACGACCATGTGTAAAATTGTTATTATTTTATTATAATAAACGTATTGTCTTTGTTTCTCCATTAGACAGGAAAGAAATATTGTTAAATATCAAAGAAAATTACTGAGAAATGTAAATACTTGCATAAAATTGTAAATAATATATATTTTTTATTTCGTGTTTATGGGTAAAATAGCTAAGCTAGCAACACCGCGACGCTTACAACTCTATAATAGTATTTTGTTTTATTTTTAAAATGTTTTATTCGATTGTTCATCAGGCACAAAAAATAAAATATCTTCACAGTTTTGATTAGAGGCGCTAGGTTATATAAAATAAAGTATATAGGTTAAATAAATTTAACAAATAACGTCCGAGCATAAACGTACATATTGTAATCATTATTCTCTGTAATAGCTTGGCATAATTACCAATTATTTTTATAGGTATAATCGTAGATTCCCACATATAATTATTTATAAACATAAATTTTGTTTTTCAATTAAAATATGATTTTTAGGAAGGTTAAATTCCGTAATACAGGTCAATCAAGTACGAGTATCATAACTGTAAAAGTAGATAACTGTTATGAAAAAATGAATTGTATTAGATAAATTATTTAATGCAATATTTGTTATATTTAAGAATTAATAAATTAAATAAAAAGTACTAAATTGTGGATGAAGTTCTTAAGGCATGTCAAACTTTGAAAAATAGTTTTAATTTGTCGAGACTTTCACGCTTTTGACATCTAATCGATATCGTTGTAGTTTATGCAACTCAATATATTGTTTTAATTTGTTTTATGTATTTAACGAGGAACCTGTCCCTGCTTTGTATTGGCTAGAGCGAGGGGAGCGGCGTGGGGTCTGTCTTAGCCAGCGAGCGCATAAAATACTTAAAGTAACGAACGTATTTAAGCTTTTAAGTTAAACGTATTTAAGTTAATACTGTATAATCTAATCACTACCTCCCAAATTACCAAATTTTATATGCACAGTAAAAGTTACGTCTGAACTACAACTACGTCTGAAAATTTAGTTTGTAAGTTCGATATACGATTTTATATAATACAATCCATATCTATATACATAATTCTAAAATTAATTTATGAATTTAGTTACAAGATTTAAATTTACATATCTGACGCTTGCAGGAAATGGCAACGAACCAATCGTTCTCCACCGTTACGGCAGCGATAAACAGTAGTTTCCTTTGATGAACTTATGGAATTGGTTCAGGTGAAACAAATATTGTTAAGGATCAGCATAAGCCGGCACAAATATTGGCATTAAACTTCATGAATGACACCCGTCGGTATAAATACTTATGCCTAGCTGTAAGCATATATATTATGTATATGTATATTTAAATTACAAACTGTCCGCATATTTGTTGATATTGTGTGTAATTCAAGGATCGATTAATATAATACCTACTAGAAAATCGTAATATTACTGGTCGCAATCCTACGTTTTATCACACGTCACCCAAACGATAGGTATTATTTTTATCGTTAGCGACTATTTTTAACCTTAGGGTAATAATTGCTTTGTACTGTCGCGGTTAAATATACCTGCACATTCGTTTTGTTTGTGTTGAGGATTGTAATTCGATATACAATATCTTATTATGGTTTATGAGGAGACTGATAAAAAATATTTTTTTTAATATTAGTAATTCATACTGCATTCTAAAATATAACAATTGGAAATTATCATTAAAAATTAGAATTTGTTACAGTGGTACATATATATTATGGGATTTATTTAAGTATATATGATATTTAACAGAATCAAATATATATTTTATACCTATTCTGTTGAAAACACAAAATAATAGTACAGTATACGTACAAATAGGACAGCAATAAGAGAAATGCAGAATTATTTAAAAGTTGTGAATTTCGTTATAAATATTATGCGTTATATACTAAAACACCATTGATTCAATATTTTCTGGCACAAATTAAAATCTAATTATGCCGCTAAAGTAGGTCATCGCGTCATGATCACGCCTAAGCTATTTTAAGTGACGCTAAAGAATTTACATTATCCGTTTTTTTTCACTCGTAAATTAATGATACAAATTTTAAAATTAAATCATTTCGCAAATTCTTATCATTTTATGTGAGAATCGATTTAATATTTGGGTTAACTGGAAAATTTGAAATAAAATTTATTTATTACAATTAAACAATGTAATAGAGTACTACTTATTAATATAGCCAAAAAATATTTCCTCTACGTCTGTTTTAAGACAACTAATATATCTATGTAGTAAGAGTAAATTTACATTATTCATTAGAGTTTTCTGTATTAAAAAGTACGTATTTAAAGTATTTAGAATAGACGAACGTAGATTTGTTGAATAATCTATGCCAGCACGATTTATTTGATGATTTAGACGAGTTATATATAATGAAAATTGGCGCGTTGCTATAGTATTCTTATACTATTGATTAATATTATAATTTTTTTATATGTTTAAAATATTTAACAAGTATAAATGTACGAATAAGGAAAGAAAACAGAAAATAAAACTATAGAAATCAGTTCGTAACAACATTTTTATTTGTAAAAACGGAAAAATTATATGTATGAAAATACATAACTTGTTTTTTTAATCTATTGGCGACTATCATCTTTAAATATTAATAAATGTGAAACAAATATTTAATTTTGCTATTAAATTTATTTATTTATTAAACATTATGAAATTTTTGGTTTAAGATCATCTTTACCTAAAACAAAAGTAAAATTATATTTTTTTTCTAGTATACTCTTTTATTAGAAAACTCAAGACTTTTCTGTTATATTTACTTGTAGTACTGCGATTTCTTGGTTGATAGAAAACTGAATCGACGATTGTAATTTTCATACTAAAACGAGCACTTACCGCAAGTAAATATAATATCGTGTGAAATGCAGATTTGGATATTTTCTTATACGTTACATTAAAATATATTAGGCTATATTATATTCTACTTTCATTCTTATTCACAATATAATTTTACATAGATAATTGTACAATAATTAATACAATCTATCAATATATAACTCAATACAATAAACACTTGACGCAGAACCAACTGAAGCTTAATCTTGAAGTAATACAATAAATTAAAAATGAAAAACATTATTATAAAAAACTGTATTTCTAAAACATTTTTTATACAATAGTTTTAAGATTTCTTCGACTTGTGTAACTGTTTAATTTATTGTTTATGTTGTTTGATATACACCGTCAGTTTACCGTAACAGTTGAGTCCACCGCTCTATACTTGGGCTTACTGTGAGTGAACGGTAGGTATCTGTATTTAATCATATGCTGAAAGGAAAATTATATTCAGTTAATTTACTATGGAAAATTATATTCAGTTAATACACTAAAAAGTATCATGGGGCTGGCGATTAAAAAAAAATTGTTTTGCCAAACCAGCAAGGAAAGCAGTTTTAAAAAGTTTTTAATGCGTAAGTCGTAATGATAAGGATATTGAGAATTGCAAGAAATATTATAAAAAAGTCCCCAGAAGCGTGTGTAATGTGTGTATGTGATCGATTTTGTCAAAATTTACTGAACGGATTTTTCTTCGTTTTATACTAAAAGAAAGTGCAATTACCGAGCAAGGTTGAGGTTAATAGAACATTCTTCGGAACGGCTAAACAAATTTTGATGAGACTTTAACGGGAAGATAGAGAGAACTCCCGCGGGGCCGGGATTAACGCTGGATCTTTGTGGTACCCCGATTTCCACGGAGGCTAAGCCGCGGACTAAGCTAGTGATATTATACATTACAGATAGGAGGGGAGATACCTTTTGAATACCAATCAGATATCGTCATTTAAGCTAAGCTGAGAGGTGTGAAAAGGACAATATCTGATTGGTGTTCACGGATTGAACGGATATCCTCTTCGCTTTAGTAAAACCGGGCCCTTACGCTTTTATGGGTAATCCGCTGGAGTGATATTGATGACATTTGGCACAATTAAAACTTTTAGACTGGTGTACATAATCTTTATGTTCCTGCCCTTATCCCGCTGTAAGAGGTATCGGCACAACATGTTATAAACATGTTGTCACATGATTTGGCTTAGTATTTTACAACCGGCCGCCTGCCTGACGTCAACTTACCTTAACCGTATTTTACGACCTCGGTAAGAAAGAGGGTGGTCTATTTTACTCAACCGGACACCACACGGTGGCCCGACTTATCTTAGTCGCCTTTTATGACACTTCTGGAAGGAATGAGGATAGTCTATTCTACTCAGACGGATACCACACGGCGGGTCGACTTACCTTATCGCCTTTTACGGCACCTCGGTAAGAAATGAGGGTGATATATTCTACTCACCCAGATACACCCACAACTAGTAGTCGGAGATATCACTAGTAAGAAGTAAATTCGAATAGTACATCCGAATGCTTTTTTTCTGATAATGGCGGTCTGCATAATTTTGCGTGTCAATGTGTAAAAAAAGTTACGGCCGGTTATTAACCCACTACCGGGTGCAGGCCGCCTTACTTCGTTTATGGAGAAGAGTTGAAGCTAAAGCCCACCATGTTGCTCCAATACGGATTGATAGGTTACATATATCCTCAGAATTCTCCAGAAGGATGCAGCCCCATATTTATAATTCTATATGTAGGGGCTCATAAAATTATGAACTTGTTATGTACGTTATTTATATATGCTTACTAAACAAATATTCTCATAAATAAAAATACTCATGAAAACAAAAGTACTAAATAAATTATCATCAACCATCTCAGTGAAATTTATGTCTCGTTTTGAGGACCATACTCTGTCATATATATATATATGGTTAAATCTGCCTAGGTTTAAGCACTACAATTATTGTTTACTATTTATTGAATTGCAGGGAAACTTAATTTTTCAGAAACAAGATGAGCTCTTAAATGACTTACCTTAATTTGCCTTTTCATTGTTATACAAAATAATGTAATAAAATACATCACTAATATAGGCCAGAACACTGGAATATTGAAGGCATCTATAAATGTACAGAAGAAGCCAATGATTGTACTTTTCATAACTGAAAGCCAAAACTTAAATTCTGGCAGCCTTCTGATGAACGGTCGGAACTCCTCTGTAGCTCTTGTTGGTAATGCAGGGCCATTATCGTCATCTCCTGAAAGGAAATGTAAAATTAGTTATGTTTTTTCATAAACACTTTATAAATACTATAAATTATAAATTTATTATACTATACATATTATAAGTTTCGGTTTGTTGAAGTCTTATAAGACTAAGGCCTTCCTACTGTTAATCTGATTAACTTCTATGCTGGGCGTGAGGAAGGAATAAGGTATAATACCTGTTCACTATTCACTTACATTTATTGGCTACTTTATCCACTATAAGCACTATCGTTTCTCAAGAAACTTTCTTTGGTTTCAATTATGTTTTGCGTATTCCCCTGCCTTTGCTTGTTGGCTACTCAAAAACTGCTGAACGGATTTAGATGCGGTTTTCACGTTTCAATATAAGAAAAGATGCACGGGAAACGTTTTAGTTTATAATTTGTCAATGTTTTGTGTAAATTACTTTATATGACAACAATTATTAAAAATTTCTGAGAAAGTTGAAATCGCTAGGAAGCTTTCAGCGATGACATACTGAAATTCGTATAAGAAACATTGTATGATGGGGATACTTTTCTTTTATAAAACATAAAGAAGTCTGAGATGGCATATACATGTCTATAAATCTTAAGAATAACTTACTATACCCATTCTAACTTTAAAAAAATGGTTATGTACAATATCATTAACACTATTAATATTAATATTGAATCATGTTTATCATACAATAGTTAGCTTAAGCGTTTAATTAATTTTGATGCCTTGCCACATATTTTTCGATGAATGAATGAAAATGAATATATTATTAATTACAATAAACTACAATAAACCATTAATAAATAAAATAAATTACAATGAACCATTTTAATTTACAGTAATAAAGATCTTTCTCACTTCACTTCCACTGATTATGCCAAAATAATATTTATTTGATTTGATTGAATTTTAGTAAAATTAGAAGATGCACTATGGATTTTAGTAAAGTTTTTACAAATATCTTTAAGATAGTAATCTTAAAGATATGTGTAAAAACTCTATAAAAACTTGAAAAAAATAAAACATAAAAATATCTACATGAATCTTTTATCAGGTAAATACTACATGTATTTATTGTAAAAGAATTTTTTTAAAATCAGCATAGAATTCATAATTGACGATTATATATGTATATAAACATCAAACAAGATAATTACAACACAAAATTAAGTAAATTTGTCTAGTCAATACTTATAAAAGCCATAAAGTTTTATGATATAGTAAGTAATACTTACCATCAAAGTCCATAGCAGGATCTATTTTAGGTGTGAGGAATGCAATAAACAAGTTTAAATGGTAGATTCCTAGAGCATATGTGACTATATACCAACCCTGAAATTAGAAATTTCACAAAAATGAAGCCAATTTGTTAAATTATAATAATATTGTTTTAAAATACATAAAGGAAATAGACTCTTATTCACAGGAAATTCTAATTCTTCCTGTAAACTTTAATAGACTATATTTAGAAATAAGGAATATTTTTTACATTATGTTTATAATTCTATTTTTGCCATTATTCTCTAATTGCTTCCTGTGCATAATTTTTTTTTATAAGTTCTACTAGGTATAAAACATTGCAAGGTCTATGTATATTTAAAGAGACTTTTTCACAATTATATTGCCCTATCCAAAGAATATGTCATGTATATGAATATGTCCTGTCGAAGAATTTTTCCTATGCTTATACATGGGACATGTAGGAAATGTAACTTTATTAATTGGATAGGGCAATATATAAAATTGTTTCACATTAAAAAATTTACTATATTTAACCATGTATGGTGCACACTTGGGTTAACTCAAACTCATGCTAAACTAGTAAAACTTTGCACAATTCGAGATAATCCAAACAGCATTGAACTTTATGCTGCTTTGATTGATATATTTATCACTTACATTATAAGCTATTACACTTATTTATTCAAGTGAAAATTTATATTTTTTTCTGCTTCTCATTTACTACTTTTCTTTATTGTGAGCTGAATAAATAAAAGGGGTTCATGCCATAATTTAATTAAATAATAATAATAATAACACTTACTTGCTTTAAAAATATTCGGAGAACGAATATTGCTAAAAGTAACACACTGCATACCCATCGACTTTTAATATGAGGTGTCCACTTATCTAAAAGCCCCTGGTATATCTGTAGTAATACAAAAATATATTTAAGACCTCACTAGAATGATTATCAATAACTGAGTAATATCGTTACTGAGTAACCGAATAATATAACACGTTTTAAATGCAGGTATAAACAGGATTTATCAAATTTTTAAAACTAATTTTACATCCAAGCAAAAATGATATGATAATCACTCATAATATTATGTTTGTCCGCAAAGTTACGCATAATTCGATAAATTAAATATTTTTTCATTTCAACAGCGTTTACTATGCTAATGAAAACGAATAAATGTGATAAAAAAAAATTAATTTGATTTGATGATGTGTTGTACACACACAATTTGTTTATTTGTAATGTGAAACTAGAGACATAGGACATACAATTTTATCCATATATCACATTCTCAATATAAAATCAACACAAATTACTTGAGAAATGCGTATCCATCCTTGCATTAGAATACCTCTTCTACTAGGTTCTGAAGCTAGATCATTTCCATCCATCATTATGTAGTCTTATACCGTTTTTACTCAACTATATGACATGAATAACCAATATAAGATTTATAGTCATTTATTTAGGGTATTGTGTTCGTAATAAATGTTAGTAATTAATATAAAACACAAATTAATAAGTATTAAACTTCGACATAGAGATCTTGTCATCCATATCAGCTGACGTCTACAACAATATTGCCAGTATAAAAGAAAAACTTTTAAACAAAAACCATTACGTGTCATGTTAAATGTAGACAAATAACAGAAAATTAAATGTAAGTATGAAGGAATTAATATTGAATAAAAAAAATTACTACATCAAAAGCCGTAATGATTTAAACTTTATTTCATTAAATTTTCTTTAAATTATGATCAAAATCGTAGTCTTTAAAAAAAAAAAAGTGTGGCCTCTTCTGTATTATATATAATACAGAGGTCTGTTCTATATCTGTTGTATATAACCTGTTGTTTGTAATCATAGATTACTAACTATAAAATTTGTAATATTTATATGCACAATACATTAACCATTCAATCTCATCATCAGTGTTGCCATCTTAGTGGATTTTCCACTAAAACTGGTGGTTTTAACTACCCATTTAGTGGCCAAATATTGCTTTTAGTGGTTAGTGGTTTTTTTTGGTGGTCTTGGTAAAATATATTAGCAGTTAAAAAGTTAGATTTACTTCCATTTTACGATTTTATATATCTGTTCGTTTTCCTTTTTGAATATGCGTATATACATTGGTGTACAAGCTTTAATCCACTGTTTGCTCATGGTTGGTGTTAAATGTCAATGAACATATGAATCGGATATGATGAGTACAACCTCGGTCAACAATATTGAGTCAACATTATTTGGCATTTCATACACAATATTAATTCATGAGAATCCTAAACAAAAAACCGTGGTTTCATCCCGGCCCACCTTTAACATCCACTCCAAGACAGAATCACTTCGGGCGGAGGACGATGCTGCGCGTATGGTGCCATCAGCGGGGCATAATTATCTATTATAAAGTGCTGAAATCTGTTGAAACTATCGTAGTGCACCGTTACCACCAATAGATAATAAAATTGTGAGGTGCTATGAAGGAAAAAAGGCCAGAATATAAGCTAATTTTCCTCCATGACAACGCTCCGTCACACACATCAAAAAAGGTTCAAAATTACTTAGAGACGCTCAACTGTTAGATGCTACTCCATACCGCTTATTCACCAGAACTGGCCCCATCCGACTATCATCTGTTTTCGTTGGTGTGCCATTTGCTCGCTGAGCAGCAGTTCGATTCGCGAGACGTCCAAAATTGGCTCGAAAAGTGGTTTGCCTCGAAAAACGAACAATTTTTTTGGTATGTTATCCATATATTACTTGAGAAATGACAAAAATGTATATTTTGAATGAAGTTATCTTTTTTCCTTCCTATGAAAAAATGGTTTTTTTTAGAAAAAAAAAAGCGGATTTTAGCTTTTATACCTGGTAGATATTTACTTTGCTTGAGTAGGCATAACTGATCGGCAAGAATTAGTCGTCTACGTTTCTCTACACGCGAGGATTTTCCACCTAATATTTTTCTAAACTTATATAAAGTATAAGTTTAGAAAAATATTAGGTGGAAAAAATATTAGGTGGACGCGGGGATTTCTCACTTCATATTTTTTCTGAATACTTATACTTAGAAGTTAGAAGGGCTCATCGTTCAGTAACGCCCATGGGCTCATAATTATTAATTTTGGTTTGTATTAACTGAGCGAATTTATTAACACGTGACTAACACTATGCTAAAATCACAATATACGCTACGGGATTCTTGGTTCCTAGGTATCTGATATACTACGGGTCGAGTAGCGAATTGTAAATTTTGTGATATTATTTTGTTAATTTTTTAATAAGTAATAATAAAGGAAACTAATTATTTGTATATTTATTTTCTTTCATAAAACAAGAATTGTTTTAGTGGAAAATTTAGTGGTTAGCGGTCATTTAGAGTATAAAATTTCTGTTTGTTAGTGGTTTTCTGGTGGTTTTGAAAGTTGAATCTAGTGGGAAGCTTATTGAGCTGTTGGCAACACTGCTCATCATCTTCCTTCCCTTAACCCACTCTAAGTGGGGTCGGCACAACATGCTATAAACATGTTGTCACATTATTTTGCTGCGTATTTTGCGACTGACCGCCTGCCTGATATCAACTTACTTTAGTTGCCTTTTGCGACACCTTGGTAAGAAATTAAGGTGGTCTTTTCTACTCAGCCTCATACCACACGGGATATTTACCATTCAATCTATGAATAGTTTTGCAAATCTAACTATATATGTATATTGAAAGATTGACCTTCTCGTATCAATACTATTCATATGATCCGTGAAATTTCGATTTTAATGTTGATTTCGTGAATATTTTATGTCCTGTCGATTTGTATACTCATCAAGTAACAATTTTATTATAGGTTTCTAATGGAAATAAATGAGTTATAAACTACAAGAAATCGCTAGCGTCTACGCCTGCGTGGAAAGATTAAAACCGTAATATAGTATTTTAATAACCATAAAAATGGTTAAAGTGGGTTAACCTTAAAAGTTAGACATGCTGTCGCGGAGTTTTATGTAGAACTTTTAGAGGGGAAAAATTTTGTAACACATGAATCATGTTAAACATGATTTTTGAATAACTTTCACTGTTTACTTAGCACACGCAAGGAAATCTTTAAATTTTGCCGTTTAACGAAAATGAAAGCAATAAAAAATATTTTTTATTGCTGCTCCTAATTATTTTAGCGTTATGTTATATTATCCTCGATAAATGGATTATCTTACAGTGAAAGAATTTTTCAAATCGGTCCAGTAGTTCCTGAGTTTAAATATTAATATAGTTATATATTAGTAGTAGAGAATATATATTAGTATAGTTAGACGAAGATGAGCTTTATAATCCTGAAGTAGATATTATACATATTTTACTACAATTAATTCAATGAATGTTTGAAAAGCCATGTAGAAAAAACCATTAAAGGTAATGAAAATGAAAGCTTATTGTTGATTGTCCCTCAATAACATTCTCTATTTCTACGACGTACGCACATATTTATTAGATTAGTGTTTGATAGACACCTCTTTTTGTTCTAATAGAAATTATATTAGGAATAGTAAATAAGTGAGATTTTCGTAATAAAAGGAAACAATGAATGTAGTTCTTCATAAGCTTTTCTAGTTTGCATAAGTATGGGATGTCGATCCTCCATTAATATTCTTATATCTTGGATTCGTCTAAGCACCAATCATTTTCTTCGTCCTAATCCTAATATTTTTGAATTCACATGTGTAGTAATTGTAATAAAAATTGTGTTAATAATGTATCATACTAAATATTATTATTAAGAAAACTAATCAGTTCAAAAATACATAGCAGTACACTTGTTTTATAATATGCAGTGAAAGTTTAGTAATAGTTTGCGTATTCTCTAAATGAATAGTTTCGTCACCTTTAGTACGAATTATCTTCTATAATTATATATATAGATATAATAATGTAATTCCATTTTCTTTTATTGGCTTTTAGGAGTGCCATATTGGCAGGTGTAATAATGCAAGTAAAATTATTTGAATAAGGGTAGACGCAGAAAGATACACATTATTGTACTGCTTAAGAAATTTAATGAAATTATTATTCTAATTACATTTTTTACACAATTATTTTACAATACACAAAGATATTTTGTTTTAGAAGTAGTAGTCTATTGGGATTACTTAAAAATTACACAAAATGTAATTATAACATATTTATGACCTCATCTACCTCTAAAACTATTATTGCAGTTGTTTATTTACATTTGTAACTTACTAAATATACAGGTCATATACTAATATCATTGTAATAAAAAGGAAATTTTGGTCCAGCTATATCCTATGCTAAGCACAACTTCTAATGGAGTAAGTTGATATTGCTGTTACGAATACATTTACGAATTAACATAGGAATAAACGATGTAGGAAATTTTAACTATATTGTCAGCTACATTTTATATTAATACTATACTGATAGTAATTTTTCAATTTATGCACAATTTATTGTGCATGTAGTTAAAATTTCAATTTATAGCATTTCTTTATCTCAACAAACGTATTAGTATAATTGTTATCGAGTTTTCTTAATAACTACTTATTTAAACTAATATGATCAAAGTATATTTAAGTTGAAATCAAAACAAAGTATGTAATTACAGTTTTGGCTAATTTTAAAAATGTTTTTCTTTTTACCTTCCAATAAAAGCTTTTCTACTAATACTATTAAGTATACCACATCATAGGTAGAAGTTTACTTCAGCATTGGCAACGAGTAAAAATGATTCTTAAAGTTATTATATACATATATTTCACTAACAAATTATCTATTGTGAAACTATAAGAGTTAAAATATCATAATTATTGAACTAGGATTACAAAAACTGGGAGAAGATTACTTGGTTATTGTAATATACCTAAATATGCTCACAATAATTTACTTCGTTTATCTGTATCTCAAATTGTATAGCTTTTACTACACCGTTCACAAATATCCGTATGTTATTTGGCAAGGCACTCCAATTATTTTTACATATTTAGAATTATTAATACGAAAATAAACTTTCTTTTGTGGTTGAAACAAAGTAATTCATCTCCCCAACTACAATCATTATATAGAACAAATGTGATCATATTCGTAATTTTTTACAATGATTTAATAAATAACGATAACAAGGCATAATATGCTCATATTTTAACATAATTGTAGGATGCACAAATTAATTAATTAATTAATTTGATTTGCGTACATTTTATTTAACAGCAGAGAAGTTTTGGATTTGATTATTTGTGTTCGAGGCTACCCATGAGCTGAATACATCCCTGAAATAAAAAATATGAGATTGTAGACCATATTTAAGTTTACTAAATAATATTTTGAATTCATCATCCATGTTAAGTAGTAGAGAATAAACGATCAACACTGAAATAGCAGTATGCCACTATCACACTACTGGTCAAGATCTCATCTCACTCTGAAGAGATAAATTTGTGTTTACATCCACCACACTGCTCAGATTTATTAGAGATATGGAGGTTTCATCGCTATGGTGTTGTTCACCATAAAGTGCATCATGGATTAAGCATATAAGTTTTTTTTTATTATATAAAAACTCCCGTAATATCCCGCGGTTTCACCCGCGTACATGCCGATCTCATCGCAGTGGAAAGTCTGCTTCAGATTATAGACTCAGACTATAGATATATATTAAGCATACTCAGATGACGGTGTCCTTTTAGTAACAGGGAAAGACCTGAGCACTATAAGGAACATAATGAGTATTAGCATTAAAGAAACACTAAGATGGTGACAGGAAAGGGGATTAAACCTTAATCCGACGAAAACCAAACTAGTCCTTTTCACAAACAAAAGGAAAATAGCCAACTTTAATCCACTCAGCATAAAGGGTGTAGAGATACAGTTGATAAAGGAAATAAAGTACTTAGGTATAAAGCTAGACAAAACCCTAAGGTTTAGAAGTCACATCAAAGAACAATGCAAAAATTGCACTTATGCAATGTAGAAGAGCGGTGGGCAGAACCTGGGGTATGAAGCCAAAAATTACCAAGTGGATATATACGGCTATCATTCTACCCAGAATACTGTACGGCGCTTCGATTTGGTGACACAGAGCCAACATCGGTGTCAACAGCAAGGACTTAATGAAGATACAGAGGATAGCAACACTAATGATCACAGGTGCAGTGAGAACAACCCCATCCGCTGCACTAGAAGTTCTGGTGGGACTCTATCCTCTAGACCTAGCAGCTAAGAGAAAAGCTATAGAGCAATGGTATAAGATGAAAGTGTTCCAACAATGGAAAGGAAACTTTACAGATAAAGGACATACGGATATAGAAAAGATTTACGGAGAAAATCTGTCTATGGTCCTCAGGAGAAGTGACTTGATCAAGAAACAGAAAATCTTCGATAAAAAATATAGGATACACATAGGAGTAAAAGAAAACTGGGAAGTGGAAAACAGCGCGAAGAGTCAGACCATCTGCTACACGGACGGGTCTAGACGAGAATCCGCGAAGCTGGCGGGAGCTGGAATTGTCTACGGCACCTCGTCAGATTTACACCAGGTCCTAAATCTGGGTAAATATACAAGTGTCTTCCAGGCCGAAATGATAGCTATCATGGAGTGTGCTAGGAAACTCAAAGAATCACAAATAGCATTAGAACATAATATAGTCATATATAGCGATAGTCAAGCAGCTTTAAAAGCACTTGACCGGATAGAAACAACCTCAGCTATCGTGAAGGAATGTAAGCGTGAACTAAACGAATTAGCTGAGAAGGGGGAAGTAACGATTGCATGGGTTCCGTGACACTGTGGCCATGCAGGGAACGAAAAAGCTGACGAATTGGCAAGAAAGGGAGCTAGTCAAACATTCGTAGGACCAGAACCCTTCCTCCCAATTGCACATAATATAATAAAGTGTGTGATAGAAAAAAGAATAGAAACAGAATCTAACAAAAGATGGAGAAACACAATGCTCAGACAAGCAAAGTTGTTTCTCAAATCGTTTGATACAAGGAAGTCTAAACAGCTGATGTCTCAGAGCAGGGAAAATGTAGCAATTGTAACAGGCATTACAACTGGGCACTGCCTGTTAAACAGACACCTGTCAATAATGAGAATAACAGAAGATGCTGCGTGCCCAGAGTGTGGAGAGGAAGAAACGAGTCTTCACCTTATGGCTGAGTGCCCTATGTACTTGCTGGTAAGATGGGAGATACTAGGTAAGGATGAAATTGAAGTTGAGGATCTGACAAATATCTCCTTCAGGGATATTATCAGGTTCGTAAAAGCTACGGGTAGATTAGAGCAGGTGACACTGTCGGGACAGCAGTGAGACCCTTGTCCCAACATGGGGAAATGGGTGGAATAGTCCGGAATAGGAGCTGATCACCCGTCCTGCACTGACAGGCGTCCCCGAAATTAGATAGATAGATATATATTTGTTAAATATATCATCAAGTTTCTGTAGCGCATGCGATGACAGATTTTTATGACAAATTTTTTACGCCTTATTACAGATCCCTATTTTTTTTATAGTAAATCTATGTTGCTCAGTAAAGATGCAGCTTTCTAATGGTGAAAGAATTTTTGAAATCGGTCTGTTAGTTTTTGTGTGAAAACATTACAAACATACAAATTTTCCTCTTTATAATATTATAGTATAGATATATACATGTGCCACCCTGTCCAAATCTATTTGTAAGGCCTCAACGGGGTTTGTTTCAGAGTTTTTTTCATATAATTTATCGGTAAAGATGCTTAAATATGGTAACCAACAGTCAAACGCCAATATTCATTGCTAAATTAGGTCAGATATAAATAGGTTGCATCAACCTTAAAACAAGAGACTAAGAGTAACATTATTACCTGCAATGACTGACAACACATTCATTAGAACAATATTCATCTTCCCATTCATTATTAGCTATAGCAGGATTGGTGCAGCCCTGACGTATGCAAGATGGTGTACTTCGATTTTCGGCCTGCTGAAAAATGTTAACAGTTTTAATAAAAATTTAATATAATAATATTAATGTTTTCTTTTTATTTGTGTGTACAGATTTTTAACTAGGATCTGCTTATTATTTTACATAATATGTGTAAAACCTACAACTACTGAAAGAATATATTTCCATCTGGTTACAATACTGGGACAATGAAAATACAAAGAAATCTTATGATACATGGTTTACAATAAGCATTTGAAGAAACAATCAAAAATTTGTATTATCATAGAAATGAATATAAGAATTAAATAAATATATTATTATTAGATTCTTAATTAAGATCAGTACAGGACTAAGTTACAAAAAAATTATTAAGGGCTGTGATAGCTAATATAAAATGGGAAAATGATAATTCAACAACAAATTATATGTTTTTAATATTATACTAGAGAAGTACAAAAAATATCTACAGTACTTTTTGCCAGTTTTATCATTTAAAAAGTGATCTCTTAGGTGCTCTAATAGGTAAGTATGAAATGATTCAATATGCTACAATTGTAGATTTGGTTGTATTACATTTTTACTACAGTATTGATTGTAGTAAAAATTTATTGACTTAATTATAAAATTAGTTCATAGCGGGACTGCAAATATACATTAATTTAAGTAGAGGAATAACTAACGAGGCATCATTTATTAAAAAAGATTTAGTACCTATTTTATCAAGCCTTAGGTTAATTACCATTATACAAAAATGACAAAGGAATATCAAGAGAACTTATGTTTCCGGAAATAAAGTATATGAATATGAACAAATAAATACCTCTGGTGATTTATGTGGCACTCCTGAATTTCCATTGCTATTGGAAGTTGGCTGCTCAATGTTTACAGAATTTGATGTCGGCTGCTGAGTTAGCTGTTGTTGTTGATTCTGTGGTTGTTGATGCTGGATAGATTGTTGAGCTTGTGGCTTATGTTGCAACTGAGGCTGTGGTTGCTGCTGATGCTGCTGGTGCTGTTGTTGTTGCTGCTGGTGCTGATGCTGTTGTTGCTGCTGCTGATACTGTTGTGCTTGGTGAGCTTGTTGCATCTAATGAATTTGGTTCTTAAATTTATCAGTTTATTACTTAACAGAAAAGAAGAACTCAATATATTTTTTACAATATTCAAATATTTGAAACACAAATATACAAGATGTGATTTTATACATATTTCCATAGGCATCACATGATAATACAGGCAAATCTAAGTCCTTAAATTAGCTCTTTCCATACCCAATCTTAATGTGCTGATAAAGAATCTTTCAGAGAGCTTAACTCATAGATAAGGCAAACCAACTTGCAACCAGGTAAATAAAAATTATCCATAACTTTGTCAACAGTGGTGACCAGAACATATTCAGTGTGCTCGCCTAACCCTATAAAGCCACTACATAAAAACCATAAGCACATTTTTCTATATCAATGCACAGGTAAAAAAACAAAGAACAGCCTTATACAATTACTCATAATAATCAAAAGTAATGAGAATATTATTTTGCTATAATCCATGATAAAATATTATTTCGCTATAATCCTTTTATTGCTGATTAAAACAAAATAATATTCTCATTACTTTTGTATTATGGACCTCTGCAAAGTAACGCCTAATTCTATAAATTATCATAATATTCCATTTTTTACCTGTTGTGAATGATGATATTGCATGGTATGAACAGACTGCACAGAAGATGGTTGAGATTGAACTTGTCTGTATCCTGGTGGTGACAGCCCAGAGTTTGCGGAGTAATTTGGAGATTGTGAAGGCTGAAAGTTTCTAGGGGATTGGACCATATTGGGCTGACAGACCTGCGAGGATTGTGTTGTAGTCACTTGATATCCTTGAGGTGACTGGCTAGTGAGATTCTGTAAATGTTAATCAAGTCATTGATTTGGATTTAATTCAATGAAACAATAGTTGAGAACATGCATTGTTATATCTATTATAATTTGAATTCAATTGTTGACTAATAATAACACTATGATGTAATAATGTAGAATTCTATCATAAAAAGTAGTTATATGTCTACAATAATATAGAAGTACAGTAATATACTAATTCAGTATCTATCTGCCATAGCAAGTTCTCATGTAATAAACCTAAATAATGTTTGCTAAATCATACTAAACATTGGCAAAGTTTTTTGCTAAATTATATGTAACATAGTGTGTGTTTTTATTTATAGTTAACATGTTCTATCATTCGAATTATTACTTTCAGTCAATTATCAAGTAGGCTTTCACAAACCAATATCTATAAAATGAATGATATTATATGAAAAATGGTTTTAAATGAATGATAGAATTGTATGTAAGAAGTCAAATTAAGTTTAAATATTTTATAAGCTATAGAAATCAGAAATAGGAAATATTACAAAAACCAAAGAGTACCATTTTATAACACTAAAAATTATATTAAAATGACAAGTTACAGTCAAGTGCTAGTAAATGAGATACTAAGCAATGGAACCCAATTAGCTCTACATATTCTTATTTGATGGTAAAGCTTTCCTAATTCTCCTATTTCCGATACATAAGTTGCATATTAAGTGTATAAAAAAATTAAGCCACTATAAATATTTGCAAAAATTTATATACTTGGTAAGTCTGGTTATTATGTCCCAAATTGCCTTGATAACTTTGTGGCGACTGCTGAGGGTTCGGTGGATAGTTCTGAGAAGGTGCACCAGCATATGACTGTTGAGATTGACCACCTGGGAAATTTTGAGGTGAATAGCCCTGAGGTGTTGCGTTAGGGACATAATTTTGAGGTGAGGGCCCATTTCCATATGCTTGCCCTTGGTAATAATTTCCATAATTTGAATTAGTATTTCCATGATTATACATAACTTGGTTATCTTGTTCTCCTCCCTAAAGCAATAGAAACCATGATATCAATTTAAAGCAATTAAGAGAAAAGCTTATAACTATGTATTTAATTTCAAGCAAACAATGGTCCTCATTACAATTTCTAATACTTATATTTTATTATTATAACACAAAAATGAAATGCAAACGTGATTTTAATATCAATTCAATGCTATTAATACATAAAAACAATTCAAAACGATCAAATTACACAAAAGCTTACCAATTTCAAATGTATGCGATAACAAAGAGTCCACTCAATAAGACACTTTACAGTTTATTAATAATTATAAAGTTAAGTGTATTAAGTTATAGTTTAATATTGTAATACCGAAATCATTTAAAATAAACGCGAAGCTAGAGAGCAGATTCTCAGCCGAGTCAATGACTTCTCACATGCGCCCGTGACCTGTACGCGATCAATTCCTTTAGGCTTTAGCCGGCTCAATTCTAACTAGTTGCCATCTTTAAAAATACATCGCGTAGCCGCGTTCCGTTTCAAGCAACGCGCTTAGCTTACATTACATAAACACTAGGTATATTTAAATGTGGGAACTTCAATTCAATAAAATGAAATTCCATGAAACTGTCTATTTCTTGATTTATGTGATGAACTTTAATATTATTTTAAATATGTACTGTACAAATTATATTTTGAAATTATTTTAAATGCTATGGATGCACGAAATAAACTGAAGTATTTCTCAATTTCACATACGTGCTCACACTAAAGAATTGAATAAAAATATATTTTTAAATTTATAAATAATATATTTTTAAAAATATATTATTTAAAAAATCCCTTTTTATTATTATCGTTTACATTTGTTTCAGTAAAAAATAATAATTTTAATGCTGAAAATATAAGATATAAAGGTGGTGCTACATTTTAAATTAATATCACATAAAAACACTTTTTTAGTCTTAATTTTATATATGATTAAGGTTTTTTTTACTAACAACATCCATTTTAACAAATATAAGCATTTTTTCATGTACATACATACATAGTGGTTACATAGGTTAGCATTTTAGAGATTTATTAATTGAAATTCATCATCTTCCTGCCCTTATCCCACTCTAAGTGGGGTCGGCACAACATGTTATAAACATGCTGTCACATGATTTGGCTGCGTTTTTACGACTGGCCGCCTGCCTGACGTCAACTTACCTCTGTCTTCTTTTACGACACCTCGGTAAGAGAGAGGGTGGTCTATTATACTAAACTGGATACCACACGGTGGGTCAACTTACCTTAGTCGCCTTTTACGACACCTCGGTAAGAAATGAGGTTGGTCTATTCTACTCAACCGGATACCACACGGCGGGTCGACTTACCTTAGTCGCCTTTTACGACACCTCGGTAAGAAATGAGGGTGGCACTATTCTATTCAGCCGGATACCACACGGCGGTATTAATTGAAATTCATCAAACACAAATCTATCCTTACTGAAAATGTAAATTTTAGTGATATAGGTGTAATACAGTATATCTTTTATAAGTATTGCTGTACTACACATGATATAATTTTGAAAACATTATAGTATGTTGGTATAATTAAACATCATCTTTGCAACAATCAATGATTAATTAGTCATCAATCAGACATCCATTAGACATGGTATCCATTAATAACCAGATCACATATCTTCGAGGCACTTCTGTAGTACATAGTGATACTTGAATCAAACAGCTTTTTGCCACTCATTTCAGTTTATATATATCATTAAATAAAATCCTTACCTTAGATACTAAACTAGCCCGATATGCTGCCAATGCTTTTAAATATTCTTTCTTGGCTACCTCTGTTTTCTGTTTGTAAACCTAAAGCAAAAAAATTACACATGTTATTGTTAAATATTCTAACTAAGATTGAAGACATTATACACTGACTTCTAATAAGGCTTAAAAGGAATTGTCGCTACATTTTAATCAACTATTACATATTAAATACTAATGCTCTGAAATATCTATGTGAATGATTTAAATTTTTTTGGAAGTCAGTGGTTAGGGTCTAAGATATACAAATAACCTTTCCCATGTCTCATCAATATTTGTAATTTAAACATATTCCAAGCCATTTACTTTATAAGGTTTAAAACTTTTGAATGACCTGCCTATTTCCTTATATAAATCTGGCACAATATTATAAATTAACCACAGTATAAAAAAATATTTATATATAAAATATAATGACATTATTATAATATCTTAATTGTTTTATCATGGGTATTATGTATAAGAATATTATGATTATATGTACCATATATCATGTATGTGAACTGTAACATTATTTTATAACACTGTAACACAATTACTTCATTTGTAATTAATTTATGTATTATTTATAATATAATAATAATTATTATGTATTAGTTATTTTTTTTTGTGTAGAATAAAGAGACTATATTAACACTTACACTTTTGTGTTCGGAATCTAAGCCATCCCACATTGATGCAACTATTTTAGATACTTCACCAAAACTAGCATTTGGATTTTGACCTTTTATTGCTGCTTGTGTATCTCGGAAAAATAATGCATATGCAGAGACAGGTCTGTAAAGTTTAATATAGTGTGAAAAAACAAAATTGTACACTTCCTGGAAGTATTAGTTCATAATGTAAGTAACTAACAATTGTTTCTATTATTTATTTTTCATTTTCAATCAAGTGTAATTTCTATAACTAAAAATGAAACAAGGTTTATAATTTATTGTAAATTAAATATGATTATTATTTTTTGCATAATGCTCGTAACATTTGACTGAGATTAATACTTATTGTTTTTGTTTTGAATTCATACTTTTGTGGTTCATTTGGATCTCTCTTTTTCTTTTTCTTTTGAACTTTGGGTTTCTTCTGCATTTGACCACGATTCATTCCATTGTCCATTGGTTCTGGAGAGGACCTTTTAACTGCCATGTTACTTACACCAATCTATAGTAATCAAATATAATAATATTATTGATTTACATTAAGTTTCAATTATAGTTCATTGGCAATACATATTTCACAACTATAATTTATAGGTATAGATGTAAGTTTAAATATTAACAATACATTTAGCCTATACCTGATGAAGCGTAGTTTGTTGCTGCCGGCTCGCTGAGCAATAATGGATTGGCAGAAGGCTTTCCGCATCACCAGGCAACTACCAACAAACAATGAGTTTATTAAAATATTTCAAAATAAAATGAATAAAATCAATGCAACTATAATAATATGAAGAAATGTATATGCCAATGAACTATTTATAGCAAACAATATAAAGATTTGAAAAGAGTTGCAAGATGCTATTAAAAAACAAATATTTGCACTAAAATTTTAAATAATACCAAACTTAAACATTTTGCTCTGTATAAAACCAAAAGTTGAATTTCTAAACACTAATACTTGAAGGGTTTAAAAATGGATTGCAATAACAAAATAAAATTAAAATAATTTATGGTAAACTAACATTAGGTACTACTACAGTGGATATTTTGGTTCCCATTTATGATATTTGTGTTTACCTGAGAATGATGTGAAGGAACACTATCATCCGAATCGTCACTTGTAGTTCCTGGTGGTGACGCTCTTTGTGGGGAACCATACACTGGACCAGGTTGGGTGGGTGTGCTAGGTGTAGGTGGACCACTCATTACTTGTGTTGGCTGTAACATGAGCAGTTGTTGTTGTCCACCAGGATGCTGCTGTATCATATAATTACCTGCCGGAGCACCTGGGTTGCTGGGAGGAAATTTATTGGTCATTCGCATATATCAATTCTGTACAGAGAAGTTAAATTTTTAAAATTAAGATATAATACCTGTGTGATGTTACTGGCGTGTGGGGCTCTTGTAAATATAAAGGTTGTTGATAGGACGGAGCACCACCCGGTGGAGCCAATCCGTCTTGTGCTGGGTTCATCATACCGACCTAGGTTAGCATATAAATTAACATTTAGATGTTATGTTTAAGTTCATATTAATAAAATACAATGGCAATATTTTTTTATATAATAATACAATGAACGATACCACATTGCGAACTGGAGGTAAACATGACTCAAAGATTACAGTGTACATAATGAAATAGATGGGTAACTCGCAGTCGTTTTTTGTGATCCGTAATAGCGCCATCTAGAGATCAGTTTCTGTACTAAAAAGGTCAAAAGGGTCATATATATCTATATATACTATATATATATAATATTTTTGCAGTAGGGCGGGGTATAAATACAAAAGAAATGAAAAAACAAAATTATTGAAAAGTTATCTATTTTGTATAAATAATACAGTCGTTTTAACAATAAATTACTTTTGATTTGAATATAACGAAAATTACAATTACTTTAGTATTGCAGGCTTATAAATATATATGCGAAAAGCTTAACTTTATAATATAAAGCTCATTATATTATTTATGTACAAAATAAACAAGTAATATCTACAAATTATAAATTTAAGTTATTAATACAAATCAAGCCTTTATAAATATAAATAAATATATGGGACACTTACACACACGGTCGTCCGTCCCTAATGTAAGTAAACTTAATTTTAATACTTGTGTTATGGGTGACAGACAACTGGTGAATATATGCTTATATAATTTTAAATACAAATATACACCCAGGCTCAAATACCAACAACTTCATTTATAGAAAATGTTTGCCCTCGGCGGAAATCGAACCTGCGACCCACGGAGCCAACGGGCCAGTCCAGTTAATAATAAAGTATGTACTTTAAACATTAACAAAAGAACGTCATACGTAAATTATCTGATATTATATCGTTTATTACACCTAGAAGCAATGATGCATATAGAAAAGTCTTGGCTTTACTACTTGCCTTGTGTATTAAATAACTCACCAAAACAACATCGATTTGTTAAATCGAACAAATTAAAATGAAATGGAAAATTTTTAAGGAAATAAAAACGGATATATGTAAACATGTTTGCGCCAAAACACGTCGGTTTCTGAACACGTAATCTGCTTCCAAATTATTATATTTAGCGGACCTCCAATCCTCCGTACCCAAGTTTGGAATAAATCCATATTCTTAGAGGATCTGCAACAATTATTTTAAGCAGATATAAATTAATACTATTCGATAATCTAAGTATAAACGTCATTGCCATAGACGCGGCAGGAGTTTTGATTAATTTAATAATAAGCACTCACCTTTACCAAAGACTGTTGGACAAAAAACATTTTGCGACATTTTTTTCTACGTAACATACAAAAACTAATAGTATTCAAATCAAAGTCCATATATTACATATATTCATCGTAATTTTTCAAATTTAACAGATATCTGTCAAGCACTCATTATAGTGTATTATCTATAGTCAAAGACAAGTTTAGCTATAGTTTTTTTATGTAGAAAAATTATTCTATTTAAATTATATAAAATATTACTTATTCTTGTTAAATTATTTAATTATATCAACATAACATTAAAAAAATAATTAAAAATATAAAATTTATAAATTTTAATTTTTTTAATATGTTAACACTTCACTCTTTAATTAAAAATATGTAAACACTGTTGCATAGTTTTAAAAACTGAACTCTTGATGTCGCTGAAAACCGAATCAGGACCTTTAGTTCTAAGATAACATACCATGACATGACTTTTTGACGTACGGGTCCAATCAGTTTTATAATTACAGATAATGTAGCATATATTTATCATAGACAAACTATAATGAGGTAGTACAGTGAAGCCAAATATAGTAATGACAGGTATACCTAGTAGTTTAAGATGTCACTTCATGAAAGAGCAAAACTAAAATTTTTACTATTAGTATTACTATCATAAAAAAACCTTATTTTGTCATAGTTCCTTTTTTTAGTTCATAGCGCGTGAATATTCTATTATAAGTGTTTACGACTACGTAAATTACTGCTCTGTTGCCCCGTTTATCATGCTGCTCTATATTAAAATAAATTTAATTAATAAATTTAATTAATAATGGTCATTTGGTTCATTATTTAGTATATAGTATGTAGGGGGCCGATAATTTGATTTGTCTGGGTTATAAACCCGTCGTCCGGATATTATATTCTACAGAAATTGCTTAATAAAAATGAATCTTAACTAATCTCAAAGCAGTGTCTTTACTTTTTTCACCTGTCAAATTTTGGCCTTTCAAAAATTTACTAGGATCGGTACTGTCCTACTTATAACCGATCACTTTTAGCAGACAAGACATCAAAGATTACAGTGTACATAATGAAACTAGACATATCCATTGGTATACCATTGGTATCCATCGTTATTGGATTTTATTGATTATAATTACTTTCTTCTTCATAATTGCACAGCGACAAGTGCGATTATAAAATGATGTTTATGATTTATATATCTGTATAGCATATGAAAGAAATATAAATCTAAAAATATTAACAAAAAAATGTAAATGTTACGAAATCTTTTCCGGATTTGTAATGTATCAATAAAATTTAACGATCGTACAACAGTCGATGCACTAAAATCATTTTTAAAATAGCTGTATGAGTGCTCTAAAATAACTACTACGAGACTGGAATCTCTGGATAAAAAACGAAACAAACCTGTGGCGCTGAATGATGTAGCTGAGTGTATTGTATGTGATGGTTTTGTCCTCCGCCACCTGCAGCATGCTGCCCGTGCATTAGTGGAATATCAAACTCTTCGTCCCCAAAAGATGGCGTGTGAAAAGTCTAAAAAGAAAAAAAATCAAAGGATATCCGTACCAGACGTGAATAAGCTGATACGTCCTTTTATATGTTTAAATAAAATAGGCATTAGGATTTCCTTATTTATATGGTGAATATTTCAGTCGATAAGTCTTGAATATCGCATAGAGAAATTTGTAAATATATAACTAATTCACTTAAACATAAACCTATTATGGCTGCCCTTAAAAGTGCGCGTTTTGGACTTGTTAAGCTATTTACGCCTGGTACGGATATTGCACGTAGAGTTATTATACAAATGAAGGAAAGCCAGACTTAAATGTGCCCTATTACAATATAGGGAAATAAAGACAAAGCAAATGAGACTGTATCTATCTGTATCCCTTTTTTAAAGTGTGCATAGACTATACGTATTGTGACACTGTCTCTTACAGACTTGCCTATGGTTACCCTACTCTAAGTTTAATAACTATAGTTTTAAAGACAACGGATTTTTTTAACTCAATGGTTTTCTGAACTCAAACCAACCAAAAGTTATAGTAGTGCAGAATAGGAGCAAATCACCCGTCCTGCACCGACAGGCGTCCCCGAAATGAAAACCTCGAGTTATTAAGTCTATGATATTGTATTTAAATGTTATCGTAGGTTCGATATTCGAAAAAAAATGACGTAAATCACTCCACGCTTTTCAAAAAATAAGACAAGTAATACTTTTACTTTACATTTTACTTTTTAGTCCTCTTTTTAATGTGATTGATTATTATCTTTTTTTAACTGTAAGTTATTTATTTCATTGCATTTTCGTCGGTTCTTGATGAGTGAACAAAGTTTGAAATAAAAGTTGTTCGGTCGAAGCGGGTCGAAATCGTTTTCAAAGGAGTCAGTTACTTATATTCAGGTAAAACTAAAAAAACAACTGAATTGATACTAACCTGATCATTCATAGCGTATATGCTTGTCTTTGAGTCACGAGCCGCTGATAGAGGCGATTCAATATTTTCTGAACGCTGAAACAAAAATTCACAATTAGTATGATATTTTGGACTTTTTAAGTTTTACTTTAAGGCAATATAATTTCAGTGATATTATGTGATGAAAAAAGCAATTACAGATAAAAAATTCCATTTTCTCACGCAAAAAGAGAAATGCATTGATTTTAGACACTTAAAACAAACATATTTCTTGATAGTTTTCCGGGATTTCTTTCAGGTCACCTATTTTATAAAATATTCACAAATATGTACTGGGTTCTTCTGTTCCCGAAGGGAAAATAGGAGTTTTTTATCCAATCTGATGTTTGCTAAGCTCCTATTGGTAATCCAATATTTTTTTAAAATATATCTCCAGCGCTTTTTTCGTGAAAGCATAACCGATATACATACAATCTTCTAATATATAAAAATATTTTTTTGTCTGTATCTGAGTCTTTATAGACTCCGAAACGGCTGGACCAATTTTAATGAAATTTTCAGACAATCTTTAAAATGATCCAGCGGATGATCCGATGGCGACGGGAGCACTTTTTTTAAACTGTTGGGTCTGTGTTCTGTGAATTCGAAACCAGATTGAGCCAGAGAAACACGCGGCTGGACAGCAGTTTATTATATACTTTGCTTACAACCGGAGCACATGTTACTTTCGTGTTAGGGTTCAATTTGCCAACTTTGTCAAGGTTAGAATAGGGGACCTATTGGCAGACCTGTACGAGTGATAATGACGTAATATGAAGGTGCAACTGATCATATTGTTTTCGACTGTCCTAAGCTCAAATATTCTTTGTATGAAATTCTCCCATTTGAAATTCATAGTCCTACCAACATAAATTTTAATTATATCGTTAATTTTATTTCATTCTACAATAATATATATTTTATACTATTTTTGGTATTTAGTTTATTTGATGCATTTTATTCGAGGCAAATTCTAAATTTCATTACTCGTGTGTTTGCCATTTTACGTGACACTGGCAGAGTGATTTGCGCCCAATTTACGCTGTACAGGCCATAAAGCAAGATAATAATAATATTCACATAATAAATAATGAGAGGGAAGATGGAACTTGTATACTTTATACTTATCCATACATAAAACAGAGGAATGGATAGATCACCTCCACTTGCTTTTTCTTTATTGAGTAATATGGCACATTTAAGACTGTCTTCTCTTACTATAATAACTCTATGACTAATTGTCTGCCTAACGAGTAATGGCTTCTATAAACCATATGCCATAATAGCTATCGAAGATGTCCTGTAATTGAACATAACTACTATCAGATCACGCTGTGGGTAAACGTTTAATTTATCTCGATTTTAAATTTACTACAGCGTAGCGCGATGGAATACTTATTTCCTGGCAATGGCCGGGAACGAGGCCGAACAAAGCAACCGTGATCGCCACACAACAAGCTCGTTAACTTTCCGACATGATAGTTAGGTTCAATTTTATTAGATTATATTTTACTTTATTACATTGCATTTTCTTAAAGTTGCTTATTTTTTTCACCAAAGCAAATGTAAAGCTATTGTGGGTGAATGTGATTGTATTTGTGGTAGGCATATCTCTCTATCTAGTCGTACTTCATTACTGAAGGTCGTGGTCCTGGCTAGATATTATCCTCGAGTGGATAATTTGTTTCCACTTGCTCCTGTTGGTGGCCATTGTTGCTAACTCATAAAATTTGTCGGACATGCAGGACTGGCGCAGTTGGTCTGACCACCTAGTTGGTGCGCGGCCTCTAGCTCTTTTACCTTCGGTATTGCCAGTAACTATTAATCTCTCCAAGGAGTCGTCGCCACGCCACATGATGTGTCCGAAGTACTCGAGTAGGCGCTTGTAACATATGGAGGAGAGGCGTGTTTTTATTTTGAGCTTTGAAAGAATAGATGCGCTATGAAAGAATAGAAGATTTGTGCGCTTGGCAGTCCACGGGATCCGCATCATTCGCCTCCACCACCACTTCTCGGTAGGCATATGGTTATCTTTATTAAAGATTGTTTGTAAAACGATATGTCATCATAAATCAATATATAATTATGTATGTATATATAAACTGGCCCTTTATGAAACTTTCAAGGGGGTCTCGAGTTCCGACCCCGAGCACCAATGAGTATTCTTTTAAAACCTGTGTCTAATTGCAATTTATCATTCGTTTTTTGGTAAAGGAAAACATCCTGAGGAAACCCACATATCTCTAGAGAATTCTGTGTAACCTACAAAACCACATTGGAGCAGCTTGGTGGGCCCTTGCTACAACCCTTTTCTTTAAACATGAAGAGAGGAAGCCTATTCATTAAGTCCCTATTAATAGCCTAGCTGTGCGATAGTAACAGACCATTAATTTACTTTACAACTAGCTCATTGGCGTAGGTGGCAGTGACAATGCCTTTAGCTCCGTGAGTCGGGGTTCGATTCGCGTTGAGGGCTAACATTTTCAAAAATGCGTGTTTCCTTCAAGTCTGAGAGTATATATTATGTATTTATTACAACTACAAAGCTTTTTGCATGATTTGGCTTCGTATTTTACGACCGGCTGCCTGCCTGACATTACCTTACCCTAGGCGTATTTTACGACACCTCGGTAAGAAATGAAGGTGGTCTATTTTACTCAGCCGGATACCACACGGCGGGTCAACTTAACTTAGTCGCCTTTTACGATCACATGGTAAGGAATGAGGGTGGTCTATTTTACTCAGCCGGATACCACACGGTTAACCTTCTAAACATCAAAGTTGAGTAACTTAATTACGGACACATCGCCGGGTCGCTAACGATCGCACGAGACCTTTGCCTAAGCGTAACAAAAGATAACACGCAACCCCGTCTGGTTTCTTAGGGAATCAAATAGTTGTATTAGTCGATGTTTGAAAATAAACCGATTTTAATATGGCGAACTTGGGTTATATATTTTCTTTGTGACTCGTCACACGATTGCGAACTCCATATTCGCTAATATTTAAGGAACAACAAATGGCATTAGATGATTAGACTACTTTTATTTAAAGCTTGACTTCGTTGGCGTGGACTGTTATTGTGTGATAGGTCGATAATACATGGCTCTTTTCAATGTCATCCTATTTCAGTAAAATTAACAGGATTTCTATAGCCTATATGTTATTCCGGTATATAAGAAATGATTGTGCCAAATGCCATCGATATTGGTTCAGCGGATTCGTTGCGAAAGAGTAACAAACATACATCCATACTCACAAACTTTATTATATCTTCTATAAAGTAGCATACGTAGTACGAATATGTATGCGCGACAAAACTTAATGTGTAGACAATCTCTTAACTTGTCGGATATACTAAAATAATGGAAGCATAATCTTGAAGGTTCAGTTAAATATTAGGATTGTATAATGAGCAGTATGTAAATGTGGCTATATCATTTGAATAAATATTCAATTGTGAATATATATTACTTGATTAAGACTTTTTGTTTAAAAAATATGTAAGTATATCGCTAGAGGCCGAAAACTTTAAGATGTTTTAAACAGAAGAAATTGCGGCTTAAACATTTTAATTCATTATTATTTGTTGTCTTGTTTTATTATTTCTATTGCATCGAAAAATAATTATAAAATAATCTTTAATTTGTTGTGATTGTTAACATTATTCAGTTTCGCATTAATTTATATATTTATTAGGACATTGCGTCCACCGTGTGGTATCCGGCTGAGTAGAATGGACCACCCACATTTCTTACCGAGGTGTAAAAGCCTCTAAGACGTAAGTTGATCCACCGTGTGGTATTCGGTTGATTAGAATAGACTACCCTCTTTCTTACCGAGGTGTCGTAAATTACGACTCAGGTAAGTTGACGTCTGGCAGGCGGCCAGTCGTAAAATACGTAGCCATTCATGTGACCGCATGTTTGTAATATGTTATGCCGACCCACTTAGAGTGGGATAAGGGCAGGAGGATCATGGTCACGGCTTCCTTAGCAAATATATCGCCCTATCCGAAAAATAATGTCACAATTCCTATACTTAAACATGGAAAAATCGATCTAGATAAGTTTTATTAAAAAAAAATGTTGTTTTATCCCTGATTTCGGGCTCTAAATTTTTTTTGAAATTTGCGTTGAATAAAATCACATTTTTTAGCTGTGAAACGTGTGAAACTAACGTCATGGTAGTTCATTCGGGGAACGGGCGGTCTAGATAGGCGAAAATACCTAGGATCAAGCCCCACCTGCCCTATTATTTTTTCATTTTTCTTTTTAATTTTTTTTATCATTTTAAAAAGGCTCGGTTACCCAGGTACTATGAAAAAAATGAACTAGTTTAGATATTTATTTAATCACTTATACTTAATACCCGTGGCTTTGTTTTGTTGTGCTGTGTAAAACGCAAATATGTAAGAATGTAGGATGTGTTTGAAACTAGTCGAGCAAACTCGATATTAATGATGTACGAGTATAGCCGGTATAACAACACATGGTTGCTTATTATCATAGATATGTCGGTCGTCAAATTATTCGTATTAAATATATTAGATTTTCGTAATTATGATGACGTAGTGTATTTATTTGTGTTTTGTTAGTTAACTGGAACTATAATAAAATTTCTATATATGTTACGTTGTGTGCATTGAAATTTGTATAATAACTATAATTGTTTTTATTTCTTTAAATATTTAGGTCTATTAATTATTTTGTCTTCGGTTCGTTTGCTTATGGCGCCTATTTAAATTTTCCGTTTGACCCTAACGGCGGACGTTACTTTTCTGGATCCGTAGAGAGCTTAATGTAGTGTTAAGTCAGCCTTTTGAATATTTTATATGTGTTAAATAGTGCAATATTAAAAAAAAAAATATATAGGAGTCTAACTATAAAGATCTTAGAATTATATCTGGAATACGGGGATTCAGCTGAAATAGTCTAAATGATAAGATGCATTTCGCCCCATTACAAGAATGAAGTTACGTTATGTTCTATGAATAAGGTAATACATTTTAATTGGATCCTAAAATTTAAATTATCTTCTGTTATTATAAAATAGGGACATCGAGACAATGGTTTTTAATATCCATAGCATTTAAGTTATACCTTAATGGCTTTATAGATATAAAGTTTTATCAAAAAAATTACAATTTAATTTTTGTTATTAATGTAAAATTACTTATTACTAACTTATTAAAAAATAAGAAGTCTCAGAATTTTAATTATATCCGTTTTGTAAAGATTGCTAACTTATATATAATTGTCGAATGCAAAAATTCAAAATGTAGCTTTAAGGGCAACTAATAGAGATAATGATTCTTGCGCGTGCAACTCTAAGCATTTCGATATTGCAATATTAAGAAATATTTACTGGAACGAGAGTTTATGTTGCAATCGTGAAATAATTAATGTTATAATTTATTACAAAAATTTAAAAGTTGTTTTTGTATTAATTTGAAGTCGTACAAAAAGATTAGGTATCACCTAATAAGTATATTGTACATCAATTTTTCACCACTTTTTTTTAACATAAACCAAGAATTTTAAACAATCATTCTTGTTTACAATTCCAAAAAATAGTAATACTGACAAATTTTATTTATTATTCATGAACTATGGAATTTCACAAATGACGCCTAAACATAACGTTGTGGTACTCTTCTGCCCTCGTTTAGACTACGCGGACCTCAGAGGTAAGGGAATAAAAAGCTTACTGAGTTAATTTTTTACCAACTTCTAATATAAATCTATAACTTAGGTTGTATCAGAGTGTATTCTTTTTTCGTATCAATATTCCCAAGCCTTAAAGGTTGTCGTAGATCAGGCAGCATTCGCGCCAAATATAAAGTTGTTTTAAATGGCTTAGGATAATAAGTAGAGCTTTAATGAGTAGCGAGATTACGCAAAGAAAAACAATGATGATTCTTATAAGTGATGTATTAAATACGACATTTCCTATCGAGTCTGAGAATCGTAGCCTTAGATTTTTAGGTGTTTGTTTTACAAAGACAGACAGGGGTTGTGGACCGAGAGTTTTGTACACAATACTTGTTGACACGACAAATTTTTCGGTGTTTTCATTGTTGCCCTTTATAAAGGATATTAAAATTTTCCCAATTTATTAAATTGGGAAAATTTTAATATTTAATAGCTATGTGGCAGCGTAGCATACGATAAAACATCAAAATATTTGGCAATTTTTCTAGCCTTGTCAAGTTAAAAAAATGGTGAACAAGAACGCAGCCCATTCTTTATTACTTTATATATATAAATACAAATAAAAATGCTGTTCTCCATTACTGTAGTGCTATAAATGATTTTTAATGCACGGAACATACTCCACGTTGAAATAATATAACGATAATGTCAAGAAGATTACATAAATTGAACTTTAAGAGAACCTTTGTAATCAGGCTTAAAAGGTTTTTTGAAAATAAATTAGCATCGATGTTCCAAAAATCGATTGATCAATATTGTGGTGCCTTGACTTAAAGTTGATCTCATTCCAAAACCGGTTTGTGTAGCACACAGCACACCGGCTGCTGTGTTCCCAATAGGCTTTTATACATTGCACACAGTCAATAGTAAGTGAAAGGACACGCCGATAATTGCTCTGTGTTATTCGATTTTGTAATAAGTTGGTCTGAAATAAATCATTTTATAATGTATCGAATACATTGAGTCTAATCACTCGACAGAATATTGCCAAATAATAATGTAACGAAATAAAATGAAAACTGTATTCATTAAATAGTTTCTTATATACTTTTATCAGTTCTTTTAAACATGCGGCATATGATCGAGTACGAAAATAGTATGTGCTTTTTGTTTAAAATGGAAATGAAACTTCAATTAACATAATTCGAATAGTTTTGTTTCGATCTCTTGTTTCTTAGACGACATTCGAAGTTATCTTATTTAATCTATATTGAGATTATCTTCTTTGATAATGTGAGTTACTGGCAGTTTTTTAGCAAAGAGTTTTTTTAAGAACATTCTTAAGTGCGCATAGCATCGGGCACCAACTAGTTACTTATGAAATAAGAAAAGAATTCCAATAAATCTTTAGTCAATTATAATGTGCCGTCCATAACGATATCTAATATGTTTTTAGAGCGTGGAAAGTAGAAAGTTTTAAAAAGTAGGCAACTTTAATAAACATATCTCGGTAAGGTATATATTTACCTAAATCGTAACGGAGCCTGGAATTTGTGACGAAGTTAAACTTGCTCTATGGGGTAAATACATAAAAAAGGTAAATATTGTAAGGGATGGAGTGCATAAAAAATTATATAGGTATACTATGAGAGATAATGTTAATGAAGTTTAGGAATGATACAGAATATGGATACAGGACTTGCCCAGTTAAGTCCTAATAACAAGCGTTACGAACTTAATAAGATAATAAATAGAATACATTACAGAAATCAGCTTTTAATGTTTCTTTTATTTCGACTTTTGTTTACTAAAATCTTTTCTCAAAATGTTTATAACATAACGTTGGGATATTATTGAAAAAACCGTTGGTTATAAATTTTTACAGGTATCAATTTTTTGAAATGAAATCTTATCAATGAAAACGTATTGTTATATTTATAAATGGTATTGGTATCGTATTCAAAGTTTAGTTTTATTATTAGTGCGACACTTGCATTTACAGGATTTTATCCGTGTGGTATCCGGCGTAATAGAATAGTACCACCCTCATTACTTACCGAGGTGTCGTAAAAGGCGACTAAGGTAAGTCGACCCGCCAAGTGGTATCCGGCTAAGTAGAATAGACCAACCTCATTTCTTACCGAGGTGTCGTAAAAGGCGACTAAGGTAAGTCGACCCGCCGTGTGGTATCCGGTTGAGTAAAATAGACCACCCTCTTTCTTTAAATACGACTAAGGTAAGTTGACGTCAGGCAGGCGGCCGGTCGTAGAATAAGTAGCCAAATCATATGACAACATGTTTGTAACATGTTGTGCCGACCCCACTTAGAGTGGGATAAGGGCAGGAGGACGAGGACTCGCATTTACAGGATTTCTTATGGCTCTCCTACTCTATGTATAATAACTATGGTAAAGATAACTAGCTTTTATCCATGTCATAATACATATGTATATAACCGATATTCGACATAATAATATCAGTATTTACCTTTAATATTTAAATGAGTTAATCTTGTATATACAAATATATTTTCTAGATCTCGAAAACAGCTCCAACGATTTTCCTAAAGCTAGGTTTTATTTTTTTTTTAAGTTTTTTGGGCATTATAGTGGTAAAATGTAGATTTGAAAGCAAAGGATTTTTTTAGTTGTCAAACGTAATGTTACGATAGCCAATGGATAACGGGCGGACCGAAAATTTTCAAACCCCGGGTTCGAACCCCACATGTTATCGCCGCTTTATTTCTTTTTTTTTTTAATTTTTTTAAGTTATAAAAAAAAATTACCGAGCAAGGCTCGGTCACCCAGGTACTGTATATATTGTATCTTGTACATTATACGGTTCACCTCGCAATTTATAAAATATAAAAGATAAATTTCTATACAATGTTTTACTTGTTCATATAATCGTAATAAATTGATATAATAAATAACACCAGTAAGTCATGCAAGTAACATTATAAACATAGACATTTGAATATTGTAAGAGAGCGTGGCACCATTATTAATGTCGGTTATGGTAGAGAATTCTTTAGGACATAATTGCCGGTCGGTGACCCCGTTTAGTTCCTCCCACTAAAATAGCGTTAAATCAATTGACGTTATTACAATTGGAACGCATCTTTCGTCGTAGCCTGCTTATAATATGTAGGGGAGTCACAGATATTGAATAAATAACAATAAAAAAGTTAGCAGGTGATTTTAATTTTGTTTGCTGTCGAAAGTAATCATAATAATTACAATTTTTAATTATTCAAGATTTATAATTTGATGTTGTCAAATTATATCTAGTTGTATGGTATATTAATAATCTTCATATTTAAATGAGTACATAAATATTGTAGGTACATATACATTTTGCAAATTTCGGAAACGGTTCCAACGATTTTCATGAAATTCAGTATGTAGAGGGTTTTGAGGGGAAAATCAATCTAAAGAAACGAACTAAAGAAGTAAAAATACCCGGGATCAAACCCCAGATATCACCAACCCTTTTTTACTTTTTTAAAAATTACTGACTATGGCTCGGTCACCCATACTATTGTTATATCTCTATTAAGTTTATTAAGTTCCATGAGTGAATCACGGACCAGTCCTAAATAAAATCGGCAGAGTTGCATGTCTGTGAATTTTGCGAAGAACGCTTACTGAGTTGGTCATTTTTTAAAGTTAGCCGATTCTTAAAGACATAGTTAAGGCATATCACAGTTAAACCACTATAGTCATCCGCAACATTCAGACCTTACAAGAAGAAGAGCTTAGAGCTTGCGCGGCGTTCGTTTCTCGTCATCTCAGAAATGTTTTAAAATCCGTTTAGCAAAAAGAAAAAATATATATTATTAAAATTAATCAAAAATATTAAAACATGAAATAATTTTCTGACATTCGTCCTTTCTAATATACTACAGGTATATAATTTCTGTAACTTTAACTTTAAGCAAGAGTTTAGGTATTACTTCTGATGCTGCGTCATTTTTTTTACATCACACATGATGGTAATCAAGTGTTAGTATATTACTGTTAAGTTTATAAAATTAAATCATCAACAATTATAAGAAATGCTATATTAACACGAGTGTTTCATAAAACTTAGCATCACAACATTTTATAATGAAATGAAACATATAATCGATTATTTATTTATATATAAGTTATATTGTTACTAGAATTTTTTTTAATTTTATTAGTTTATTAACGGCCTGGAATCTAGTCCTTTACGGCCTTGTTACTAGAATATAAAAAATGTCTACAGACAAAAAACTTCGTATCAAGTTTTGATAACTCAAAATAATGCTTCAAAAGTGTTTAAATATGCTTAAAAAAGGCTTAGGATTCACTAATTTCAAACTGAAAAAAATAATATAATACTTAGAGTTTACCCCGTATTTTTGGATATATGCTGTTTCAGAGAATTTATCTTTATTAAAAAAAAACTTCATTCATTTTTCAACTTTTATAACTTTATGGGTATTCAACGATTTAGTCTTGTTATTTTATTCATAAAGACAAATACTACTAAACTCATACGAACTGTTTGCTTTCGAACTTAAAGAACAGCGTTAATAAAAAATATTACTCAACGGTGAAGAATATCATAAAGGTATTATACTAGAGTAGTGGACCCAGCATAAAATTTGTCAATCGAAAAAAGAGAGAAATTAAATTAGGCTACCTAGCTGACTCTCTTTTTTATCTTTCCTCCCTTATTATTCGTTGGACACTCGCACAGGCGTGGCTATGACTCCCCTACTCTATGTATAAATACTCAATGAGAAAACTGCATAGTCATCCCCCTGCCCTTATACCACTCTAAGTGGACTCTGCACATGTTATAAACATGTTTTGGATGCGTTTTTACGACCGGCCGCCTGCCTGACGTCAACTTACCTTAGTCGTATTTTACGACACCTAGGTAAGTAAGAGCGTGGTCTATTCTACTAAACCGGATACCACACGGTGGGTCAACTTATCTTAGTCGCCTTTTACGACACTTCGGTAAGAAATGAGGTTGGTCTATTCTACTTAGTCGGATACCACACGGCGGGTTGACTTACCATAGTCGCCTTTTACGACACCTCGGTAAGAAATGAGGGTGGTACTATTCTATTCAGCCGGATACCACACGGCTTAATGAGAAAACTGCATAATATTTTATAAAATTTCCAGCATGTTTTACTTTCGACTATATTCAGATAATTTATTTTTTGCTACCTTTATGCCTATTGTATAGCCATAAGCCAAGTAGAAAATATAGAATATATGTCTTCTTAACATATATTTTTTTAAGTAATAAAAGCAGAAAATCTGTGATTTATACAATATTGATACAATTTATGCAGGTTTTTAAAACGAGTATCAGTAAATGTGAGTATTTAATCACATATTTAATGTAACTAAATAGGAAATTACCAAAACAAGCCTTATCTTTAGTTATATCAATGAACAATATCTTACGTCCCACTTTGTCAGCAGATAATATTTTATCTACCGCATTGTGTACTTTACGATATTATTTACGTTTTCCAATTAGAACGAAAATAATCAAATTATTTTGTCCAAAAAAATGTATAAAGATAAATATATCAATAGACGTTCATTATATTTTTTTATTTATTGCACAATGTATTTAAAAAACCTGTATTTTAAATATACTTAGTAGATGCTATAGGTATTATTTAATTTATATTACCAATGTATTTTGTAGCATAAAGTTTAAGTGATCCCGAATGTAACTTAATTTTAATATTGCGTGACGATGTCGAGAATATGAAGTATAAAAAGCTATTTATAAATATCAATATGGTTATTGTAATATCTCAATATAATAAATTTCTTTTATATAGTACAGATAATATACAAAATTAGTTATCCAACGATTTAACAGAAGTTGAAGAGATAATTAGACATACAAACTACAAAAATAAAGTAAAGGTGAATACACACCATTCAATTTACGAAAGATGTTACCCCATCTGTTGTAGAAATATTAATTTTCAGGTTTTAATTAAATGCGTTCCGGTTCCATGTAAGATCTAATTAATCTATCGAGGAAGTAAAATTATTACAATTACAGTTTTAATTATACTGAAGTTATTTCACAATGTTTGATTGTCGCTATGCACGTCCTTGGCCACAGATA
This sequence comes from Morpho achilles, assembly GCA_947086495.1. Lineage (NCBI taxonomy): Eukaryota > Metazoa > Arthropoda > Insecta > Lepidoptera > Nymphalidae > Morpho > Morpho achilles. Next base: position 9,463,141 of record CAMTZB010000019.1, on the reverse strand, counting down.
ATCACTGATTAATATATTAAGTTTTTATTGTAAATCACTTAGATTTGAATCGTGTTATATCGAAAGCGATAAGTTGAAGCTGTATGTGACGACACGCTAGACACACGTGCGGACCGCGCGGGAAGACTGCGTGGCGATCGGCGGTCGTGGCGCGCGCTTCGGAGGGGCGCCTTTAGTTTCCGCGGCAGCCGAGCCACGCCGAGAGCGCTGGAGTAGCCCCGACACCGACGTTAGAAGCCTCTAAAACCGGCGCACTCAAATCTGTACACCAATCTTGCGAACGGCAGGTTCCTGGTGCCATGCTCAAAACCGAATTAACAAACCGTTAATCTTAAAATTAAGAAATGCAAGCACCACTTAACATGATTATATACCAAAATGATGGAAAATATATCAAATAAAATATGAAATGACTACATTATTATTTAGCATAATATATTTGATTGCTAAGCATCTTGTATTATTTTATAAATACAAAAAAATTATAATATGAGTAATAATACTACACAGGTTATTAATTCACTGTACGGAAAAGACACTCGTTTTTGAAATATCGAAAGCTCATAAGGTTTGATACAAAGTCTATGCATTTATGTCATAGAGTTGTCCCATAGACAGACTTCTTGTTAATTGTAGAGTTCAAGAAAATAACAAATTGTCTTATGTTAAAACAAATTAACATTAATAACACCCACTATAACACACAGAATATGGTTTCTTAACGTGACGTATACATATCTATCAAACGTTGTTTTTACCTGTTGTTTCCTTCGCTGCACTGTCAAAATACCTTCAACTATGGACTAGGTATACCGGTTTTTAATTAAGTGAAAACATTTTTTTTATATATTTACTTTACATAAACTTCAATTGTATCATATTTTATGAATATTGCTCCAGCGAATCAGGCGTGAAAGTGAAACAGACCGACAGATAGACAGCTTTCGCATTTATGATATTAATACGGGTAGAGATTTCATAAAACTATTAAATACCCACTTACATTTTCCTATTAATGAATATTAATATTATAAATGTGAAACTTTGTCTTTCTGACTGTTACGATCTCACGGCGAATCCGCCGAACCAATATCGAAAATCTGGCCACACGTTGCTGTAGCACATTCTGGGCTCGAAACAGAACCTAACAGTTTAAAAAAAAAATGTTACGATCGCCACCCAACTTTACAGTCCACTGGGTCATTCTAAAGAATGTTTAAAAATTTCATTAAAATCGGTCTAGCCGTTTCGAAATCTATAAAGGTCATGCAGGCAAATATTCATTTTTTAATATAACAAGATTAAAAATGTAAGTTCACTGCATAAGGTATATCCTTGAGGATGGACGACCGTGTGTGTATTTGTCCCATATATTTATTATTATTTTATAAAAAAGGTAATAGGAAATAGTATAAAACTGTCAGTAAAATGTTCTAAGCAGTAAATTAGTTATAAATCGTTTGCATTGTAATCATGCTATAAGCAAGAGCTTATTGCTCTTCCAAAATTTAGCAGTTTTTTTTTAAATTTCTTATTTTTCTAAAACTACATGTCTATTCCCATGAGTTATTTTCCAATTGAGTTTTTATCGTTATTATAAGGAAGCATTTTGTTTTTAGGAGATTGCTGTTTTGCCGTAATTCAGCTAATAATCTGTGAAGTTGTTTGGGAAAATGTTCTTCTTCTTCTTTGTCAACCGATGGACGTCCACTGCTGGACATAGGTCTCTTCATGGGATCTCCATACCACACGATCTTGTGCCGCTTGGACCCAGCGGCTCCCCACTACCTTTTTAAGGTCGTCAGTCCATCTCGTGGGGGGTCTACCGACACTGCGTTTTCCGGTGCGGGGTCGCCATTCCAACACCTTGAGACCCCAACGTCCATCGGTTCTACGCACTATGTGCCCCGCCCATCGCCACTTCAGCTTCGCGACCCGCTGAGCTATGTCGGTAACTCTGGTTCTTCTACGGATCTCCTCATTTCTGATTTGATCACGTAGAGATACTCCGATCATAGCTCGCTCCATCGCCCGCTGAGCGACTCTGAGCCTTCTTATGAGGCCCATAGTTAGCGACCACGTTTCAGATCCGTAGGTCATCACTGGCAACACGCACTGTTCGAAGATTTTGGTCTTCAAGCACTGAGGTATTTCGTCCAAAATACCTCAGGGAAAATGTTATTTGTGTACAATTCGATATGATTTTTTTGTTTCACTATTTTCATTAATTCAATTTTCTTTAATACTTATTAGTTTAATTCGTTGTAATCCAATAACGGAATGTAATTGAAAAAAACTTCACCAAGTATCAACAGTAATTTCGATAATTTACAGGCAGGCACCAGATAGGAGATAAGTCCGTTTTTAGCTTTGCCATTACGGCAGTTTAAAAACAATAAAAAAGGGGCTGATACAGAAAACCTACTATACTAAGAATATGTGGATATAGCTATTCCTCGACGCTGAACAAGACAATAATGACTAAATCTATCTAGTAATAAGATTTATATTTTAAAAAGAGCAACCGCCGAGATTCTTGCTGGCTCTTCTCGTTAGGAATAGCTTTCCGGACCAGCAATAGAGTTGACGATTCAAAAGCACTTGTTTACAAGTTTTTCTTCAATAAAGAATATTTGAATTTGGTATGCAATTATCAGAATTGGAATTTAGAAATACGCAAAACAAATGTCCATTTTTAGTACAATATTAATATAATCACAAACACAAGCAGAATTTAAACCCCTACTGAATACTACATTAGTACAACATTTTTCGTTTTAATGTAGATATCTTTAAATCTTATATATAAAATTCTCATGTCAAAATGTTAGTTACCATATTCCTCCGAAACGTGTAGACCGATTTTTATGAAATTTTATTGGCATATTTAGAAGGTCTGAGAAACTGATACTATTTTTCATACCCCCAATGATAAGGGTTGTCTACTCCTAACATATTTATTTTATTTTTTGGAAATAATTTTTTATTTCTTTATTATATACACTAGAAATTCCCCAGAAATAATTTATATGGCAAAACAACGTTTGCCGGATCCGCTCGTCTCTATATATAAAAATTAATTTATTTTCCTTGGTCCATTGCTATACGCGTGAATGTGTGGAACAATTTCGCTAATTCTTTTTGTTGACTTAATAAATCTCAGAAGATTGTTATGGAAGAAAAAAAAAGTTAACGGAACATTAGAAAATAAAAAAAAACTCGATTTTCGTTTACAATTCACTACATATTTCTACATAGTCTACATATTCATCATCATTCATACAAGTCTACATATTCATCTCGCTCTTAATGCCTATTAATTTATTAACGGGATCTTATTTTATAAAATTTGGTATATTTCAAGACTTTGTTATCAAATAAGTAAATATAGACTACGGAAACCTCCGCGATGGTATATGTCTATCTCTTATGGATAACCCATAATAGCATTTTTTGTAATTTACTTTTTACGAAAAATAATTTCTTAATTTCCAAGCATTTTTAAACAATACAGCATTAATCATTATTCAATTAAGTACCTTAAATATATTGTTAATTTAATATAGATCAATATGGCTGTTTAAAGCATGTAATTAAAATAAACATTTTAGAAGAAATTACAGATTTAAAATGCAGGGGCATAGCGATTTTGTTTTACTCCAAATTTAACGCGTGCGGGCCCCGGGCAGTAATGAATAAATCCAAACTACTGGAACGATTTCAATCATTTTTTTTCACTGAGTGAAATTGGCTATATATTTTTTGCCCGTGCGAAGCCGGAGCGGGTCGTTAGTTTTAATATATAAAAATATTAAATATTACATTTTATAATAAGTGTCTCGCAAAGTCATTTGATAAATTATCTAAATATTTTATATTAAATATTACTCACTATGTTTTGTTTGTCAATGAACTGGCAAAATATTACGTAATAACTGTCACATATCTTGCACAATAGTAAAATATGTAATTAAATTCTTGATAAAGGCATTAGAAAAGACATAAAAAATTTTGAACAAGGAAACATTTAATCCGTGACTAAATTAAGATAAATTAATGCTTAAATGTTACTAGTCTAACAAAATTGTAAATTAGCCTGTTTATTTTGGGCCAACAGTATATAGTCAAGGTTAGCTTGTCTTATTTTCAAATGTACCTTCTATGAGTGTGGTTAAGATGTTCAATTCTTATATCTAAGTAAAATTAACGATATTGTTCCGAAATCACCTTTAACTTACTTAATTTTCACTTATATTTTATTTACTTACAAATATTGGTACTTTTATGTTTTAAATACTACGTATTCAAATATTTTTTTCTAAATTTTAGCAAATTTACGTATTGCTTATAATATATGTATTACTAAAATATTACAACAAATCAATCAAATCAAATCATTCATTTTGCATGAAACACGGAAGATTACAGTTGGAGAAATCAAGAAATACAGCGCTACATGTTTTGCTAATAATTAGCATACAAAATTTAAAATTTAGATTCATTTACATTGCGATTAATATGAAATAAATAATTTACAACTAGCTTCTTACCTTGTACAAATTGTAGATTTTATAGGACCTATCACGATCCTCCGTAGCGATTTGAGTAGATTCCATGGTAACTCATAAATAACCAATACCACTGAATCCTGAGGTAAAGAGTTCATTTACTAACTCTTTTTTCTATCAAATATTTAAATGTTAGCCTTTTGGGTAAGGATATATATTATGTGTAAATGTTATGCGTCTGTTAAAGTTGTTACAACCGTAGCTAAATTATTTTATTTACCTAATAGAAAAATAATTAAAATAATTGGTTTAATAAAATAAATTGCAAGATAAACAAATTATTTAAAAACTGTACGGATTAAAAAAAGTTAAAAAAAAAATCTAACTTAAGTTAAGTTAAAAATAATGAATTAGAAAAAACATGCATAACTTGTGTTGCGGCCGAGGTATATTCAATTGGCGTATAGTAATTACGATATTTATCAATGAACTTGATACGCGTAAGGCGAGGTGTCGTCACCGTCAGCGGGCGAGTGGCGAGCGGCAGTGGTTAGCACGTGGCCGGCACGGGGCACGCGGGCCTGGCGCGACGGGACACTCTTCGGCGACGGAATCCGCGAGGGAGCACCCGCCGGAAACCGAGGTGTACCGGGGCTCCTCGAGTACAGAGAAGTGGCGGCCCGCGGCGCGTCTGCCCCGCGCGCCCCGCACCCTGCAGCCCCCACACCCGCATGCACTCTGAAACCTCCACGCCACCGCTCACCCCGCATTCTATGTTCGCCTTAATCGCGAATTAAGGTTCCAGTAATGTTTTCTGTCGAGTTTAGAGTTTATTTGATGTTGTTTACTTTAATGTCTATAAGCAGATTGAAAAAAAACATCAATATATCCTTAGCATACCTGGTTTACTTATTCATTCGATTTCTTTCAGTATTAATTATAATGGATAATAGAATACGTTCAATTTATAAGAACGATGTATAAAAAGCTTTTCAATTTCGAACGACTTAATTTTCATTAATATTTTTATTAAAGTTTATACGCCGTGTGGTATCCGGCTGAGTAGAATAGACCAACCTCATTTCTTACCGAGGTGTCGTAAAAGGCGACTAAGGTAAGTCGACCCGCCATGTGGTATCCGGTTGAGTAGAATAGACCAACCTCATTTCTTACCGAGGTGTCGTAGAAGGCGACTACGGTAAGTTGACGTCAGGCAGGCGGCCGGTCCTAAAAACGCAGCCAAATCATGTGACAGCATGTTTTTAACATGTTGTGCCGACCCCACTTAGAGCGAGATAAGGGTAGGAAGATGATGAGAATATGTTCAATTTATAAGGACGATGTATAAAAAGCTTTAAATTTCGAACGACTTAATTTTCTTTAATATTTCCATTAAAGTTTAAAAATTACATTTTTTTTATCTCCTAATCAGTATTCAATATGTAGCTACTTGTATTTAGCTATCTATCTACATATTACTTTTATGTTATTTAAAATATGTGTAGGTACATTCAATTTAATATAACGACCGTAAATGGGATCTACGAGTACATATACGTAAATTTATGATAGTCTCTTCAGGTGGACCGGTTTAATTCGATTCAGACAAGGAAAGTACGCCCAGACATAAAATAATTACATTTGCTCTGAACATACTACGACTTGCATCAATTGACTTGTCCTGTTACCTCCCCCTTGTTCATTATACTACTTTATGTTTACAGTAGTTTATAGCTTTTTTTTACATGACTTAAATTATACTAGATAATATTTTTAGTTCCAATTAAATCTATTAACATATTTTTGATTTCAATTTAGATATATATTATTACAATAAATTCACGCAAAAATTTAATATCTACTATACCAACAATTTCCTGAAAAGCTGCCAAAATCCGCAAAGTTTGGGCATAGAAAGTTATTCGAGTTCTTCAGGCAAGTGCGGATGAAATTACATTGAGTTATGAACAACATTTGTAATTTGTTTAATTTCATCTATAATGTGCTCCTTAATATATGTATATTATTAATATAATATAAAATATTATGTATTATTAATGTCTAATTTAGGGTTAGAACGATCAAATGTAATACTAATTAATATTAGTACTGAAGGAGATTTATACGTATTTTAGTTAATAATACGGAAACATTCTGAACTTTACTATTAAATCTATTATAAATTATGTGTATGTAATGTTATGTAATCCGAAAATTTTTCCTTGTATTTTATTTGAATAAAATTGCCATTTTAACGTTCTGCATTTAACTGGAGGAAGTAAGCTTTATAACAAGTCTAGTTAAAAGAGCTTTAAAAAAGCTAATAACAAAATTAGATGTCCCAACTGTTAACCGTTCAGGAGTTTCCTCGTTTGGAGCCAACCCTGGCAGCAGAACCAGATTATGCTTATCATAAACATGCATTTTCATCGAAAGTAGACCAGCATGTAAAACTTTAGCTCAATCGGACACAGGAAAGTGGGTCAAACTTCTCTTGCAAGATTCCATCTTCACATACATACACGGCAAGTTAAATAAAAGCTCTTTTACACACATTATTAAAAAAAAATGTTTGTAGTACAGAATAGCTTGGCTAGAAGAGTAAACTCTGATTTAACATAACTGAACCTATGTTATATATATTTATAACGATGTAGTCGTGGGTATAATTTCGGAATCCCTTATGAAAAGACGCTGGAGTGTAGTTAGTGCGTAATGCATTCAGCATTCTCTGCAATATGAATGTCTCTACAAAACATCGACACCTGCAAACTTTCATTTTTATAGTAATATAGCAAGATAACGCACAACCAAAACTATTAAAACGCAATTGAACTATAAATTTAGTTATAAATTAAATTACAATTCGGTTACCTAAAAGACTGATGATTCTTTGAATTAATATTCAAAAGTTGTACAATAACGGCCTCTTACGTCCACAATTGGGCATAAGACTCCGATTTCCTTTCTGAAAAAAAAGTTCGGAGCTTAGACCCACGACACGGCTCCAATGCGGATTGGTAGAATATGCATGTCCTGAATTCTCTAAAGCAGGTTTTCTCAGGATGTTTTAATAAATCAAATCAAATCATGTTTATACAGTCATTGATGTTACAAGAGTAATCATAACAACACAGAAAAGCGTGTGATAAATTGTAAATAACAAATAAGGCACATAATTTTAATAGAAAAACTCATGTCTAGGCAGACAGCCTAGAAGTTGAACCCGTGACACTCGTGTCACGTGAAGGAATCACACGGTTCGGCTATACCAGCTTTGTATGAAAAGTTGTATGAAGCTTCGTGTTCCCTAATTGGATTTACTTAAAACTTATGTATTGTTCTTGTAGGGTCGCGGGCTCTTATTCTGGGCAGGCACTTGTTTGTTTTCCATATTGAGTTATTCATTTAAAATATAAATATTTACAATTCATCATACGCTACATAGATCTTTCAGACCTATATGTACATTTCAAACCTATATGTATGAAGGGTTTCTGAGGTATTTGCAAATCGTTTTTTTTGATTGATTGATATAAAACATCATATGTATATTAACCGAAGCTTTCTACTACATTCTTAATGCGTAAATACAATATCCAAATCGGATAAGCTGTTTCATAGATCAGCAACCACAAACGCATCAACTTAGAGACAAACAGATAAACATTGTGTTAAGTTCTTATTTGAAGCATAGATGCGCGTCTTGATGTGTGCTATCGGGCTGAGTAGAATAGAACACATTAATTTCTTACCAAGGTGTCATAAAAGGCGACTAAGGTAAGTCGACCCGCTATGTGGTATCCAGTTCAGTAGAATATAGAAAGAGGGTGGCTCTTTCTTACCAAGGTTTCGTAAAATACGATTAAGGTAAGTTGACGTCAGGCAGGCGGCCGGTGGTAAAATACTTAGCCAAATAATGTGACAATCGCTACATATTATAAAACAAAGTCCCTATATTCCTATGTACGCATAAAAATTTAAAACTACGCAACAGATTTTGATGCGGTTTTTTTTTAATAGATAGAGTGATTCCAGAGGAAGGTTTGTACGTATAATAACATTCAATACGGAGTAGAGAAATACTGTAATTTTTGAGGTTTCTGTAAATAATTAAATTTTTTTCCGCTTACATTGCAAACGCAGGCTAAACCCTACGAGATTTATCAAAATAATGTATTAAGTATTTGTACACCTTGAAAAGGTCTACAGAAAAGTCCGGGATGGTATATGTCTATCTCTTATGGATAAACCACTATAGCATTTTTTGTCATTTACTTTTTACGAAAAATAATGCCTTATGTTCAAAGAATTTTTTATACAATACAGCATTAATCCTTATCCAATTAAGTACCTTAAATAAATAGTTGATTTAATATAGATCAATATGGCCGTTTACAGCATGTAATTTAAGCGAACATTTTTGGAGATATTACAGATTTAAAATGCCGTGAGGACGCCGCGCTTCGCCCTATAACAATTCGACTTTAGCAGTTATGTCGCTCTTTCAAGAGTTTGTTTAAATACATTCTGTAATTAATTGTAAAAATAAAATACATAGGGAAAATGTAAAAGTAAATTAGTAAAAATGTACTATACGAATTTAGATATTCCAAAGATAGCAGGAAATCTTCTTGGTATAGGGAAAGGAAATTGTTTTTCTCCAAATTTAACGCGTGCGGGCCACGGGCAGTAATGAATAAATCAAAACTACTCGATCGATTTTAATCATTTTTTTTACACTGACTGACATGGGATATATATTTTATACCCGTGCGAAGCAGGGGCAGGCCGCTAGTTTATTTATAACATATTGTATAACATAGCGTGTCTTGATATAGAAAAACTATATTGATAGTATGTATATAGTTATCAGATATTGAATAAAGAATGATTATTTGCTAGAAAGTTGAAAGCTCTTGATTTTCTTTTATAGACTACCTTAATTTGGAAATATAAGACTCGTTAATTACATTATATCGTATACGTAGTTCTATATCACTTTATGTATAACATAGGATTTATTCATTTATTCATAATTTAACTGCCCTTATACCGTAAGTGGGGTCGGCACAACTAATGTTGAGGGTAATGTTTAAGAATATAAATTTGCATTTGTATTTGATGTACAACAATCAGAACTGTCTTTGTTCGCTGGCATGATATAAATAAATACTAAAGACAGTAGAGAAGCTTTTAAAATATAAGACAGACTTATATAATACTAGTTATATCCCGTGGTTCCACCCGCGTACATACCAATCTCATATCAGTGGAAAGTCTACTAAGTCGGACTATAGATTTATTTTTGTTAAATATATCATCAATAGTTTCCGCAGCCCATGCGATTACAGATTATGACTAATTTTTTACACCTTATTACATTTTTATTACGGATTCCTATTTTTTAATGTTATATAACATATGTTGCTCAGAAAAGATGCAGCTTTCCAATGGTGAAAGAATTTTTGAAATCGGTCCAATAGTTTTTGTTTGAAAACATTACAAACATACATACAAATTTTTCCTCTTAATAAAATTAGTATTTAATAGTATAGACTAGCTGAGCCCGCGGCTTCACCCGCGTTGTAAACGGTATGACACAAAGTTTATTCCGCGTAAATTCTGACCTAACGGGAATACTAAGATAAAAAGTTATCTATGTTTTGTATCACAACCTCCTCTATCTTACAATTCCTATTAAAATCGGTTTAGTGATTCCGGAGAAAATATTATCAATATAAACCTCCCTCAAAGTTGCTCTATCATTTAGTAGATACGTCCGTTTTATGGCGAACAGCATTTTTATTATAACAGTATAATCGATTGTGTACGTCTTTGCATAGTGAAATTGTATTCGGTATCCTGAAAAAGCTCCAAATTGTAGTAAATTGTGTAGTGGTGGTAAATTATTTCTTTGCTTGGCTAGAATTGTATTGTTTCCCTGTAGCAAGAACTTGCATAATCGTTTACTTGGGATGACCCTGAGTATATTTTGCTTCTTTCGACTTTATCCTTTATACCAGGGGTCTTCAACCTGGGTTCCGTGGAACCCTTGTGTTCCTAGTAACGTAACAATGTATAAAAAGAACTTTCTTTCTTATATGTATTTCTTATTGTATTTTAAATAATAAAAGATGAGAAGTACGAGACTAAGTTGGTAAGGTCATGTAATGAGGGATGAAAATCATGTGACCAAAAGAGTTTTAAATATAAATGTGGATGGATGTATGGCTAGGGAGAAGCCGAAAAAAGAGGAATGGATGGATTGTGTGAAAAATGATATGCATGTTAAAGGAGTGGCACCAGAGTCGACGAATGATAGAGGAGAATGGAAGAAGAAGACATATTGTGCCGACCCCACTTATAGTGGGATAACGGTATTAAAATTGAATAATAATTTGTGTATATAAAACTTTGACAAACTATTTTCTCTATGAGGTTCAAGAGGAGAAACTTAAGTTTCCTTTACGATAATCATGGGCTCGAAGGGTTCCTAGAAGTATAAACAGACCTATCCTTTATACAATACACAAATATATTCATTAAATTAATTAAATTAAAATTGCGTGGACATTTTGATCGTGCTTGTACAGGTGAAAGCTGGTGTAAGCAAATGCTGCAAAGCAAATACCCAATTTTAATATTGGCGATGAGGTTGTATGGTAATAATAATTACGATCATAAAAACCTGAGGGTGTGTATATTAGCTATCAAGCATTTCTTGAGATCTTGAAGGGAATCGCTCTTCTTCTTAAAAGTCATCAGTCCCATGGTAGTTAACTATCAATACGAGTCTGCCAAATATTAGTAAGCTATGATAGCCTAGCGGTAAAACTGTGCGACTATTTCAAGTGTGTCAACCAACCCAAACGCCAATGTGTTTTGCTGATAGAAGCTATGTTAGACACATAACTTTGCAATTGATTATTGCAATTAATTATACGCTTTGAACAAGTGCAAGAAAACATCTTGCGGAAACTTGCATATTTCTTGAGAATTCTGAGGATATTTAACATACCAATCCGCATTGGAGCAGCGTGATGGATCTTAGCTCCATAGCTTCTCACCAAAAACAGAGGGAGGAGTTCTATACCCAGCTGTGGGCCAGTAACAGGCCGTTACGTACAATCTGCTTGTTCTGCAATGTTCTGAAATGCTACAAGTCTAGTTCTGCCTATCATTGCGAACAATGGTTTACAATGATAGGCAGAACTAGACCTAAACTAATAATAGTAGCTTAAGAAGAGACCATTTAGGACTTGCATAACATAGCAAAACTTACCATCCTTTGATTACCATAATCAATAAAAGCAGTCGGACTTTTTTGCAATACGTACCGGTTGGTTGAGCGTGGTATTGCTATCTCAGGGCACAGGTTGTTTCGAGTGGGTCGGTCTATTTGTGGTGACAGCAGAAGCGTGGGTGCCGCGTGTAGCTGGAGTGGCAATGACCTTGACACTAAGCGAGTGGCCTTGGGTAGCACGTGGCGGCTGACACCCGCTGTCTGTTGTCGGAACGCCGCCGCCTTTCCCAGGGGAGCCTGTTGTGGATATGCCTTGGTACCGCAATAGTAATTTTCTAGTTTTTTTTATTATTGCAGAATAGGCGAGTGCTTGACTGCAATCATGCCTGATCGTAACCGATAATGCAACCTTAGATAGAGCGCGCTTACCTAGAAGATGCAGTTTCATATTCAGTAGTATTGTTAATTATTGAAATCTTTAATTGACATCACGAATAATATACAATTAAAAATATATTATTAAATAATCTGATAATTTTTCTAAATTACTTTTCTAATATTTCTTGTTTTATTGGTAAAAATGGGATTTTACTTTATGATTTGATTGTTGATAGTAAAATATTATCAATTATAATTTGTAATAATAATAGGCTTGATGTTACAAAAAAGCAACCAAGCATAACACAAAAAATATAAAATCAAACAAATAAAAACATTTGGGAGATTGAGAAAATCCGTAATAAAAATTTGATGTACCTACAATTTCTGTAATTCTTTTAAACAATCACGTAACGGCTGTTATAATTTGTTTTTTTTTAAATTGATGTATTTAGAACAATGGTGTAGGTAACTTTCGTAACATTGAAGCTTATATGCTAAGCCAAAATAAAATATAGCATAAAAATCCTCGTACTTCCTTGGAGAACAGTGAAACATTTGCACATGTATTGTATTGTACATTTTGAGGGTATTTTAATGCTGAAGTCGTTACCATCGAATACGCCGTGTGGTATCCGGCTAAATAGTCGTAATAGTACCACCCTCATTTCTTACCGAGGTGTCGTAAAAGGCAACTAAGGTAAGTCGACCCGCCGTGTGGTATCCGGCTGAGTAGAAAAGACCAACCTCTTTCTTACCTCAGTCGTAAAATACGACTGAGGTAAGTTGACGTCAGGCAGGCGGCCGGTCGTAAAAACGCAGCCAAATCATGTGACAGCATGTTTCCGACCCCATTTAGAGTGGGATAAGGGCAGGAATATGATAATGATTTTAAGGGTATTTTAACGCTGAAGTTGCTGCGATGGAATCCGCAGGCAAAACTAGTATAAAATATAAAATATTCGCAAAGGTATGTCCATATGTTGCCATAGTGTGAATGGGTGCGATTCAGCGTCGGCGACGTGCGGCGTGTCGAGTGCGGTCGCCGCGGGGCGCGCGGTAGCCCCCGCCCGATACGTTTACGAGCCGACACTAACTTTAAGTGACCCCGCCATCAGCCCGGCAGCCCGAGAGCCCGCCTGCACTCGTGCGCCACTACCATGTTTATATTGTCTCAATGAAAACAGTATTTGCAAAATGTAAACATTTGCTAACGATTGGTAACGATTTGTCGAAACAGGTTATAGAAAAGTAATAATTATATTACTTTGCTATAAATCGCCATAAAGCAAATAGAAAATATATAAGTAAGTAAGTAGCGGCCTGTTACTATCCCACTGCTGAGGATAGGGCTCTTCTCTCCGTTTTTGGAGAGAAGTTTTGGAGCTAATACCTACCACGCTGCTCCAATGGGGATTGGTAGGTTATGCATATCCCCAGAATACTCTAGAGATAAGCAGGTTTCCTCACGTTGTTTTCCTTCACCGAAAAGCATGTGATAAATTGCATTTATCAATCAATTAGACACATAAGTTTTAACAGAAAAACCTCATAAGTTTTGAACCTGTGACCTCCTCGAAAGAGTCGCACGGTGTTACCGCTGGGTTACCACATAAAAAAATACACAATTCATAGAAAAATTCGGAGAAAAAAAATTTGAAAATAGAAAATATATATTATACTAAATATAGAGTGAACTGTCTGTTCTCATGCCTGATACATGCAACATTCGTAAAAACGTACGTACTACTCCACCACCAGTCACAACATCACAAAACAATACACAGAACACTTTAATTATCACACACTCTTTTCGCTCCGTAACCGAAGCATCATCAGGAGATAAATTCCACGAAATCTAAACAAAGAAACGCCTAATAATATAAATTATTTACAAACGGGTTATATTATCTAAAGTTTGATTTTAAAAGCCTTCATTTAACTTCCCGTGTATGTATGTGAAGGTGGAATCTTGCAAGTTAAATTCGACTCACTTCACGGCGTCCAGTTCTGATCACAATGCCTGCTTATGGTAAGATGACCTAATGCTGCTGTCAGGATACAGCTACAGCTGAGGAAACTTCTCAACAGTTATCAGTAGAGACATAAAATTTTGTTAAACGCACTTTAACTTAACTAGTTTTAATGATTAGGACGATTTGAAATATCAAATACGACCGATGTTCCACTCGAATAATTACCAAAATAACATATAATATTGTGTTGCAAGAGTATTCATTCAGCAATTCGAAGGCAAACGAGCTTATCAACTGTCAAAGAATGCGTGTGGCACTCGGCAGGCGAAAGCAACACGCTGTGAGTTCGGTAGAGTAAGGCGTGTAGAATGAATGAACGCGCCAACTCGCTTTTTATCGCTACTTTGTTGAATGCGGGGATTTGCCTTAACACCTGTAATTTGCTTTTATAGTAGTCAATCATGTAAATAAACGTTTTGTATTACAAGAAAATATACACGATAAGTACATGGATGAAATCAAAGAATACGGTACCTGGTATATTTAAAATAAGCTTTTAAGATATAATATTACTCTGATACAACACCATCATTCATTCCCCTGCCTTTATTCCATTTCTAGTGGGTACAACGTTTTAAACATATTGTTACATGTTTTGGCTAGTTATTTTACGACCGGCCGCCTGCCTGACGTCAACATACCTTAGTCGAATTTTACGACACCTCGGTAAGAAAGAGGGTGGTCTATTGTACTCAACTGTAAGGTAAGTAAGGTAAGTTTACCCTCCACACGGAGGGTAAACTTACCTTAGTCGCCTTTTACAAAACATCGGTAAGAAATGAGGGTGGTCGGCCCGTTTAATCAGCCGGATACCACACGGCGGTATAAAATGCTTCAATAACTAACGTATTTAGGTTGATAAAATTTAATATTGCATCCAATATATAGTTACCCAATTAATTTACTGTATGTGAGACTCTTCTTAGAAGTTAGAATTGGTGTAGTATCTCACCGCGGACTGTATACTAAGAAGGAAGAGGAAATTCAAGGAGACGCCAATGAGCTTTTCAGTTATACACCGTTACAATAGCATAACATAAAAATGTATGAAACGATAGAAATATCAAAATAAAATCTTGTAGTTTGCGTACAATTTACTTTAGTCATTATCTTCCTGCTCTTATCCCACTCTAAGTGGGGTCGGCACAACATGTTATAAACATGCTGTCACATGATTTGGCAGCGTTTTTACGACCGGCCGCCTGCCTGCCATCAACTTACCTCAGTCGTATTTTACGACACCTCCGTAACCTCCGTACTATTCTGTTCAGCCGAATACCACACGGCGTTAAAATATACTTTAGTATTAAAGATAAAGAAGAGAGATCTGTTTTATTTTTTTTATAAAGGAAGAATAGCTAGTCTATACGAAATTTTTATATACACTTATACACATTATATACACGCAATTTTTATTTTATATATAGATAAATCTTGTGATAGAAATTTATATAAAAAGAGGTTCAAGTAAGTAAGAGTCCTCTTGTTGGTTGATCATGGTGTTCTACGACGGTGATTTTAAAGGGTACAAGTGTTGTAAAACACACACCCGTTATCAAACCATCGGTTGAGTAATAGAAAACTACAACCGGCGGACAACATAAAACATTGTACTTCTCTACGTTGAACAGATTCTATATGCGTGTGTGAAGTCACTATTACGTTTTATGCTTTTTGTGGAATGGCAGTTTGTCGAATAAATCCTTCCTATGACATATACTGAAATACATAAATATGTAGTTTCGATATGTACCAATAAAGAAAATACATTTATAAAGTAGAAAGAAAAGAAGAAAAAAGAAAGATGAGAAGAAGAAACAACATCGAGAAAGATTGAAGATAACTTTTTGTTTCTTAAACTAATTGTATGCCGTAAAGGCAAATCCGTTTACAGCTGCTTTGTTAAAAATGCAGCACCTTCATTCTTCATTGACGGGGTGTTTCGAGGAATTACCACTTTGTGAAGTCTGCTGATAACATTAAGTTGAGAGGCTGTGGAGAACATTCCCAATAGCGGCCTTAGATTGTTGCGCGTTTAGTACGAGTACAATAAGGATGTCATTGCGAATCCCTAGACAAAGCTGCATCAAATTTTCCAGAAAATATGGGAAAATGCTTATTGGAAATAACTTCGTATGAGTAGTACAAGTTTATTTGGTATATTTAGTCACATTAGTTTGTGAATTTTGGCCTTTGTGGTAGATCTAATCAAAAAACCTACTACGGCGGAGATAATGTGAACTGCTAGATTCGTTTAATACATGTTGGCTAGAAAAAGGCGGTGGTTCCATTAATAAAATCTTAAATGTTCATTGGGAAAGAGATTTAGAGCTTCCACTACAGATTTCTATTAGGTGATCGTAATATTAATTCTGTATATAATACTCACTCAGTTGGTTAATGAACTTATGACACTATAGCTAATCGAGTTTTCTATCTTGGAGATATAATCCCGTATACTTTATATCTTCCAAAATGGAGCAGCCGGCAGGGAGGGCAAAGAAAATTAATACAGATAAGGGGATGATTTGGTAGATGCGAGAACTAAAAAATTCACTGCAATAATTAATATTAATCGAAATTTAAAAAAAGAATAATTAATGGTCAATAAAAAAGCATATAGATTGATTAAATTTTCAGTTAAACAAATGAGACATAACATACACTAAATTAATTATAATTTTGACCAAATTCACTGACACCCCAGGATATAATCCTAGGTATACCCACGTTGAACTAGGCCATAAACTACGGTTCAGATATAACATGCAGATGTTACATTAGAATTGCAATTTATGACCTTTGACTATAATAACTCCTTTTATTTAATTTTTCATCATCAATGTCGCAATGTCTACTTATCTGATTGCAGCAATTACTTATATCATAAAATCCACAGCCACACACACATATTATACATATGAAAATGGTTAAAACAAAAAAGGCACAAACAATAACAAATTATGTGGTCATAGAGAATACACATCAGCTAGGATTGTCAGATTCTAACAAAGTTTAGTTATATTGGAAATGGACTTTGAGAAACCATAAGCAATTCCAAAAACTCTAGAAATAGAGAGTCTATAGAATTATGTAAATTTGTCTAGCGAAGTATTATATTAGAAATTACACTGTAAATTTAGTATGCTGGACATTCTATAATCAAATCAAATCAAAATAATCTTTACTCAAATAAGCTCTTTCAAGCACTTTTGAATCGTCTAGGATCATTATGATAATTGAAGCTACAACTGTTTCGGAATGTTGTTCTTACCGAGAAGAACCAGAAAGAAACTCGTCAATCTTACAAACATTTTCAATTTTACATTATTAAACCGCAGTCCTGTATGAAGCTGAAAGGATTTTCAAATCCAGGCATTTTTAATACATAGATACATCCACAAATTTTAACGACAAAGTAATTAATTAGTATTTAAATTGCTTAGCTATTTGATAAATTGCCTTACAAAACTTACTGTAGCTAGATAGTTACCAAAATAACCTACATTTTTCGTACATTTGAAAGAATTTTCGTATTATCGTTATGTTAAAATTGCTTATAAAAATAGTTTTGAAATTGTAAAAGTTATCATATTTCTTTTTTCCGTGGACTGGCAGTGGGAAATTGTGATCTTTGCAATGCGATTGAGTTAAATGTTATTCTCAGCGACGTCGAGCGCTTTCAATTTAATTATATGAGGGCATAATAGCGATGACAGTATAGCTGGTAGGGATAGACTAGATACTCGGATAAATAAAATGTAGGACTTTTTTCATAACAGTGCTATGAAATCTTTTCAATTCTAGAAATTTTATGGAAACGTTGAGTTTCTGGTAATTTAAAGTAGTGATAAGCATTAAATTCACTACATTTGTCCTTGTACGTCGTTATAATGTTATTCATATAAATCTAAACACCATATAGATAATGTAATAAAATAAAATTGCGATGCGAATTCGTGAGAAAATTTAAATAAATGACTTTTCTGTTTGCACATAAAAAGAAATATATTGCGGCACAATGAATGTTGGGGGGTAGTGGGTTGTGGGGACAGTCGTGAGGCGGACGAGAGACGGTGCCGGGAAGGGGTCGGGGTCCGCGGGGTGCCGGGGGTGACCCACTTTAACGGGACAAGTAATATTACTTTTTACTTTTAGGTAACTATTTCATATTTTTATAGTGATAATAATAATTGTAAACTTACAAATCTTTCAATTATTTATATATATAAATATGATTCTCTATTTACCTTGGACATTATATCGTTCAAGCCTAAGCGGATGGAACAATCTCGCTAATTACCGTGAGGAGGAGATTGTTATGTAAGATAAAATATTGTAACTTTTTTTATTATTATTACAATAAAACTAGTGTTAATTCCACAACTTCATATAAACCCTGCGTGATTTTCGAAAGGTATATTATCCTATCATCTACCTGTATATCTCATTGCCAAAATACTTATTAATTAACTTTTCAGTGCGGGTTGTACCGCGGGGCGCACCTAGAAATACAATTTAAGGTAATAGTCGCTCACGCTTGTCTATATCTCGTCAGCATTAAAGACTAATTTTTTTGAGCTGTGTCTTGAATACGTCAATACACATTAACGTATTCTAGAGTTGAGTTTTAATTCTTAATAATTATGTAATTGCTGCGGAAACTATTTTGTAAACCGGGAATCTAAAACTGAAATGTTTCGTTATTTTTATATCTTTTTAAATAAGTTAGTTGTCCTTTTTTTTACTATGAATTGAATACTTAAGCTTTCAGCGTATTATAAAAAATATATACAAACATTTTGAATGAATGCAATTGGTCTAAATTTTCAAGAGAATTTACAGACTCACGGCTATATCACATTTTTATAGAAGGTTTAAAGAGGAGGTTTATGGTTTTGAGAAGCCCAGTTTGATATTTTGTATCAAGGAAGTGTTATATTACAAACTTAGGTTATCAATAATAATTATTATTTGTGATGTTTTAATATTTTATATTGGCGTATTTCATGTTAACAGAATAATTTATAGGATTTTTAGTCTATGGAAGATGGGGGATGGGAGACCCAAATAGATAAATAACGTATCTATTTAAAGGCCAAATTAATCTATATATAAGATATAACGCTGAAAATTTTGTTTGTTTGAACGCGCTAATCTCAGAAACTACTGGACCGATTTGAAAAATTCTTTGAATGTAAGATAGTCCATTTATCAGGAAAGGCTATAGGCTATATAACATTATGTTAAGACGATATTAGATTCCTATTGGAAAAGAGCAGCAGTAAAAAATATTACGAAAACGGCAAAACTTAAAGCTTTCCTTGCGTGAATGTAATGTAATCCAGTGCAGTGACAATTACATTAATTTATATAGCAAACAATTATATATACAGCACCAAATGTTTACAATTATATCATATAATTGTAAACATTTGGTAATGAATAATTGTAAAAGTACTATGTATTGATATTTAAAATTTATACAGGTTTGAAGTCGTTAAACATTTTTGAATGCAGTTATCAATAATGGAGATCTTGAAAGTAGAATAAAAAAGAGGAGGTAATGTAAAGGTATTTTAAAAGCGATAATTGGCTTGATGGGTACTATGATAGGAAAATGTTCTATTGAGAAACTATTTTATGTATTGTACTTTCTACTGCTGTTAGCGTTAAGTTACTTCAACACTAATTTTCAAAACAGTGTTATATGACATTATTATATAGCTGAAAAATATAATATTTTAGAAATATTGAAGTTATTTCAGAAAATAGTCATCATTCTCCTGCCCTTATACCACTATAAGCGGGGTCAGTAAACATGTTTTAAAAATCTTACATGTTTTAGCTAGATATTTTACGACCAGACGCCTGCTTGATGGCTTGACCTTAATCGCCTTTCAGGACACCTCGGTAAGAAATGAGGGTGGATTATTCTACTCAGCCGGATATCACACGGCGGTATTTTAGGGGAAATAGTAGGTAGTAATAAAATTCATTCATGTAAGGAAACGGAATAAGTTTTTTTTGTCTTTACTTTTGTGCGATACTTCGATATTCATGAGTAACACTATCGATACTTTCTATTCGATACCGTGTCCTTGCATTCATGTACATGGTTAACATAGCTGAGGTTTAATAGGACAATAAACAGTATGTTTGGCAAAATATATTTACTAGATTTATAGCTAATTTGTAGTGCTTAATAAAACTCATGGATTTTCTAATAAAATAATATAAATATGGAAGGATATATATTTTAGGATATCTGTTCGGAATTGTTAAAATTATGAAATTAGGAAAAAAAATTACAATAACCTTAAAACTACACATGTTAATTATGAACATGAATGTTTTGTATTACATTAGTTTTGCATTACTAGCCGTGTCGTATCCGGCTAAGTAGAATAGTACCACCCTCATTTCTTACCGAGGTGTCGTAAAGGGCGACTAAGGTAAGCCGACCCGCCGTGTGGTATCCGGCTGAGTATAATAGACCACCTTCTTTTCTTACCGAGGTGTCATAAAAGGCGACTAAAGTAAGTTGACCCACCGTGTGGTATCCGGCTTGGTAGAATATACCATCCTCATTTCTTACCGAGGTGTCGTAAAATACGACTAAGGTAAGATGACATCAGGCAGGCAGCCGGTCGTAAAATCGCAGCCAAATCATGTTACAACATGTTGTGCCGACCCCACTTAGAGTGGGATAAGGGAAGGAGGATATATGTATATTAGTTTTGCATTACATTTATTATTTCATCAGTGTAACATCTGGTCACCCTCCGTTGCATCTCTGCACGATTTAAGTGACCTTAAGGCTTATAGATTAATTTTTAAGCACTATAATGAGTTGTATTAAGTATGTATGTATGTGATGTTTTAAGAACGAAACGAAGACGAGTGCTCGTTTATAAGCGTGATTTAACAACTCCAGCATATTGATTTTTACGTCGCCGTGGGCCACCCCCGCCCCGCGGGAAGAGTTGTGCACGGGGGTAATGCTAAAATGCTTGTTCCCCTATTTGAGAGTACATACTGGCGGGACGTTCAACGTCAACCTAAGCAATTTATTTATTTAACTCAAGGCAATTTTTATCCTCTAATTTTTTAACTGCTAATTTGTTTGCAAACATTTTGTATTGTTTAAAGTGTTGTAAGTTTATTTTGGTTTGTACACTTATATTTAAGTCCTTTTCCCTTTATATTTTAGCAGGCTCGATATTTCAGTAGGTTATTTTCGTGTCCCTTAATTTAAAAGTGCAATTTATTTCGAGTGATGTCTCTAAAGGTGATAGAAAATATTGAAAACGATTTAATCATTGTTGTATGGAAATACTAGTAAGCAAATGTATTTCATATTTAACGTAAATTTTTAGTTCATTTAAAATAATTTAAAAATAATATTTATATATATTGTTTAATGATATTATAAGTTAAGTTAAAAATAATTTTTGGTTATTTTTTTAACATAACACAAAACAATAAACATCAAGAACAATAATAAGCCAGATTATAGTAAATAATTCTATCATTACTTTTGTCATTTTCAGTTTTTATATAAAGTGTTGTTTTTGTTCATAATTATATTAGTTATAATAAATTGATTGTATTGATGTATTGTATTGTATAAATTTAAAGGTAACATGCAGGTGTACAAGAGTTTTAATACAAGTAACTGTTTCTATTTAAACTCTTGTTAACTTGCGTGTTAAATTATTAATTTTCAATAGCCATTGAAAAAATGTATATTATTAGACATAGGTATAGAAAAATGATGCGAATTCCACACCTTCATATAAACCCTGCGTGGTTTTCGAAAGATGTGTTTATATATGTTTATATTATATTTCATTATATTAGATAATAAATTTAAAAAAAAAGAATAAACTTATAAACCGTGGTTGTATGTCCCCGCGAGTTTGTTCAGCCCCACCCGCGCACTTTTCAGTGGGCCGCCCGCCGCACCCTTCGCTGCACCCCATGTGTTATTCTCCTCCGTCCCGCGGCGGGACGCTCCTTCATTTTACTCCAATTTACAACTGAAAAAATTCAAACAAACATTTCCTAAATTAAATCTCATTCAAGATTGAAATTAATTTCGAAAATAATGACTTTCGTAATATGTGTTGTTGTTTATATAATCGTGTAGATCCCTATACCTGGTATATATGCTATTGCCATTAAGGTTTATATTGAAGGATAGTATAATAAAGATGGTAAGAGCGAACGAAATTCGTCTTTAAAACCATATTATCTAACCATTATCTTTAATATTTAAATGAGTTATTCTCGTATGTATATATGTGTTACATGTTTTTAATACAACCTCCTTCATAGAGTTGGCGATTAATATGAAAAAGCATTGTGGCTTATGTGTCATTCATTGAGTTGTAGCGAAAGAGTAAATGGGTTGACTCTGGGAAAACTGCTTTTTATTTATTGAATAAGAATAAAGGAGAAATATCATCGCTTTTATATATGTATATATATGTTCGGAATTTCGGAAAAGGCTAAAACGATTTTCCTGAAATTCAGCATGTAGAAGGTTTTGGGGGAGAAAAATTGCTCTAGCTAAGTTTTATGTGAAAAAAATCATTTTATTTCTGTTTTTGTTAGTAAAAAATACTAAAATTTATATTGAATATTATTTTTGCCATAAACTGTCAAGTCAGCGTAGCTTATTCGGGGAACGGGTAGACTTGAGAAATGTAAATACCTAGGTTCGATCCCAACTACCTAGTCATTTTTTTAAGTTCCTTTTTTTTATTTTGTAAAACATTACCGAGCAAGGCTCGGTCAACCAGGTAATTCTATTTATTAAGTTAATATAGGACATAGTATAATTCTCTTATACTAAACTAGCTGTGCCCTCGGCTTCGTCCGCATGAAAATCACTGTGTCAACAATACACCAATACCTCGCATTGCGTCGATTCGTTTTGCGTTTTTCGAATTTTCGTCGCTGCTGAATTAGTACTAATTTTCACTGTGCGTCGTTAAATTTTAAAGGTTTCATTGTTTTGGCTTCGAATCTTTAATTTTTTGTTATTAAAAGATGGCAACACTTTTAGTTTTTAAATACCGCATGCGTTCAAAACTCGGAGATTCCCTTCTTAACTAAAAATCATTCTATCGTAGTGTCATTTTATAAAAAAGAATAATAAATTGATATCATTTATTTCATAAAATACTTATTTTTATATTATTAAATATATTTTATTTTGTTTTAATTGGATACGTTTTTTCTTGTTTTTTTGGATGTACAAGCCTGTCTGTGGCGCTTCTTCTATATGTATAATAACTCTGTATATTTCATATGTATCATTTGATTTTTCAATTCTTTCTCTAGTACAATTGGGAAGTTCAAGCAAATTTGAGGCCTCTATTAATTTCATTAATTCGATTCGGGCCCTTGGTCTTCTGTAGAGTTTTCTAACTTTGATTTGTTAATCAGTTAGTTCCTAGGGGCTCTATCCGTATTCACATAATAAGCAAATTATTTTCATGCATAAGTGACACTGTATGAGTATATTAAATGCGTACTCTACTTTATTTTAATAGATTTTGATCGTAATTGTTCAATATTAATGTGTAAATTATGATAAAAATATTTAAAACAAAATAATAATTTAAAAGTTATTTATATGTTCAACCCTTTTTAACTTGCATTATTATCAACCAATGTCTAAAGTGTATTTATTTTAAAATTGGTTCGCTTTATTTTTATTTTCTCTTAGTTTTGTCCGCAGCGTTTTACCATTTTAATACATATTTTATAAGGCTTTGAGGTCGTCTCAATCGATAATAGTACATTGTTTCATAGTTTATTCTTCTACAGTTAACATCTAGAATCTAATACTGGTGTACCAACAACGCTAGTATCCGTTATGGGTCACTAATATTTAAATCAGCTACGGATGTTTATACCACCACTCAGAATGGAGGAAAATAGAAAAACAATTACGAAGAATTAGACGAGCTTTACACCGCTCCTACACTTATAATCTTAATTTTGGGTAAAAATAAAAGTAGTTTAACTTTTTATGCCTGAAAATTTCTCTAATAGACTTCAATAATGATAAATTGTGTTTTGTATTAACATATATATATTTTTTTCATTAGAGCAACCACTACTCATAATGAATTTTACATAATCTAGATGTAAGACCTTTATAGTTTTAAAAAGCAAAAGTTTTATATATTTTATTTTTAATTTGATATATTTAAGATTGCCCGAATTACCAGTTTTGTTTAATAGAAATTATAGAATTTATTACTATTTTATAAATACATAAAATAGTTCCGAGACTGACTGAGATCTTTCTTTCCAGAAGTGGAATGTGCTTTCATATTCTGTATTTTCTTCTTACATATATTCCATTTTTTTTTAGAATTAGCCAATATTTTCTTGAAAATTTAATTAACGTGATTTATAAATATATAATAATGAAATTAATTTAATCAACGTGAAATTGGTCGCGGTTTTCTCAGTCGAAGGCGTTGCCTTAAAACATTCTAGAACATTAATATTATTCAATAGAACTACCAATATTGACTTCCATAAAAGGGATCTTACGTAACTGTTATCATTTCTCACACTTTCTTGGTTTGACCAAACTGTTCTAAAGACGTTTAAGTAACTGATATTTTAATAGAAAATCGTGATCATAATATGACATATATTCTCGTAGTAGACATAACATGAACAAATATATAGTGAATACACACCTTTCACCCAAACTGAAAATTAGTTCTAAAAGTAATTTAAAAAAACTTACAATGCAATGACATCTTTTGTATAAACACAATTTACAAATTGTATAAATTTATATGAAGTATTACGGAACTGGTATTCCTTCTCTGTCGGGTATATAAATATTTTATGTCATGGCATAAAACAAA
The DNA here is from genome assembly GCA_947086495.1 of Morpho achilles. NCBI lineage: Eukaryota > Metazoa > Arthropoda > Insecta > Lepidoptera > Nymphalidae > Morpho > Morpho achilles. The sequence continues at coordinate 9,438,069 of CAMTZB010000019.1, read as the reverse complement.
TTAATTTGTCTTTGAGATTGACGGGACAAACGTATGTGAATAATTAACATTTTCGTTTATTATCTAATTGAACTTTAACTATACCTAAAATGATACTCCGGCATGTGTTTGGCTTTATTTAATAATTTACGATGTATCTTAGATGCAATAGATAAAAACAAACTAATTAACCTGACAATCTATATAGTGTATTATCCATGCTGACAACCTTACCTAGCACAATTCTGCGACATAGACATTTTCATAAAAGTTTTTCTAACCTAACACAAGATTTGTGACATTAGGTAAATATCAAAAACGATATCAATAAAAAAAACCTTTATGGAGTATTATAATATTTAGTAAATTTTAAGAGGAAAATAAAGCACATCTATTATTAAATTTAGGTATCCAATAAAATAGCGGGAGGGAGCCACCCCAATTTTACTGCGATTGAAAAGGAAAGCTTTTAAGAGCTTTTTGTTTTGTAATTAATGTTTTTTTTACTTAACTACAGCTACTTTTATAATTTTTTATTTAGTTTATTTTATTTTATATAATTCATATTTTACAGTACGTTCATATACTATTATTGTCCTATTTGTTGACAGACTTCACCAATATTTTCTTTACAATGCAGCTGCGAATAACGTGTAAACACGTAATTTTTCGCAAAAACGTTAAATTAACTTAAATTAAACGTTAATTAAAATCGTGTATTAATCCTATGTGCTGTTATTATCCTGCATGTACGTATTTTTGTATAAGATTGCTGAATCCTCGAATATAAAAGTGTATAAAAAAAATCTATTTTTATTTATTAACTAGCTGCGCCCCATGGTATTTAAGTAGTAAAGTAAAAACTCGCGGCAAAAAAGTAGTTAAATTAAGAAGATGGATATTTAAATGTTCGTGCTATATAAAAAGAGCATATAACTTGAACTTGTTAGCTTTATATAGAACAAACAGTATTAATTTAAATTCTTATTCTAAACATTTATTGCACTTCCTAAGAACCACATTTTTAATAACGATATGACATCTAAATATGAACAACAAAATCTATCTAAAAAATCTATTTGTGTAGACATAAAACATTGTTCCCGCAGTTTCTTTTTATTCGTTCAAGCAACAAATATGGCTTTACAAAGGGAATAACTATTCATAACATGTTGAGGGCTTCGATTTTTATCGAATCTTTATTTGATTTCATATTCTGATATCCAACAGGCACTCAAACGATTTTTTATGTTTATGTCACTAGAAATATAAACAATACAGTAATTTTATAAAATGTCGAGGTAAGCTAAAAATTATAAGTTAGTGCTTTACATTATAGCTATTTAGAGCTATGAAAATTACCACGTTTAGATATCTGTGCACTATACAACAATTTTATTATAGTCTGTTTAAGACATAACATTAAACACCATAAGCTAATTCCTAAAACTAAAAAATAACGGAAAAAAGAGTTTTCATATTTTCTATAACAATATAGCACATATTAAAGTGTTATTTTATATGGTTACAATAATTATAACTATATTAATAGAAATATAATTTTTGTATTGTATCATTTCATTTCTTGCATGAAAATGATCCACAAGGTATATAATCATTAACTTATGTAATTTTAAAAACTATTTCATTGTCTCGCTAAATCGAAATCGAAAATCAAAGGCTGTGCAACATTGCATTGCATAACTCGTAATTTCAATTCCTGTTGTAATCGTATTATTGAAAATAATTGAATAACTAAAATTAAATAACATTTCTAAAAGAATATTACGAGAAACGAATCGAATACAAACAATAAGTTATAACGTTTCCTTTCATCGTGAATCTCTCAAAGGCCATCTAAAGAAAAGGGTTTAAATTGTTTCTCGATGTTAATAAATTTTAAACAGATAAACCTGTACATCTCGAGCTCACGGTTTAAAAAACGAGTAACGCGAGTGTAGAATCCAGACGAAAAAAGTAGTCGTGCAACATTTCACAAGGCACAACGGCCCGCTGCACGCATTGTGTGCCTAACAATATACGAGTACTGCCAGGACGCCACATAATAACCTACAACCTTCCTTTATGTTCATTCTAATCTAATTATATTTGCGGATATTGCATTGAATATCAGTTAATAGTAGTTACTGATCGAGGTCTATGATTATATTGCTATAGTATTTTCCGATGGCTTCGCTTGCTAGTTGACGTACAACTTGTTCTCAAATTTGTTTATCTTTTGGGGTTTGCGATTCCCCCGATCGAACCCCTCAGAGGAGCCGCCTAGCTGCGTTCTTTGCGGACAGCAGGGACATCCCGCGAGTTATCGCGGATGCTCCAAAGTCCCGCTTAGAGCAAAGCGGGGTGGTCTAGCGGCGGCCCGTAAAAAGGCAGCCGCTCGGACCGCTCCAAAAGTGGCCCCCCCGAAGGAGCGCTTTGTCCCCGCTCCGCTGCCCGCGGTCAACGTGTGGCAGCAGAGACAGGCAGCCGCGTCGGCTGCACCCCCCCCGCCCCCGCAGGCTCAAGCGATGACCCCGGTCGTCGCCAAGGCAACCAGCGGTCCCCCCGCCCCTCAGACTGCACCCCCCAAACCCAAAGTGGCCGTACCTCAGCACGTGAGCAGCTTCATGGAAGACATGAAGCTGATTAGCGGATTGGTCGCCAACATTGACACCGACGAGTTGTCAATATTGGCGGGCAAGCTGAGGCGCGAGCCGCAAAACAGATTAATGGCTTTGCTCGAGCACGCGGAGCTCGTCCAGGCCATCGCGAAAATTTCGAAATAATCCTTTATGGGTAGTACGACCCAAAGGAATAAACCCCAAGGGCTCAGGGTCGTTACGCTGAATGCAAACGGCCTCACCGATCAAATTAGCGAAGTTCGAGAATTTGTGGTTGCGCACAGCGTTGACATTTTGTTGGTGCAAGAATCATTCTTGAAACCAAGTAGACGCGATCCCAAAATCGCCAACTATAACATGATCAGACACGACCGCTTCAGATCCAAGCTGGGTGGCACGGTCATTTATTATAAAAGATCCCTCCATGTCTCCCCAGTAGACTCCCCTGAGTTAGAAAACGTGGAGACCACAATCTGTCAGGTGGGTATGACGGGTCATCCATCCGTCATAGTAGCATCGGTCTACTTAAGTCCTAAGAAAAAAGTGCTTAGAAGCGACCTAGCCGCCCTTCTGGCGCTAGGCAACTCAGTCATTTTGGCCGGCGACTTCAACTCGAAGCACGGTCATTGGAATTCTTTGAATACCAATCAGAACGGTCGCACTCTCCACAAATTAAGTGACATCGCCCACCTCGGTTTCGAGGTTATAGCTCCAGACGAGCCGACTCACTATCCCCTCAACAGTGAGCACGAGCCCGACGTCCTAGATATTGTTCTTCTCAAGAACGTAACACTCCAGTTACGCTCTATCGAGGTCATCCACGACCTCAGTTCTGACCACCGACCGGTTCTACTCCAGCTAGGCAGGTCCGCTTCCGCGGCACCTAGCACTAAAACCATCATAGACTGGAAGAAGCTCAATGAGCAACTTCAGTCGATTGATTCAGTCCACTTGGACCAAATTCCGGATAGCATAGATTCAGAAGAGGTCGCCAAGGCGGCCTCCTCCCATCTCACAGCTCACTTGTGCGACACGATCAAAGCATGCTCCCGGGAAATACCCGATGATCATGGTCGCCTGAGACTTCCTGACGACTTAAGAGCACTCCTCACCAAAAAACGCGCCGCCACTAGGGCGAATGCTGCGTATCCAACCCCCGAAAACCGGATCAGACTCCGGAGATTACAGAGAGAGGTAAGTGAAAAACTTGCCCTCCACTCTAGTGATTCATGGGATGCGAAACTCTCGGAGATCTCGCCAAGTCATCTGGCCTTCTGGAAACTGTCGAAGTCTCTGAGAGGCAGTCAGTACGCAGCCACACCGCCTCTGTTGCGGAATAACCTACCACTCGCGTTCGAGGATATCGATAAGGCCGAGTGCTTGGCGGACAGCCTTGAAGCCCAGTGTTCCCCCAATATCAGCTCTCCCAACCACGCCGAATTCCATGCCAAACTGGAATCGGAATTGGCTAGTCTTTCCACAGCGGTTCCCGAAAGCGAACCGATTCCCCCCACTTCCGGAGATGAGGTACGATCCATTCTAAAAACGCTCAAACCCCGTAAATCCCCAGGTCCCGACCTTATCACAAACAAGGCACTCAAGTGTCTTCCTGACCGTCTCGTGCACCTCTTGGTATTGATCTTCAATGCCCTTTTGTCTTGCTGCTGCTTCCCGGACCAGTGGAAGGAGGCAACAGTTATAGGAATTCATAAACCGGGTAAACCCCGGAATCTCCCAGATAGCTATCGCCCCATCAGCTTACTCAATAGTTTGGGTTAAGTCTACGAGAGAGTCATCCTCTCTAGACTTAAAGCAATCATAGACTCTAAAAACCTCATACCGAATGAACAGTTCGGTTTTAGATCTAGCCACACGGCCACTCACCAAGCTCACCGCCTGGTGGAACACGTTTTGCAGGGTTTCTCCATAAAGAAATCCACGGGTGCCGTCTTTTTCGATGTCGCCAAAGCCTTTGATAAGGTTTGGCATGCTGGCTTGATTTACAAGCTCCAGCAATTAGGCATTCCAGATAAGTTCGTACTTCTCTTAAGAGACTATCTCACAAACCGCACCTTTAGATATCGCATAGACGGTACTCTCTCATCCAGACGGCCTTTACGTGCTGGAGTTCCCCAAGGTTCGGTATTAGCACCGTACCTGTACTCGCTCTACACAAGCGATATTCCACACAATAGTAAGTTTTCGTCGTTAGCATTATTTGCGGACGACACGGCTATATTTAATACCAACAAAAATCCCGACATCATTGTCAGTTGTCTTCAAAAGGAAGTGGACAACCTCGAAAGGTGGTTCGCTCGCTGGAGAATAGCCATAAATCCAGACAAAAGCGCGGCCATGTTCTTTAGAATACACCCCAGATGGTCACGCATCCCCCGTAAATGTATTACCATACATAACCGGGACATCCCCTGGCAGGATGAAGTCAAATACCTTGGGGTCACGCTCCAGCCCAACCTCTCATTTAGACGACACATACGTATAGTCCGTAATAGGGCAGCGTATGCATTGGGTCGACTCTTTCCGATGATATGCAAGAGGAGTAAAATGTCACTTCGTAACAAAGTGACACTTTACAAGACTTGCATAAGACCTATCATGACCTATGCGAGCGTCATATTCGCACATGTTCCGAAAAGATATCTGCGTCCCATGCAGACTCTGCAAAACAAATTTATGAGAGCAGCCACAGGCTGCCCATGGTTCTTGCGAAACCTCGACCTCCATAGAGATTTAGGACTCCCCACCATCGACTGCTTATTTAAGAAATTTTCGAAAAATTATTTCGAAAAAGCGGAGGTAAACGCCAACCCTCTGATCGCAAGGATGGCCGGTTACCGATGCTTTGATAAATCATTCAAAGCCCGTGTTTACAGACGCCCTAAGAGCGTCCTTACTGACCCTGACGATCCTATTACGATCGCCATCGCCAGAACACTGCACAAACACTCACACACACAGCGTCTTCGCCGGCGGAGACGAGGTCCCAGATTTCTCACGTCTAGCGGCCGGGGCGTCCAACCCCGTCCGTTATGACACTAGGACTCTTCCACAGTCCGATATTAGTCCTCCACAGCGCGTCGCTTTAAGCCGAGGTTCGGCCTCACGGGAGGCACCCTTAAGGCGACGCTCCCAGGATGCTGCGGGCCTCTTTCGAGACCCGCTCTCCTAGTACTTCACCCCGGCGATGCTTCTGCGCTCGCCCACTCTCCCGGTGACGCTGTCAAAGCCTTCACGGCTAACAGCATTAGTTAGTGTCCGAAAAAAAAAAAAAAAAAAAAAGGGGTTTGCGATTATCAAGCAATAGTCCCTAGACCTCAATTTATCCTTATCACCTAATTTTGTACTTAAGAACCTAGTTATACTTATTTTTTCATGTACGTTACATACATTTTTTTTATTAAATTTTTAATTCTCTGTTTTCATAGGGTACAATCCAAGTTTCTATTCTTATCTGTTATTTTTGTTTGTGATATTTATCTTTTTATAATTAAATACGATTGTGTGTGAAATAAATAGTAAATATGTATTAGAAACCTATAAAATATATCTCAGTTCCATTTTATTAGAATGTGTAGATGTGAATTGGGAATCGTTATCATCAAAAATCTTTTGTCATAACTGAATAAAATAAAGATTTTCTCTGAAGCTTCTAAAAGTTTTGTATTAATTAGATTTTGAAGCTGTTAAATACAAGTTTAACGTTATTTCTCGGAAGTATACCTGAAGATTTTAAGAAGAAATTCTCGCACAACAAACAACATAACAAATTTTGTTTGTCCGACTCCGATATTTTACAATTATACTTATACTTAATTATTTTGCTAAAATACGTAAGTTATTGGTGAAAAGTTCATACAGGTAATCAGGAAATAATCATTACAAATCATTTATATTTAAATGAGTAAATCTATAGATATTGTAAAGCTGTGATAGCTCAGTCTACTAAAGAAGTGAAAAAACGTGGGATCGAGCCCCTGTTATTATCAACATTTTTTTCTTTTTTATTTTTCATTTATTTATAATTTAAAAAAAATCCGAGCATGGCTCGATCAGCCAGCTATTTCTACTTAATGAAAGCAATTATATTAAAAACTATTTAAGTAACATAATCTTCCACAAATTAATTATGACTAAGTTATAAAAATTGTTACAAACATGATCCCTACAGTTCTACGGAGAGGGGTCGCAAACAGGTTATGACCTCGACAAGTGACTTGCCCGGAGCGTTGAATCCGACCACAATGAAAGGCCTCTCTGGTCTTAACAGATACACCTTACTCCTTCATAGTATAATGTTTTGGGGAAAGGTTGGCAGGCCTTTTTATATTGGGTGCAGCCGTTGACTCTTTCTGTTTCAAACTAGGATGAGATTGAAAATATGTGACATTCAAACGCAGGTGTTTTAGACATAAAAAAATTACCGGAACATATAGATAGGTCTATGAAATATTTATTTATACTTATACAAATAACTTTAATGTTGAAATAAACTGCGGTTATTTACATTAATTCATTATATGAATATTATCTTTTATCAATTTATATCCTGTTATCTGTAAGGGTAAAGTTATGTTGAAATATTTTACAATTTTAAAACGAACTTAAAATGTATTTCAGAATCTAAGAACCTTGTTTTATTAAGCATCTTTTTCGTTATAGAATTCACAATCCAATAAAGAAAACTTGAGTCAATTGCATATTAATATCGTTCCCTTAGTTTGTAATAAATTGTTGGCTGGCCGGCCATAATAATATGAAAAGCTACCGATTCTTTTATTCGTGAATCGCGTATAACAATACCGCGATTTGTTTAGATGATACTTTTTTCCACGCATAACCAAACGAATATATTTCCACTATTACCACATAATACTCCATTGTTCTTCTGTTGGTTGATGTTTCTCCATTTTCAACTCTCGAACAATATTTAGTGGTACACTGAGTTACAAAGCATGGTATAAAAAGCTTGAACGGATGTGACCAGTACTTAACTAATTAAAAACAATAGTTTACTAATTAAAGTTATTTAATTCGAAAAAGTCAAATAAGAAGTTCATCAATTTCATTTAACATTGTACTTTATATTTTGTACCATTATTTTGTATGTAATGTTGATTATTGATTGATTAATTGATGTTTTAATAGATGATAGTTGTAATTGCGACTCTTTCCAGTAGTTCACAGGTTCAAGTCCTGGACAGGCGCCAAAAAGTTTTCTATAAATGTACCTACTATTTTTGCAATTTATCATACGCTTTTGGTGGAGGATAATATCGTGAGAAAACATGCAAATTTCTAAAGAAATCTGGGGATATATATAACCTACCACTCCGCATTGGAGCATCGTGGAGGGTTTAGGCTCCAACTCATATTTGAAAAAAAGGCGAGAACAGGCCTTTCTTTAGTCAGACATGCAAATAGATTTTGTGTTTTCATATAACTTTGTATTTGTATAAACTTTTGCCTCAAAACCGGTGCATCAAACATGAAACCATTCGCGTAGGTATCGGAGGGCTTGACTGGCAGTGCCCCAGGGCCCCAAGTTCAGGGGGCTCCCTGAGCTCGAGCCACCCTGGAGTAAGTACTTCGAAACCGGAACACGCAGAATACGGAACAAACGATTTTAAATAGTTTAATTGGCAAACTAATGAATTTTGCCCCAGGGCACTTGTAACCAAGCTACGCCATTGCATGAAACTCAATAACTATCTAAATCACGATATTTGTGTAGCTATTTGAAGTGAAGAGCGTGTAAAAATTTCAATGCCTAGCGGGGGCTACATGTTTACCGTACACGGCAATCCAACTACGCGCCATCTGGTGGCCATCAACGAATCAAGGAAAATAAACTATTCGTGAAAATAAACAAGCGCATCAAAAATAGATGCTTCTGTTTAATTTAAACAAATTCGTCATAATATAATATAGTTATGTAATTTTATACTTCCTTGTTACAAATATCCGTTGATTAGCGACCGTCGAATCAAAAACGGGGGTTAGAATATGAATTGTAAAGTAGACTGTCAACTTAATACTTATTGCTTTACACTTTAAATTACATTATATTTTGTAATTAAAAAGAGATTTACATTTTCGCAGTTGTAGTTTCTTTTCATTTTATGTAACTGTTCTTATTTCTTTAAATCACAATTCAGAAATTACAATTTTCTAAATTTTACGTTGTCATATTTTTCAAATCATAAAACTTAATACATTATTAATTATCATCAGTAAAGATTCATTCATTGATTCAAGATTCATTTTTAATTTCATTCATTTCATTTAATGTTAAAAAATAGTGTTGTCTCAAAACAGACCTCTAAGCCTAAAACAAGTTTTATAATTTTTGTCTGTTTATCTGTTTGTGTCTACTAGCGTATTCGTTCATTGGTGTACGCTAATTTAGATGTGACGTGATTTAGAAGTGCAATTTTAAGATCAATTAAAGGTTAAAAAGTATACTACGATACTGGTACTAGCACGTTTTTCTTTTTTCACTGTTTCAAGTAATATGCCTTACTGGATTCTATGTATAACAATGTATAAGAAGCAAAAATCTTTCTATGAGCGCTAGATCGTGTGAAGCCGATTTAAATATGATATATTTAAGGTTTCATATTTTTACCTCCACATTTTCAGGAACAAGCACGTAACTTATTTTAATGCCCGGTATCCACTACTTGACTAATTGGGAGCTTTGACAGCATACATTTCCGCTACACACAGTTCACATTTCTCCGTATTATTCTCTTGCACAACATGCTATAAACATGTTGTCACATAATATGCCGCCTGCCTCACATCAACTTACCTCAGTCGTAGTTTACGACACCTCTGTAAGAAAGAGAGTGGTGTATTCTTTTCATCCGGATACCACACGGCAGCTCAACTTACCTAAGCCGCCTTTTACGACACCTCGGTAAGAAATGAGGGTGGTCTATTCTACTTAGTCGGATACCACACGGCGGGTCGATTTTAGCTTTCATACAGGGTTGAAGCATTTTCTTGAAAAATAGGTAAAAATTTATCTGTTAGGGTATATACATAACGCAAAAACTAGATCCATAAATCAAAATAAAGGTTTAGTATTGTTATGCAGTTTCTAAAACAATGAAACTTTTTCCTCTAAAAAATCATATAAAAGTATGAAATCTACATAGTATAGTATATGTACAATACGCGATCCCAGATAACAAAAAATAAAAAAGATAAAAAAAATAAATTAAGCCACGATCACTAAAATTGAGCCAGTAATTTAAAAAAAGTAACTGTTTATGAAACAACTATTTTTATATAACGATTAAACATAATATTTGTTGTGTAAAATACCATAAAATTGTACTTTCGTAATAAGAAAAAAAACAAATAATGCTTTTGTATTAGAAGCGCTTGTGAGAGTCTTCAATTTAGACTTTAATAAACTAAGTTTAATTAAGCTCATCATGTGGAGAACAAGCTTTATAAGATTGAAATAAGTTTGAATTATCATCTTTCTTAAGAGCCTAATACTACGTTTACCTCGAAACTAACTTGCTTTAACTCTTTTATTTAATGATTGATCTTTGTGTTGTGCTATTGGATAACTTTTTTCCTTAAAGTTTATATTATTAAAATTCATTTAAAAAAGGAAAAACCAACAAATAGTCGAAACAAATATACCTAATGATACTTTTTATTTGTTGTAACTTAGACGTTGTCCTTTTTTATTTTTTGTCATATAAATTATGTTCTTTATTTAGTCAACTTAAAATATATAATAAGAGGAAATATAAAAGCTTCATGGAAAATATAATAATGCGGCTATTTAAATAAAGTTCATCTGACAGAGGTTGGCATTATAAACAATGTTTAGTCTCAGCGTCGTGTATACAAAAATGAAAATAAAAAGAGACAAAATTGTAAAACCGGTCTCGGGCACCGTGGCTCAGAGATCGTCGGAGGAGTGACCTCAGTTGGCCTTGACAGCTGCGCTCACTCCGGGCAGCGCCTCGATCCAACCACTAATAACTTTACTACAACATTATGAAGCATAAGCTGCACTATGGCTTACATTTCATTACGAAATAAGTCCCGTCTTAATGCGGACAACCCGTCATAACATGATTTGTGTACAGACATTTGTCTTTAGCATTCGTGTGCTGTATAGGTCGATATACGTCATGCACTAGTTACTATTGTGCTTTACGCTTTTGCTATCTAACTCTTCCTGTTGCTCGACGTCGCCGAGGTGATAAATTACAACGTCGACCTACATTTATAGCTTATCTTTGAGAACTTATTACCTTAAAACATGTTTCATTTATATTTAAATAAAAGAAATGTTTTGTACAAAGAACGTTTCTATTACTAAATGCTTAATCTATGCAGAGTATGTTTTTTATTGTCATATATTACGTCGAAAGCTTAAACTTAAAATACCGGCTCGTTATTATCCCAATGCTGGGCATAGGTCTCCTCACTCCGTTTTTGAGATTCCAGAATTCTCTAGTGACATGCAGGTTTCCTCACGCTGTTTTCCTTCACCGAAAAGCGTGTGATAAATTGCAATTATCACTTACAAGTATTTACAGAAAAAGTCATTGATGGCTGCCCGGGATTTGAACCCGTGATCTCTCAAAGAGTTGCACGGTCTCTCCGCTGAAACTTATTCTGCATAAAATTTAGATGCAAGAACCTGAAGTCCTCTGGATTCAACAAGTCTTTTCAATCTTATCATTTCACTTTTCTGGACTACTCTTGATATAATAAAACCATTGTTTTATTATGCTCGTATTGAAATTTAATCTTTCAATGTTATTTCTTGACAAATTATTCCTTAACTTCGAGCTTGAGGAACAGAAGATGTCCTAGTGCTCTACGATCTAAAGAACTTTTACTCTTTCTTTCTCTTTTCCAACAATATGTATGTACAATAAATAAATAAATAAATAAATAAATAAAGAACAGCCTCAGGCTTTCTTTCTAACGAAATAAAATAAATCCTCAACTACATGGATCATGTCACGATACAATATATGATTTCCAGCTTTATGAGGTAGAGCTACCTTTGGTGGTAAAATATTTATTAAAATCTATTATTTAATTTACAAATATGCTACGTTAACTGATGATTTTGAGTTTTTATTTAAGTAGCTTTTGAGGAGTTCTTGTGGCGTAGTGTTACGAGGTTTCTGGTAGTGTTAAGAAGCTAATTCGCGCAAGTTGTCTGTTAAATTCGAGGCGGCTAGCATTAAGTAAAAGCTTACAATAATTAGTCCAGGTCATACCTACCGAAAGGTGTAAGGTATTGTACCTTAGTAGGGCAGTAATACATGCTAATTATAATTATTATAACTCTTATAGATTCGCAAGTTTTTATTATAATCGTAAAATGTAGCATTACTCCAATGGTTGAGGAAACAGTCAAAACTTGTATTATCAATGTATTATAATTAGTGGATTTCTATTAATATAAGTCAATATAAGTTATTTATAATATGTACTTCGAATTAAAAATAATATTGAATATATAAATTCACCAATTACAATTCCAATTTCCGATAAAAATATATTCGAACCAATGAAATGACATTATCATCAGATATTAAAAGAAATATTCGTAGTTAACCACAACAAAGCACAAAGCGATCTGTATCAGCATCGGGGTAATGAGATATGCTGTACATAGAATAAAAAAGAGCAATTGTCATGTCCGTATATTAAAAGAAGAAGCGCAAAAACTTTAGAAAAAGACTAGGCATATTGCAATATAGACTATATAAAGTCTATATTGCATATTATATTGCATATTCTATATAGTCTTTTTCTAAAGTTTTTGTTTTGCACAATTGAAGCTCATACCCGGTTAATACAAACTATTAAAAAAGGACATTTTACAGGAAAAAATGCTATGTACGTAATTGAGGGCATTTAAACGTTTAAGTTAACTTAAGCTGTATTGCGATTAAGTACACCTTGTTATGTATAAAAAGCCAAAATTTGAAAAAGGAAGGAAAGTAACAAATATTAGAGTGAATCCACGTATTGTGTTATTTTGTTTAAGGTCATTTTACTTGGGATTGTATTTTACTAGGTTAAACGGCTTCAGTTGGAAATTGCGTAGAAAGGCTGATGGAAGGTTTGGAATCTCCGTTTTTCGTAGACATACGTAGAACTAGTTAATTAGTACAATCTACATATATATAAATATATGTAGATGTATGTTTATATTATAAATACAATATCATCATTCACGTTTGATTGGTGCAATCTATGGATTTGATTTCTTTAACTTGATTTTGGAAATAGATGTAGCGATTTAGGCGATTTTTTTCTACAGTACTGAAGTCCATATGATAAAGTTTTTTTATGATAAAGTTGGTTTTTTAAAGCTACTATTAAAATCCTAAATTTATCAAATCAAATTATAAGAGAGCGGTGGGTTTAGGCATGTAAGTAAAACTTCGAACGTATAGGATGTAAAAAATCAACATTTTATGCATATTAAACAAAAGGTTCCGTTCTATTATATATTTTAATATTAAATTATTTGTGGGAACCTTGAATAGCCAAGTGACATTTAAGATAACTTTTCACATTTAGACATTAACGTTCGGAATTACATTGGTATTATATCTAGTAAATATATTAATAATTACTAACTCTTTAAATAACAATTTTGATTGATCTTTATTAGCCACTCCATAGATAATAATTTTAATTGACACGTTACTAGTTGACATAACTCATTTAACTTCAGAACGTCTCTTATATTGATACATTAGTGCTTGATAACAAACAATTACGTTTGATTAGGTCTCAAATACCCGAAGCAAACCTCAGTAGCACGCGGCATATCCTGTTAGTGGTTCATCGACATCATTTCATCACGGAAATAGAACCCTAAATTTAACAACATGCCGGATATGACCATTTTCATTCATATTCATTATCCCTTTTATAATTGTTAAATTTCATTACTCTCATCGTTAATTAAGCTGCTTTTTATAAAACAACCATTGGGTTTTAGAAGCTTTTTTATTTTCAAATTCAATTGATTTTTATTATTTATTAATTTTGATAAAATGGTCTCAAATAACATCACAAGGTTTGTTTTTGCCAAGAAAACAGAAACAGTATTTGTAGAACAGAAAGTTGAATAATAAAAACGTTATATCCTTTATATATCCTCGTTAAATAGCCTTCTTTTACGATAGTTTAATATTAGCTAATTAATTAAAAACATTGTCATAAATATTGGTATGTAAATATAAAATCAGGAATTTTACTAGGCATATTTGTTGTAAAAGTTCATTAAAAAAAAATCATCTTTTAATTTTAGAATGTTAAATGAAATTATTTGTAATATTGCCTTCGTTATTATTTTATAAAATAACCAGTTCAGTATCATAAAGCTTACATTGTTGGCTTGTTCTAACTAAAGAACCGGTTATAAAGAAATTGTTAACTGTACTTAACGACGTCGTAACTAAACACCAATATTACAGAATATAAAATAGTGCTCACGTAAACAACAAATTATGCAATTATCTGTGCTAGCATTATTTGAAAACGCAATATAATATAAATAATATAATATAATATTATAATTTGTAAAACTTAAGTGTAATTATTATTGTAAGAAATAAATAGTTTATAATACCTGAATAAAGTTATTTTAAATGTATTATATTTTTAATAATGTCATGATGACGTTTTCATATAATTCAAGACATTTAGAGGATCTAATTTAATGACAACTATTAAGTATTCATAGCGAGAATATTAAATGAATTAAATCGTACTACCAAACTGTATTCTTAAAGGTTGTAATGCCCCTGCAGGCGATAATAAATTTAGGCCATCACCTTCTAAATTTGAGTTTCAATTTTATTAAATTATTATTTCAACATGTATTCGATCTGATACCATACATTATTAGACTGAGCATCTTGAAGATTGATCAAAGTTACTCATAATGTTAATTTGTACAGAACATAAAATGAGGAGATGTGTCATAAAAGGCGACTAAGGTCAGTTCACCCACCGTGTGGTATCCGGTTTAGTACTATAGACCACCCTCTTTCTTATCCAGGTAACGTAAAATACGACTAAGGTAAGTTGACGTCAGGCAGGCGGCCGGTCGTAAAAACGCAGCAAAATCATGTGACAATATATTTTATAATATGTTGTGCCGACCCCACTTAGAGTTGGATAAGGGTAGGAGAATGATGATAAAATAAATATAGATTTAAAAAAAAATAGATAGTAGAATGAAAAAAAATTTCTTGAAATCTCATAATAGCTTACTTCTAAGTATTAGTTCCAAACTCAAAAGTTTGGCACTACTATTTACAAATTATGAGCTTTATTCGCCTCGTTGTCGGGTTGGTCACCAAAGTATGTAGGTACTTGATAAAATTAATTACTAATTTTTTAATTACTTTCTTAACTCAAGTGGCTTACTATCATTTTTTCGCACCAATACGTAATATATGTATTTAAATGTGGTTATCTTTAAAATTTCGATGATTTCAAAGAAGCAGAAATATTTTTTATATATTTAAAACTCATTATTTAATAATACTACTAAATCGTTAATCCTTTTTTGAAATTAAAACTTGGAATATTTATATTTCAAAGCAAACGTTTTTAGTATTCAAAATTTCAGTAACCAAAATTTTAATAAAATTCTATATCTAGCAATAACATTATTGGTCCATATATTATTTTTATTACTTTAATATCTGCTGTATAAAAATTTATAAATAAACTGCTTAATCCTTATTTACCACGAAATACGTTTTGACCTGAACATGTTAAAAACTGTGATCGCCTAATGTATCTCATTCAGTCTGTTTACGAGTAAGTATTACGTCTTTCGAATGTCTATGATACGTCTATGATATGTCTATGATATTAAGCGACTATACACTGTCCATTATATTAACCATCTTTTGACAGATTGACGATTTACATATTTAGTGATGTCCTAAAGATTCTCGTATGCGATACCATTCCGATTATAGTACCTACTATCATTAATCGAATTACGTACCTAAGTAATTCGATTAATGATAACCTACGTAAACTAATAACAGATATAGAAATCAACATTTTGATTTAATATTGCCTTAGTTTTTTGAAAATAAATATTAATCCGTGTGTATTTATTATAATCATAAAAAATATATTATACATCAACTGGCAACATCAACAGACCTTCCGCTCGGCCGCCATTTTGACGTGATCTGTCACTCTCAACGAAACGCCCGTGATAGTCACACGCATTTACGTTCGCTGAGTGTTCTCTCGCATCTGTTACACCTTGAGTTAAGTAGCTTTATTCCTCGGAAAAACTTTTGTGAAACTTATATTAATCGATCGTGAAAATGCCGAAAGGACGTGTGTTGAAAGCACAATCGAGACAGTTAGTGTTAAAACTTCATGAGTATTTTGAGCAAGAAAATCAAAATGGCGGACCTCTTATACCTATCACGCAAGTCCGAAACCGTGTTGCAGCCGCGTTGGAGATCAGTCTATCAACTGTGACTAAAATCACTACTGATGCCTACGGCAGGAGCGGCTTGGAGCAAAACAAACCATCTACACCAAAAAGAAAGCGCCGGGCTCATAAGGTGACAGCTGTTGATGACTTTGACGCTGACGCTATTCGTCGTCATGTATATGATTACTACTTGAGAAAAGAAATTCCAACTTTGAGAAAACTTATTGTTTCTTTGAAAAGAAGTGGTCTATTTCATGGTGAAAAATCTTCTTTGGTCAAAGTTTTGAACACAATTGGCTTTTCATATAAAAAGTTAAATAAAAGAAAATTATTAATGGAACGCACAGATATAGCTATAGCACGTTGTGATTTTTTAAGAGAGGCAAAGAAAATACAAGATTGGGCAAATATTGTTTTCACGGATGAAACATGGCTCAACGCTAACCACACACTATCTCGTTTCTGGACTGATGATACTGCTGATTCCACTTCCTCAGTACCAATGGGAAAAGGTGAGCGCCTAATCATTTGCCATGCAGGTACAGCAAAAGGATTTGTACAAGACGCACTGTTGGCATTTAAATCGAAGAAATCAAATGACTACCACGAAGAGATGAATGCAAATGTGTATGAAGAGTGGTTCAAAAAAATGCTCATTTCATTGGAAGAACCATCAATAATTTTTATTGATAATGCGCCCTACCACTCCCGTCAAATTGACAAAATGCCAACACAGGCTAATAAAAAGCATGAAATAATTAATTGGCTTCGGGACAATGGAGAAAATGTGGACGACTCAATGTTAAAAGTTGAATTAATAAAAATATTAAAAACCAAAAAGAGAGCAAAACGCTATGTAATCAATGAAATGGCAGCAGAATATGGCCATACTGTTCTTCGGATTCCTCCATACCACTGCCAGTACAACGCAATAGAACTTATATGGGCACAAGTAAAAGGGCATGCTGCGAGATGCAATACAAGCCCCCCATTCACAGCGAATAAAATGTTGTAATTGCTAAAAAATGCTTGCACCCACGTAACGGCTGAGAACTGGGCAAGTGTGGTGGAAAGAACTAAAAGAGTAATATTCTCTGATTGGGAACGTGATATTGCGTTTGATAATATATTATCTACACAAGAGCTAATAATAACTGCTACTGAAGACTCCTCATCGGAGGAGTCTAGTGTTGATTATCATTCCGACGACTCGTGCTAATAAAATAAATTAAAATATCCTGATTGTTTTATTTGTATTCATGTATTAACTAAGAAGAAAGTAAAACTTTATATAATGTTATTAAATGTCTTTTAATACTACGAGTATTCGAGATGTATACGAGTATACATCGATTTCTACCGATTATTTTTAATCTGTGGCATAATCGTAGTAACCATTATGTGTGACATCACTAAGTGGGCGGTACCCATCCATAAAGTACAAATATTATTTTATATGATATTTGTACGTAAGCAATACAAAACTTAATGGGCGTGAGCTGTCAAAAGACTGATAATATGATGGACGCAGTATAGTCTAGTCTATTGATATAAGCTATTTGCAATCGAAATACAACAAATTTAAATCGCCTTTATAATATATTTCATATTAATGTATTGATGTATGTAATAAAGTAAACTAGAGATTTGCTATGGGTTTTGCCCGTACAGATCTATCTATATTTCTTGCTTCGCATCGAGAAAAGATGTTATGACTGAAACTTCAATCCTTAGAATCGCCGGTATAATATTCTTAAATTTTAAATTTTTATTAAAAAAAAATAATCTCCGTAAAGGTACAGGTAGACTATTTTATGGGGGATAGTTTTTGTAATAATGTTTAGGATTTTTTTTAGGTTTTAGTGAGTTATTTATATTAATTTAAAACAATAGTTGTGCGTCTTTCGAGAGTTTAAGAGGTTCTTTACTTCAATCAAAACATCTTAGTTCACAAGCACATCAGATCATTAAGGCCGCGGATAAATTGGAAAACTTAAAATGAAATTGTTCAGTATATTTGTGTAAAAAAAACAAGCCAGGCAGCGAGGAAACGTACCGAAAGGTTTTTTATTGAAATTCAAATTCAAAATATTCTTTATTCAAATAAACTTGTTAACAAGTGCTTTTGAATCGTCAACTCTACTGCTGGTTCGGAAAGCTGTTCCTACCGAGAAGAGCCAGCAAGAAACTCGGCGGTTGCTCTTTTAAAAATATAATTCTTAATACTATTTACATTAAGTCGTTACTGTCTTGTACAGGTTCAAAGAGAGCTATATCCACACATTCTTATCTTCCAAATAATCTTCAAGAGTATAGTAGGCTTTCTGTATCAGCCTCTTTTTAACAGTGTTTTTAAACTGATGTAATGGCAAAGCTGAAATTGATTGCGGAATTTTATTATAGAATCTTATACCAAAACCCACAAACGAATTACGTACTTTTGCAAGGCGCAAAGCAGGAGCCGCAAGCTTATGTCGGTTCCTGCTTTGTCTATTGTATACATCACCTATCGTTTTATAATTCTTTATATTTTTATGTACATAAATTAGATTGCTTAAAATATACTGTGAAGCAAATGTAAGAATACCTGTTTCCTTAAACTTCTCTCGCAGGGAATCACGCGGTCTTAAATTATAAATGCCACGTATAGCTCTTTTTTGTAAAACAAAAATTTTTCATTTTTCATTTTTATTGCATTTGAGTCTAATTACATACTACTTACTATAATACTACAAACATTCACTACGACAATAACGTAATGCATTACTATTTTGTCGTGGAGCCTGCAATCGTTTCGCCCGTAACCGAAGCATCACCAGGAGTATCATCCTGGTGATGCTTCGGTGACTGTCGCAGTGAATGTGTGTAGTGATTGTGTGGTGTTGGTTGTTGGCGGTGGTATCTTGCAATACGTGTGGTAACTGGTTCTGCATGTATTAGGCAGGCAAGAACGCTGTCTTACATACATACATACATTTTCATAACAAACGCGGATTATAGCAAAATAATTATATCATAACTTATGTGCCCCAAAGTAACGCCTGCTTCTATAAATTATATATTATATATGGACGAGACAGTTGAGCCTAATTCAAAATATGACGATAAGAAATTACTGTTCAAATTCTTGTAGGGTGGTATTGTTAGGATATAGAACGATATTGTACGTATCAACTGTGGTAAGTTTTAAAGAGTTTATATTAATATTTCATGAATCTCTTAGGTTTTCCTGTTCCGTCGACAAAAGTAGGTTTACTCACACTAGAGAAAATCCAATTCGCCGTGCTGTCTACACGCGCGCACACAGCCACGCGTGACTTGAGGGAAAAATAAAATTTCTCGCTAAGTTTATAATGGGAAAACTTTGAGAACCACTTAATTATGTTAATGTTTGAAACAAAATTTTAGAAGAGACGTTTAAACAAGGCAATGATATAATTTAAAAAAATATTTAAATATGAATTGACATTACATACGCACTTTCGTGGTAATTTGATGGGTATACAAACGTTAAGTATGCGTTAAGTCCTACTTTCGTCTACATTGCTTATACTTTAGGTAAAAGAAAAACTTGAGTAATATTTTACAGTTAATGTTGTATTAAAATGTATGAACCTAAAAGAAATTGCTGTTGAATTATTTATTGCTTGAAATGGAAGAAAAATACTTACTAGATGTTTTTCTTCAACTGATAAATTCTGTGTTTAAACTCAAAATGTTTATAACTGCAGCGTTTACATAATTACATCAGTAAATTAGATTCGGTAAATTAATACTGCAAACTAATTAAAGTTTCGCCAATGTTTCTGAAGGCGCATACTATTAGTTTTAATAGCGTGGCGTGTACCTCTACGTAGAATTGGAAATAATTCAAATAAAATTTAAAATTTACAAATTAAGTCTCACGTTATTATTAGGTACCAGTAAATATTTTCGGGAGCCGATGTTTAAAATCATTTAAATGAAAACTGAAATATATACAAATATAATATATATATACTTAAACTTTAGAAATTTTGAATGTAGAACTCAATTGTTTATTTATATTTCGGAACAATTTTAATTAACATAATATTTTACGTATATTACAGTACTGAAAAGTATGTAATCGACACCGGGGTATTCGACGTGCAAACAATACTAATACAAAAATGTGAAAGTGTTTGTTTGTCCTTCTTTCACTTTCGAACGGATAAACAGATTTTGTATTTTTGGTATTTGTGTTCAAGGGCTGGAAAGGAATAAAGGCTATCAGTCGTTGGCAGAGGTTAATAGAATATAAAAAAACTACTGTGTACATTCTGGTATTTAAAAAAAATTATATGATTAAAATGTCATCATCATCCTTATCCCACTCTAAGTGGGGTCGGCACAACGTGTTATCGCATGATTTGGCTACATATTTTACGACCGGCCGCATTTGTGGAAATTTTTAGTACTACTAACGATACCATGATTCCACAGTCACTTATATGATGGTCAATACTTGGTTCAGGGTAAGGATACGTAGGTGAAGTAACAGCCTGTTGATATCCCAAGCCAAACCCAAAGGCGACGATTCCCTCAAACGAGCTCTCCAAAATCTCTTTCCACTAGAAAATAGATTGGCAAGTTAGACACATATAATATCTTTAGGCATATTCAGTTTTCCTCATAATTTTTTCTTCACTGTAGAGTGCACGATGAATTCAATTTGAAATATCGATTAGGTATAGACATTAAAGCACCAATCTCATGATAAAGGTTAAAGTTCAAACTGTGAAGTTATTAGTACGACAGTGTCGTACATTGTTATGTTACTGGTGTTGTTTTACTATGTTTATGTTACTACTATCTTTGCTGATATCCATGATATAACAAGTACATCTGCCTTCTTTCGAGTCAATCTCATTTCTCCATCATAGGTAGGTACATTGACTATGGCTACAAAGTTCTTGGTGTTTTTGTCAATTTATAGAGGCTCTTTTCTGTTCTGTTAGCTCTTAAGACATTAACAGCGGGAAACGGATATTTACGGACGGATAGGCGTGTGTATATTTGTCCCATATATATTAAACATTTACAATCTTCTATTCTTTTTATTTCCTATGCCTCTGTTTGTCTTGTATATTTGACTTCATTTGCATGTTTGTTAACACAGTAACTATCGTTTCAAATTTAGTATGTCACATTCAGAATAAAATAGGTAATTTCTTTTAAATAAAGTTTCTTATTATTATTATTTCTTATGGAAATAGTTTTCTTCATAATTCATTCATTTTATCAGTGTCGCTTTTAAAATTGTGAGAAATCGTTAATATAGAAATATTTTTGTAAGAAATAAAAGTTATTAAATTACTTTTCTATTCCTTACCAAAATAAGTAACAATAAATCCGATTTATGGTCTATAAAACGAAAGTAGAGCGCTGGAAATTGGATTCCCTTAAAATAGTCTGTGTAATTTCTATAAGTGAGTACGGGAAATAAGAATTGGGGTAAGGATTGTGTATGTATAGAGGAATATATGGAAACATTACCTCATTTTCATTTTAATGAAAATATCATTTTCTTCCAAGGAGGTATATCCAAACTTTACATCCGTCATTTTGCATGGGCCAACGGTCGAGTGTCGGTGGCAGGGGTGCAAGGGGGAACCGGGTGGAGCGGCGCCACCCCGCGAGTCGAGCCCCTCGCCCCCTCGCGGGATCGATACGTCATTTGAGCTGGTCGCCATGGAGACCGCGAACGGAGCGGGGCGGCGCCGCGGCTCTGAACGTTCTGCTGCCGAGATGGTGCACGGGACTCCGCGGGACTGCGCGCTCTTAACTCCTAAACAAGCATACAGCCTGTTTGAGCATCCCCCTTTTCATTACCCTATGGTTATTGCTTTCTAATTGTTCTTTTAATTTATCAATACAATTGTCCAGTAAAATATGAACTGCTTTAAATTAGCTATACTAAAGTGGTTCATAATATGAACACTTGATTGCAATTTGGTTCTAAAAGCCTTTTAGAACCAAATTGCATTTTTGCACCAATTTGCATTGCAAAAAAATTGCATACTTGTTCGAATTTTAGTTTTTAGGTACTTAGTGCCTTATTTACTTCAAGTGTTCATATTAAAAAAAGAACAACGTAAAAATTGAAAATGATTTAAACTATAACTGAATGTTTTCATTTCAGGGTAATTGGATTAATATCAATTAAGTTGTCTGGAAGAGATCTCTCTCACCAATAATACCGCCTTTACACGGCTTATTCTATCTTTAGTTTGATTCTATCTTTATGTATTTTCATCAGTGGGTAAGAACGAATTACTATCTATTTATCTAAGATGAATCCGTTTAACCCACGCTGTAAGATAATTAAAATGTTATTTTTATTTTACATATTTAACATGGAATGTGGTACATATTTAGCAAGGAATATAGTACACATTTGGAAATATAATTAAAACGCCTAAAATATATGTTGCGAAAATGCAGAAAATTAAGAGGTATCCATTCAGAGGTTATATTTAATGAAAATGCATCAGGGGTTAGGATTTACTATTGCTTTCTCCTAGAAAGCCTAGAAAAGTGCTGAACTTATACAATGGAGAACTAGGACAATGTTTATGGCCTCCCATGATACAGCAGCAAAGAGTGGTTACTGCTGATTGGGGTGTAGTCGTGATGCGTTTAGTATTCCTGTGCTCTCGTCACCAACCAGTAAGAAACACTATGAGATTTCAGCCGGTAAGAGTCCGGCATAACTGCATTACCACCAACACGTATTACAGTACCAATGAAGGATTTTCTAATGTAAGAAAAGGACGTGTATGAAACTATAAACTCTGTTAAACGTTTAAGGTTGTAAAATTATACATTAAATAAATATATAAAAGCAGAATTGTTGCCTACGAATATAATACAATATGAATTTTAGTATTTTAATATTATAACCTATATTTTCTTCGTAGACATTTACGACTCTGGAAAGAAACATCTGAGACGACTTTATTCATGTCTATAAAAGTATTAAATATTATTACATTTTTTAAGATCAACAATTGAGATTTATGTATAGCCTTGTGGTAATCGGTTTAGTAGAATAGTACCACCCTCATTTCTTACCGAGGTGTCGTAAATGGCGACTAAGTTAAGTTGACCCACCGTGTGGTATCCGGTTTAGTAGAATAGACCACCCTCCTTCTTACCGAGGTGTCGTAAATTGACTAAGGTAAGTTGACGTTAGGCAGGCGGCCGATCGTAAAAACGCAGCCATTTTTATACAGCATGTTTATAACATGTTGTGCCAACCCCACTTAGAGTGGGATAAGGGCAGGAGGATATAATAATAATTAAGATTTATATATCAAAAGTATGAAATATACTTATGTATTTAAAACTCATTTTCATCATCATCAATAATTCATAGTGATTTTTACTTGTATTTCATTTATTTCTTCGAAAAACGGCATCCAATTCAACGACGTAGGTAAATATGAATGCGCCTGGTATTAATTGACGGCAAAGTTTTATGGATGAGCGAGCAATCAGTTCTTTCTTAGCCAAGTAACGATTATCACTCTTGTAATTCTAACTTGATAGTTTAAGGATGAGTTTATACATGCCCAAAAATGGACACTGGAGGTTATAAGACAATTAATGTTTTCAGTCTTAATTTTGTATAACTGTTATTAATTTTGTACTTGTATTAGCATATCATATATTTGCATATATTACCTATTATGACTTTTAAATGATTTATATTATCCTAATTTTTTCTGAATATTTACACGTTTTTGGAATCGTGTTCTGTATAATAATTTGCCAAAATATGTGTTATCTACTAATTACCATTTGTTTACCAATATTTGTTTTATAATTATAGATACATAAAGATTTTCTAGAGAATTTCAAGAATAGCTGCGTTTCCCCATTGAATCATTTAACTGATGCTTTAATAGTGTCCCTAGGAGACATAACGACAAAATCTTCTCGTTCCAATATCCCGTAGAAAAAACAATGGAAGAACCGTCTTCCGTATAGGGAGATTTTGAGTAAGTACAGGGATTTTATGTTAAACATAAACATTATAGTTTTGCGTATGTATGTACATTTCAAGAAATCGTAATTGAGGCATTATTATATGTAAAATTATCTAATGTTAATAGTTCATTCTCCGGAATGAATGGCTGAATCGATTTTAATACGATTTTCACTGGAAGGAGGAGGACACTTTAAAGGAGGTTGTGGCGCAACTTATACGCTTTATGTCATAGTATTGCCGCGGGGTTAAGGTTTAAGAGGGAAAAGCTTTGTGATGCACCGATTTCCATGGGAAGCCGCAACCACAGCTATTTATGAATATAAGATTGACTGGATAAGTATAATAGTTAAGGTAGAATTTGAGTTTTTACTTTTTAGCAAAAACATTGTAATTGACAATCAACTTTTTTCAGTACAAAATCATTATTTCAGCAGAATGTTATAATTATCTACTCGATTGCATCAAAAAACAACATACAAATACTTGTACAAACTTTCAAATACGTGTATTTGCTTATACAAACAAGAAAGTTAGCGAACAATATAAAAGTAATGGGATAGAATGAAATAGCCGCTTAGAACGTACATTGGTGCAAGAGAGATGAAGTTATTCAAATTGAGGATACATATTTCTACATAGGTACCAAATAGCTTACTATCAAAATGTGGATAAGTCTTACCATTATTTAGAATGAGGTAAATCTTATAGTAATATTTTGAAAGACGTTGTACCTACTAAGTGAACAAGTATGCCTGTAAAAACGTAAAGGATTTATGCTGGATGTTTTTCAGTTTATAAAAGAAAATGAAAAGAGCTCCAATGTGGATTGGCAGGTTACACGAAACTTAAAGTTTCCTGTCCGGGGTTTGAACCTGCAACTACCTGGTATGGGATATGCAGTCACACCTTTCGACCATCAAGGTTTTATATAGTAGGAATAAAATAAAATGGTTTTTACTAGTATATACGATCTCTGCGTACGTTAAAGTGTATGCAAAGATAGTGTATTTATATTGAAACATACTCGTACATTATTTTTTTGTATTTAAATAAAAAAAGTAATTAGTTTTTTGGGAGATGACAATTACGTTTTTATTTCAGACTTCAGTTTCTACGTATTATACACATAGTATAAGCAATAGCAAAAGCCTTTGAGATTGGACATTTGATAAAATGTATACTCTCAGGCCAGTCAGACCAATTTATATAATACTGAGATTGATACATTTTTGACTTTTTCGCTACAAAAATAAAACTTTTAGTGATACGCGTGTTGACAAAATAAATCTTCAGATAACGACTTTTGTTTACCTCGAGAAACGGCATTTCCATGTTATGATTATTGTACAAAAAGTAGAAAAGTTGAAGAGAGTTGCAGGAGCAACTTCAAGAACAGGTATTTACAATGTTTAAATATGTACGTTGTACAGGTAGTTTTCGATTAATTTCTATAGTTATTAAAATAATATATATTATTAGTAGAGAATATGAGTATTATAATTTACTGCCACCCTCGGTGCCAATCTAAACACGGTGAATTAAGAATACGACCTTTTTACCTTGTCTTGGCTGTTCTGGGCTGGTTAACCGTTTAGTGATGGAATGGATGGAAGACATTTTGATTAATCTCATCCTTTAAGATTAGCTCGTAGAAAATGTACTTGGAGCGTAGGACAAAAAGGAAAACTGGAAACGGAATTGCATTGATGGACTTAAGTGTAAGTCTTTCTATACTGAAAGTGATTTCCAACTGGGACAGACTACGTATTCATAAATATGGATCAGATAGATAATTGTATGTTAAACGCCGTGTGGTATCCGGCTGAATAGAATAGTACCACCCTCATTTCTTACCGAGGTGTCGTAAAAGGCGACTAAGGTAAGTCGACCCGCCGTGTGGTATCCGGCTGAGTAGAATAGACCAACCTCATTTCTTACCGAGGTGTCGTGGAAGGCGACTAAGGTAAGTTGATCCACCGTGTGGTATCCGGTTTAGTAGAATAGACCACCCTCTTTCTTACCGAGGTGTTGTAAAATACGACAGAGGTAAGTTGACGTCAGGCAGGCGGCCGATCGTAAAAACGCAGCCAAATCATGTGACAGCATGTTTATAACATGTTGTGCCGACCCCACTTAGAGTGGTATAAGGGAAGATGATGATAGATAATTGTATGTTAAGAAATTATTACATTCAGGTTTTCCGAAAAATATACATCGGCATCATCCAATAAAATAATACCAATGTAAGTTTCGCTCTAAAAACTCAACAATTTGTAATTAAGTACGAGTAAATAGTCTAGAAAATAATTCAGAGTTATTACTTTTAAAAAATTAAAACTTTTTGAGCTTTAGTAGTTATTTAATTATAATATTATTAACGTTATTGAAATTGGAACAACCCGAATGCGTGAAATAAGAATGTAATCGTTCTCTTTTACAAAAAGGCCGATAAACTATTATTATCAACTTCACTCGTGGGACACTTGATAATGTTTGTAAGTTTGACTGCCTTCTTTTGAAAGCCTTTGTAATAACGACAACGGTTACTACAAACGCTTTGAGCTAAATCGAAGGTAATTTTTAAATAACCTTGTTCGGAGCCGTTACTACTTCCAAACGCCGGTACAAGTTGGGTTCTAAATCGAATATGTAGTTTATATGGCGCTATGACTAAGAAGTAGCGTTATTAAATGCATCTTTTAAAACGTTGAGTTTAAATTAATAATAAGTAGCTGAGATCGATTTTAAATGACATTAAGATATTCTTAAAAAAAATATTATTTATAATTTATAGAAAAACAATTTATCTATATATAATGATAATTGTTATAATAATTCAGTAATATATGACATAGATTTTAGTGATACATGAATTTACAATGCAAGAAATTAGTGGAAGCGCCATCTCATGCAACGGATTGAAACTACTTAAAAAGGATAATTGAGTGTAAGCTCTACAAAAAGCTTTACTGCATATAAAATAGAGGGACTCCTAGAACTTTCAAGTTTCATTGTCAAAGATGACAAACAAAAATGATTCAAGACATTATTATACTTATGAGGAAATTGGTAAATTTATGATCTGAAAACTGTTCAAAGCTTGAGTTTATTAAATATTACCGGTATCCCATTGTCAAAATGTAAGTTTATTTGATCATAAAATTAAAATAATAATTAAAACTGACCTAATAATATAAATAATCGTATAATATTAAAGCAAGAAATAATATTAATATATTATGAATTATTCAATTAAAATCTACTTCTATAAAAATAATTTCTTACAACACCCATGGTAGTGAAAATAACAATGGCGGATGTGGGAGGGTATTAAGTATATCATTTATCAATGTTTTTTTCCCATAAATCAATAAGTTTATTGGAAGTGCATACAAATAGACGGAGAAGTCGACTCTTGCAGGAGCAGGTCTGAGCATCATAATTATCTAAGCGGCAGCGCCAAATAGTGATGATGCTGGTGATGAATGATATAGAAATATGCTAAAAAAAGACAATTCAAACGGTATTATTTTTACGCAATGTGTCTAAAAATATCTTTTATTATTGTTTTTTATGCTGGTTACATAATTTGTTAATATTTTAACTGAATTCGTAAAATTTGACTATAATAGTTTAAATAATTTTTAGAATTAGGCGTTACTTTGCGGAGATCCATAATACAAGAGTAATAATAAGATTATTTTGCTATAATCCGCGATGAAGTAAAATACAAAATATATATAATGCTAAATGTAGAGTAGACAATAGGTTATCATACCTGATACATGCAGGAGTCGTAAAAAACACATGCACCAACCTCCACCACCACCACCACGATACACAAGCACTATATACGTTCACTATCACAAACTCAACAATCGTTTCGCCCCGCAACCGAAGCATCATCAGGAGATAGACTCCACGACCAAAATCGCAAAGCCATCTTTGCGATTTTGGTCGTTTATCATACCTGATAACCGATTGTCCACTCTACATTTAGCATTATATATATTTTCTATTTTACTTCATCGCGGATTATAGCAAAATAATTTTATTATTACTTTTGTATAATAGTTTAATATTTATACTCTTGCACTCTTTCGTCTCGCCGCACCATGCGTGATGGAGTCCTTCAAGGATCGGTACTGGAAACCTTATTGTACTCGCTCTATACGCGTGACATGCAATGAGCGCCCATTATTGCGAGCATTCCGTCAACCTCAGGTTATCACTATATGTCTCCAAAAAGTAGTTCCGCCAGGGGAGACTCGAAATCAATCCTGATGAAAGTGGAGCCATGCATTGGAGGGTGATCGTGTCCGTTTTTTTTTTTGTAACACTTACACACACGGACGCCCGTCCCCAAAGTAAGTAACTTAATACTTGTGTTGTGGGTGAGAGACAACTGGTGCATATATACTTATATAATTTTTTTTAAATACATACTTAAATATTAGTATACACCCAGGCTCGAAGAGCCAACAAATTCTTTTTATAGAAAATGTTGGCCCTCGGCGGGAATCGAACCCGTGACCCGCGGCGTTGAAGGCAGGATCACTACCCCCTGCGCCAACGGGCCTGTCAAAAGTCGTTGTCGCATTGAAAACACCCACAGAGATCTCCCTTATGATATTAACAAACGATGACAACAAATAGTCAAATGAACATCATTCATTTGACTTTCTGTATCAACTTCTTTGATCTTATTAATTTATTTCTGTATTATACATATACATTTGTTAGAAAAGAGAAAGAAAAAGAAAAATAGCACATGTACAAAGGCGGACATATCCCAAAAAGGGATCTCTTCCAGTCAACCTTTGAGTAACAGAAGAAAAAGCACAAGAAGAGAAACAGGGAAATATAGAAAGAAAGAAAAAGAATAATAACGGAACATTATATACCTGGATGAACGTATCCTCATTTGCGCACAGAAGATAAAAAAAATAAAATCATGCAATATAATAAATAATAGTAAATTTAACTATTTGTTTTATATTAATTTTTGTTAAATATTAGCGTTACCCGTATATGAATTACTGAAGTAATTAATTTTTGTGTCTTATCTCGAAGATTATAATAAGCTTTTTAAATTGTAAATAGCATAGAACTATTGTGTATAAGATTTTTTATTATCTCCGTATAAACCCAATTGGAGTATATTCTTATACTTAATACGGACCTTTCCAATTGCTGTTCGTTATTTATTATAATTATTAACTTTTTCTCGATAACTTTACACAACGATTAATTTAATAAAGTAAATTGTTCGAGAGTTTCTGTACTAAAATAGCATGATTATCTGTATCTTTGAAATTAATAATAAATTTAAATTATAAATGTAACCGAGAAAAAAACAATTGTTTGATTTGAAATATTTTATTTAAAATTCGTTTGCAGAACTTTAACAGGTAGCTAGAATCTACCTCGTGTATGTTCGGTAAATCAGTATTAATCCAATAAAATAATATATAATTGACATATATTTTGTAATGAAACATCATAAACCATGGATAATTTGTGAAACATTACGTTTATCACCAGTTTAAACAAATAAGTATCACTATTTCTATAACTTTAAATAAATAAGGAGATATAACTAAAACCTTATTATACAGAAGAAGAATGGTACGAATTAATGTAATCGCCAATTTACTATTAAGTAAATAACGGTTACAACAGTAAAGAAACTTCCGTACCCGCCTCGATCTGTGATTCATATATTCAATAGACTACTAGCACTTTTATATCAAAAGTTACAAAAGATCCTACAATATGCTTTATCAATCAGCTACATTGTAAAATTCTTTCCAAAACGACCATTACTTTCGGCCACTGTTACGACGCAAGTGCCAGATGAATCACGAATTGTAGAAAACAAGATCGATGTCGTGTCGCTTTCTGCAAAACATGAATGTATAGAAAAGTATCAGCCAAGGCTAGACACGTCGACTGGTACTTTTCAGTGTGACCTCACAGGGTCTCGTTTTACTCCTAAATTATAATAAGTAGTCACTGGTCTCGAAACATGGCTTAAGTACTATACACCTAAAATATATAAATTATTACAAATTAAGTAAGGCATTTACAACGTCTGGGATCCTTAAGATGCTTTATATTTACATGACACTAGAGCGCATATATAATGTCGTGTAAAAATAAGGAATTGACTAAACCTATAGCGGTAATTTTTTAATAAAATTATGTAAAAATGGTCAAGATTTCGGCGATCTGAGCTGACCTACGAAGCTGATATATTTATATAGATAGACAAATTAGTATTGAATCTACACAGCTTCGATGAGTCGGGCCATATTAAAAGGAAGAAAAATTTAGATTATTTTAGCACAAGGGAGTAGTAGTCGTTAAAACTTAGCTCTATCGTTTGGCACTGACTTTTAATAGAATATTTTAAATAAATAAAACTTTATTTAATATGACTCGAATCGATATTAGAGATTTCAAAAATTATACAATTTAAAAATTTTTAATCACAGTCATGGATGTTTCAGAAAAATATGGATGGTGCGTGCCACGACGAAATGAAGATACTAATTAAATATTAATAGCAAATACTACATATGACACGAAACCTTAAACTAATTCATCGCGAAATTTGAGCATTATTCTTGTGCATTAATATTACATGAAAATCAAATATATCACATAGGTGCAATCTGTGTGATGATTAACTTCATGTTGCTAATACCACAAAGGTATTTTTTCACCTTCGTCTTTTCGCCGACACTGCAGCTGCTATCATTTGTCTTAGCATCGGTTCAGGTGTACACACTTTAGGGTCACATTTCATTTGGCCATCACCACCGCATCTGAAATAAAATTGATTGGAAATTTTTATTTAAATTGAGTTAAAAAAACTAAATAAAAACGAACAAAACGATACTTAATATATCCTTCGCTTCATTGAGAGTACTTATGGTATCGTTTTAAACAATATACATTGCATTGTCGGTGTAAAAGATATTGATTTTATAGCATTTCAAACAATAATACTATTTTGCTGTCCATATTTTGGAACAACAAAACATTGGACTTATGATAACACATTTTTTTATATACTCTAAACAAACAAGTATATACTGTAATGTATAAAGCATTGGACTATTAAAACTCGCTGCGTATGAACACAGTAAACGTTATTTCAAATGCCGCTGTTTACTGTTCCATATTGTATATACTAACAATTATATTCTAAAAAAAATATTTTAGAAACAGTAAATTAAATACTCACGAGCATTGTAAACATGGTCCTGAAGATGCTCTCACTACTTCTCCGACCTTGTATGTGTGTCCCTTTATTTGACAGCCTCTTCGTTGAGCTGCTCCTTTATAAGCATGGGGAAGAAAATGTGGAGGCAATGTCGTAGTAGTTGTTGTTGTTGTTGTAGTAACATTGACCGTAGTAGCCATGGATACAGGGCATTCATACCTTGGACAACAGAAACCTTGTATTGGTTCTTCGTGGCATCCATGAATAGGTGGGGGACAACTCTGTTGTAAACAAATGATGTCACTCCTGAAGCAAAAGCAAAAATCACATGGATCATCTCTAGGAATTTGTTGTGCTGACACGTATACTTTGCCTCCATAGCGACAAGTTCCAGGTCCGAATGCTTGATCTTCTTCGCTATAATCTGGTTCTTGCCCGTAACCTCCGCTTGGTGGGAAGTCAGGGGAGGGTAAATTCTCGTTTATTTCATCGTCGATACTGGGTTTCATTGCCTCTTGCAACGGTGAAAGCGTCGTCACTGTTAGTTTTTCTTCAGGTTTAGGGGTGTATGTTGAAGTTTCTTCTTTGATCTTGATTGTTGTTGCTATTGGTGTTCCTTGTTCTGATAAAGTTGTTTCAATATTTGTTTCTGATGGTTTCTCTGTCTCCGCTATATGTATAACTTTTTCGGTCGTAATAAATGGAGTCTCAGGTATCGAGTACGTTACTTTTTGTATATCACTTGATACCGTTGTGAACAAATCTTTCTCACTTGTTATAGTTGGAGACGTGGATGTGGTGATACTTACGTCCTCTACGATAGTTGTTTTTTTCTCCTGTTCATGCAAATTAAATTCAGAATGAATAGTAGACATTATTTCAGTGCTACTTAAAGTATCTGAAGCTACTGCAGCTGTAGTGACAATTTTCTGATCCATTGCTCCGTCAATGTGTGTAGAAAATTGTTCTTTATCTTTATAGACATGTTCTATTTCTGTGATCGGTGACGAAGTTTGGTATTTATCTTCATATTGTTCTGTAACATCTAATTCTTGAATACCTTCTGTTTGCTGTGGTTTATAACGGACGGTTGTGAGTTCTTCGGCAGTTGTTCGAGAACTGTCATCTATCACCTCATGAGCATGTTCTGTGAGCTCTATTAGGAATGGTGTTGTCTCACTAAATACGTAAGTTGGTTCAGTTATTGCTTTTGTGTCATCTGAAATATCTGATTCTTTATGTGTTTGTTCAGCCTCATCTTCACTACTAGAACTTCCTAACGTTGCTGATATAACTTCTGTAGGAACATGTACTAAAGTCGAAGTTTCTATATTTTCTGTTTCCTTGCCTAATTCTCCAGATGGTATAGTAGTCAATGATTCTTTGACAATAGTAGGCTGAGTGCTGTATATTTCTGGTTGAATATCAGTTTCTTTTAATGACACTATTGGTTTTTGTGTCATTTTTTCAGTGGTTGGTTCGATTGTAATTTCTTCTTCAATAATTGTAGACTGAGTGTTGTACATTTCCGGTTGAGTTTCAACTTCTTTTAATGTTACTCCTGATTTCGATGTATCTTTATCATAGGTTGATTCAGTAGTAAATGCTTCTTTGCCAATAGTCGTCTGCGTGCTGTATATATCTGACTGACTATAAGTTTCTTTTAACGTTACTATTGATATTGGTGTTTTTTCCTCAGCGGTTGGCTTAATAGTAAATTCTGGTTTGACAACAGAAGACTGAGTGCTGTATGTTTCGGGTTGAATTTCAGTTTCTTTCAATGTCACTTCTGGTTTTAATGTCTCTTGTTCAGCGGCAGATTCAGTACTGAATACGTCTTTCACAATAGTCGACTGAGTGCTGTATATTTCTGGTTGAATATCAGTTTCTTTTAAAGTCACTATTGATATTGGTGTCATTTCTTCAGCCGTTGGTTCAAGTGTAATTTTTTCTTTGACAGTAGTAGACGGAGTACTATATATTTCTGGTTGGATTTCAGTTTCTCCCAAAGTCACGAATGGTTTTGATGTCTCTTCTTCAGTAAATGGTTCAGTAGTAACTTTTTCCTGCACTATTGTAAACTCTGTGCTGTATATTTGAGGTTTAGTTTCTGTTTCTTTCGATGTGTCTGTTGGTGCCTCTTCTTCAATAGCTAGAGAAATAGTTGTGAATTTGTCTTTGACCGCAGATTCTGTTTGAATTTCTGTTTTCGATGAATCATCAGAGAATTGAGTAACTAATGAATGATCATCTGTCTTTTCTTGTCCCGAAGTCTCAGTAACTGCATAGTGTTCTTCGGGTAATTCCGAGGGTGAACTTTGTGTGCTTGTAAGTTTTGTACTAGTTACCTTAAATCCATCAGATGCTTCAGTTATATTTTCTTGTTGTTTGGCAGTAGTAATCTGTTCCTCAGTGCTTTCTGAAAGTGGCGTTTGTTCTGTATTGACTGTTTCTTTTTCTGAAGAATATTCTACAGGTAAATGAATAGTGGTTTCTTCATGAGATTGTATGATTTCAGGATGTACCACTTCCTTTTCGGTAACATCGGGCTCTATAATTTCTGTGACAATCGGTACCGGTTTTTCCGTGATCTCACTAGCTATGGGCACATTAATTAAAGAACTTGTAGACACTCTAGGTACATCCGTTGATTCCTCAATTAATTCAGTTTTAGAAGTTTCAGTTTCAGGCAAAACAGTTTTCATATGTTCTTCATTTTCATCAGTTGGAAAACCTTCAGTGCCAATATTTTTTTTATCATGTTCCATTTCTAACAATTTAGGGGAAACGGTAGTAGTTTCATCTCTTAATGTAAATTCTTCATAAGGATATTTGGTTGGCGTTTTATCTACAGGTTCCGACAAAGTACTTTGCTCATAAGGAATCTCATGCTGTTTGTCGAATGTTGGTAATAATACTGTTGTAGTCTTTTGTTGTTGCGAATCAAGTAATCCTTTTTCTGTATCCAAAACAGGTGAGACATCCTTCTGCGTATTGATATTAGGTTCCATTGCAGACGGAGTGACACCTAAGCTAGTTTCTTCAACAGAGGTTTGTGTTACTTTTTCATTCATACTATATTCATCCTTCAAGCTAGATGTAGGAGCTTTTTCTTCAAATTGCGGTACCAAAGTAGAGAAAGATATATTTATTTCTGTAGAACTTTCTATCTCAAGATCTTTCGAAGTGACATGATACTCAGGAGATTGCCCAGATTCAGTAACGTATAATTGTGTCTGTTTTTTGTCTTCCTCCAATTCTTGTTCCGCTGGTGTTTTTGATGTCGGTTCTGCTATATTAACATGTTTGTCAGATTTTGTAGTTTCAGGTAATTTTTCTTGATTAATACCAGTATTCAAAGACATGGGAAGGTCAGTTGTTTTTCTAGAATCTTCTAAACTTGAAGTTGTTGTGAGCAATTTTTCACTAATGAGGTCTTGCTCTGATTGTATTTCTTTTTCATCTATTAGGGTTGTAGACTTGTGAATATCTTCCGAAATTGTAGGTTGTACTGTTGTTGTTATATCTCTGATAGGTATTACTGATTGAGTTGTTACTTCATTATCTTTGACCTCTTCTGAGCTGTGCTCAAACAACGTCATGTCTGGTATTTTAGTACTTTTTTCATTAAGATCTTGTAAATTTTTATCAGTACCATCTGTATTAGGGAACGATAATGATTCTGTGGAAATGTCTTCTGATATTTGTGAAATCGTCGGTATACTTGATGTTTCTTTAGGTAAATAGTGGTTTTCTGTAGTATCATGTAATTTTTCATCCAATTTTGAGACTTCTTTTATTGTTTCCGTAGAAGTAGATGAATCTTCATCTTCGTTTCTTTCTGTATATGCTGGACTAATACCTGTTGTGGCAATAATTTCAGATTGCTGTGTAGCTGTTACTGACGATCCCAATTCTGCTTCGCTTATATGACTGCTTTTGGCAGGTTGAGATTTGGTAGTTTCTTCAATTTCTGTGGTTTTTTGTCTTTCATCTTTAACTAGAGGATTAATAGTAGTTTCTATATAAGACTCAGTTACTTCTTTATCTAACTTAGTAACTTCTTGACTACTAGTTACTGCTTGATCTACAGAGAGTTCATCTTTATGTGTTGATTGGGTAGTTAAATTATCAATAATTGCTTCTTTGTATGTAGAAACCATAATTACCTCTTCTTCGGGAGTTTTTGATGTCAATTCATGTTGTTCTTGAATGAATACAGGTATGCCCGCATGAGATTCTGTTTCTTTTGTTATAATATCTAGGGCATTTGTAGAAGTTTCTGGTGTCTTATTATAATCTTGTACAGAAGTAACTGTATGGGGAGATTCTAACTCTAATTTTTCATCAGTCGGAATTTGTTCTTGAAGAGGTTTGGTATCTATTTCTTCAGTTACTTCTTCAATATTTCTAAATGTTGTATGAAGTTCATTCGGTAAAGTTTGTTTTTCAATATCAAAATGTGTTTCTGGTTCTGTAGTAGTCAAAGAGTTATACTTTTCTGTACTCTTCTCAGTTATTAATTCATCTTCCGCCAGAGTACTTTGTATCTCTGGGAGTTTTTTACTTGAAATTTGAGATAGGGTTGTAGCTTTTTCTTGAGTTTCGAAACTTTCGTGTGTAGATAATGAAACAGATTCCGTCACATCTGCTGAACTTTCAGTTTGCTTTTCTGTTATAGATTCACCATATTGAGTAGATGTTTCTGTGAATTGTGATGCTAGAATCTCTGGTACCTTCGTAGTTTGCGTATCAGTAATAGAATGATCTTCTGTTTTAAGTATTTCAATAGATTTTGTGGCATCAATAATTGGACTAGTTGTGTAAGTTTTTTCTACATCGGAAGTAGGAACTCTTTCTTCATCTGATTTTGTTACAATGTCATAAGGTGGTTTTGTAAATGTTTCTTTTTCTTTAGTGACTTCTTGTGGAACCACTAGTTTCGTTGTTTCATCTAATTCTTCTATTTTTGGAGTATAATAAATTGATTCGGTTACTTCTTGATATGTGTCAGGTGGAATTGTTTTAGTTTTAGAAGCATGAAGTCCAGTTACACTAAACATATCAGTAGTTTCACCAAAAGTGTCATGTGGAGTAAATGTTTCGAACTCCTCGGTAGTAGTATCTTTTCTACTTGCATCATCGGGTGTTATTGGCTCTGGTATGTGTAAATCATCAAACACCTCATTTTCTTTGTCATATAATTCAACTTTTTCAGTTGGTTTAATATGTTGTTTAACTGTGGTTTCTTCGGTAACCTGAGGGTATTCAATTTCATCGATTTTATGAGTTACACTTTCAATCGTTTGTAGTTCAACCAAACTTGAGTCATGTGTTTGTGTAGTTGTTATTTCAATTTTTGATTCATGTTGATGTGGAGAAACAGTTTTAATAACTGTTGAATCTGTTATATATGGAATATCTGTTTGAATTTCTTCTTTTGTAGGAAGTATTTCACTTGAAGTTTCAGTTTGAATTGAATGTGTTTCAGATAACATTGGTTCTTGAGTTGCTTTAGTTACTATTATTTCTGTAGTGTATGGAGATTCAGTTTGAACATCGTCTTTTTTAGTCGCTACTCCTACCATTGGAGTTTGAGCTACATCTTTTTCGGTAATAGTTTCCTCTAGAGGTTCTTGTTTCTCGGTGACAAACACACCTGGAACTAAAGTTGAAATAGTTTCTTTTGTAGAAGTTGGTATCACTGAAGTTTTTGTTTCCACTTTCTCCTTGTCTGTAACTTCTGGAATTTTCGTTTGATTTTCTTCTTGGTCTGTGATTAATTTATTCAAAGGTTCAGTTTGGATGTCTCCTCTTTCTGTAATTGATTCAGTAACTTCAGTCTTTTCAGTATTTACCACTGCTTGGGTACTAGTTGCTACTTGTTCTTGTTCAGTCAGAGATTGTTCTGTCTCAGATTCTATTGCTACTTTGTCTGTTACTCCAGAAAGGATAGGTTGGCTAGTTTCTTTATAAGTAAAGCTTTCTTTACTGGTTTCAGAATAAGTAATTGATTTTTCAGTGACTAGTATTTCTGGAGATGTTGTTAGAGTCTTTTCTTCTTCGACGATATCTGGTTGTTTGTAATACTTTTCTGTAACTACGAATTCCGAAACAGTATTTTCAGATTCAATAATATGAGGAGGTAATTTTGTATACATTTCGTCTGATTCTGTTTCATGTAAACCATCTGAGCCAGTGTAAACTTGTGACTTTTCAGTACTAAGCTTTGACTTTTCAGTACTAAGCTTTTCAATCCCTCTTGTAAAGGATTCTTCAGTTTTAGTTTCAATATATTTTGTTTGTTCTGCTTTTTCAGTAGTTAATTTTTCATATACTTTCTCAGTTTGACTGTATGTATTTTGTGATTGTGTAGTCTCGGTTATGATATTTTCGTGTTCACCAATATCAGAAAACGTTAGTTTTGGAGATTCCGTTAGAAGAGGTTCTATCGTCGTCACAACTTTTTCAGGCATCAACGTTGCAGTATCGAGTTTCGGAATGTCAGTTTGCAGAATTTCTTTACTATCATCATACTGATGGGGGATATCAGTGATGGTTTGTTCAGACAATGAAGATAAGTTTTCTACAGATTCTGTGTATATGATAGGCGATTTCGTTACTTCTGTATCTGATCCTAGTTTTTCTGGGGCTGTT
This sequence comes from Morpho achilles, assembly GCA_947086495.1. Taxonomy (NCBI): domain Eukaryota; kingdom Metazoa; phylum Arthropoda; class Insecta; order Lepidoptera; family Nymphalidae; genus Morpho; species Morpho achilles. The sequence goes on along the minus strand of CAMTZB010000019.1, from coordinate 9,400,060 downwards.
GTTACATCTGAGTCTGTTTCCTTCTTATCCATTTCACCAAATGTATATTCAATACTTTTTTCAGTAAATATTTTTTCAGTAGAACTAACGGTTTCTTTTTCTTTTGAAGATGGTAAAGTAGATTCAGCTAGCTCACACTCAAAACCTACACAGTCAGGTAATGATGGTTTTTGTTCTCCTTCTTTATTTTTTCTTCTACAATTTTCACCAACACACTCTTCAAGCTCAGTAACCTTTTGTTCTACACATCCAGTTTGTTCATCACATGTATATGTTGGGATTTGATGAGAACTAGCATCTAGATCTTTTTGAGGGATTGCATCTTTAGTTGGCATGATTTTGCATTCTTCACCCTTACATGGTATTATCGATGGTACTTGACAAATTCCATCAACGCAGTTCTGGGAAGGTTTTGCTGGACTTTCTTGAAGCTTATCTTTACAATCCTTTGATTCACATTCGTCTTTTTTTATGATTGTTTCTTCTAAACAATCATCAGAGGTACAAGTAGTTGCTGTTTCTGAAGATGGATGTTTTTCTTCATTGTTGCAGTCATTACCACTACATTCACTTGCAACGGGTTTAGGACTTTCTGTTCCCGACATTTGACTGTGTGATTGAGGAGGTATAGTCTCTTTCACGCTGCATACATAAGTCGGACAACATGATTCCGGAGTATCATAAATTGGTTGACAGTCATTCATATTTTCCATATAATCTGGTGGTGGACTGCATATTATTGGATCACATTTGATAATACTACTAATACATCTACATCCTGTGTGGCAGTTACTTGTGCTAGGTATACTTGTATTGTTACTGTAAGTGATGCCATTTAAGAGACAGTCACCTTCACCGGGAATTCTACTGGGAGGTAAAATGTTATCATTAACCTCGTTTATATTTGGATTCAAAGTAGTACTTTCTGTGGTAAATACTTTTATATCGGAAACTGTTGATCCTTCATGGATTTCTGTATCAGTCAATGTAAAAAGCTCATCTGTAACTTTAATAGTTTCAGTCTTACTGGATCCGTCAATAGTTGGAGTTGTTGTTTCTGGTTGAGCAGGTTTAGTATATTCCAACACTGGAGAAGTAGTTTTTTCTGAGCTGGTAAACTCTTTATGTTCACCTCTGAAGGTTGTTGACTTATCTAGTAAGTCAGAAGAAAGTTTTGTTGTTTCTTCTAGTATTATTTTTGTTGCCACTTCGCCTGAAACTTCCTCTTTATCTTTTATAAACGCTGATTCAGTGGAAACTACTTCATTTTCTTTACTGAACGTTATATCAGTAGGAACTACTTCATTCTCTTTATTAAACGGTATATCAGTAGAAACAACTTCATCTTCTTTTCTAAACGCGGATTCAGTAGGGGCAAATTGATCTTTTTGAGAAGTTGTATCTCCTGCATCTAGATCATTTGTGATAGATTCCATGCTGTGAGTTAGCGTTATTTTGTGATGTGATGGTTCTTGAGTCGTTTCTTTATCTGAAATTAAATCAGGAGTTGCAGTTTGCTCCTTGTCTGTACTATAGCTGTACTGTAAGTTACTTTCAGTTGGCGTTAATGATGTTTCATCGACGATACTAGACGACTCTCTGTCTGGGGTAAAGTTTTCTAACGTACTTATTGGAGGACCTGTCTCAAAGTCCTCACCACTGCCTTCAACTTCCGTGGTTAAAAGACTTGATTCTGTATAAGTTTCATCAGGTTCATTTCTATATCCACTTCCTTCAACACCAACTCGTCTTGGTGGTGATGTTAACTCAATAATTTCTGTAACTGATTCAATGGCACGATCGTCTCCTTCACAAATGTATGTATCTGGACAACACTGCCCATGACGTGGCGGCAACGATGTACAATTTTTGCCCTCATTTTCCATTGGTGTACCGCATTCCTGAACAACACAAACAATATCTCCTTTCATGCAGTAACAATGCTCACAAGCTTTTTCTGTTTTTATTAAGGCTCCATCTGGGAATTCATGTTCATCGTGTACACAGTTTTGTGAAATCTGCGTCATTGGTACCATAGTAGTGGTAGTTAATAAGAATCCTGGAGTTGGGCGCACTGTCGTTGTCATATCATCCAAAAGAGGAATTTCATCTTCAGGGTGATCTAAAAGAATAAAAATATGGTGAGTTTGGTTTATACATCAACTTAAAATATTGAAATGATATTAAATTCTCATTACCACAAGAGTATCGAACCGGACAACACACATCTTTGTGATAAATAGGTGTACAGCCATCAACGTGAAGTGTACATTCTTGCATTACACATGTTGTCATATTGCGAATGCAGTAACAATGTTCACACGGTTTGTTTGGTGTTGGGGGGACTTTGGAGCCTTCTGGGAAATATTTTCCATGAATACTGCATCCGTACTTATCCAGTTTTCCGAGGCCAGTTGACCCATATTCAGCAGGCGAAGATGTTGATGTTGACGTGAGTAGATCAACTGGAACTAAACGAATACTTAGCTATATTTAAACAAATATTAATAATTATATTAATTAAAATGATAACCCAACGTTATATGAGAATGCATCTAATAGTAGCTAATGATTTAGAAAATTAAATGAATATTCCTTTAATAAATTGTTAAAATATATTAGTGGTGTTGGATACAATGGTGAAAATCCAGCTATGTTTATCTTAGTTAATTCTTATTAGGATTATATACGAGTACCTATACTCTATAGGCACCAATAAGTTTTTCTACTTAATAAGTTATATGCCTAATTGATATTGATATCTGCAAATTATCATACGCTTTTCGGTAAACGATAACATCGTTAGGATGCCTGCATATTTCTAGAGAATTCTGGGGCTATGTCTAACTTATCAATCCGCATCTGCAGCGTGTTATGTCTCCGAAAACGAACAGAGGAGGCATATGCCCAGCTGTGGGATAGTAACACGCCGTCACTTTCCTACTTTTATAGTCTATAGATATAACAAGAGGATTGGACATTTCAGAATTCTCACAATATAGTTAAGATTTGTTCATCAATTTCAAATAAGTTGTATAAAAAGTACAAACCGTCAGGGCAAGTCACAATTGGACAACATTGATCTGCTCTTTTCTCCACGGTACAGTCTTGACCAATGGCCTTGGTAAATGGACAGACTCTCAGATAGCACATTAACATTCGATTATGACAAGTGCAGTTGAGACAGGGTTCGTTTGTCATTATTCGGTCGCCCTCGCCGTAGTGCTGGAAATTGTAGTAGCATCCCTCTACAGGACCTGAAATTGATACGCTGTGGTCAATTATAAAACTTATATGAAACAGCAAGGGCTATTTCAACAACAAAATGTCATGTATTCTGAAAGGAATAGGTATATGATATCTTTAATATATATCTTTCATATAAATCTTTAATACATTACTGAGGTAGGTATAATCTTTTGCGATATATCACATGTATTTTGAATGATGTATTTTGTTATAAGTATTTGTAATTGTTCCGGAACTTACCACTGTGTAACTCTAATGCAGAGTGATCGCCAGCCGTTGGTGCTAAAAAGAAAAAATGATACATTTATAATTTTATTTATTATAAGAAATTGTTTTGTATTATAAAATATTAAAAGAAACCTAGCATTTATAATTAAAAAAAATATCATTAGTTCGTATTTTAAATAATAAATAATTTTAATATCGAAGAAAATCAACTATGAATAAGTATCGTTAAGAAAATAGCAAAGCTCTGTATTAGAGATACATTGCATATTATATTTGATAGTCACTGGACTAACAATAATGTTATTATTAAAATGTTAAATTATTTACTTTTAATCACCATTATAAAAGTAATTATTTCATGATTATAAAATATGTAAGACATTGTCAAGGGTATAGTGGTGAATGAAATAATAATATATTTATTGGCTTTTATCCCTAGTGTTTAAAGTCTTCCACTTGGTTGTAAAAAGTTGTTCTAAGAAAATTAAACTGCTGCTTTTATTGTTAGTGTTATTAAGCGAGTTACAGCTGGACAGGATATTAACTGCAAATCACCCGAGAGTCGCATACGGTCAACGTCTCATAGTCGTTATACATATCCGTTTTACTGCGTATAATTACTAAAGGCTAGTGGCGGGGCGACAAAGCTGTAATTAAACTAACGGAGAGCATCGTTAACTTCGGAGCCGCAGCTTTGGCGTCGATTCGATCCGAGTTCACAAGTCATAACGCCGGAGGTAATTCTCGTATGTAATCGATTTTCGGATATGAAGCTGCAAGTTATAACGGTGCCGTTAGCTCTGTGGCTATCATTAATCTGCTGAATAGTTTATTACAGCTAGAACGGCCAGCGGTGCGATATGCGTTCAGAAATAGGATGTACGTGAAGGTTTAATGGTGATATAATAGTAGTAAATAATTATGGACCCAAATATATTTAATTAGCATTTTTTTTAAATAAATCGTTCGTATACAAGTGTTTATTGATTATTTATTTTTTTATCGTTGTTCTAAACATGTTTTTGATTCTCTGGAGATTGTCGCGCATTGTGTATTCGAAATACCCATAAAATTTGGTTGTTAACTCAGAATTTATCAAATATAGTAATTATGTATAATTATAAATGCGAAAGTGTATCTGTGTGTTAGGTGCAGTTATAGTTTGTATAGTGTTGAGTGAATAATGTACATTAAATCAATAAAAAAATCTTTAAATGATAGTGCGTACTATGTATTAGACGCACACACATGTACATACACACATATATACTCTTTTGTTTATGGTTAAAGTGTTAAAGTGAAATTGAGAAGGGATTAATATTATTTGTCTATATTCTTACCGAAAGTCACATATAATCGTAATTATGTTAATTATCTAGTCAATTTAAAACCTCCGAGCGATCTTTAATAAAAATAATTGTATATATTTATTAATGATAATATGTGAAGAGTCGTGTCACTTAAAGTGCAGTGTAGAGGGCGCTGTCGGTTGCAATCAGCTTTCTATAAGCTGGTCCACCTAACGGTCCCCAGGAATGTCGTCAGCGTCCACTTTTTGTCCGCAGCGATTTTGATTATAATATTTTTTCCATTCTCGTGATTGGCATCAATAATATAAAATCAAAATCATTTCCGGGTAACGGGGAAGGTTATCTTACCATTCCAATACAGATAGATAGATCCATTTATAATTGATAGCCTGTTTTTATATTAATAAATGTATAATGATTTTGGCATGCTGCTTGTGAAAGCTCTTATAAAACTTTTAAAAGTATCATGGCATGATTTTATGGATGGTACGGAAATATGAATCAAAGCTATTAATTTAACAAATGCATCGCTTACAATATATGGGTTTACTCTGCGGCTACGTTTATTATTATTATTTTACTGACTTTTATTGAATTTAATATGAGTAAATATATTGATATATGAAAATTTCCCGTGTGGTATCCGGCTGAATAGAACAGACTATTCTCATTCCTTACCGAAGTGTCAAGGCGACTAAGGTAAGTGGACGCCACGTAGGCGACCATTCATAAAATAACTAGCCAAAACATTAACAACATGTTTAAAAATGTTGTGCCCACCCCACTTAGAGTGCGATAAGGGCAGGAGAATGATGATGATGATGTTCTTTGTATTTTTCCTCGGGATAATATAGTTTTTTCACCTATATGTTAGCCCCGGTATTAGTTTAGTTTACACAGCAGATACTAAGCCGTAATCCATAAATTTTAAATAGTGCAGATTTTACACCTATCTAATTTTATCAAGAGTCCAAAAAATTTAATGTAAATAAAGTGTAAAATGCAAGTAAAATTTGTTAATAGTAAAATCTAAAAAAAAAAACTATATGAAGTAATAAAATAACCTTACTGTGTAACAGCTTATATAATGCAGTATTTCAATGAGTTGATTAGCTACAGTTTTTACAGCCTACAAAAAAGCTATTTAATTGATTATAGCTTGTATATTCCCACGTCTAAACTTTACAATGCGATGCACAACGCCACTTTTCAAGTCACTTAATGTAAAGGTTTTATTGCAAGTGCGTAGCTAAAAATGGCTTTGCACGAACAAAAAACTATTTATGCAAAGTCGTGCGCTTAGAAACATGGTACCGAGCAATCGAAATGAGGAGGTAGCATGAATTTAAAATCTGCACTACATTAATATGGATTGTTGTTTCAATGAATGAATGTTGGCGTGGTCGCCATGCGCGATGAAGTTCACACGGGTAGACCTAAACATTGTAGGCCACATTTGAATATACTTCCTATGTATAACATAAATTCAGTACAAATTCTTTGAACTAACCGTGTTGCGGATACAAACCCTTGCGAACCAAAATAGCTTTATCTAATGCAGCGTTTCTTAAACTTTTTGATAAGTGGCAACGTTTTTAATTGCCTTTATTGTGGACCCTCTACTCTGTTTTAATAGTATGGAATTAATATAAAATTCTGTAAACGGATTGGTTGCAATGAAAAATATTTCAGTGGAAAAATTAGAATCTTTGATTAAAACGCCATATTATAGGTTTAATTCCACTTTTAATATTCCGTTATTTTAATTTTTTAGTAAAATGCTTAATTTTAGTAAATTTCCTATATAGATAAAGAAACAATCCTCTTTAAAAATATTATTTAAAACCTTCTGGTTCTCTTTCAAGAAATGAGAATATTTAACACCGAATAAAGTTTAAAGGCCCATGGGCCTATGGGACTATGGGCCTCATAAGAAAGCTCAGAGTCGCTCAGCGGGCGATGGAGCGAGCTATGCTCGGAGTTTCTCTACGTGATCAAATCAGAAATGAGGAGATCCGTAGAAGAACCAGAGTTACCGACGTAGCTCAGCGGGTCGCGAAGCTGAAGTGGCGATGGGCGGGGCACATAGTGCGGAGAACCGATGGACGTTGGGGTCTCAAAGTGTTGGAATGGTGACCCCGCACCGGAAAGCGCAGTGTCGGAAGACCCCCTACTAGATGGACAGACCACCTCAAAAGGGTCGCGGGGAGCCGCTGGATACAAGCGGCACAAAATCGTCGTGTTCTGGAGATCCCATGAAGAGACCTTTGTCCAGCAGTCGACGTCCATCGGTTGAAGAAGAAGAAGAAGAAAGTTTAAAGGATGTTACTTACTTATATTGTCGTATTAGTACCGACTAGCCAGGTTAATAAATGGAATTTAGTTGTGCAGTGAAATTTCAATAAACAAGTTAAATGTTAAAAAAGTACTTAGCTATCGCTGAACCCCTGAATGATCTCTTCGGAACCCCGGGGTCCCGCGGAACACAGTTTAAGAAACACTGAACTAATGGAATGCTAAGGTGTACCTAAGTTACCTGTGTTGCAAAATTGCTCATTAAGTCATACAAAATAACGAATAGGCGTGGAATGTTATTCTAGTAAGGCTAGACTGTAGAAAATGTATTTAATGAAAATATAAAGCTACTTAATAATATTTTTAGAGCCTGTAATATTTTGGCCTAGCTATATCGGCCCTGGCGAAAGGAAATACGCTATCAATAGCCAAACGCTACCGTGTTTCAAATTGAAATGTATTTCTGATTTTTTTTGTTTATCATTGTTATCTTCTTTTATTTATTTGGTAAAAACGGAATTTTATTTGTATATTGGATATGTTTAAAAATTTTCGCTTTCATAAAAGTACCGTTTGCCTTAATTGGGCTACAATTGGAAGATATAAAATGTTTACTGATTATATTTGAATAATTTACGGGCATAAGAGCAATGACCTCAAAAACGTGTTTACCTTAATTTTCCGAATGACCATTACAATTATTGTTAACTAAGGCTCCATATTCGTACCTGAGTTTTTTTTATTGTCTCTTAGTATTATTAATTAGTCCCTGGCTTTATAATGTTTTGACATTTATTATGTGAGAATCAATTAAAGATTTCTATGGGAATTGTGCTTATCGAAATCATAAGATAAACCGTTGTATAATTTAGGTTTAAGGAAGACATAATTATACCTTGTTACGGTTACGGTACTATGGTTAAGATAATTAGGTAAGGGCCTATGTACGGAATATATATATAATTCAATTTTGAACATATAAATTTCTTCAAAAACCATCGCTATAGTCTAAATCATATCTAGTTGCAAACCGCACATGGTTTAAAAGGCCGTGTTTTCGAAGTACTACTGTTGACTTATAAGTAAAACAAGCAAAGCTGAAATGTAACAACTTCAAATATTATACTGTTAGAATGTGCAAAACCGCATTCGTTTTATTTAATGGCGCTAGTAATCGACTAATTGAATATACCAAATGAGTGTTGTCGGTCGGTCGCGTCGGTACCGGCGTAGGCGACGACGGTATCGCTCACGAACATCACGGGAATAGGTATACCTATTCTAGGTCACGAGACAACACAACGGTTCTACCTGTTCTCCTTCAGAATAAAATGGATTGTGAATATTAAATCAAATCAGTGATTTACAACGTTTGCAATGCCACAGGGTCTATTTGTAATGCCTTTAGGACTTACTAGATCTTTAAACTGTATGAACAAAATCTATTACTAACCTTTAAGATATTTAGTACTTTTAATGTACAAAAACAACAAAGTACAATAAGTTATCAATTTTCGCTGCCCTTAGTATTTTGAAATGACATCTCCAGACATCGAAGAAAAATTAATTAAACTAAAAAGAGAACTTATTAAATTTAACTACAATATATACGGGCTAATAAAGCAATACTTTGTTAATCAGAAAGTAGAATAAATTACTTATCAATAATTTACCGAATTTTTAAACATTTTGTGGACTGACATTTAGCGACCACTTCTTATTATTAGTTCAATGACAACAGTTAAATGGTAATAGGACAAGATGAAGTTGTTAGAGAAATGTAAAAATTACTAAAACTCCTATATGATTGTACGTAGACGAAGTCACGGGATAGCTGATAAAAAATTAAATTCACTGTTGTGCAGCCGAGTTATTTGCACAAATTATACTTCCGCGTACAATGCCCTGAACACGAAGTTCACATACTTGAATGGGCTTTCGGTCTCCATTAAAACCGGTATAAACGAGCATTTTATTCATTTCACAGTTACGTTACGAATGAATACGGAATGAATAATTATTATAATTTATGCACAACCGTAAAATTTGATACAAATATCCAGTTAAGAATATAAAACTGATCGGCAGTGCTTATCACTAAATTAAAGATACAAATCACATGAAATTAATTTTATGAGCGGCATTAAATACAACTTGAAAAATTAGTCGAAATGGAGAAATATATTCGCGTTTAATTACACAACATTAGAAAAAAATTATAATCAGTTTTGAAAAAATCTTAGAATTTTTTTTATGTCTATCATAATTTATTTCTAATGATAAACTGAATTTAACCTTTGATTTAATTTTTATTACCCCGGAATCAACGAAGATTAGTTAAATTAGGGGCTTGAGGAGTAGCGTAGTTTACTCTATGAACTGTTATTTTTTTAAATATATATTTAGCATTGTATAATATATTTTCTATTTTACTTCATCGTGGATTATAGCAAAATAATTTTATTATTACTTTGTGTTATTTTTTAATGTGTTGATACGAACACGAACACGAATCTCGACAGTGAGTGCAAAACAAAATTTTATTCGCGAACTTGGGGTAAAACTACAGCTGTATTAATATTGTGAGAAATAGTTTGATTTTGATCTTGATATTGCTCTCTTTCAAGTCCGTCCCTCATTAATGGGGATTGTGATCATTGGATCCATTGGACAGGATAATCATTCTCCATCGGTTCCGGTTCATATTCGCCGTTGCCACTTACGAGTAGTAAAACTTTAATAGGTGGCATTTTCTATTGGGCTAGTCCATCTTCTTGCCGACCCATTTTACCAACAGAGGTATACTATACAGCGAACGCCTAGTTTGAAAACCACAACTAGAATTTGGATAGACTACTGCATATACTAGGAAATTTAGAGTCAAGTACAAAGCTTTAACTGATTTATGCTGATCTACTTTGAATCTTCTATTTCCTTGAATACTTGGATGACTATAGAACATTATTAATGTATTTAAAACATTTGTTGTTTAATTTAATGCTCCTAACATAAAGTTAAACAGCTATCAGTAGTAACATACCTGCTGCAGAGCACGCAATGCAAGCGGCGAGCGCAAGCAGCGCCGCTGCCGCGCGCCTCTGATCCATCTGCCGCCTCCCGTCTGTCAACAAAAGGAAAATATAAGTTTATCCAATACCCGCCATTTATTGTCTTATGCTACTTATATTTCAAATAAAAACAATAAATTAGATATGTTCACGACAATTATCATCATTGAGTTTTAATAGTCTAAAAAGCTTTAAATTGTAACTAACGTTTTAAAAATTAAGACTTGTTTTACTGCTCTTCTAAAGAATTTGTTCTTGTCAACTTATAACCCCTTAGTCTTGCTGTAAAAGATAGTCGCATCCCAGTGTCATTCATTGTATATCATTCTTGTATGTTTATTCGTAATCGGTTCATTTACCCATATTCAGAAAATAATCAATGCGACTAATTATTTAATAATATCAGATCAAGCAAATGCAATATGATTATCATCAGTTCGTATTTAAAATTTGGAAAATTGATTTTAATTGAGGAATTTAACTTCTTTTTTTAATTTCAGGTTAGTTTCTGAATTAACTTAATCTAAAAGTTGACTTTAATGTTAATGTATTTTAGAATACTCTATTTGTATCTACAGACTTTAAATATGAGTGAGACTATCTAGGGAATACTGCCCATATATTCTTATCCCGTAACGTTTATTGCTTTATGTTTAAACAGGATTAAGGTGGCAGTTACGAGGTTCTAAATAAAGCTTATGGTTATAACAAATGATGGTTTAGAGTTCTCGAACTTGGACTCTAACTAAACTTTTCGATCGATAAATTTTATCAAAAATGTCCTTTGCTCCGATCGTTAAAGAAATTGAAAATGTAATTTATCGCATTTGAATACTAATCTCTTTCTTCATTCCAAGTTATAAATTATCGATATTTATAAAAGTGCGTGTACATTTTTTTGATCCAGGCGATAGTAAATTATTTAATATATATTTATACAAAGCGGAGTCGGTGAATGTCAGAAACAAAATTGGTATGTTTTCCTCAAGAATTAGGAATATTATAAAAGGTAACAAAGAATATATTTCTAAGTAGCACGGGCTGTTCTACAAAGCTTATTAAGCTTACTTGAGTGTTGAAAAACAAAATGTTTTCGAGGGAAGTGTAAGTGGGCGAAGTTTTTGTTGTTTTAATGAGAGCTAGTACATTATACGGGGGTCGGTAAGAATACTTGAGTGTTCTTCGTTGCCGGATTTTATGGTTAGATGTTATAAATAAATTTGAAGTGGAAAGTAGGGGCGACATTTTGAAAGTGGAAAATATGTCGGGCAATGTTTCCAGTCACCAGGGAATTTTCCACATATTAAGGTTGAAAAATTTCGAGTATTATACATTAATAATGATAATGTATTATTATATAATGTATATATTGGCCTAGTTTTGTAGTTTTCCTAGAAGTTGTAATATAAAAAGACGTTACAAATACTACTTATCATTCATCAAAGTTTGTCTCAACTTTAACTAATAGAGACGACAATTTTGGCTGCTTTTTCTGAGAAATGACATTAGGCTATGTATTTATCTGCAATATTACCGTGTAGCTATAATATTTAAAGTACGATCCACCAAATCATATATATGTAGTCCTAGTTTTGTAGACGAAGGTCTTCGATTGCCCTGATATAGACGTCATAAACATTGAATAGGGTGAAGCTGATCCTGTGTTCTCCAAGTAAAAAGATAAGTCAAGAAGATCAAGATAAACTTCGATAGTTGGCTGAATTAGTTATTGACCAACATCAACTGTTACTAAAGACTGTACCAACTGTACCAAAAGAACTGTTACTAAAGATTTATGAATTTACGAACACCATTTGGTATTTTATATGTGCTTTACTTGTGGAAAAATAATGTTACACAATAATGATTTTGGAATAACAATAATTTAAATTCAACTTTACAAAACATTCTTATTATCTTAACAACAAAAATATTCTTTATTTAACAAAACTTGTAATTTTTTATCATTACATCATTACATTTGCAATTATCAACTATACTGATGGTTTGAAAAACTGCTCCAAACGAGACGAGCAATAAAGAAATTCAGCGGCAAACGAGACGAGCAATAAAGAAATGCTCTTTGCAACATATATTTCTAATAAGTGGTTAAATTTTGTCATTGTTATCTATTACGAGGTCGATGAGTCTTATTCACGCATTATCATTTATGTAAACCTCAATAGTATAGTAGGCTTTCTGTATCAGTTTCCTTTAAATAGTTTTTTTGAACTGCTGTAATGGCAAATCTAAAATCAATTGATATTTGTATGGGGTCTCTAAAATTTAACTCCAGTAGCATTGTGTCACGGAGCAAGCGCTCAGAAACGGAGGGATTGACGAGGGTCGTCATATGTGTGCACCCCGATTCGCACACATACCTATTATTGAGATGTTTTTACGAATACCGGAAACGCGCATTGATCTTTATTGTTAAAGTGCTCGTGTTCTTGTTTGTCTCATATTAAAGCATAATCTTAGTACTGTTACACTAATATAGTATCAAAGTAAAAGAATAAAGGTAAAATTCAAATGTTTGATTAGGTGGAATTAGACATTTCTATTTATAGATCTAAAAGACTTATTTTAACGTGAACTTGTGAATGTCCTTATAGTTATAACAATATACATCCTTCCTTGAGAGACCACTTTTGCGTTCCAAATATTGTCACATACTTTTATCTTACTTTGTGCTTACTTTACTCATGAATCTTTATCTTATTATGAGGATAAGCTTATCTAAATCCTATAACCAGGAGTAAGTAGTTATAAGACTTCAAACTAACAGATCTCCAATAAGAAGTAAATACATATTTTTTCTTAAAAAAATTTATTAGTAGAAGACGATTACTCGATATAACCTCTGAAGCGACTTAACTCGGCTGGAGTTTCCACAAGTTTTAAGACAAGATAATATGTTACAGAATAGTAAATTATAAAGTAATATATTATTATAATTATAATATAATAATAATATAATAATATAATTATAAAGTAGTATTGTATAAAATGGAAGATATAAATTTTACTTTTTTTTAAGGCTAATAATAATAATGTATAGCGTAGGCATAGGCATAGTGCATAATATGTACCATCTTAGTACAAGTATAATGCGCGTTGTAACAGTCGCATACCTAAATCTTATAATTTCCCCTCAAGAACTAGGCAATAAAGCTGCTAGCTTATAGAATCATAAGGCATGATAAGTATTACAAATGTATGTTGTAGCCGATTGCGCAGTTACTCTCGAAGCAGCTAACTTGTATTTATGGCTCGTACTTCAAGAGTCAATAACTACAGGGCAAATTATTGTTACTTCTGGCCCGTAGGTATAACCCAAGAGTTACCGTGGGAAATCTCTTTGCTCGTGGTTCTGCATATGTGTATATTGTGCTCTGGCAGATTTGTTGACTGGGAGTAGATTCATGTGGACGATTTTCTTAATATATTTTTATGTGGACTAAATTCTTAAATTCAAAAATTTCCAAATATTATAAATTAATTATACTCTAACCTACCCTGCCTATAAATTTGTAGATGTATAGGTACTCTAAATGTAGAAATAAGCAGACATTTTGGATTGGTGTTTCTGGCGTGCACAACATATAATGTACTAAATATATTTATACTTATACAAATAAATTAAGTGAGTGTATTTTAGTGATTTTATTTATTAGGTGTTCTGTAAAGTACAGTTGATTAAAATACTTTTCCAATATCTACGAGTATGCTACTACGAGTACACGTGTTCCACGATTCTCTTTCCCTATCACTCCTTTACCCCAGTTTTCCTAGAGGTTGTAATATAAAAAAAAATACAAATACTACTATGCGATGGGCTAACATTAGGGAATGTATTTATCTACGCTATTTCCGTATCGCTATAATATTTAATTAAAGATTCACTAAATTGTACATTACCTAGATAAAATAGAGTTACAATAGAAAACAAATATGTTACATGGAAATATACATAATAACTAATAGCGAAATATTAAATATCAGACGGAGTGGCCGTTAATTTCTTCAGGGGTAATCCCTACACCAGTCCGACAAGACTTCAAGAGGGACTTAAGAAGGTGCTGGATCCAATTTTGCGGTGAGGAGATCCCTTGAATATATATAGATAACAATACGATGTTTCTGACATACAAAGTGATAAAAATGAAATTAAATACCCGAATGATTTAGAAGATCAAATATATTCGATAAAATTGAATTTCCTCAAGAAACCACTCAGAGTTCATCAATAAATAGAACCTCATTCTATTCGCAGATGGAGGGTCCCTCCGTCTAGACACTCTACGCAAGTCACCTTCAGCGAGAGGGTGAGGGATCGGGAGATTCTATCTATTTATTTGGTTTAGTGAAAGTTCGAAGTATTTGAGATGTTAAAATGTTTACGTATTGACATACTGAAACCATTTTACAAATAAATATTTAATTGTGACGGGTATTAAATATATATAGGCGCAAAACAGTATATTTCATGTACAGTTTGCTTTAACCGCGCGAAATGAATCAATATCGCAAAGCTCGAAAGTTTAATTTGAAAAGTTATGACACTTTGGTGAAAGGCACCTAATGGAATTTTACGATAACCTTCTTTTTAATAAGAGCCCCGCTTATTGTGTACAAAAGGAGCTCAATTCCCATGGTTAATTTGACATACAGTTTTGTTTAACAATGCTTAAAAATTTACAGTTAATATGATTTAAAAATAAATGTAGCTTGTGTAATGTCGGATGGTATGAATTTTCTTTTTATTTATAAGTCACAATTAAGAATAAGATAGTTATCCTACTATCTTACTATTATATAGATTATATTAGATATATAGATCCATATGTATATATCTAATCTACTATACTAGTGTATATATATATATATATATATATATATATATATATATATATATATATATATATATATATATATATATATATATATATATATATATATATATATATATATATATATATATATATATATATATATATATATATATATATATCTTACTCCTATCCTATGCTATCCTACTAGTATTATAAATGCGAAAGTTCTTGAGTGTATGTTTTATTGAATGTTTGTATGAAACTATTGTATTTGTAATGATTATAATTTTGGTCGTAATATTAATGTCAATTAAGTCGGAAAAAATCTGGCCTCTGCGAGCTATCTTGGCGTACCTTGCCAAGCCATTGTTACCTACACAAAGATGATTTACCGTAGGATTGTTTGTCTTGGACAGTTCTAAATAAAAGCATATATCTACTGTGCGTAATTATCTATATAATAGGAAAACGCTAGTAGTATTATATTTTAATGAATAGAATCACTTATATTTTTTATAACAAAATGTCAAAAAACCAAACGGTACACAAACAGCATTTTACCGTAACATGAGTATTACGCTTACACTGTGTGACAGCCGCCTTTAACGCTGTAATGGTGTTATTTGAATGGGCACATTAGACGTAAAAGGCGATTGGTTGTGATCGGAAGGGCATTGGGCGATCAGGTCGGGCGCTTGGGTCGGCGGCCGCACCGCGTGCCCGGTGTTGCCCAACACATAATTTGGGAACACTGCAACCGCAGCGAGCATTGACACCAATTTCGAACATGAACAACTGCTCCAATATCGTGAAACCTTACTTAATATAAAACGTTATTCTATATTTGTACCAAGTTGTATGTAGTTACAAATATCGATATATGTTTATACATTTTGTATTGGTACGATATATGTATATTATAACCTTATTTCCTATGTTACGCACCACGTACCTTTTATACATAGCTATGTCCTTTCTCCAACCTGTTTGTCTAGAAGAGATTGCTACTCGTATGTAGCGATAAGTCAGATTGTTCATTTTTATTTAAATTTTGTTTAGCAAGTATAATTCATTTAAGTAACGTATTTTTTTAAATTAAAAAGTCGATCATACTAGCTATGCAACATTAAGTAACTTATATATTTCACTAACGAATTTGTTATTAATTTTCATATGCAAAAAAAGTTTTTTTGATATCGCTAAATAATAATATAACTTGCAATTTCATTTTCGGCGGAGCTTAGAGATATTAATATCATCAAAAACGTTAATACGTTATATATTATTTTATTCATATTCTCGAAGGAAAAACGGAAATTTTTAATTCTATGTGTTAATATATATAAAAGATATATAGATATCTATATTATTCATATTGCTCCAGCGGATTAGCTGTGAAAGGATGACAGACAGACTTAGGCATTTGTAATATTAGCATGGATTTTGCTACAAATTGCAAATTATAAGCCACAAATTTTTTTAATTATATTATATCGAGGAAAACGAAAGAACAATAAAATCGATATTGATAAGGATAAAAGCGTCGCTTTAAAATTTAAGATCGATTACCGAGGCGTCACATTGTAAAGCAGAGCGTGTTCGTCGCTACGAGTACGTTCAAATATCCGAGAACGCGCGCTGCCGTTCGCACAATGCACTCACGTACTCGCTTCGCGATTATCAACCGCCGTAAATTACATTGATTAGCATAGCGGTCGTGGGGCTGGCGACTTCGTTGTTATTAGATTCGGATACACGGGCTACATCGTTATTAGACAGTAATTGTCGCTAAAGTGTAGCGGTCGATTAACGGCAACGCGCGGACATGTGCATACCAAGTACTCGTATAATATACCACTTTCATACATAGTACATACATACACGCGACATTGTTCTGTCAATTTAAGCGCATTAGTACCGTAAATAATGTTCTTGTTTTCGTGCCTCTTTATTATTGATATTAGCGTACTATAAGTCACTCTTGGCAAGACGAAACAATTGTACAACGGAAATAATCCAGATCCACTCTCGTATGTTTCGCAACCACGATTTTCCCTATGTCCAGCGCTCCCCTTCCCTTAAATTGTGCTTATTTTTATACTCAATAATGTTATCTGTTTTTTTCTGTTTCCGAAAGCAAAACGCGTTTTTTTATCCTGTATGTTACCGTTGCGCATAAATTTTAGTTGTTACAAATTTCATCAAGACAGACAGACTTACGCGTTTATAATTAATATGAATACAAACCAACGCTGCGTAGTACAAGTAATACTACGTTTGATGAGGAAATAATTAGTTGTAATCTTTATGAAACGGCTACATATTAATTCTTTTAAAATAGATTGTATTCTATACTTATTATTAAAATAAAGTCCTCAAAAGCTGTTTAACAGTATGTGATCGATTTCCTCAAAATCTACCGAAAGTATTGTACGATTTTTACTAAACGGTAGTGCAATTCTTCCGGACGGTTTAGGGAAATTGTACATTACCGTTTTATGTAAATTGTGTTGTAGATGTCGCGCGGATGTACAAAACTCGCCTGCTGGGCCTAACTCGTGTGCGCTGCGTAAATCAGCAGAGATACACCGAAATAATGTACTAAAGAATTATAGATCCACAAAAAAGCCCGCGATAATACGTCTCTATCTCTTAAGGTTAACTCACAATAACTACTTTCAGGTTCAAAATTTCAAGGAAATTTTTATGATACGCTGATTTCCACGCGGGTAAAGCGGCTGGCATAGGTAGTCTTAATATATAAAAATGGATGTTTGTCTGTATGTCCTTTATAGACTCCGAAACGGCTCTACCGATAATAATGACGTTCAGATCAGAAAATCAGATAATTTGGTGAAAAATTTGGTGGCTTCGGAGCTTATTAATATTAAGAGCATAAGTATGACATTTATTTTATTATATTATTTTTCATACTATTTATAGTTAATTGATACGGCTACCTTTAACTATGTTTGTGATCAACAAAATTATGTACCGACATTCTAGCAAATAGAATTATTATTATTATTTTAACTATATACTTTAATTAATATATCTTTAAATTAAACCTAGAGAAGCGGTCTGGATATACTAGGTATATAAAATACACCGCTTAGTACAAATAGTAGGCGAATGTATCGCAAAAATAATTAAAAAGCTCCCTTATAATGTCGTATTAAATAAATAAGTATTTGATCTTCAAACAATGTACATTGTATCGCTGCTTAAAATAAGGATGTAGGGCAGTCGTGTGGAAGTAAATTCACGTGACAGGGTCTTTGTCTTTCAGAAAAACGGGTAGGAAGAAAGCAAATATTAGTTTCCCTCGCGACGCATTCGCAGTTCGTTGACCTGTGCAAATTTTCTGTCAGAACATACACGTATAAATCTTGAATGACACTCTAAATAACAGTTCTCAGGTTGTTTCATCTTTCTGTGAATTTTATCTATTACCGACATCTAACTGTAAGTATATTTGGCAGAATAGTGTAAGGTTTTCCCGACCTTATAAGTTTAGCTATACAATAAAGGTACCTATATAGTAGCTTACTAACAGTAACTTGGTTATAATATTTTTTTTAGTATATATGAAAAAGATGCAATACGAAAAAATGGATCTGAGATTCCTGGAGTCAAACTGGGAAATTCGCGATACCCGATTACGCCACTGAGCTATTACAACTTTACGAATGACAGCTTAATAAGCCTATGTTTTCAAATAATATTATAGCAGTATTTCAGTGCCTCAAATTTATAAAACAACATATTTTTAAAATAAACCAGGGTAGGTGGGGCTAAATCAGGGTTATCTTCGTTTCTTTAGTCCGCCCGTTCCCCACTGAGCTATAACAACTATACAAATGCGCTAAAATATCAATTGCATTCGATTCTACATTTTAGCATTTTATTCAGTGCCCGAAAACAGGGATAAATCGACATGTTTTTTAAAATGAAACCTAGCTAGATCGACTTTCCCACCCAAAACCCCGTTTCCCTCCAAGTTTTAGTTAATCCGCTGGACTAATATTAATGAAACTTGGCACACTGAAAGATTATACACCGGGATAACAAATAATATAAAAAACATTTTCTATCGGGATCAGGACACAGCGCATTATGAGGGTACTTAAATGCTTAAGTTAATCGAATCGATCGAAGTCGCAGTTACCACTAGTAAAAAATGAATACGAAGTGTCTACAAAGCGATCACTTCATATTACCGTTTAACGCTTAAGTTAGGGTGAATTCGCGGGCACTTAAAAAAATAATGAATACGGACGGTCATCACTTTATTTTACTATTTTATCCGTTTATTAAGAGTCGGTTCAAAAACGAAAACATCATCTTCCTGCCCTTATTCCACTCTAAGTGGGGTCGGCACAGCATATTATGAACATGTTGTCACATGATTTGGCTACGTATTTTACGACCGGCCGCCTGCCTGACGTTTACTTATCTTAGTCGTATTTTACGACACCTCGGTAAGACATGAGGGTGGTCTATTCTACTCAGCCGGATACCACACGGCGGGTCTTCTTACCTTAGTCGCCTTTTACGACACCTCGGTAAGAAAAGAGGGTGGTACTATTCTATTCAGCCGGATACCACACAGCGTAATTCAAAAACGAAAACATTTGCATTAAACAAAATATCTCACGCTCTACATTAACTCTACTAAGACTGGTTAGATATGTGCAGGCCGTGGCGCTGAGCGCGGCCGCGGGCGGCACCGGGTCGAGGCGGCGGCCCTCGCCGGCACGTATCGCCAACGTAGTCCGAATAATTTAGGTAAATCTGCGCTAGACATATCATCACCGTTATTTCGCCTTAATATTCAACTCGCATACTTAGTTTCACGAATTATCTTATTTCCATGGTATTTCGTGATTTTAATATATCTTTATAAACAATTATATAATTCAGTCGAATTTGGATGAGAATTAAAATTTTACACGCGTCGTGGCAAAATTTCCACTGATCAAATATTTGCATTCAGAATGAAGTCAGGATTCGTTTTTTATGTCGCTTCTGTGAGCCTGCAAATTCGCTAATACTCGCGATACGTTTATTGCGTTCGTTACTCGATTTATTGTTCTGCATAAGTATTCTATTTTTAATCAAGTAAAAAAACTATTGATGTTTAACTGCTAAGTATTGCAATATTTTTTTTATCAAGAAAAGTGCTATGGAGCCAGCGCAACTTAACAGCTTATGCATATTCCATATTTTGGGAGCCATATTATTAGACCGATCCATACACAAGAAAATGTGTGTTGTTGAAACGAAGAACAAAATATCAACTACTAGTCGGTAATGTTTGGAAATAATTGTTTTAATTTCAAGCGCAACTAGTCGCTACAAAATCCTTATAACCGTTTCAAAAATATTCTTGATACGTTACTGTTGAATTCTTATAATTGATGTCTCTAAAGCTAACACAAACTACATAGCTATTATAAATCTATATGATGGTTATTATGAACGGCTACGAAGAAGCAATAATTGTATATTTCATGAAATTAGTAGATCCGTAACCTATGTATATAAAGTTCGTAGTTGGGGCGAAGCTTAAAGCTCATACGTGCTACGCTTGTGTGACGATAGAAGGCAACGGCAGTGTGAGTGCTGTTGCTAGGTTTACTGAATTCGCGATTGTTGCGCGGTCGGCTCACACGCTGAACGTTGCCCTGCGTGCCCCGCGCCGCCACCCAGGTACGCCCGCCACTCTGCTCCCTGGCGGACATATTTCTCTCACGACCCATTATGTTGCATAATAAGATACACATAATTAAACATTCTCTTGCATTCTCAATAATACCATAAATATAAGCGAACAGTTTAGCTTTCTCACTGCTTTATACTTCACAAAACACAAATCGCTTTTTATAAAGGGAACCAAGCAATTATACAGCCTTGTATGTATATATTTCCTCCTGCCCTTATCCTACTCTAAGTGGGTTCGGCACAACATGTTATAAACATGTTGTAACATGATTTGGCTGCGTTTTTACAACCAGCCGCCTACCTGACGTCAACTTACCTTAATCGTATTTTACGACACCTCGCTAAGAAGGAGGGTGGTCTGTTCTACTAAACCGCAAAGCACACGGGGGGTCGACTTATCTTAGTCGCCTTTTACGACACCTCGGTAAGAAATGAGGGTGGTATTATTCTACTTAGCCGTATACCACGCGGCTATTATTCAGCCTTGTATCTTATATAAAATTATTATATAGGTAATAATGATAAATGTTAAGTATGATTCAGCCCCTGTATAAATCAATACCGAAACAGTTTAAAAAAAAACAAAAAAAAATAAATTATAATTTAATTTATAATTTCTACTGACTAATATCTTCTTATTATTATATAAAATAGACTTTTCTTTTACTGTATAAGTAATGATTTAAATTTTAACATTTTAAAATAATAAATCTGAATCCTGTGGGTCGTCTAAAATATATGTTTCATTAATGAAAACACTACGTGGGGAAACACCCAAATATCTTTTACGTGAAGTGTCGGTTCGTAACGACCCCTCGCTTTAATTAGATAGTTACCGTACCACCCTCACACTTTCCCATCCGTTGGGAAACGAAAGCTCTTTGATAGTTGTTATTACAACGCCTACTGACCCTTTCTGACCCAGCTATTGTGCACCTCTCTTTCATCTGTTAGTGAATCCTTGTAAATTAAAGTTGTGATCTTCGTAACCATTCATGCGATAATATAAGAATAATATGAATTGGTTTTGTTCGCTTAGAAGTAAGGGATTTATTTATCTAAATTGTTAGTACTCAGGAAGTGAATGCACTCGGAATGATGCCCATTGACTGGTATTCGCGACCATGTACTAATACTTCGTGTCGAACAGTGTTTACGAGCACCTAGTCGATAACTAACCGGCCAGCTAGTCATTACCGGCCATATCTATGTGTAAGGAATGAATGGCAAGTACTTACAAACGAATGTCTGAACTAAGCTTTAAACGACTGAGCGCAGGCACGTAGGAGATTCAACTTCACAAGCATTTTCCGTTAAACGTTTTATTACCTCAAACATGGCTTACACGTACAAATACATAACCGAAGCTAAATACATTAAACTCCGTATTGATTTTGGAACCCTTGGACATATTTGATCAGGATTGGAGTCCGAACAACACTACAATGTGTTTACGTTATAGTTTCGTAATAAGATTCCAACAACTAACTGATTCTATATTACTGGACGCAAAAATAACAAAAAGATTTAAAATTGATTTTACATTATGAATAACAACATTTTCTTGGTTGCCTGACCGTAACAGAAAAAAAACAATGGGCTGTAAAAGCTTCTTTTTTAGTATGAAACGGCTTCAAGTTCAAGAAACTGGTTCTAGTGCAAAAACGATAAAGCGACTAGACATGAAATATTTATACGATATATTATCATATTACACGGGAATCGTGGTCATAACTTTGAAAATTATGCACTTCGTTTTCACTATGAAACCGCACGATTAAAAAAATGTTCAACAAAACCTTCCCAGACTCATAGACAGAGAGATTTTAATCCTTAATACGAAGTCTATAGCTTGCATCGAAGTTTGCTGCAAAAGTAATTACTATTGAGTAATATTACTTCGATATACTCCGCAACCGTCATTATCAAAGAATGCGTTTACGAGCTTTATAGCCAGGGCTATGAACCATAAAAATTGTTTTAATTAGGGACTTGCAAAAGCTAAGATAGTTATAAAGTTGTGTTTTATTATAAAATTTAACGATACGCAACCCTTATCATCAGTCATAACTGAGTAAATTATATACTTTGATATTGCTTATGTCGAACGCATATAGCAAAAAATATACATAAAATTATTTTAAATTGGGGTCTGTTTTGTAGTTATGTGCGTATGTTTTTTAGTATTAAAATATATGGTTTAGTCAAATTACAGCTCTTCACAAGTCGATAAATTTATTGGTATTGAAATTTAATTACAAATTGCATATTCGATTGCTTATATATTTCTAAATAGCAAAGTCAAAGCAAGTAAAATGAAATATTTGTTTTTTAAATTGCTACTTAGTACTTGATGTTCCCTAAATAAACCTACCTGTTTATTTTCTTACATTTCTTACAGTTTATTGGAAAACTATACCTAAGAGGAGTGTGTTATATTTATGAACTCAACAGTAAGTAAGAGATATAATTCATCAGTGTTTTATCAGAAAGCTGCTTGGATCCAGGGATCTTAACCATCAGTCATGTGCCAGCCGCGGCCGGGGTCAAGTTGTGCGTGCAGTACCGACCCACATTTGAAGGATCACAAGTAGCTGCCGAGAAAATTTACCGCTAACATTACCATATAAGCTGTATGAATTTTAGGTCGCTACAAGTATAGTATGCTCTTACGCCAACATCTGCGCAAATATTGATTTTGTAAGTTGGAGCCACAATAGCGTCGGTAGGTCGCCCGCGCAGCCCACCATTGTGGCTGCGAGGACCATCGACAGCCCGCCAATATCGACATTCATTCTATAGGTGCAAAGCTGATTCAACCGGTAAATGTTAGTTAACTTTCGTAGCCTACAGAATATTAGTGACTAACGGATATTTACAATCGTGACATATTTTTCTTGCTAAAGCGATAAAATTTTGCATGTATTATTTGAACTAAAATTACAAGTTTTTTTTAAATTTATCCTTATGCTCTACAACTCTGTGACTGACCACTACACAACAACCAAACAACTGAACCACTGAGGTAATTCGTGAAAAATATACATAATTCGATTTGAGGTAGCCGAATACATGTAAGGACGAGAAAGGAAGTCCTCGTGCTATTTTAATGCATGATTATACCGTTTTCCTTTTATTAGATATTTTATATTGTTTATAACTCTCTCAAAATGGTTTCAAAAATACGTAAATCAAATCGTATTGATTCATTCAAGTACTCAAAACGGATACATAATGATTTATTTAATCATAAATTAAGATAATTATCAGGAAAACGCATTATAAATTTTACGTTAAGAGCGACGTGACCCCGTAACATAAGTACCGAAATGTTTCGTACTTCGAAACATCATTTCAAGTCATGTCGGCTTTAATACCCAATAATCATAAAAAGAGGGACTGCGACCGGAAATTAGCTTGTTTTACTTATACTCGCTTAATGCAACAAGACATATTAAAGGCGGTTTCGTACCGTTATGAAGATGCCAGTTTGAGCAAAATGCAGTAAACAGGCATCGGAACGAAGTTGAGTTTACAGGATTCAGAAAATGATGTAATAAATTTCGTATTCTTGTCATCTTTATGACTATTTATTTGAATAATATCAATACGGTATTGTATAGAAATCAGTATTAAGTTATTTCACCTTTTGTTTATTCACAGTATCTATTATCTAGAAATTAATCAAGTTAATTAGAATTAATATTTGGAATTTGTGATATAATTTAATTCGAATTATTATTCGCATAAATGAGAAACATTTATCGATCTTCCTTTTGTATTCTAATTTTGTCAAGATTACTAGATAACACACTGATATTTTAAGTTAAAACGAGACATAAAAAGTACGAACAAGTACTGTTAGCTTATGTTCTTATATTACCGAAATCAATAAAATAATTTACAAATACAGATAACTTTACAATGCACTCGAGACGTAACTAAGACGGCATTAGACGGTCAAATCGATTTAGATCCATGACTGAGATAAGCCGACTCTCTTATCGTGGTAGGCTGTCTGCTTGAATATGAAATTTAATTTTATTTGGAAGTCATTGCAAGTCAATTTGCTATCAAAATATAACCTCTTCGTTATTCCTATATTTTTTGTGATCACGTATAAATGATTAAAAATCAGGATAAAACTGCGTTAATGTCTTTATATTCATTATTTAAGAGTTAGCGTGCGCATGCTGGCTACTTGTAGTTGCGAGTTCCGTTACAGAGATTTGTGCCTTGATTAAGCAAACGCAATGGTCATTAATTGAATTTAAACAAATTAAAGTGTCTCTAGAAACCGTTCCGATAAAGTATAATTAAGCAGATAAATAGACATTAAAACGACTGTAAACGTGTAATTATTTAGTTAGTAATAAAAGTTCACGTTAAAACTGAAGTATAAATGATATTTGATTTATAAAAATATTTATAGACAACATAAGAAACAAATTAAGATAGGATTACGTATTTTCTTTATAAATAAATATGTACACTAAATAACATCATCGTTTTTTTAACCGTTTGAGAATAATCGTGATTAGCTCCAACATCAAAACATTAAATGAACAATATAGTTATAAATATCGTTATTACCGTTGAAAAAAACGGTTACAAAAAATGTTCGTGTACTCTTTCAAGGTGAAGATGTTAAAAAGCGAAGATTTAAAAGCAATTCAAGGAAGCGACTCGAATCGGGAAGTAGGCACCTACTGCAAATAAATATATCCAACTAACAATCGACTAGTTAAGATTGATGTATTAAAGCTGCGTGCAGCGGCTGATAGATTGCACTCGGAATACTGTCGAGGCGAAAGCATAAATTTTCATTTTGATGAAAGCCAAAATGAAAATTTACATATGTACAAAAATAAAATTGTTTAAATACATGTATATAGGCATAAAAACATTGTAATATTATAAGTATTATAAAATCGCTCGCCTGTCGCAATTTTATTACAAGTATTTTTATAGATCAACTTCCATTATTGCCATTGACGGGCCATTGACTGGCCCGTTGGCGCAGTGGGTAGTGACCCTGCCTTCTGCACCGCGGGTCGCGGGTTCGATTCTATAAACGAATTTGTTGGTCTTTGAGCCTGGGTGTATATTTGTATTTAAGTATGTATTTAAAAATTATATATGTATATATTCACCAGTTGTCTGTCACCCATGACACAAGTATTAAGTTACTTACTTTGGGGACGGACTACCGTGTGTGTAAGTGTCCCATATATTTATTTATTTATTTATTTATTTATTTATTCATTAACCCAATCGGTCTCCAGAAGGGTGATTTCATTAAATAATCGTATAAATAATTAAATCCTTTTTCTGATCGGTTAACACTGACAATCCTGATTACGACTGCATTATGCAATCATTTTGTTAATTGTTCTTAGTTTCCGAGATCTTTGGAATTGTGTTTAACGTGACATGACGTGTCATTGTATTGAATTTATTTTCCTTTACACATCGTTTCCATATTCTTGGAATTTAAATGATTTACCCAGTATAAGTACTTTATTTGCGTACGGCAAGCATAATTTCCATATCAAGTTCCACTAATATAAAATATCGTATAAATCAGAAAATCTTCCTGCCCTTATCCCACTCTAAGTGGGATCGGCACAACATGTTATAAACATGCTGTCACATGATTTGGCTGCATTTTTACGACAGTCAGGTGGACTGACGTCAAATCACCTCTTTCGCCTTTTACGTCACCTCGGTAAGAAATGAGGGTGGTACTATTCTATTAAGCCGGATACCACACGGCGTTCGTATAAATGAAAATTAAATATAAATATAAAAAAAAACATTAAACTATTATAATTATAATTAAAAAAACTTTCTTTCTAAAACAAGAATTATAAAATTTGTAATCAATTTGGAAACATCAGTTTTAATTTCTCAGTCTTTACTTTAAACAACGACGCTAGACTCTGTGTAGCGCCTGTTACATATCGTCACATATTCATTCTAGTAGTGCGCGAATAGACGCAATTTTTAGTATAATATACTCTTCAGTAAAGTGGTCGTTAGTCGTCAGCGGCGTGAATTGTGAGACGACGCTGGTGGCGCGAAGGCGCAAAGGCGAGGTGCAAGCTCATCCACTCTTAGGACAATGACATCGCGCGTTCCGCACGATAAAACAACCTGGACATTACGTTCCGAGCTTTTTCATAAAAATCATAGACTGCGCCATTATGATTAGTGACATTAAATTTAGTTCATGTTGCCCTCATTAGCTTATAATATTATTATTAAAAAAAATACTATTTATTTACCGTACTTTTTAAAGTAAAAAAGAGCGTATCGATACTAATATATAAAGCTGAAGAGTTTGTTAGTTTCTTTGAACGCGCTAAGCTTAGGAACTACTACACCGATTTGAAAAATTCTTTGAGTGTAACATAGTCCATTTATAGGCTATATAACATCACGTAAAGATGAATAGGAAAGAAGCACCAATAAAAAACATTGCGAAAACGGCAAAATTTATAGCTTTCCTTGCGTGCGTTTAGTAAACGGTGAAAGTATTCAAAAACCTCTTATAATTGACTAACATTAACTACTTTTACGTTCAATATTTCAATTCGGGAAAAAATTTGTCACACTCTGATTTCCATGCGGGCGAAGCTGCTGCCACAGCTTGTATGAAATATAGCATACCCCACTATACTTTTTGCGGTAGTCTTATCAAAGAAGCTACGCTCCGGTATATATTTGAGACACGGCTCTTACTCATTTTTAAGTAACAATTTCAAATGCTTTGGTATAGAATTATAAAGTTGTCATATATTTCCTTGAAGTGAGAAATAAAATGATTTTCCAATCCATTGTTCCTCAAGGTACCCACCCAAATAAAAAAAATGTGATAGGCATTCTACGTTGTATTTTTGTCACGAAAGGAGGTAAAGGTAAAGGCCTTTTCCTTTTCAAATCATCGTAAATTCAATATTTCAAAGTGGGATCCTGTCGAGGTAGTCTTCAATGCCCATGTCGGCTCGATTCTGCTCAAGGAATCATACGCGTTTCACAGTGCCGAAGCAATATTTTAAAATGCCGGAATAAAGAATTAAACCCGCTTCTATTTGAACACAAACAATGGATGCTCACTGCTAAGTAGTCTCCTTATTCTCTCACGCCTTCCTCTCGACTCGGCGTGCGACGTCCTAGACAAAGTTTGAAGTGAGTGCAACAGACAAACCACTAACACGAAGTCATATATATCGGTACAAATACTAATTGGTAAAAGACCTATGCAAACACGACATGAGAATTTTTACTTTGTAAATGGTAAAGTGGACATGTCTATTTGTTTTGTTATTTAGAGTGTGGGTGCCATGAGTCTGGGTAGTCAAGGGCTCTTTAGTAAGGCAGGAAACACTGTGACTGAATTTCTTTAACAATGTTAGAATGAGTTACTTGCTATAAATCCTAATACGATTTTTAAGATCAGATGCAGCTGCTGACGCTGTGCATCTCTAATAACAAAAATGTAAATCATAAATTTAGTGTTTAAATGATTAATAAATATTATATTTATTCTAGATTATATAAAATAGACGATAATTTTCGTTGTTTATCTTAATGTGAGCGTCCTTATATTTGATTTCTCTTATAAGTAGACAGTATCTGGGTGACCGAGCCTTGCTTGATAATTATTTAAAAGAAAAAAAATGCAGTAAATAAGAAAGAAGCACCGGGTGTGGGAATTGAACCTAGGTTTCGAACATGTTTTGGTCCGCACGTTACCATTAGGCTGTCACAGCTTTGCATTTGACAGCTCAAATTATGAGTTGCTATCTATTCCTATTTGTGTATATTTTTTAATGCCCAAAAACAGAGAGATAAAACGAGATTTTTTTAATAAAACCCATCTAGATCGATTTTTCTCCCCAAAATCCCCTACATGCTGAATTACAGAAAAATTATTGGAGCAGTAACCGAGATTCCGAAAAAATATTTATATATATATACAAACAAGATTAACTCATTTAAATTTAAATATAAAAAATAAATGTTATGACCGTTGGCTCCCAATATGGAAGTAACTATGATTTTGTTTGTTGCCTCCAATCCTTGTTTGTGTGACATTTTCTAGTTTAAAATTTAAATAATAACTTAACAATTAACAAAAACTTAACAATTATATATACAGCATTAAAGACATATCATTAAAAAATATTTTTTAGTTATGTGTATAACTTCTGAGAATGCTATAAAGTTCAGTAAAGTAGGTAACACTATTCTGTCGTGCACAATTTTGATATTGTTAAACCTCGCTTCAATAGCGAGGGGTAATATCAAATTAACAAGGCGAGATTTGGTACAATGACGTCAGTACTTTCACGTCTCATACAAATCTGATTGACGCGAAAGAAGATAAGTATTATAAAAAACTTAGACCGGCAAAAAGTCAAGCTAAATAACATCATAACCTACATTCCATTCGGTGGTACCGCGTACCAAGCGCGTTTGTGCTATTGAATGTGAATTTTAAACCAAGTAGGAATAGAGCCGTATTGGTGTGGTTCTCTTTTATCGATCATGATGGCCGGCATCGCGACTTGACTGTATTCCGATATTGATATTCATGGTGCGATCCGCTCCGAGGTTTCTTACGCACAGCCGCACACGCTATAAGAATTCCCTTCATTGGAGTCCGATAACCGTGCAACCGTAAAACAGAAGCTAAAAGGTTGCCAAAGTGTATTCTATTAAAAATGTATTGTGTTAAAAATATAATAGAATTTGTTCCAGTGATGAAATGTTAAATTAGTTACAATTATTAGGACAAAGAACTCAGGGATCATACATTTTGCAATTAAATAACAAACAAATTTAAACGTTAAACGTAAAAATTAAACGTTATCACAAATCGTTTGATGTTTACATACATAATTGGAAGCCAGCCCTGACCGTTGTTTATAAATCTCATCGAAACCATGAAATCAAAGTCACGTTTTCAAATTACGATTATAACTCGAAATAGAGACTTATTGCTTTTGTTGCATTGTTTTTTTACATTAAAACTTTTTTCAATCCTTCCTCTGCTCTACGATGGCAGTTTCCAGTAGCTTCGCAAGGGCAACTTTAATTTACTATAATGCTCAAATATAAAAATTTACTACCACTCACATTTTATAAAATAAGTTACTGAACTTATCAAGTCACAAAATTATTATCCGTTAACTTGAATTCTTTTTTCTGATATTAAATTATACCCGTAATTTTATTACCCAAGTAAATGGTATTACTTTGTGCGAAAATTTAGTATTATGTGCAAACGTGGCAGGCTGCGTGGGTCAATGGCACCTGTGAGGCCCAGATTCAGCTCCCCATAAGTTGCCATTTTCTCAGGAAGCGACGGCGCGTGGCCTCAGCGTCGCGCCGCTCGTCGCGAGCGCATTCAGTCACGCCGACCCTCTGCGCGCGCATATTGAGGCGTTTCATTAATGCATAGTCACTTTAGTTATCTCTCCTATTTAAATATATATGCCTCCAAAAATGTATGTATTTATAAAGACAGGTGCGTGCAGAACCATCGTTTGAAACTGGCAATTTTTTGTGCCATATTTAATAACAACGTGATCAAACCAATCATCGCCTTTCAAAGTTCGTATAACGTTCGACAATGTATAGTTTTTCAATGTAAATAATAAGAGCTGATGCCAGTGGCCTTGTGTTTTTGCAGTTGAGTAAAAAATCTTATACTCATCAGGGCCGTTAAGAAAATAGCGTCATCCAGCCATTTAGCTCCCGTCAACTAAGCGTAATTCCGTTGCCCAAGTGCGAAGCATTTACCTAAAACAAAGGAATCGGAAGCGCATCGGCCTTGCCAGATTAACATCGTCAACGTTACGTATGTTTATTCTCAAGTGACATTAACATAATTGTACTGTTATGAGTTACATTTGTCGAACTGTTTGGTCATAATCAAATTCATATACTAAATATTTGACAGAATATTCTTTCTGTCAAGAGAATTAAGTTCAGCTGCTTTTTTCAAAGCAACTTTATCACAGGTTAAAACGTACATTACGGATGTGTTGATACGTTTTAATCATGACATATCATTAATATCAAGTCCAGTAGGCTTCATAATTAAGGTAGAAGTTAATTTATTTAATTTTGGTAAAGTTTTGCGTATATTTATTTAAGAAATAAATTTTACTATTGTAAGTTTTATTTATGTTAGAATATTTATAATCTAATGGAAAACAAAGATACAATAATATAAAATAAAAATAAAATAGATTAATAGCGACCTGTTACTGTTCCATTATTGGACAAATAAAACCTATCTAGATATCGGAAGGATGAATTAAAACTATTGCCTAAATAGTATAATTTAATTATTTTACTCGTATTAAATGTAAATTATATTAATAATATTAAATTAAATATATATATATCAGTAATATTTAATGATGATAAATATCTTTGTGACAAAACATTTTAAATTTTTCCTTATAAATTCATTTCGTTTGTGAAGTCCTACGTTAAAATTCAAAAAAAATTCTGAAGTATCTGTTTTAAAAATACAGAAAACATAGATAGAACGTGTGATGGACCACCCTAAAATCATCTTAGAGTAGGGGCTGGTATTGTCGAAGGGCATCAACGAAACCTTCACCCCGCTCTTGAACTCGGAACGCCGCGACCGCGAGCTTTGCGCAATCTAGCTTGGCGAAAGCGTCGGCGTCGTTTCGCACCCGCGTTGTATACGATTTATAAGACTAAAACATTAAACTTAATGACTGTTCCAAATTCGTGCAATATAACTGTATATAATAAACCTAAGTCGTAAAATCCGATTATAACATTTATCACAAAGGTTTTAATAAAGATTTTTATTAAAACCTTTAGTTGGGTGACAGTCTGATTATAAGTCTGAATAGATAAGCAAAAAAATACTACTGTTTATTCACTGGCCTGAAAAGGAAAACATACTTTAAATAATTCTAAAAACAATAAAAAGCTTGTTTATTCATAATAAGTAAGTTACTAAACAAAAAGAAAACTTACAAAGATAAAAAAATGTTTATGAAACATTTTGGTTAAAAAGATTTACTAGTAAAAAAATTACTTATTGTTTTTTCTGTATTGTACGTTGGACGCTATTACATTTATTAATAAAAAAAAACTTTGTACACATTACACATGTTCATTTAGTTTAACAACATGCATAATGTATATAACAGAAATAAATTGCAACCTTAATCTTTTTATAATGAATTCAAGAATTATACAAACGCAGAAAACAATTATCAATGATGAATTTCTTGTTGTCTTTCAAAATTAGGGAAACAAAAACATATTTTATTATATTCTGCAAAGTAACGACTATTTCAATAAATTATAAAGATAGGATGTCATGGGATATGCATTATTGCGTACAATGGTAGGATATATAATTAAAAATTATTTTTATCCCGTTCATGTTACTTAACCTTTAGGGTAAAATGAAAGGTTTTATATTTCTTTGTATACATAGATATATATAGTACAAATCAGCCAGATAATTTTAGGTAATGTACAGGCTGTTTGTTACACTTGAGAGATACTCGTAGAGGTGTCTGAACAGTAATTTAATATCACAGTCTGTAATAAAGACGAATTTGTTGTCTAGTTTGACGAGTTACTGAAATTAGCGTCATATTTATCATAATTTCTAATATGTTATGTATATTATAAAACTACCGGTAAAATGAGTTAATGCGTTCATTAACAAAAAATAAAGCTAGATCTCGTTTGCATCTTAACTTACAACATTTACTTTAAGTTGTATTATTTTATCAAAATTTGATTTAGAAGGCGAAAGCAGTCATTTCATTTTAGAGTAAATTAATTATGTCATGAACTCTAAGCACTGAAAGAAAAACATCGACAAGATTTATTAAAAATTTTCTTCCATACCTTGGTTATTTGCGGGTATGTTGATTTTATAATATCCATATATTCTTACCAACATTAATCAGAACTAACTGTAACTTCTTGGAAGGTTCAATTTATGTGAGACCGCATGAAAATACTCGGACTGCGTAAATTAATTCTTACTAGTAATATCCCGCGGTTTCACCCGCGTACATACCGATCTCATGGTACTGGAAAGTCTATTGAGTCGGACTATTTATATAAGATTTATTTTTGTTATATATATCATCAATAGTTTCCGCAGCGCATGCGATGACGGATTTTTATGGCTAATTTTTTACACCTTATTTTTATGACGGATCTCTATTTTTTGAAAATCTTATATAGCCTATGTTGCTCAATAAAGATACAGCTTTCCATTGGTGAGAGAATATATGAAATCGGTCCAGTAGTTTTTGTGTGAAAACATTACAAACATTACAACAATTTTTTTATAATATTAGTATAGATTAGGGGAAGTTATATTTAAATATATAGTAACAAAGACTGCTCGCCCTTTATCCCCCTTCAATTAAATGACAAAGCCTTCTTAGCAATGAGGCATAAACTCTATGCAAGTTTACTTAGTATGCGATTTAGAAATGATAAATTAAGTTCTTAGTAGTTACCAGTGTAAATGACAGTATGAATGCATAATATAGTTTGTGCGTATGAATAGTTTGCAGGTACAATATTAAATGAGGTGTTGACTGTAAAATATTGGATCCGTCACGCTCGTTCTCGGCACGCGTATGATAGGAATATTGAAATGGTATTTGATAAAATAACACTAAAATCGTAGTCTTATTTACGTAAATAGTTGCAAAAACTATTGCTGTAACGGTAAAATAATTAAAAGTCTGGTAAATATGATTATCCAGAAAAGCTCCATTTTACATAATTCATAATATTTTTTAATGTTCAATAAAAAAAGAATTTCTTCTTACATGGTTAATTATTACAAACATAACCTATAATAGTTTTCGTATAATATAATATTTTTTAATTATATTTGAAATCACTTCTAGCAAAAGTTAGTAAGATATTTTAGATATATTTTAAACTTCGCCTTTAATGCTTAAAATTGTTGATCTATTTTTTACAGGAAAGTCTATTAATTTTTAATCATAAGTAATAATTTAGTTAAATATCGTAGCACTACGGAAGAGCTTATATAAAACTCAAACTAATATTTAATATCATTATTTTGTATTTTATGCGAGATCAATACGATCTGAATTTATTATATACCGTCAGTTTTCGTAGCGCTGAACTAATGTGTAAAACAAGATGCCGCGTCGAGCGCCACTAAAGTCCCGAAACCGGCTTTCAGGTAAATTATATAAAAATACTTAATAATTTAAAAAAATATTTTGTCTTATAAAAATAATTATTATTTGTATATAAATAGACTTATAAAATGATATAAAATTTTTATTTAACTTACCTCACTTCTGAAAAGCAAGAACTCCGCGGTCACTTCTGTAGGCAGCTCGCAGTCGTTAGTAAGGTATTCGTTAGAGTGAGTGTCACTGTCCAGCAGTAAACAGTAAGTGTAAATATGCGGGGCGTGATGCTAACGGCACGGCCGGGCCGGCACTGACGCGAGGCGGGCGCTCGCCCGTTGCCGCCGCTCTCGGAGGCTTCGCAGCCCGAGCTTTCAGCGACACACGAACCGCACGCACTGCACACTGCACTCGCCCTCGTCTACCCACGCGTTGCGATTCTTCTTTATCGTCTACTGTTCCGAGCGCCCGTCGCGCGTTTGAACTCTGCGCAGTGTCCGCTTTAGCGTATAAATATGAGGCCCGGTGGCGGGGGTCGGCGCCGGACCACGACGCACCGCGAATCCACATCGACATAAATCGAAGATGCAGCCGGTGTCCTCCCAATTGATTTTATTGCTTATCTATCAGTTACAGCCAATTAGCAAAAGCTTGCTTCCCTGACTCTATCACGATTTCCGTATACTCGCTGCGAATATTATAGCGTTATTGTTAGATACTTGATTATTAGTTACATTAGCTTGCATATTGGCCAACAACCATCTAAATATTCATATTTGATATAGGTACTACTAGAAATAGTACCGATGTAATATAACAATTGTGTTGTAATATTGTATTGATACCGGTGTTCCAATAATACTCAGCGCTCAGTCGTCTAAAGCTCCGGTCACTTGTCTGACCAGTACGCACATTGAATAGACAGCCTACGCAATGGGCCGTCTACGGATTCTTTCTCCAAACGGTAATTTTAAGTAAAATTATTGATAAATATATACCTTATGACTATCATTTATCATTTATATTACCGAGTAATTTAATGTTCTTGCTAATAAGAGATTCTTGTGATAGAAATAGCCATAAATATTTAATAGATATGTGCGTTCTAGGAGCAGTTTATTATCTCTAGAGTATTAGAACTTTGGTATTATGTTCCCCGCTAAGTTCAGTAATAGAGATGTAAATATTTTAGAAACGTCCCACTTTGATGTAAGCCGCACATTTATTTAAGCTACATTTCGTAGGCACAATGTTAGTACGTAAATGTATTAATAAAAATATTCGTATTAACATGAGTGAAGCCGTGTGGTATCCAGCTGAGTAGAATAGACCACCCTCATTTCTTACAGTGGTAACGTAAAAGGCGACTGAGGTAAGTTAACCCGCCGTGTGGTATCCGGTTGAGTAGAATAGACCACCCTCTTACTTAACGAGGTGTCGTAAAATACGCTAAGATAAGTTGACGTCAGGCAGGCGGCCAGTCGTAAAATACGAAGCCAAATCATGTGACAACATGTTGTGCCGATCAAAAGTAGGATAAGAGCAGGAGGATGATGATATTGACTAAAGACAGATCCTAGTTTGTGCTAGGTTCAAAGAATTCATACTTATAAACCGCTTAAGCCGTGGTTCGGCCTCACAGGAGGCACCCTTAGGAAGACGTTCCCCGACGCTAGAAGAGCTTCTGCGCTCCACTCTTCGTATTTTGCAACCTCAACGATTCTTCTGCGCCCGCCCGTTCCGCCCGGTGACGCTTTAAAAGCCGTTAGGGCTAACAGCATAGACTCAATTCGAAAGAAAATAAAACTTATAAATCGTATTATCGATATTATTTGACATAATTATACAATCCTGACAAAGAATCAATAACTCCTTTACAATGCCGGAAAAAGAGTTATTACTATTAAAATTTTGCAGAATCATAAGTCAAGTTATTGTTGAGTATTGCTAGTTAAAACTAAGACGGTTAGTTGTTGGTTCATTTGTTCTGGGCTTTAAATCAGTCGTAACATATGTAGTTATGCTTGTTATCAAGAAAATGGTGTCATCAATACGCGGAAGGGCTTAATCCAAAGAGTGGCACAGAAATGCATGCATTTCTACTAAATGCTTCTATCATTTTCAATTTAGATCGGCTACATAGTACAAGTATAGAAAAATCTTATCCGATTTAACAAAAATCACATCATTTCTTTACTTTGAAAAATGAGAATAATATTCTTTGCGAATAGAAATTTTGTAGATCCTGAAAATCTGGATGAACCGTGAAATCCTGGGATCTCTCCATCTTATATGTTAACGGAAGCAAACATCAGACAACAGAAAAACGAACAGAAAATCGGATTTATAATATTTACTGAATATAAATATAGCTTATCGTTTGTCGCTTCACAATTATGTCGTTATGATTCTTCGATGACGGGGTTAAATGATTGCTGATAATGTGGTAGTGAATGTGTAGAGTGCTGTTGTTTGTAGTGTATAAGGTAAGTGTAAGGTAAAGTTATATAAGGTAAGGTTAAGGTATATATAAGTATATAAAGGGATAATTCACTTTACATTTAACATTCTATAGATTTTCTTTTATCATGATAGTTATATTACTATCTCTCTTATATAGAGATAGCAAAAGAATAACAAAAGAAAATATTACCATTATTTATGTTTCAATAACTAAAAAGTACTAAAAGTATAAGGAACCATATCAAATGTATAAAGTAATAGATATGTTCTGCATAATACAAGAACCGTAATCTTTATTACGGGTCACAACTGGTTGTCCTTTGAATCCCAACCACTGTTACCAGTAAATAGTACTAATATATAAGATAAGTTAAAAATTACTTTACTAACTGTAGTATAACTATGAGACTGCAAATAGTAAAAAATTCACTAAAAGATTATATCTTCGTTTTTGATATCTATATATTATATTTTGACAGAAAGGTTACACAAAGAATTCGATTTCATTTCTTACATATGCGTGGGACAATAAACCTCTTTCGAAAGCGGGTGGCAAAATGCTAAGTATCTAGGTAGGGTTGATCAAATTTGGTTGCCTATAAGTAATTTTTTGCATGACTGGTGCTATAAATTGACTTATATCATTGGCGCAGTTATATCGATTTGAACTATTATTCAATACCTAAAAACTTACCTAGTCTGTAGACGACTTTAAATAGATTAGACTTTTATTGAATATTGTATATCCTCTTGTCCTTATCCCACTCTAAGTGGGGTTGGCACAACATGTTATAAACATGCTGTAACATGATTTGACTGCGTTTTTACGACCGGCCGCCTGTCTGACGTCAACTTACCTTAGTCGTATTTTACTACACCTCGGTAAGAAGGAGGGTGGTCTCTTCT
This sequence comes from Morpho achilles, assembly GCA_947086495.1. NCBI lineage: Eukaryota > Metazoa > Arthropoda > Insecta > Lepidoptera > Nymphalidae > Morpho > Morpho achilles. The sequence continues at coordinate 9,362,774 of CAMTZB010000019.1, read as the reverse complement.
ACTAAACCGGATACCACACGGTAGGTCAACTTACCTGAGTCGCCTTTGACGACACCTCGGTAAGAAATGAGATTGGTAGTATTCTACTTAGCTGGATACTACACAGCGGGTCGACTTACCTTAGTCGCCTTTTACGACACCTCGGTAAGAAATGAGGTTGGTACTATTCGACTTAGCCGGATACCACACGTCTAAGAGTTTCATCGAATCGTGCTTTCAAAAATGATTTGTTTAGCTTCTACGATGAGTAAGGTAAGATACGCGATCTCGAAACGAAAAGTTCTCGTAGGAAGTAGTGTCAGAGGTTTTGATAAATTGGTCTACAAACTTTGCGACCGCTGAACGAACTGGAACAGATCTAAAGTTATATAGCGCTGATTACTCATATATTTGGAGGCGTTAAATATCTACTCTTCCAAACCTGGCACCGAAGATATCTCTGTCACTATTCTAGCACATAGTTTTGTGTACTACTTGCTTTATCTATCCAAAGAAAGCAGCATGTGTCTCACAGCTTTCGGAATAAAATAGATATTTTTAGTTGGTTGGTATCGAGAGAGCAACGCACACTTGCCGCGCTCACACGTCCGATGCTCGAAGCCTCGAGATTGTTGCCGGTTGTCCTTATAATCGTTTACGCAAACGTGTTCGATTGTCCGGATTGTTTTGGTGATTCTGTGTTTGGTGTTTTTGTGGTCGCTGTCGACTGTAGCGGAGCGTCGTTGACGTGCCGCAGCGGTCTGCAGAGCGCCGGGTGTTCGCCGTTGTGGGGAGTGACCGTTAGCACTTTTTAGTGCTACGTCGCTCGTCGCTCGTCGTTCGTTGCTCGTCGTTTGTCGTAAAGACGCACGGTTGGTGAGTCCCGCCCAATTTCCCACACATAGTTTAAATAGGTACACACCTCCGTCCTCACCGGGACGCAGACTAGTTTTTTGAAATTAGTTAGTGTAAAGTAGGCACACTCCCCCCTGCCCTCCGGCAGGGGGACATCTCTTTTAAATTGTTGTTTGGGTCCATTAGGAGCCAAACACAATATTTTATATTTTTAATTTTAAATTAGAAAAAATGGACCCGAGCCTCGGTGCCATTTTTGCTTTCCTCCGGGAACGTTTCCCGGACGCCTTCGCCGCCCTTCAGGCGACGCTCGCTCCGCGGGATAGCCCCGTGTCGCCATCGCCTTCTCCGTCACCGGAGAAGCGTCCTCCGCCCCCCGTTTCCTTGTCCTCAGACATGGAAGCGGAGTCGCAGTCCGAACCTGCGTCTTCCTCGGAAGGCGAGGAGGACGACAACAATGACGGTTTCGAAACCGTCAAGTCACGGAGCCAGAAGCGAAAGCTGAAGGCCCCGACTACCGTTCCGTCCAAAAGGGCGATTAATCTAGAGAGCGAGAGCCCGAGATGCGTGAAGTGCCTGGGTGACCACGGCACTGTGGATTGCCCCCGATCGAACCCCTCAGAGGAGCCGCCTAGCTGCGTTCTTTGCGGACAGCAGGGGCATCCCGCGAGTTATCGCGGATGCCCCAAAGTCCCGCTTAGAGCAAAGCGGGGTGGTCTAGCGGCGGCCCGTAAAAAGGCAGCCGCTCGGACCGCTCCAAAAGTGGCCCCCCCGAAGGAGTGCTTTGTCCCCGCTCCGCTGCCCGCGGTCAACGTGTGGCAGCAGAGACAAGCAGCCGCGTCGGCTGCACCCCTCCCGCCCCCGCAGGCTCAAGCGATGACCCCGGTCGTCGCCAAGGCAACCAGCGGTCCCCCCGCCCCTCAGACTGCACCCCCCAAACCCAAAGTGGCCGTACCTCAGCACGTGAGCAGCTTCATGGAAGACATGAAGCTGATTAGCGGATTGGTCGCCAACATTGACACCGACGAGTTGTCAATATTGGCGGGCAAGCTGAGGCGCGAGCCGCAAAACAGATTAATGGCTTTGCTCGAGCACGCGGAGCTCGTCCAGGCCATCGCGAAAATTTCGAAATAATCCTTTATGGGTAGTACGACCCAAAGGAATAAACCCCAAGGGCTCAGGGTCGTTACGCTGAATGCAAACGGCCTCACCGATCAAATTAGCGAAGTTCGAGAATTTGTGGTTGCGCACAGCGTTGACATTTTGTTGGTGCAAGAATCATTCTTGAAACCAAGTAGACGCGATCCCAAAATCGCCAACTATAACATGATCAGACACGACCGCTTCAGATCCAAGCTGGGTGGCACGGTCATTTATTATAAAAGATCCCTCCATGTCTCCCCAGTAGACTCCCCTGAGTTAGAAAACATGGAGACCACAATCTGTCAGGTGGGTATGACGGGTCATCCATCCGTCATAGTAGCATCTGTCTACTTAAGTCCTAAGAAAAAAGTGCTTAGAAGCGACCTAGCCGCCCTTCTGGCGCTAGGCAACTCAGTCATTTTGGCCGGTGACTTCAACTCGAAGCACGGTCATTGGAATTCTTTGAATACCAATCAGAACGGTCGCACTCTCCACAAATTAAGTGACATCGCCCACCTCGGTTTCGAGGTTATAGCTCCAGACGAGCCGACTCACTATCCCCTCAACAGTGAGCACGAGCCCGACGTCCTAGATATTGTTCTTCTCAAGAACGTAACACTCCAGTTACGCTCTATCGAGGTCATCCACGACCTCAGTTCTGACCACCGACCGGTTCTACTCCAGCTAGGCAGGTCCGCTTCCGCGGCACCTAACACTAAAACCATCATAGACTGGAAGAAGCTCAATGAGCAACTTCAGTCGATTGATTCAGTCCACTTGGACCAAATTCCGGATAGCATAGATTCAGAGGAGGTCGCCAAGGCGGCCTCCTCCCATCTCACAGCTCACTTGTGCGACACGATCAAAGCATGCTCCCGGGAAATACCCGATGATCATGGTCGCCTGAGACTTCCTGACGACTTAAGAGCACTCCTCACCAAAAAACGCGCCGCCACTAGGGCGAATGCTGCGTATCCAACCCCCGAGAACCGGATCAGACTCCGGAGATTACAGAGAGAGGTAAGAGAAAAACTTGCCCTCCACTCTAGTGATTCATGGGATGCGAAACTCTCGGAGATCTCGCCAAGTCATCTGGCCTTCTGGAAACTGTCGAAGTCTCTGAGAGGCAGCCAGTACGCAGCCACACCGCCTCTGTTGCGGAATAACCTACCACCCGCGTTCGAGGATATCGATAAGGCCGAGTGCTTGGCGGACAGCCTTGAAGCCCAGTGTTCCCCCAATATCAGCTCTCCCAACCACGCCGAATTCCATGCCAAACTGGAATCGGAATTGGCTAGTCTTTCCGCAGCGGTTCCCGAGAGCGAACCGATTCCCCCCACTTCCGGAGATGAGGTACGATCCATTCTAAAAACGCTCAAACCCCGTAAATCCCCAGGTCCCGACCTTATCACAAACAAGGCACTCAAGTGTCTTCCTGACCGTCTCGTGCACCTCTTGGTATTGATCTTCAATGCCCTTTTGTCTTGCTGCTGCTTCCCGGACCAGTGGAAGGAGGCAACAGTTATAGGAATTCATAAACCGGGTAAACCCCGGAATCTCCCAGATAGCTATCGCCCCATCAGCTTACTCAATAGTTTGGGTAAAGTCTACGAGAGAGTCATCCTCTCTAGACTTAAAGCAATCATAGACTCTAAAAACCTCATACCGAATGAACAGTTCGGTTTTAGATCTAGCCACACGGCCACTCACCAAGCTCACCGCCTGGTGGAACACGTTTTGCAGGGTTTCTCCATAAAGAAATCCACGGGTGCCGTCTTTTTCGATGTCGCCAAAGCCTTTGATAAGGTTTGGCATGCTGGCTTGATTTACAAGCTCCAGCAATTAGGCATTCCAGATAAGTTCGTACTTCTCTTAAGAGACTATCTCACAAACCGCACCTTTAGATATCGCATAGACGGTATTCTCTCATCCAGACGGCCTTTACGTGCTGGAGTTCCCCAAGGTTCGGTATTAGCACCGTACCTGTACTCGCTCTACACAAGCGATATTCCACACAATAGTAAGTTTTCGTCGTTAGCATTATTTGCGGACGACACGGCTATATTTAATACCAACAAAAATCCCGACATCATTGTCAGTTGTCTTCAAAAGGAAGTGGACAACCTCGAAAGGTGGTTCGCTCGCTGGAGAATAGCCATAAATCCAGACAAAAGCGCGGCCATGTTCTTTAGAATACACCCCAGATGGTCACGCATCCCCCGTAAATGTATTACCATACATAACCGGGACATCCCCTGGCAGGATGAAGTCAAATACATTGGGGTCACGCTCCAGCCCAACCTCTCATTTAGACGACACATACGTATATTGGAGTCTCGTGCGTACGCGCGCAGTGAACGGACGCGTATTGTGAACGTTATCGCTGCGCGTATCGTGTGAGACGCTAAGTTCGCCAGTTTCGGTTATCGCCCCTGCACCCCTGCCCCCGGCGACAGTTGTACTCGCCGCGACCCGTGTCGTGGCTTGAGGAAGCGGTCGGCAGCGCATCGCGTGCACCTGCTCCGCCGAAGCTGCCCGGACGCAGCGATCTGCACCGCCTTTCGTTGCAAAGACGTATGCAGACGTGCCCTCAGTGAAACCACCGTTCATTATCCCATTGTGTTTGTAGTCTCCGCCCCCGCTCGCGGGCGCCCAGCTGGGCCTCCCCCAGGGGTCTCACCCGGCTGGGTTGCACGCGCCGAGGGTGCGCGGAGCTGCACTCGCACAGGAGCGGCTCACTGAACACCTCTGCCGCTACTCTCAAAAGTAGCACAACTCGCACGCGCAAGACTGCGCGACCATGTCCGGTCGGGGGGAGCCCCCCCCGAGGGACCCACGTATTAGGAGAGAGCGCCCCGCGTTCCCCCGCGCTGTAGTGCGGCGCGACATGCGGGACAACACTGTCCCGTTTACGCCGATCGCACCCACAGCAGCGACACCGTCACCGCCAGCGCCTGCACCATTGCCACGCTTCCGGATTCCATCCGGCGAGCGAAAGTCGCCAGACTCCGCGCCTTTGTTCTCCGCCGATGTAGCTGAGCTTACATCGGGCGGCGAAGCACCGAAGCGTCCGCGGGCTGCTGACTCTTCGCCCGAATCCCTCGAGGGAGACGACAAGCGTCCGAAGACGGACCAGTCGCCGGCCACCTCACTGACAACGTCGTCGTCATTCGACGTACAGTTAACAGCCGAGCAAAGGACTCGGCCCACTCCACCGCCGGCCTCCTCGCCTCGGGACGAGGGTGGCATGCGACCGCTTGCAGAGAGCGCGTTGCAGGGATCCGTCTCGTGGCCTCGAGACTCGACGAGCTACGCCGGATTCGCCTCGTCGCCGTCTCCAATGGCGACGTCCCGCCCTCCTACCCCTCAGGCCGGGCCATCCGGCTACGCCGCCGCCGCCGCCGCGCCGCCGTCACCCCGTGCGCTCCAGCAGCGCCAGGAAGAGCTGCAGCGCCATCAAAAACCGCAGGCCACTACCGGAGCGAAGACAGCGCGCTCCGAATACCCTCCCATCACCGTGGAGTGCCTTCCCAACTGGACGAGGCACTTCACCGCGATCCGAGAGAAGCTCGGACACGCTCCTAACGCCCGCCCGATGGGGAAGGGTGTCAGATTCCTCCCAAAGTCGGCGGAGGAATTTCGGGTGCTACAGAAGTACCTCCTCGACGCCGCTAAACAGGACCCCAACATCGCGTGGTTCTGTTATAGCCCAGCGTCGAGCCTGCCCAGCAAGGTAGCCATCAGAGGGCTACCACAGGACACCCCACCAGAGGAGGTCATCGCGGCGCTGCGATCCCTTGGGTATCCGGCAACCCAGGCGAGGGCCATACCACCGGTCAGAGGGCGGCACGGCTGCACATACTACGTGCAGCTGGAGCACCTGACCTTCGAAGAGCTCGGTCACCTGTACAGAGAGATCGAGCTCCTGTCGATGCCGGGCCTCACCATCGAGGCCTGGAAGGGCGGACGTGGCCCGCCCCAGTGTCATAGGTGCCAGCAGTTTGGCCATTCATCGGCCAACTGCCACCGGCCGCCTAAATGTGTCCGCTGCGCAGGCGGGCACCTGGCCCAGGACTGCGACAGGCCCCAGGAAGACGCGCCCAAGTGCGCGAATTGTGGTAAAGCGCACGTGGCGCGCGACCGAAGATGCCCAGTCTTTCGCCGCGAGGCGCGGAAGCGCGGAATCGATGTCGCGCCGCCGCGCCCGGACGGGCAGGCGAAGAAGAGGGCAGGGAGGGGTGAGCAAGTTCCCCCCCCAACCGCAACACCCGCCGTCGCCATACGAGTCGCCGCAGCAGCCCCCGCCATCCCCGCAGTACGTCCCGCGGTAGCCGCACGCGCCGCCCCTGCCCCCGCGGCACGCCCCGCAGTGGCCGTACTTGCCGCCCCCGCCCGACCCGCACTGAGTAGCGCCCCGCCGACGCCCGGCGTGTCCGTTCAAGCTACTCGACGGGGGGAAGCGGGAGGGGCTAACATAGTCCAAGAGCCGGCGACCAAACAACCGCCGGCCTATATCCCGACCGTCCCAGCTACTCGACGGGGGGAAGCGGGCGGGGTCAACATAGACCAGGAGCCGGCGACTCTGCAACCGCCGGCAAACGACCCGACAAGCAGGGGGGAGCCCCTGCGACGGAAGAGAAACCGGCGCAGGCGCAGGCAGCCGAGGCCAGCAGATGCTGAGCCCGCCGCCGCGTCCACACCGCACCCCAGGCCGCCAACATCAACATCGTTGGCGGCGATATCCGAAACTGCCGAGGCGCCGAGAAGCCGCGGCCACCGACTGGCCACAGAAGAGGCGGAGCTGCGAGCTCCGCAATTTCCTACGTTCCTCCCGCCACCCCTCGCGCAGGACTCGGGCATTAATAATATTGTCCGGGTCCTTATCGAGGCGCTTATGGCGGCACTCACTCATTATTTGAGCAACAGGGACGTAGTCGGCGCCATCACGGCAGCAATTACCCAGTTTGGGAGGTCGTATCAATGACCTCCCTACGAATCCTATACTGGAACCCGGGCGGCATCAGAGGTCACGTTCGTGAGTTAACACTACTCGCCCAGTCGCAGGATATCCACGTCATCCTCCTGGGCGAAACCAAACTCACGGACAGCGTTGAGCTCCGCGTGCCCAACTACTTCGTGTATCGCCGCGATGAAGTCTCTCCCCGGGGCCGCCCGTACAGAGGTACGGCCGCTCTGGTGCGGAGGGACATCATACACGAAGAGCTGGAGCACACCCCGTTCACTAGCACCCGCACACAGGGGGTGCGAGTCAACGTGGGCAACCAGGAGCTCCGCATCTATGCCGCCTACAAACCACCCGGACTGACTTTCTGCAGCACTGATGTCGAGGCAATCTTCGGGCAGCAGGGACCTGCAGTGATCGTGGGCGATCTCAACGCGAAACATCATGCGTGGGGATCGCGAATCATCACTGCGGTCGGGAGGCACCTGCACGAAGATAGCGTGAGGAGCGGGTACGGTGTGGTGGGGCCGGGAGCGCCGACCCACATACCCACCGACAGCCGCTCCCAGCCAGACGTCATAGACATAGTGCTGCACCATGGACTGGACAACCCCTTTGATGTCGAGGTACTCTACGACCTCGACACGCAACACCTACCGGTTCTGGTCACCCTAGCCACCCAGGGAGGCTTCTTAGTGCCTCGCCCGCCGCGGACGCGGACGAACTGGGAGCGCTACACCGCAGAGCTTGCCGGGCTTGAGCTAGCAGGCCCGATCACTACACCTTCGGGAGTCGACGATGCTGCTGCGTTCATCGCGGAGGCGATCATCGCCGCCAAGGCAGCAGCCACCTCCACCACGTCGACTTCACCGGATACTAATCGAAGGAAGGACCTGCCGAGCTCGCTCCGCAATATGCTTAAGCGGAAGCGCACCCTGCGCCGCCTATGGGCCCGCACTCGTTGCCCCAGGGTGAAGACTGACCTGAACCGGCTTGCAGAGAGGATCGCGCGTGCCGTAGTCGCTCTCGACGAGGCGCGATGGGAGGATACCGTCGATCGAGCGACAGAACACGACACAGCGCTGTACTCCCTCTGCAAGAAACTCACCGGACAAGACACCCCCGTTTACCCGCTGCTCAATGCCGCGGGTAAACGCACCTATGCCGCCAAGGATCGTGCTGAGATTCTGGCGGCACACCTGGAACAGACATTTACGCCCAACGCCCCCAACACCTCCAACCTCCATGTCATCCGTCATCACGCGGCTGTCCAGGACAAGCTGGAAAGGTTCCTGTCGGCCCCTACACCGCCGCTCCGGGGAGAGGACTTCATCTCCCTGTCAGAGCTGCGGTCGGTCGCTGCTCGCCTTGATAAGCGAAAAGCGCCAGGCCCCGACGGAATCACTAACGCCGCGCTGATGCTGCTGCCCCGAACAGGTCTCGTAGCGCTCACGAGACTGTTCAACGGAGTACTCCGCACCGGCCACTTCCCAGAGGCGTGGAAGACCGGGAAGATCATTGTTCTTCCCAAGCCGGGGAAGGACCGCCGCCTGCCTGGAAGCTACCGGCCGATCACCCTGCTCTCGCACATAGCCAAGCTGTTCGAGCGTCTGCTGCTGCGTCGAGTCACGCCCCATCTGCCCCTGCGCGAGGAGCAGTTTGGATTCCGCAGCGGCCACTCGACGACGCTCCAGCTGGCGAGGGTCATAAACCACCTGACCAGTGAGCGGAACAACGGGCGCTACACCGTGGGGGTCTTTCTCGACATCGAGAAGGCCTTCGACCGTGTGTGGCACGCCGGGCTCCTGGTCAAAATACTGGATACCACCATGCCGCCTGCTTATGTGCGAGTGCTGGCATCGTTTCTACACGGCCGTAGCTTTTACGTGGCAGTGGATGGTGCCGAATCCCAGCCACGCACCATCCAAGCCGGAGTACCCCAGGGCAGTTGTATATCGCCGCGCTTATACGCGGCGTATACGGATGACATCCCCACCCTGCGCCACCATCTGCGGGAAGGGGAGGAGGACGTGCTGTTGTCGCTGTTCGCCGACGACAGCGCGTATTTCGCGTCGTCCTACCATCAAATCGTCGCCACCAACCGCATGCAGCGTATGCTGGACTTGTTGCCGGAATGGCTGGACAAGTGGAAGATGGCCGTCAACGTCGGGAAGACGGCCGCTCTGCTCACCAGCCGCTCCAAGCCGCTACGTCAGCTGACTCTACGAGGCCAGGACGTAGAGTGGAAGACCACAGTAAGGTTTTTGGGGTGTGAGTTGGACCGCAGCCTGTGCATGATCCCCACGGTGAATCACGTCGTGGGTCGAGCTGCCGCTGCCAGGTCCAAGCTTCACGCGCTATTCACATCCCATCTACCTATGAACACCAAACTGCGAGTCTACGGTGCCTACGTCCGCTCGCGCTTGACGTATGCGGCACCCGCCTGGTACGCGCTATGTTCGGCGTACCAGAAGCGAAGACTGCAAGTCCAGCAGAACCGCTGCCTGCGACTGATCGTAGGAGCCCCGAGGTATGTGCGGAACGACGTCGTGCATCGGAATACCAAAATGCCGACCGTGGAGGAGTATGTCCGTCGCCTTGCGCGCCGGATGTTCGCGCGTGCGGACCACAGCGCGCACGTACACCTCCACGGCATCGCGCCACTCCATGCGCGACCACCTGATGGACGTTCCCTGCCTCGCGAGCTCCTGCGGTCACCGTCTCCGCGGCCCAATGCGGATGACAACGGCGACGACGAGGACGACGCGACGGGCGAGAGGGCGACACCACGGATTATGACACCACCGGATATGACACCACCTGACGACGACTTTGAGGTCTGGGAGCTAATATTCCCAGACCTCCCCACCGAACCAGACATCTCTTAGGTCACCTAGGTGACCTGGGCCCACGGCCCAAATACCGACACCCTTAGGTCACCCAGGTGACCTCGGCCTACGGCCGAAACACAAACCGGGCTTAAGTGCCCGCGAGGAACTGCTCGGGCAATGAGGTACGCCTCGAGGCCCGTACCCCGCTTACCCCCCACCCGGGGAGTCAGCGAGACGACCCTGCTGCATACGTATAGTCCGTAATAGGGCAGCGTATGCATTGGGTCGACTCTTTCCGATGATATGCAAGAGGAGTAAAATGTCACTTCGTAACAAAGTGACACTTTACAAGACTTGCATAAGACCTATCATGACCTATGCGAGCGTCATATTCGCACATGTTCCGAAAAGATATCTGCGTCCCATGCAGACTCTGCAAAACAAATTTATGAGAGCAGCCACAGGCTGCCCATGGTTCTTGCGAAACCTCGACCTCCATAGAGATTTAGGACTCCCCACCATCGACTGCTTATTTAAGAAATTTTCGAAAAATTATTTCGAAAAAGCGGAGGTAAACGCCAACCCTCTGATCGCAAGGATGGCCGGTTACCGATGCTTTGATAAATCATTCAAAGCCCGTGTTTACAGACGCCCTAAGAGCGTCCTTACTGACCCTGACGATCCTATTACGATCGCCATCGCCAGAACACTGCACAAACACTCACACATACAGCGTCTTCGCCGGCGGAGACGAGGTCCCAGATTTCTCACGTCTAGCGGCCGGGGCGTCCAACCCCGTCCGTTATGACACTAGGACTCTTCCACAGTCCGATAATAGTCCTCCACAGCGCGTCGCTTTAAGCCGAGGTTCGGCCTCACGGGAGGCACCCTTAAGGCGACGCTCCCAGGATGCTGCGGGCCTCTTTCGAGACCCGCTCTCCTAGTACTTCACCCCGGCGATGCTTCTGCGCTCGCCCACTCTCCCGGTGACGCTGTCAAAGCCTTCATGGCTAACAGCATTAGTTAGTGTCCGGAAAAAAAAAAAAAAAAAAAAAAAAATGGTTGGTATCCAAGAGGAGGCGTCGTATATGGCTGATAGGTGCATTATCTGCAAAAAACTATTGACACGAGTTAACCAAGCCATAGATAATAGATGACCAGAAATCACGACAACAAGAAAGTAAATAGACAAGTCTCCATCCGTCCTGTCTTCAATAACCGAAGGGATTTATTATCTAATTTGTAACTTGTTTTTGCAACACTATGTGGTATCCGTCTGAATAGAATAGACCACCCTCATTTCTTACCGAGGTGTCGTAAAAGGCGACTAAGGTAAGTTAACCCGCCGTGTGTTATCCGACTGAATAGAATAGACCACCCTCATTCCTTATCTAGGTGTCGTAAAGGGTGACTAAGGTAATTCGACCCGTTGTGTGTTAACCGGTTGAGTAGAATAGACCACTCTCTTATCGAGGTGTTGTAAAATACGATTAAGATAAATTGTCGTCAGGTAGGCAGCCGGTCGTAAAATACATAGCCAAATCATGTGACATGTTTATAACATGTTGTGCCGACCCCGCTTAGAGTAGGATAAGGGCAGGAGGATGTTGTAAGTTATTTTTGCAAAATCTGAATTCCAAACTTAATAGACATACGAATCATACATACTAATTTGATTACGGGCGCTTTCGAGCACCAAATCAATTGAGTAGATTAGCTAATAATCAAAAGGGTACAAATGTCGTGATCGCTATTCTTATCTAAGGCATATAATCTTGCATTTGAGATTGTAATGTTTATGCAGTTTAAATGGATAAAATATAGAGTCAACAAACACCAAATATAAAAATTAACTAAAAGAAACATCAAGTACATAGAACCTAATGAAATCTTTTACTCTACCATACTGTTTACAATGTCCATACTCGTAACTAAATAATTAGCCAAAAGTTCTGAGGGAACCCAAAGTGCAACGTTCGCGATAACCTCTCACGACCGAAAAAGAAATAAACGGATACAACACAGGGTGATACTCCGGATTTGAATTGATATTAACGGGATGAGCAAGTTCGGCAGTCTGGAGGATATAGATACTTAGCGATAAATTAAGGGTACCACAAATATTTGGAAACTAAATAAAGTAGTTATTATATCAATCAATAATTGAATTTTTGGTGATGTTAATTGAAATCTAGTATCTAAGTACAAAACTGAGCTCTTTTACTTCACACAGTTTGTAAAAATATTTTAAAAATAATCATTCTCCTGCCCTTATCCCATTCTAAATGGGGTCGGCACAACAAGTTATAAAAATTTTGTAACATGATTTTGGCTAGGTATTTTACGACCGCCCGCTAGCCTGACGTCAACTTACCTTAGTCGCCTTTTACGACACCTCGGTGAGAAATGAGGTTGATCTATTCTACTCGGCCGGATACCACATGGCGGTTGGTTGTAAAAATATAAAAAATATTAAGTAATAATCCAGGTGGATAATGCTGCAGTTTTTCAATACTCTTAAAAAAATCTGCTCACACAATATTTTGTTTTTTTTTACTTAAATCGTTTGATTTAATATTTAAAAAAAAAATAACTTTGCATTACCTTGCGTTTATTACAAGCCTACTACCTCGTTCGCGTCAACTTAAGTGCACCTTCCTTAGTATGCCTTCAATAATATACTGATGTTATTCTGGTCGATGTTCGTGCGCAGAAGCAAAATTGGAAAAATTTTTGTAGCCTGTATTGTATGTACATAGTATATAACGGTATATAAGCTTCAGTTGCACTAAATTTTATCAATGTTCAAAGTTATAGCCCTGAAAATGTAACAGACTTAGAGAGGAACGGACACACAGATTTCGCATTTAGAATATTAATATGGATTACTACTGATTAACCGACGTTTTGCCGAGTGTATATTATCAATATAAAGATATGAGGTGACATTAATGCTCTGGACTCACAAGCGTTTTTTACTGCTCCGGGATATTATCCAAATTAAATAAAGTGGTAGTGGACTTAGTCTAGGTAGGAGAGTATACACGATGATGGAAGGTTCCCAACTGTTACTTTCTAATTGAAGTTTGGGCCCCATTCCTTGTCATCTTGCGTTTTTATGCAGTAACTGTGGTACAGCTGTTCTTCTAATAGTTTCGCCGTCAATATTCTAGTTCTATGTCAGCGTCGCTGATGCACCGTTTCTTAGGAAGTTAGAGTGGATTACGCTATAACGGGATTACCAAAGAGCGCCATCACTATTGTAGGATTTTAGGTTTCATTGTTCCGGCGACCTAGATTCAACCATAAAATTTTTCGCTTGCGGTTCTCGTAAACAATTTATTCTTCGTCACACATTACTATCCGGTCTTAAATCTCCTCATTTCTATGTCAATTAATCAACACAATGCACACTTCGACGCGTGCTTATCTGAAGTGTTTTCAATGCATGCAGCACCCTCTCTCTGATTTCTATATTCAGCTGTCTTGGCACGAATTTGTCAAAAACGTACGCGATCATATCAAAATGTACAACTAATTCCTTCGTAGATTTCTAAGGATCCAGTATGCTATTTACTTGTTATTCACTCGCTTTGGTAACTGGTCTTCCCTTTTCATTATTTGTTAAGTCAAATGGGATGGCCACAACGAAACGCACTTACATCAGTAAGAATGATAAGTTCATTAATCTAGGATCCTCCGAAAACATTACTGCAAAATTATTTTATTGGCAAAAAGCAAAGCACCAAGAATAATGTAATAGTGTCATATAGTATTTTTCTCCCTGAATGTATACCTTGTACGGAATTCATTATTCGTATTAGTGTATATAAAAAAAATTATATGTTCCAATTAAACAAATTAACTATGTAATTTATAGAATTAGGCGTTACTTTGCGGAGATCTATAATACAAAAATAAAATTAGCTATGTATTTTATTTTTAACATTCTTTTTTCAAGATGTCGGTTCTTTACGACGTATACGTAGGTGTAGTAACAAAGGTTTCGTACATGTTACTGAAAATATTACTTCTATAGAGTATTAGTAAGAAATAATTAAAGCTAATAAAGCATTCAAATAAGTATGGTTAATGCCTTTTCAAAGTTTAAATTTAATGTCTATAAGTCATCTTTGTATTTTAATATCTTAGTGTTTACCTTGCTTGATAGTGGACGATTGTTACTTTAATGTTAGCATCTGGGTGATCGAGCTTTACTCGGTTTTTTTTAGATATAAAAAAGCAATAAAAATAAGAAAGAAGGGGCTGTTGATATCTGGGACTGAATTATTATAATTTTACAAATGACAGCAAAATTAATCTTTGTATTCTATTTATATTGAAGCAATCTTTCGATGCCTGAAGACAGGGATAAAACGATATTGATTTATCACCCCCGAAACCCTCTACGTACCAAATTTCATGAAAATCTTTGATATACAAGATTAGTTCATTTAAAGATTACCCAATTAATTTAAACACAAACTACACATTTGTCCATCACCCGTCAGGCGTGTACATCAGTTAAACTGTATTTAATTAGACAAAGCGGCATGTGTGGCAGACATTGTGCCTGTGTTGACGCCTGACGGTAATGATTAGGTGAGAAATAATTGCCAGTCAGATTTAATAATTTATTTAACCGAAAGTTACATAACGTATAAACGTACAGTATCAAAATATAGCTTTAATATGGAATAGATTTTAATTAGCCGTGTGGTATCCGGCTGAATAGAATAGTATCACCCTCATTTCTTACCGAGGTGTCGTAAAAGGCGACTAAGGGAAGTCGACCCGCCGTGTGGTATCCGGCTGAGTAGAATAGACCACCCTCAGACAGACAGCTTTTGGATAATGATATCATTCTTTTTCTACAATTCGCGGTAAAAAATATATGTATTGCTAAATGTAGAGTGTAGATGCAGGATTCGTAAAACGGATTCATTACAAACCACCAACATCACACTACACTAGCACTACACACATTTACTACATTTGTAAATTTGATCAATTGATTTATTCAGTGTTCGAAGTATCATCTGGAGATCTTCTTCTTCTTAGTCGCTACACTCTTGGCAGAGCAGTCGTGGTCGTCAGCATCTGGAGATAGACTCCACGAAAAAATCGCAAAGCTAAAATCTAAATACATATTATAAAATAAAATCACTTAAAGCTCTATATGAATGATTTTCTCAAAATCTACTGTAAGAATTTTTGTACAGTTTTTACTGTAACATATTGCAAATCTTAAGGAAGTTTTAAGTTAACTGTATATTACATTACATTTCCGTGGGGTCAGAATTTAAGCGGGAAAAACTTTATGACACTGATTTACACATGAAGCCGCAGACATGGCTAACTCTATATATTATACTAGTAACATCCCGCGGTTTCGACCGCGTAATTTTTTATTTTTTTTTAAACTTGTTAAATTTTTATAACGGATCCCTATTTTTTTTGAAAATGTAATATACCCTATGTTGCTCAGTAAAGATGCAGCTTTCCAATGGTGTAAGAATTTTTGAAATTGGTCCAGTAGTTTTTTTGTGAAAACATTACAAACATATATACAAAATTTTCCTGTTTATAATATTAGTATAGATGTTATACTTTTCTTAAACAGACTGTGACCTGCAGTAACTTTTGTTTTTCTACAATCATGTAATGTAGATACTAATTTCAAAGAATATTATGTTAATGAGCTAGTTTCATATCGTTTATAACATCAACGCCTCTAATTGAATGTTTAACAGAATTAATGTTAATACAAAATTTGCACTCTACATTTTTGCATTGTGTGAAAATAAATGTTTTGACTTCTGTTCCAAGTTTTCTTGTCACTGTTAATTGTCATCGTTTGAATAATACCTTAATTCTCCTACATAATACAACATTTTTATATTTAATGCACATTTATTTAAGCTCTATTTACTGTTGAAACAAACTATTATTTTTTATTAGCTAATGATCTACATATCTATGAGATTTATGTTGAATAACCTTTTACTCAATCGTGTAACTGTACACATGAATCAATTAGATGGAGCTGTGGTGGTAATAAATATGTAGCAATCATCAATTAAGTAATCGGTGAAATGTATGGCTAATAATTTATAAGGTGAATGTTTTAATTATTTTTTCTATGTTTATGACTTGACGTGGTCAACTAAGGCCAGTGACACTGGCAGGCGCCGCATTTTTAGAGTGCCGCGCAAACAAGTCTGGAAGCTACTTCCGCTACGACTATTCGTTTATTCGGGTAACGTACGAGTAATTTCATTAATATCTATATTGTTCTATGTATTGTAAATTTCCTTAATTGTTGATAATATAATCTCATAAGTGGTGGTTGACGAATGATCGGAAAGAATTGAAGAGAAAGATATGTTGTGCCAGCCCCACTCAGGGTGGGATAAGGTCAAGAGAATGATGAATCTTATAGGTGATTGTGGTGGTTATCTTGAAGTATGGATGTATATTTCTTATTCTTTCACGGCGAATACGCTGAACTAATATCGATGAAATTTAACAGAATTATTTCTTATACATCGGAATAGATGAAAGCTTTTATACAGTTGACAAAGAAGGTTTAAAGACCATATAAAACCTCTTACATTTACATCGAATTTGATTTGCATTTGCACTATTCCGATATGTGAAATTATTGAAATATTTTCTTTATCATGATGGTTGATGCTGATTCCGCTTAATTTTGATTGTAAATAGAGTAATTACATGTACAGAACCTACGGAAGTTTTACAGCTCAACCAAAATATGTTTTACATTATTAAAGTGATCTCAATCAGGACATAACGGCCAAAACATTACTATGCTAATTTATTATTAGGGTATTTGCCATCCGCAATGTGTCATTTTTTTTAGAACTTAACTGTAGCAGAAAAATGATTGATAATTGAAATATGCTTCAATATAATATATTGTTGTTGTGCGTTCAGAATACCTACTTTAAATATTAGTGCTTCTGTGTGCAAATCTCGTGCCGATCTTAGGATAGCTCGCATGATCAATTACTGTTAATTTAAATAAAGACTTATAAGAGTCAAAGAGTTCAAATAAATACTTCAAATCTTTGTTTGATTGACTATACACTGTCCATTATATTAACCATCTTTTGACAGATTGACGATTTACATATTTAGTGATGTCCTAAAGATTCTCGTATGCGATACCATTCCGATTATAGTACCTACTATCATTAATCGAATTACGTACCTAAGTAATTCGATTAATGATAACCTACGTAAACTAATAACAGATATAGAAATCAACATTTTGATTTAATATTGCCTTAGTTTTTTGAAAATAAATGTTAATCCGTGTGTATTTATTATAATCATAAAAAATATATTATACATCAACTGGCAACATCAACAGACCTTCCGCTCGGCCGCCATTTTGACGTGATCTGTCACTCTCAACGAAACGCCCGTGATAGTCACACGCATTTACGTTCGCTGAGTGTTCTCTCGCATCTGTTACACCTTGAGTTAAGTAGCTTTATTCCTCGGAAAAACTTTTGTGTAACTTATATTAATTGATCGTGAAAATGCCGAAAGGACGTGTGTTGAAAGCACAATCGAGACAGTTAATGTTAAAACTTCATGAGTATTTTGAGCAAGAAAATCAAAATGGCGGACCTCTTATACCTATCACGCAAGTCCGAAACCGTGTTGCAGCCGCGTTGGGGATCAGTCTATCAACTGTGACTAAAATCACTACTGATGCCTACGGCAGGAGCGGCTTGGAGCAAAACAAACCATCTAGACCAAAAAGAAAGCGCCAGGCTCATAAGGTGACAGCTGTTGATGACTTTGACGCTGACGCTATTCGTCGTCATGTATATGATTACTACTTGAGAAAAGAAATTCCAACTTTGAGAAAACTTATTGTTTCTTTGAAAAGAAGTGGTCTATTTCATGGTGAAAAATCTTGTTTGGTCAAAGTTTTGAACACAATTGGCTTTTCATATAAAAAGTTAAATAAAAGAAAATTATTAATGGAACGCACAGATATAGCTATAGCACGTTGTGATTTTTTAAGAGAGGCAAAGAAAATACAAGATTGGGCAAATATTGTTTTCACGGATGAAACATGGCTCAACGCTAACCACACACTATCTCGTTTCTGGACTGATGATACTGCTGATTCCACTTCCTCAGTACCAATGGGAAAAGGTGAGCGCCTAATCATTTGCCATGCAGGTACAGCAAAAGGATTTGTACAAGACGCACTGTTGGCATTTAAATCGAAGAAATCGAATGACTACCACGAAGAGATGAATGCAAATGTGTATGAAGAGTGGTTCAAAAAAATGCTCATTTCATTGGAAGAACCATCAATAATTTTTATTGATAATGCGCTCTACCACTCCCGTCAAATTGACAAAATGCCAACACAGGCTAATAAAAAGCATGAAATAATTAATTGGCTTCGGGACAATGGAGAAAATGTGGACGACTCAATGTTAAAAGTTGAATTAATAAAAATATTAAAAACCAAAAAGAGAGCAAAACGCTATGTAATCAATGAAATGGCAGCAGAATATGGCCATACTGTTCTTCGGATTCCTCCATACCACTGCCAGTACAACGCAATAGAACTTATATGGGCACAAGTAAAAGGGCATGCTGCGAGATGCAATACAAGCCCCCCATTCACAGCGAATAAAATGTTGCAATTGCTAAAAAATGCTTGCGCCCACGTAACGGCCGAGAACTGGGCAAGTGTGGTGGAAAGAACTAAAAGAGTAATATTCTCTGATTGGGAACGTGATATTGCGTTTGATAATATATTATCTACACAAGAGCTAATAATAACTGCTACTGAAGACTCCTCATCGGAGGAGTCTAGTGTTGATTATCATTCCGACGACTCGTGCTAATAAAATAAATTAAAATATCCTGATTGTTTTATTTGTATTCATGTATTAACTAAGAAGAAAGTAAAACTTTATATAATGTTATTAAATGTCTGTTAATACTCGTAACATCGATTTCTACCGATTATTTTTAATCTGTGGCATAATCGTAGTAACCATTATGTGTGACATCACTAAGTGGGCGGTACCCATCCATAAAGTACAAATATTATTTGTATGATATTTGTACGTCAGCAATACAAAACTTAATGAGCGTGAGCTGTCAAAAGACTGATAATATGATGGACGCAGTATACAAGAAAAAATCTGGCAGTGACACTAGTAAAACGCGTTCGCGTTTTTTATGCTAATAACATCATAAATCATAACACTTATCGGTTTATCGACAAATTATGCAAGGAATAGCAGTGTAGCAGTGCTTTTTTTTAAAAGCTTTTATTTAACTTGCCGCGTATGTATGTGAAGGTGGAATTTTGCAAGTTAAATTAAACTCATTGTCCCATATCCGATTGAGTTGAAATTTTCATACTGATCCAGCCCCGATGATAATGCATGTTTATGATAAGAATGACTTGATAATACTGTCAAGATTGGCTCCAGATGTGAGAACACCTCAACGGTTAACTTAACTTGTTATTTAAAAGCTGTTATTTAACTTGCCATGCCAAGGTGGAATCTTGCAAGTTAAATTTGACCCACTTCCCGGTGTCCGATTGAGGTGAATTTTTACATATCTACTGGTCCAGTACCGTTGTCAATGCATGTTTATTATAAGCATGACCTGATAAGTTGTCAGGATTGGCTCTAGACGAGGGAATTCCTCAACGGTTAACAGTAGGGGCATGAAATCTTTTATTTAATAGCTGAATAGCTTTTATTATGTTTAACTTATTGAACTACAAGACAAACAAAATATTATATGTGCCAATGACACAGTCTCGAACCTGTAATCTCACTATTAGGTAGATTATAATTATTTATTTGTATTCTAGGATATAAGTTTTAGATAACATCGATTTTTATGTTACGTATTCGTATTTCGTAGTTAGAGAACCTGTAACCAATGTTTGATTTAGTACATATCTTTAAATAAGTTCATAAAATTCATACACGCCATTAAGCTAATATAAATAACTACATTTACTATAATCCTTTACGTTACCTCGGTAAGAAATGAGGGTGGTCTATTTTACTAAGCCAGATAGGTAAATTAATAATTTCAAATTAAATGACAAGCATTTATTTAAGTGTCTCATATATTTATTTATTTATTAACTCGCATTTCATACGCGTACATTTCTGATCAAATAACTTAAAACTAAACTTTTAACTAAACTTTTAACGTTTTGAAATCTTAAATGTCAACTCTATTTCACATTATAACGTATGTTTAGACAAGAGATGCTTTAAAATAACAACCAACGGATCTCAATTCGTAACTTCACCTAGTCCCCCAGAAAACCACTCAATAAATCATACTTAATACCACCCCAGGAACAACATCGCCCCTCGAAACAGCCCAAAACAGGGTGTAAAAAATAGATTTTCACCCCTCAATGTTCTAAGAAGGCAGTTCCTATAATTCGCGAAAAGCGCCACCTGTTTAAAAGACTATAACTTTGGACGAACTAGACCGGATATAAGTTACATAACGAATTGCAATGTGTGCGATTGAGGATGTAGGGGTAGCTATTCGTAGGTATGGACTATTGATTTTGTCCACCCCAGAACACACAACGCGGGCGACTAAATATAACCCTGCGAACCGGATTGGCCATCTATTAATATAAATTTATTGAGTGCCTTCAAAATACTTTATGGTTGTCTGTTGAATGATATAATTATAAAATAAATATATGGATATTATGTTAGTAAATGTTAACTGTTAATTTTAAAGTGTAAGTAAGTTTCCACAGTTGTTAATGACGACCGTATTTTTGTAGATACGTGCATAGTGTTACACCATTCTGAACTAATGGGGATGCGATTTTTGATATGTCAACTTAATTTCGATATCATATCGATAAATTTAGTAAAATCTTATAGACACGTAAACATTCTCCTATTTATAAGATTAATGGGAAAATCGAAATAAAAATATTGATGAAATTTCGTAAAATTAAAACTTACATACCAGCATATAGGATATAGGATAACAAATTCCCTTTTTTCTATATAAACTGAAAAAAAATGTGATTCATAATTGAGGGTATTGTTACACTAAGTTGACGCGAAAGAAATGTCAAGTATCACTAGTTTAAAATAAGTTTAGAAATTTCATACTAATACAACTTCTCTACAAAAAAAACCTTAGTTAAAGTAATCCTCCCGCCAAGTCGACAGCATGCATTGGAATCCTGGATGAGCTCGTTTTAAAACAATAAAAAAAACCTATAAAGATGTACTTTATAATCAAGGTAAACTTCATTAACTTAGTTCGTTGAATAGGTTTTTTAATGCGGTCAGGTATTTAAAATACAATTTCATTTAGTACGCTCTGTGACTCAACAATTAAAATAAAAAGAGTGCGGGCAAATAGTAGTCGCATTTTATATTTGTTAGTCAACTTTCTTGAAGGTTCTTTAAGGTTATTCAGCTTTTAAAATGACCTCATTATAATCCCTTCGAGACTTCCACGAACGCTCTGGGAATTAGCAAACTAATACCAAGATAAAAAAAACATAATTATTTGTGTTTCAAAACCTGAATGAATTCAAAAGACTTATAGCAATATTATGAATTGTCATCATCATAATTTTCCTGCCCTTATCCCACTTTAAGTGGGATCGGCACAACATGTTTTAAACATGTTACATAATTTGGCTAAGTTTTTACGACCGGCCGCCTGCCAGACGTCAACTTACCTTAGGCGTTTTTTATGACACCTTGATAAGAAATGAGGTTGTTCTATGCTTCTCAGTGGGATACCACTCGGTACTTACCTCAGTCGCCTTTTGCGACATCTCGGTAAGAAATGAGGATGGTCTATTCTACTCAGCCGGATAACACACGGCGGAAGTATTATGAATTGTCAAAATACTAATTTAGTACATTGCTACAACAGATAGTTTTCTATTTTGTTCCTTACTTTGTTACTTTTAAAGTTACTGAAGGTAAATGGTAAGGAAATTTCAGTGTCGACAAAATTTGAGGTCTCTACTAAGAACGTCAACGTCAATTTGACGTCAGTAAGAATAAGAATGTCCATAATGTTCAAAGTACTAATAAACAAACTGATTTTCGAAAATCTTGTACCCTGAAAATAACCAATTTAATCATTTAATCAGGTTGTTGTTTTTTATCCAGTCGTTTGTTGACGTTGAAGATCTAAAACGAAATGGATTTAGAGCTAAATTGCTCAGATCACAATAATCATGACTTTTATATGTAGTTACATGCACCAGTAATGGCTTAGAATGTTATTTATTAAATTTATGTTAGTATCTTCCACATGCAACCATTGTCTATTTGAATATCAAGTTAAAATAAGCGCAAAAAGTTTCTGAACCGGATGTACAGACGACTGACATAAGCATTAGGTCTGAGTTATATACGATAAAGCGATGAAAGCAGTGTGGCCGGTGGCGGCGGAATCTTTGAATAAATAAAATGACTTTGCCGCTAGAACATCAATTCCTTGGTGTAGCCAAAGCTATAAGTAATCAGAATAATTTATAGAATTAGGCGTTACCTTGCGGAGAAATCGTATTGTCCAGTCTACATCATCTTCCTGCCCTTATCCCACTCTAAGTGGAGTCGGAACGACATGTTATGTTTATAACATGCATGACAGCATGTTTATGCTGTCATATGATTTGGCTGCGTTTTTACGATCGGCCGCCTGCCTGACGTCAACTTACCTCCGTCGTATTTTACGACACCTCAGTAAGAAAGAGGGTGGTCTATTCTAGTAAACCGGATACCACACGGCGGGTCGACTTACCTTAGTCGCCTTTTACGACACCTCGGTAAGAAATGAAATGAGGGTGGTACTATTCTATTCAGCCGGATACCACACGGCGTCGTATTGTCCACTCTACATTTAGCATTATATATATATATATATATTTTCTATTTTACTTCATCGCGGATTATAGCAAAATAATTTTATTATTACCTTAGTAATAAGAATATAACTTAATGCTATGTGTAATTTTACAAAAAAAAAAATATCCATCCAGTCATTTGGTATTTGTTTACTACAAAATATTTATTATACTTACATTTTTACCTTCATAATTTTGTTTGTAAGTCTGTAACTCAATTACTTTATAACTTCATATAGAAATTTTGACTTGACATTCGTATGTTTGAAAGTTTACGAAGTGACCTTGAAAATTAACTCAATTATTTTAAAATTAAATTCAGATGTTTTTACACTCCTTATTAATTTTTTTGATAACTACAAGTCTATCACAGTTCTTTAACAAACATTATATACTTCCAAATTGTCGTACTATAAGCAAACTTAAGACTGAATACAAATAGTCGCTTGACTGAATCCTCAGCTATACATCTAGTTATGAACTAAATTGATACTTTATTATTAATAAAAGCACCATTCCAAATCGATAGTAGATTTATTAAGGACGGACCAATGGCGCTGCAAATTGCTTTTAGGATAATTAAAATAAAACGTACCTCGAATATAATGCCGGGAGTCGCTTAAGTGTAGCGTTCATCCTTTTGGATGGACATTTTATTATTTAAAAATACCTTAATCAAAAGAATGATTAAACTTAAAAGTTTATTAATTACCAGTTTTATCTTGTTTTTCCAGTCAATTACCAATCTATTGGCTTTTTCAAAATCTACAAATAAGCTAATTTTGGTTTTTCTCCATCACGTAAAATTATAAAAAATATTCCTTTTTAAGAAAATTATGAATATCGGTTCGTTAAATCTCGATCGGTTTTCTATTATTGCGTTTGAATGAAAATTTGGAGTCTAAAAATATATTACAAAATATGGGAAGCATTCTTCCTAACCCCGTCCTTCTCCCTAATTGCCAAACTCAATTACAGTTGCACTATATAGTGCTCAATGCTCGGGAAACAGATTAATTGGAGGATAATCCTTTGCTCTACCTGATTTAATTACCACTTACTGATCGACCTTCAGTTTTGATGAATATATATGATATATATGATATATCATATGATATAGGATTAGCCCTGCGATCAACGCCACCCGAGTAGACATCTTATAACTACATTAATAATTGATTAGTTTTAAATAGAATATAAAGCATATATTTCATACAACATTCTAGTTGACACGCTCAAAAACTAAAATAAATTTTAAGTACTATATTTAAACATTAATGAAATTCCATCAAAAATTTACGAATGTTAGCGTTTTCAGTGAACCGTCTAACAGACATACGAAGACGTGAGCCTGAACACGTCGGACGGATCTAAGCCTTCTTGTTTTTATAACGGGCACACATACTTCAGAGGACAGATAAAATATATACCCACTTATTTCTGGCGTCTTAACATAAATCAATTCTAGACTCATCTATTCTGTATTGATAAGGTGTTTTATATTTGTTGTATACATATATTCCTATTTATGTTTGTCAATATACTGTTAGCTTTATTGACTTTTATGGCGTGCTGGATGGAGTAGGTAAGCGTCTAAGCGTCATCAAAAGTACGATGTACGTAAAGCTCAGAATCTCAACTATCGGCGGTTAAAGGTTTCCCCTTTAAACCAAAACAATCCTTTCGATAGATGAAACTCTAATAAGTCACCACGCTGTTTAGTATATGTTGGACACCCACTACTGAGCAATCACTTAAAATTGGGACATCTTCATCGCCGACATAGAAAGTATGATCTTTGGTTTTGGAATGCTTATATTTTGGGCGGTAAAGAAAATGTAGATAATATATTCAAACGATTTCGTTTAGGAATATTTTTTTAATCGATTAATAGGTTTTTATAAGATAGGAAAAGTATGTGAAAGTCGTATAAATATTTCCAAATAGTCTTTGTATTAGTAGTATTTGCGTAACTAAGAAGTCTTTATTAAAACAACCTGGCACGAGGATTCGCGGCGCCAACTGCGATTCTTGTTTGCGCGATGGCTATCAGAAACGCAATCCCCTATTCCTCGCAGTGCTAATCAATGAATAATTACTCTGTTTAAGGAGCACCTCTATAAATAGCCGGCTGGAGCGCTGACCTGGAGCGACGAGTTAGTCCGGCCGACAGCGGCAGCAGCCTCGCCCGGTGCCCGCCACCGCTACCTCCGCATCCCTCGCACCCCTCCGCCTCCGTAGGCGCTCTACTCGACAGTCGACACGCCTCCGACTATACATCCTGTCATTTTTGTGATATTAACTTGACTAAATCTTTAGAATTAAATCTAACGTCTATCGACTGCGTCATAGGATATTAACTCCATCTTTAAAGTCGCAATCAACAAGCTTAGTACTATTTTCTTTAGTAAGCCGTGTGGTATCCGGCTGAATAGAATAGTACCACCCTCATTTCTTACCGAGGTGTCGTATAAGGTGTAGAGTCGTAAAAGGTAAGTTGACCCACCGTGTGGTATCCGGTTTAGTAGAATAGACCACCCTCATTTCTTACCGAGGTGTCGTAAAAGGCGTAAAGTAGTAAAAAGTAAGTTGATCCACCGTGTGGTATCCGGTTTAGTAGAATAGACCACCCTCTTTCTTACCGAGGTGTCGTAAAATACGACTAAGGTAAGTTGACGTCAGGCAGGCGGCCGACCGTAAAAACGCAGCCAAATCATGTGACAGCATGTTTATAACATGTTGTGCCGACCCCACTTAGAGTAGGATAAGGGCAGGAGAATGATCAGTACTATTTTCTTTAGTATCTTAAATTAGAAACTGAAACGAATAAACGGTATAAAGCGGTAGGCTTGGGTACAACCTGAGGTGAATTATGTGCGCAATTTTGCAAATAACGGCATTTCTAAACGAAGCTATCGCGCTGGTACATACACGGTCACGTTAAGGTTATCGTTATCGAGCAGTCTACGGCCACTTACTATGCAACACACATAGATTTTTTTTACAGATGACGTGATCTAGATCGTGATCATGAACTTAGCAAAAAAGTGCGTTACACGGTCATATGCAAAAAGTGATGGACAATGAATCCAAGTGTTCTAACTTAGGAATAATTTAGCTTTAACTCAAAAGATAGAGTTTAACAAAACAAGCTATTTGTATTAATCATTTTTTTATTTATTTGTCTTTTTACACATATATTTAGAAAAGAGAAAGAAAAAAATAAACTACCGTTAATTTTATAAAAAATTTATTTACTAAGTTCGAATGTTCATACTACAATGGTGACGGTAGGCTTAGTATTAACAAGTGCTTTTTACATATGTATACGTGTAGACAAAATTAGCTTAGTCAGTCAACAATCAAACAATCATCACAAAAATGCTTTATGTTTCATTCTGTGTATTCAATTTTTTTTATTATGTATCCAAAAATATTAAAATTATGTTGATTTTACGTTATTAACTTTTCATTTTAGTGAACGTAATTCTTATGATTTATAGAATTAGGCGTTACT
Organism: Morpho achilles; assembly: GCA_947086495.1. Classification (NCBI taxonomy): domain Eukaryota; kingdom Metazoa; phylum Arthropoda; class Insecta; order Lepidoptera; family Nymphalidae; genus Morpho; species Morpho achilles. Next base: position 9,336,540 of record CAMTZB010000019.1, on the reverse strand, counting down.
TTGCGGAGGTCCAAAAAACAAAAGTAATGAGAATATTATTTTGCTATAATCCGGGATAAAAGAAAATATATGTAATGCTAAATGTACAGTGTACTATTCGTTCTCACACCTGATACATGCAGAATTTGTAAGAACACAAAATTTGCAAAGCTTTGCGGCTTTGCGATTTTGTCGTGGAGTCTATCTCCTGACGATGCTTCGGTTACGGGGCGAAACAATAGTTGAGATTGTGGTGGTGAATGTGTGCAGTGCTTGTGTATTGTTGTGTCATGTTCTTAGAAATTCTGCATGTATCAGGTATGAGAAGGAAAAGTACACTTTACATTTAGCATTACATATATATTTTTTTATAGCAAAATAATATTCTCATTACTTTTGGACAATAAATTTCTTAAACTTAAAAAAGAACAATTATTTCTTACTCATACTTATGTTATAGTTATGTATTATACATCTATAGTACAGCCTTATAAATCTTCCACTATGTAAGATATAATTTCGTGGATAATCGCTTTGTTTTCGTCGTCGCCCGCCGGGGAACGAACGGCATTGACATAGACAGTGGTGAGTAAGTATTCACAAGGTTGACTGTGGTGCGTTCGGCGGCGATCGCTGACCGGCGACCGGCGGCTCGGAACAAATGTGGGGACGACGCCAATTTAGCCTCTCAATATGACAGACTCGTTACTTTATTTATGTTAGCGTTTAATCCCTTGTATTATTTTAAAGAGTTTCTAACGTAGATAACAAATATTTATTCTCAATAAGTATAATCTGGCCCAACGCAAAAACGCAGCCAAATCATGTTACAGCATGTTTATAATATATTGTGCCGACCCACTTAGAATGAAATAAGGGCAGGAGGATATATAAGTATAATCTCATTGGCGCAGTCGGTAGTCGGTAGCAGATTCTCGCCGAGGGCCAACACTTTCTATAAATGAATTTGTTGTTCTTTGAGGCTGAGTGTATATTTGTATTTAAGTATGTATTTAAAAAATATATAAGTATATATTCACCATTTATCTGTCACCCATAACACAAGTATTAAGTACAAGAATTACTTACTTTGGGGACGGACGACCGTGTGTGTAAGTGTCCCATATATTTATATTTATTATCTATTATAATCATATTGATTGATACAGAAAGTCTTCTATACTGTTGAGGATTACAGAGATGATAAGAATATGGATCAAGCTACCATGCAAACCTAAAGCAAGATAGCAATAACAAAATTTGAGTAGTTATAAGAATTATATTATAAAAACAGCAACCACTGAGTTTCTTTGGTGGCTTTTCTTGGTAAGAGCATTTTTCCAAATCAAAAGTAGAGTTGACGATACAAAAGCACTTGTTTACAAGTTTACTGGAGTAAAAATATTTAGAATTTAGGATTTAATAAACTTATTTATTGATATAGTTTGTCATATCCAACGCCGTCTGGTATCCGGCTGAATAGAATAGTACCACCCTCATTTCTTACCGAGGTGTAGTAAAATACGACTGAGGTAAGTTGACGTCAGGCAGGCGGCCGGTCATAAAAATGCAGCCAATCGTGTGACAGCATATTAAAACATGTTGTGCTGACCCCACTTAGAGTGGGATAATGGCAGGAAGATGATGATGTGTTTGTCATATGCAGACTAAACATAATTAAGGGCGCCAAAATGACCTTGACTCCAGCAATGTAGAGCCTGCAATAAAGAAAAATAAAGACGATCGCGGCGATTAAACTTGTTATAACGAATTACGGCATTGCAAGGACGAGGTAAAGTTGAATATTGCATCAGAGTGGTTGCGAATGTGTGGAGGCAACGATCGCGTGGAATGTTGGCCCGCTGCAAGATGCGATCGTGTCGCGCCGTACGCTCGCGCAGCCTCCGCTTCGCCACCCGCGCCCGCGTCCGTCTGTGATTCATCGTTTGGACATCTTAACACGCACCGATTGGGGAAGTACGTATCTAATTGCGAGCCTGTTTGATTCTCGAAAACGACCACTGCCCGATGGCATTGACGTCATTATCGTACTTGTTCAAATTCGAGACATTAAATAAAACTTGTGCATATTATCACAACTGCTGATCTAGTTACTTTAAAATGAAATTATTTGAAATTCTCATAGATATTAAGAAAAGTAAATGAATAATTTACGCTTTATGAACTACTTACTAGCAATCGCTAGCGGTTCTGCCCACGAAAGAAAAAAACCGTACTATAGTCTTTTAATAACCATAAAAATGGTTAAAGTCAGTAAACCTTAAAAGCTAGATATATGCTGTCGCGGACTTTCATTTAGATTTTTTAGAGGGGAACAATTTTGTAATACATGATTCTCGAATAACTATCACCGTTTACTCAGCGCATGCAAGGAAAGCTTTAAAATTTTAATTGCTGCTCCTCTCCTATTAATCTTATCTTCTATCTTGCACTGAAAGAATTTTTCAAATCGGTCTAGTAGTTCCTGAGATTAGAGCGTTCAAACAATCAAACAAACAAACTCGTCAACTTTATATATTAGTATAGATATGCGCCTGAAATTGATTAGATTTATTATAATAGATGAAAAAGTTAATAATAAAAAAGCCCGCATTATAAGCTCATTTTATACATAACTCGTAGCGACGGAAACGAAACTGAGTAAACTTTTAAATATTGATTTATTAGCATAATATTTTTTGTCTAATGTTTAATATGTTTCAAAATTTAATTTTGTATGTTATTAATATTTATAATATATAAATAACCGTTCGCAACACTTTGTCATCTATACTAATATTATAAATGTGAAAGACTGTCGTTGTGTCTTTTAAGCTTTCACAGGTAATCCAGCGAGACTAATAATGAGGAAATATTGTACAATTAAAATTAGGTAACCAGGTAACGTGAGTATAGGATAAATATTCCCAATTATCTTTCGGGAACAGGAAAAAATAGATAATTGAGAAACAACCCAATACACAATTAAGAAGTTTTTTCAGAAAAAATATCATACATGAAAGAACTCTGATACAAAATTGCCTCTTAATATAAAAAAAATCCAGTCCATATACTCTTTTCCGAAATTTACGATAGCAAAGGCAGCACCATCTTTTTACATGAATATAACTGCAAATGTTGGCTTTTATTAGTTCTTAATTTAAACATGTACCAACCGTAAATGTAACGTAAAAAAAAAAATAGCATGCCGGGAATGTGGTCGAGAAGAAACAAGTCTTCTTATGAGTGTCCTATATATAACTGATAAGATACGAAACACTAGGCAAATCGAATTCAAAGCTAAGCTTCTTTGAGGAATAATATTAGAGTACCTGGGTGACCGAGCCTTGCTGGGTAATTTTTATAATGACGTAAAAAAAATTGAAAACAAAATGAAAAAAAAAATTAGGGCAGGTGGGGCTCGATCCTAAGTATTTTCACCTCTCTAGATCGCCCGTTCCCTAAATGAACTACCATGACTTAACGTTTGGTAGCGAAAAATTGTGATTATATTCAACGTAAATATATAAAAAAATTTAAACCCCGAAAATAGGGATAAAACGACATTCTTTTGAAATAAACCTTATCTAGATCGATTTTTCTTCCCCAAAACCCCAGCATATTGAATTTCAGGAAAATCGTTGTACTTGTAAATGTTGACTGTCAACTAGCCTGGATCCAACAGGCGTCCTCGTTGTAAATATAATAGATTACAAAAGTAATGATAACATTATTTTGCATTAATCTGCGATTACAAGACAAAATTGCGAGACAAAATATATGTAGCTAAAATTAGACGAATCTATCTGTGATCATACTTTACGTATGCAGGATTTGTAAACGCTTACACTTAAACCCACCATCAACACAACCTCACACTGCACTTTTATCATTGCATGCATTAACTACCACAATCTCAACAACCGTTTCGACTTGTAACCGAAACATCATCAGAAGAAAAACTCCATCTTGTCGTAAATAATAAAGATTTTTTCTATTTGCGGATTTAAGCAAAATCAAAATAAATTTAGGAATGTTTTACATATATATATATATATATATCTGGTTTCAGTATCTCCGAAACGGCTCCAACGCTTTTCCTGATTCAGCATGCAGGTTTGGGGGGGAAGGTTTTATTTAAAAAAATCTTTTTATCCTTGTTTTTGGGCATTAAAAAATCCTAAAATGTACTTTTAATTTATTGAATACATAAAAGACTTTTTTTGTCGTTAAATGTCAAGTCAGCGTAGCTTATTCGGGGAACGGGTGGTCGCGATAAATGAAAATACCTAGGATTGAGCCCCACCTAGCCTATTATTTTTTCTTTATTTTTGAAGTTTTATTTTGTAAAAAATTATCGAGCAAGGCTCGATCTACCAGATAATTTTTATTTAAATGTACAAGTGTACTATTTTTTGTTAAGGATACATTTAAAGGCTTGATGATGTAACCTTAGGATATCGTGATGTTATTTTTTAACTGTGGATATTACCGTCCCATAACTATAATTCCCATTAAATGAGTCAAATTGCAAATTTCTTGCTCTCTCACGTCACATAGGTAATATCAGTTAGCATGATTAATCTGATTTGTTCACGTACATATTTATTTACTGTTTCCTTTCAATATGTGTATTTTGATTTGTCACGCATACGTCGGATTTATGTTTTTAAATTACATATTTATTCAATATTAAATGGGGTTCTTGATAAATTTGTCATCACTGGGACTTTTATATGTTTATACTATATGTGAATATCATAGACACATTCAGATTGCTAATCTTCATATATATAAAAAAGAATGTTTGTCTGTATATGATTTACGGACTTCGAAACGGCTTTGATTTATGTTTTATCAATAAGTACCTGGGTGCCTTGCTCGCTAATTTTTAAAATTAAAAAATAATAGGCAGATGGGGCTCGATCCTAGGTATTTTTACCTCTCTAGACCGCCCGTTCCCCAAATGAACCACAATGACTTTACGTTTGACAGCGAAAAATTGTGATTGTATTCAACGTAAATTTCAAAAAAAATTTAATAACGACATTTTTTTTAAATAAATCTTATAAATAAACTAATAAACTTATATATATATACAAGATTAACTCATTTAAATATTAAAGATTATTTTTATTCTCATAACAAGAGTAAAAAACTCGTTAAAAAGAAAGCGCCCATTTCACCCAACAATTACGTCAAAATATTATCCAGTTTTTAGTATTATCAATTTAGTCAAGAAAATTGTCTCTGGTGATACGAAAAATTTACAAAAGACATTTATTAAAAACATAATCTCAAAGTATGAAGATGTGTCGCAATAAATAATCATATTTCAACACAGCGTAGACTTTGCCAATTTTCTACTTTTATCATACTGACATTTTCGCATACTTCTTGTTCTTCAAAAATTACTATAAGATAAGAACATAAAATTGGCAATCTTAGTGACTGTATTGTTTTTAAAGAAAAGTAGTCAGTTATATCGTTTATTTAGTATCAAGTGTTTATGAGAAAGTATTCTACAATTAAGGAATTAATATATTTTTGTAGTAAAATAGATATGTTTGTAGCCTAAATATATATTAATTTACAATAGTGATTATTTTGCGTTTCGTCATAATCCTTACTTATATTATTTCTAACAACGAAACTCCGAACAGATGCTAATGGTAAGTATAAATCTGTCATTCTCAATCTAGCGCTTTTGATTATAATAAAAAGATAATAAACATGTATTGCATTGAAAGAAATAGCATTATAAAATACTACACAATTTGTACTAACTTTGATAAAACTTTTAACCATTTATTATTACCACGACATCAACATATATTAAACGATAATTCCTTTTATATATTTAGTGACCATTACAAAAAAAATATTTTAAAAATGTACTAACTAATTTCTTGCTACTAAAGAAGTTCTTTATAAGGCAGGTGTAAGAATAATATAAAATTCAATTCACAGTAGGTTTCGCTAACATAATAGAACTTCCTAAATAAGTATATCGATTATCCGCGCAGCAGATGGCCGGCTTTACCCCGACTGCCGTCTGCAAGCCGCCCTCGCCTCACCCCCGAATGAGATTTATCCCAAAATCATCCCCTGCACCACGCTAGATTATTCAATTTATATTGAGTTTCCGCGACTTTCGTTTATATAGCGCTATAGCAATGAACATTTGCACGACAGATTAGGCAGTTCCTTTGTAAATATTCCAGAAGGGCATGTCACCGGGGAACGTCATTAATAATAACAAAGAGCCATATTAGTTTTTAATTCTGATCGACTGGATGTCCCATCTGTTATATTGAATGCTCAGTCAAGTATAATAATTTACTTGTAATAAGAGAACAAAATTATGTTATGCAACTAACTTATATTTATGACAAACATACATTTGTATTGAGATATATATTGTTAATGAATATCAAGTATGGGATAATAATTATAAACAAGAAAAGAATTGAGTAATGTATAATTGTGAGGACTTTAAAGAAGTTATGTAAATTAGTCTCCATTTACAGTTATGGCGGGCACAGCGACAGTTTAATTAAAACAAAAAGAGTAAAGCGATCCTGTTTGCCTCGTCCTCGCAAGTTCAACATCAGAAAACAAACAAAGAGAACACATCGACAAGATAGCGAGCATAACTGTTTGGAAATCACGTAACTGAATAATAGGCCAAGAGCCGCCTTCACCTCACCTTCTGAATGCTTGCAAAGAAAATACAAATGACTATTGTACAGGATTTATAAGCTGTGTTCACACAATAACAGAGTAATAATAACAATTTGCCTTTAGCGGTTTAGAATAAAGTAATTTATTATCACACTCATTTTCACGTTCACTGAAAATACTCAAATTAATAAATTTAAGTAAAATAATAACTGTCCAGCTGATATAATCATACCTTATGAATTAATAATGATTGGTGTTGTGTACACTTATTACAAATTGGCAACTTCTATTTATTTTACAAAGACTTTTTAAAACCTTATTTTATGGTTAATCAAATATTATAACAATCACAAACTTATCCCTAATCCCTAATATGCGACAGATTAAAATCTAAATAAAAAATTATAATATTTCATATTCAAGTAGCAAAATTAAGTATAGTTAAGTTTTTAAATAATTAAAGCATGATTAACAGATTGAATTAGAGCAATTCAATGCCCAAACTGGAGGCGATTTCCAGAAGCAGCCGATACAAAATTAAAATTATACAAAAAAATCTTCAGATTAAATATAATATTAGGAACAAACTCGTTAAGAATGTATCTAAGCACGGAGCTTGGGAAATTTTCTTGTTCCACTCTCAGTGGGGTAGGCACAACATGTTATAGACATGTGGTCACATGATTTGGCTATATATTTTACGACCGATTGCCTGCCAGAAAACTTCACCTTACCTTAGTTGCCACGTCAACCACGTCAACTTACCTTAGTTGCCTTTTAAGACACCTCGGTAAGAAATAAGAGTGGTCAATTCTATTTGGTGGAGTTTTAAATGGTTTAAAAAAATATTAATGTTATGTAAATTTGGTGTTGGTAATGTCAGTTTCCAAGTTTATTTATTTCCGAAATATGCTGTTACGTTAGTAAACACATGTACAAAATACAATAAAGTACTGTTTTTACAGAAAACAGAACTGTCCGTCGTGATCTTAGTCTCAAATAACAGATATTTCATATCAAAGCGCGCAACGCAAATTTGCTTTTTGAAACGAAGTATTAAAGGAATCTGTATTAGAGTATGAAATCTAAAGGAATTTCAGAAGGAATTAATTGAGCAATTTTAGCATGAGCTATGTCTAGACGGGATCTGCAATTGAATGGAATTCTTAATGAACCAAATTTTGTTTTTACTCTACAAGAATCAGAGGTAGATTTTTTTAGTACGCTTATGTTTCGATAGCCTGGTGTAAAAGTGCATAAATGACTTTAAAATGGAAAACAATTTTTTGTGCGATATCAAAAATTCTATTTAGGGATAAAATTAGCTCCAGAACAATATTTGTTTCTGCGAATAAAAATAAAAGTGTGTCTAATGTTGGTGGGTGGCGGCAGGCGGTGTTATGTTACATCATGTCAAAAGCGCCTTTCTGCTCATTCTTTATAAGTTATAATTACAGATAAATATTTGAGTTAAAATGTTCATTCGTTAGCCCTTTGATACACCGAAGTCATGTTAATTAATCTTTGCCGAATAAGAAGTCATGTTGGCTTCAAGTTGTTGTTGATTTCATTAAACGGTTGCTGGAAAAAGCTTATTTCTTGTGGTTAACGAACAAATCAAAAGTAAAATAACCGGAATTATCGAAACTAAAGTAGCGTAACGATTATTAAATAAACCAATGAATGTTAGGGTCGAAAAGTTTTAGAATGCTACTTTTAGGACTCTGCTATGAAGAAAGAGCAAGCGGAAGCTTTAGTTAAAGCACAACTTGACGCTTATTCAATACATGAATCTGTTTCACATAGTTTTCATGGGTCATAGTCAGAGTCTTCAGAAATGACTTAAGTTCTTATATCCTTACCAATTTCACGGTCTTTGGCGCTGATATTCATCAAAGAATATAAGGACTATTATATTCAAAGAAGGGAATTTATAAGCTGTCAAATAATGGGAATGTAAAAAAGGGAATTTATTTATTGGTGACAGCTTCTTAAAGAGCCTTTCAAAGTAAACATAAAATTAACTAGTAAAAACTAGCACATTAAAAAGATAGAAATAAATATATATTTACCAGTAGATAACAACACTTAGCAAATAAGCATAAATTAGATAATTTTATACATAATAAATTGTTGTAGCATACAAAGTACGATATCGTCCGTATTAGGTATTGATATCGTGTAGTAGTATTAATTACTGGAAACAATCATGAAACACTTAAAAGCACAAAACTTGATTTATGTTATTAATAAACCTTTCCAACACTACACACGGAAACTAATGATTAGAACTTGTTTACCGTTAATATTTATTTGCTTATTTAAATTGAAACTTACATTATTAATGTTTATTTGCTTATTTAAAATTAATCTATATATTTATTTCATTTATTTTCTATCTATACATAGCTATATTTTTTTCGGTATAAATTTAGACTATAGATAAGGTCAATTAAAAAAATGAATAAATAAAAGAAATACTGTAAAAGTACTGCCTAGGACTAGTAGAAGTTCCTAATATTTTGTTTTTTAATTTAAAGTCTCTCTATCTTACTTTTTATGTTAAGGCATCACGTGAAACTACTAAGCCAATATCGAAGATATTTGGTAGGATTGAGTCTTATACACCGGTGTAACGTAATAGGATAAAAAATCCCGACTTTCCTTTAGAAACTAAATATATATTTATATTTTATAGTTGACAGTACGCTAAGGTATTGACCCACGAGGTATATATGTAGGTCAATGTCATTTAATTTAAAAATATCCTCAATTGTGTATGGGGTTTTTTTCCTGTTCTTGAAGGAAAATGGGATTTTTAGGCTTGTGTATTTTTACAGACCTTAGCCCTTAGCTGAGATTGTACCCAATTTCATTCATATTTGATAAGTCAGAGTATCCGATCGCGGATATTTAAATATCGCATATGATTTGTTAATGGCAACAAACCTTTTTATGTCATAAAAACCCACTATGTGTCGTCACCACACAACGAGCAGCGTGTATGTCGGACTCTAACAGACTAAAAACCTGTCAGTACTCCACCACGCTGCTGGTGGCGGAGACAGGGTAACGTTGTACACACAGCCCCCATCCCGGCCAGCAACCGCTCTTTACCCTGGATAGCGAATGGCAATGGCAATCACCTACCATTATCCCTTCTACTTCTCCTTCCCCAACTCGTAAAACGTAATATACGCATTATTATGCGTATGTTACGTTTGGAAAAAAAAGTAGTGTTGTGACCAAAACTATCCATAAAGTGATTCGAATTTCCAAAGTCGAGTCCTGATCCCGTTAATCCTCTTCTATCCAATATTGCTCCAGCGTCTAGCCCATGAAAGCTTAATAGATAGACAGACTGACAGACTGTCGTATTTATGTTCAAAGTATGGATTGTATTCAAATACTCGTATGTCCATGTTCTCATTCAATCAAGAGACAGTAGAATCTGACATCAAGAGGTACATCAAAGGATGCTGTGTGCCACTAAAGAAAGTGTTACAAATTTGTAGGGTTTTCTAAGTTTTCATTTTTTTAAGTACAAATGGCATATTTTCCCTAATTAGCTGTCGAAATCGAACTATGTTGAACCACATCCTATATTTTTTATGTAGTTATTTGCACGTTTGGAGAGTGACGCAGGATACTTTTTTATTACTGTATTAAGACGGACGCAACTTGGTAATAATAATTTCACCTACTCCTATAATCTCCTGAGTCTCAAATTTATATATTATTATGCACAAATTAAATATATTTAAACACAAATGACGTGACAATATAATATAATATAACCAACGGACTGAGGGTGACCGAGCCTTGCTCGGTAATTTTTTTAGATATTTAAAAATGGAAAATATAAAACAGCATTTTTAATATATATAAAAAACCTATTAAAAAATGATATCGTTATTTGGATTCGATCTTAGTATTTTGAATTTGAGACCGTCTGTTACCCATTAAACTTTCTCTTTCTCTAATGTACACACGTAATATGTACATTTTTCCTACAAAACAACATGTACATTTTTCCTATAAAAGTAATAATGATATTATATAGCATCAATTTTATATTAAAAATCCTCGTAAAATAATACCTAATTCGATAAGTTATCCATTTTTATTATTTTTTATTCATTTAACTCGATACATTTAACACAAAAGTGAATATTTTAAATGAGTATAATGGTGTATCTCCCATAGTAAGACACATATCGAAACCCATAAAAGTTATCATGAAATAGTAGTTTGATCTAATGTTATGAAAAATAGTGACCACACAAATGTGAGTAATACAGAGCCCTATTTGTGCTCATATGCGGGCCACATTTGCTAATGATTTGGGCTTCCGTCCAGTTAAAATTATTAACTTAAACAGCTTTGACTGCAGTTCAAAGAATTAATTTAATTGAGATGTTACGAATGTGAGCCCGTTCTAAGAAACATCACGTCCATAAAATTAAGATACTATGTAACATGTAGCTACTGGAAAGATCAGAATATTTTAAAATCAGTCAAATTATTAATAGTATTTTGATTAGTTACTTACTTTAATATTCAAAAAATATTCACTTACAGCAAAAATGTACAAGTTATATCTATCTTAAATTACTTACACACTAGGACTATACAAATCATGCCCACGTGGAATGGTCCCAAGAATGCTGGCAACGTTTCCGCGCTAAATCGCTAAAGCTGATTCTTTGTGCGAAAAAGGAGCCAGCCCTCTTGTCACCTGAAGACGCAATAATATAATAAGGATAATAAGGATAATATAATAAGGAAAATATCACTGTTTTGTAATGAGCATTTATCCCTCGCAGATCCCATCGCGCCGGAATTTTATGCAGTAAAAGTATATGTATACAAATAAATACAAGCGATTATCAATCTTTCATCCTCGGACGTCTTCTCCACTTGTCGTGTCGTCTTTGATTACATTTCTGATATTTCTCATCCTTCCACTACACGAAGTACAAACAATGAGGTGGGAATGTAAATAGCGCATACTCGCATAGGAAGTACCGTAATCGCCTGCGGGTCATCGGCTTTTGAAGAACTTTGAAAGTTATAAATATTATATTCAAAAACATCAATAAAGTGCGCCCATTTACTTTTTACATTATAACGATCAGTACAGTACACTGCTACGATACATTTTGCTTATATACTCTGAAATTGGGTAACTGTGACTAAATACTATTGGCTTCACCTAGTTCTAATTTATCGTAGTAATTGAGGTGTTCACTGCAGGATGCTACAATTATAAAGTAATACTCTTGGATGTGAAGTTTGCCGTGTGGTATCCGGCTGAATAGAATAGACCACACTCTTTCTTACCAAGGTGTCGTAAAAGGTGACTTAGGTAAGTTAACCCGCCGTGTAGTATCCGGCTGAGCAGAATAACCACTTTCATTTCATACCAAGGTCTCGTTAAAGGCGAGTAAGTTAAGTTGATGTCAGGCGACCGGTCGTAAAATAACAAGCCACAACATGTAACAACATGTTAAAAAAAATGTTGTGCCGACCCCACTTAGAGCGGGATAAGGACAGGAGAATGATGAGTGGCTAAATATTATTGATTCAACTCTAAATATTTTCACTACAGGATACTACAATTATTAATACACTTGGATCTAAGTGTGACAAGACTGGACAAAATATTCATTATTTTATATTATATACATATTTTGTATATAAGGGAAATGCCTGCGAGTTGCGCCTATTTCAAAACAGACGAGAAGTGTAAGATGGTATGGACATATAATGAGGAGAGATGAGTCTTTTAACCAAACGAGAAAGTATGACTGTTGATTGATATGTAGCTAGAGGGAGGCTTAAAAAGAGATGGATTGTCTGAAGTATGACATGCATATAAAAGGACTAGCGCCTTAGTTGACGAATTAATAGGAGAAAAAAAATAAAAACATGCTGTGGCGACCCTACTTAGAGTGGGATAAGGGCAGCAGACATGATGATACATTAAATACAAATAATAAGTAAAGTAAGTAACTGTTTTAAATTTTTCGTATCAGTGGAAACTTACTTGATTTCAGTTTACAACATAAGTAAGATATTTAAGTTTTTCAATAAATGTTTGTTTCCCCTAAAAAAAAAATACACAATAATGTTTACACACATGTTAACACCTAAAAGAGTTACGTTTTAATAATCTGGAGCAGTAAAAACAGTTAGGCTATTATTGACAAGTTGTTTGAGTCAATTTTTCGCATCTATTAATGTTAAACCATTTTTCACCTTTCAGCAATAAATGGGTAATTTATGCTAATTGCTAAATTATGTAAGAAATAAAATTCCATTAATCGGTCAAATAACACTTGTGTTAAAAAATAAACTTATTTATGTTAATCATGGAAAAAAATATTATTTATTTAAAGAAACGTCAATTATGGATGGACATCATAATACAATACATGCCTGAGGAAATAACTTGTCTTTTACAACTGATATATAGCAGATAATAAAAAAAACATGATGATAATGTCGATAAGATATACAACATATTAATTTAACTATAGATTTATAACATTCTCATATACTTACTAGAAAACATAAATTCTACTATAAAACATAACTGGAATGATATATTTCGCTCATAGGTTGCAATAGTGTTTTAAAAAACCTTTTGTAAATACGTGTTTTAGACTAAGACGTTAAACAAACAAACGTGTTTTAGACTAAGAATACGTATAAATGTTAAAATACATATTCTTTTCAGCAGCAATATCGACAGTGCTCATAATTAAACGTTAGGCCATTCGTTTAAGCAAATTAAAGCATTTTTATGCATTTTCAGTAGCAATTAAAACTTTAAGCCCATTCTCATCACCCAGATCCCAAAACATTATTTTTTTAAGTTGTGCCACTATTTAAGCCTGGAAGTGAAATATATTATTCCATTTATAAAACAGGAAACAGAACAATATACCTTTAAACTTACTCTAGCTAAGTTATTTTCGGTGAACTTAAGTGGTATTATTACATGTGCTAAGTTTGTTCTATACGTTATCAACGTTTATACGTTTATACGTTTATGTTGTATACGTTTACTAGATAGGTACTCTTTTATTATGAGTCGAATAATAAAATCGGATTTTTTTGTCAGTAATCTATATATGTAAAACAGAATAGATGAATATGTCTATATTCAGTATCGGAGTCTATATATTTATATAGACTCCGATCTGTCTTGACTGATTTCAATGAACTTTTCAAACATTTTTTAAATAGACCCAGCGGATATTCCTGTAATATTTGGTGGCGATCAAAGCATTTTTTAATTGACAATAACAGTTTTTTTTTGTTAGTGATATCCTAAAATTAAGCTGGGCGAAGCGGTCGGAGTATACTGACGTATTATGTTAATGAGACGGCCTCACGTTCTATTAAGCAAAGACTATTCTTACATGAATAGCCAAGATAATATTAATTTATCGTAGTAATCATCGGACTTGCTATGTATACTTATATTTCGGTGGTTAATAAAGACAATGTAAACCTGAGGAACATCCTTAATTTATTATGACATTAATTTCATATTGCATAACATGCTTGCGAATAGCTACCGACTGGTCGCGAACAATGCGCGGGTACCGCTAGCACCTCCCAATAGCAACTTTGCAATCGCCACATAGTTGATTTGGCCTCTTTTGTGCTGTAAATTTTCCTGTACACGAGAAGAATACTTTCTTAATAATCTATTTGCTTAACTTCATTTATACTTATATAACCATACCAGTAATATAAATGCGAAAGCCTGCATATATATTTTTCTGTTACGTTTTTACTTGGTATAATTATAATTAGGACAGGGGACGAAAAAAAAAACCAATAGCCATTAATAGAAAGAATTTTAACATAAAAATTAGCGCGAACGATATCGCGAATATGTTATGTATATCATATGTTCTGTCCATACAGTTTGATTAAAGACCTCTTTTTATTAACAAATGCAGAAAGTACATGTATTTGACTTTTTATTCAATTAAAACAGAAAATCAATACGTATTCAAAACATGGTGTTAAATTCCTCTACCCACTTGAATATACACTGAGATATGATGTCCTAATTTTAAAATACTCTCTGTGAAGCTCAAACTTTTTTAAGAAAACAACTTAAGAACAATGAAAATATACAGAATACCTATGAGACTAAAAAGTTTTCGTTATATGTGTTATCCACATGCACTGAAACGATTTGGGGAAACTAAGCTTTAAATTCTGTTACCTTTTTTCCGAATGAAAGCTTTCTACTTATAATGGGACTATAACAGATTGTTACTACACACTTGAAAATATGCTTAGGATATCCTTGATATTATTTGGAAATCGAATCATATGATTTTCTCTATTCAATTATGGGAACACAAGAAACAAGCTAGGAGCTACTTTGAAATACTTTTCCTATCTTTAGAGTTAGGTTACATTAGATAAAACATATGCATGAAGCTAGAGCAATTATTGAGGTTACATAAACTTATGTACTTGAATTTTTCAATATAGGTATAGCGGATTAGCCGTTAGATTGTAACAGACAGATAGATAGACAAAAGCCATACGGACGGACAGACAAACTTTCGCATTTACAATATTAGTATGGACGTGTAGACTGTCGTAATCCGCTCATCTTTCAATCGTCGCGGCAGGTGATTTATCGCTACGTATGGGCTGAGCTATTACCGCGTCACAATCAATAACCGCCGTGCCGCTCGCACACTGCTCAATACCCATTTATTCTTCTATGCCATTAGCGGGCACCTAGGGTGAGACTATTATTGAAATAAATGCAGAAAATACTCACACTTCAACGAGGATTTATCAAAATAAAACGTGGTGAATAGAATTTTTATAAGAAACGAATGTGCCGCCTATTTAGGCTCATAAAAACAAATTTTGATATTGTGGTACTTTATAAAATTCAAAATATTCAATACACTGTATCTGTGCAAGTAGTAATGTAAGTTGTGAAACCATATCAAACATATACTCTGAGAAGATATAATTATAATTCATATATGTATATTTAAAAACTAAGTTAGCAACAACAAAGTTCTTTTTATTATTGTAATATGCTATACTATTTAAGTTCCGTAATAAAGTGATTTATTGTTTAAGTAAATTATTATATTAGTAAATTATTACATACATTAGTACATTTACACAATTATTTGCTCCAATATCGATATTCTTACGATGTTCGAAAGGGGTATCAATTAAACCTATTTTTGTTATTAATATTTTAAAATTAGTTATATTGTAATGATTTAATTTTTAATTTAGGTATATAATTATTTATATTCGTTAGATAAGTGTATTGTTGTATAAATTTATTGACGGAGACGGATTATTATAAATGGTGTGATATGGTATGGTCAATATTCAATCACATTCAGGGAAAACAACGTTTATTTTAGCCAGTATAAAAAACCTAAAAATACATACTCGGCGATGAAACATAAAGTCCACCTAATGCCACTTTAATAATATGTACCTATAGTAAATTTTGAAATTGTATTATAAGTTTTTATCAAACCCTTTTTTACAAAGTACAATTTGAGATGTAATGTCAATCTTTCCATTTAAAGTGCTTGTGTTTTAGTCCGTGGCGTCCGATAACATCACTATTACCTATTCGATTCTCTTTGAATTAAATTTTATTTATGAGATCATTCGTCGGAATCATATTGTATTGTTTATTCTTTAGTACAACAAAAAATAAAAAGAAAGAACTGCTTTTTACAACCTCTAAATATATTATACTACTAGCTATTGCCAGCGGCTCCGCCGTCGTGGAAAGATTAAAACCGCAATAAAGTATTTTGATAACCATAAAAATGGTTAAAGCGGGTTAACCTTAAAAGCTAGACATTTTCTTTTATTTAAAACTTTTAAAACAATTTTGTAATACATGATTTTTGTTCTTTCCGATGATATGCAAGAGGAGTAAAATGTCACTTCGTAACAAAGTGACACTTTACAAGACTTGCATAAGACCTATCATGACCTATGCGAGCGTCACATTCGCACATGTTCCGAAAAAATATCTGCGTCCCTTGCAGACTCTGCAAAACAAATTTATGAGAATAGCCACAGGCTGCCCATGGTTTATGCGAAACCTCGACCTCCATAGAGATTTAGGTCTCCCCACCATCGACTGCTTATTTAAGAAATTTTCGAAAAATTATTTCGAAAAAGCGGAGGTAAACGCCAACCCTCTGATCGCAAGGATGGCCGGTTACCGATGCTTTGATAAATCATTCAAAGCCCGTGTTTACAGACGCCCTAAGAGCGTCCTTACTGACCCTGACGATCCTATTACGATCGCCATCGCCAGAACACTGCACAAACACTCACACACACAGCGTCTTCGCCGGCGAAGACGAGGTCCCAGATTTCTCACGTCTAGCGGCTGGGGCGTCCAACCCCGTCCGTTATGACACTAGGACTCTTCCATAGTCCGATAATAGTCCTCCACAGCGCGTAGCTTTAAGCCGAGGTTCGGCCTCACGGGAGGCACCCTTAAGGCGACGCTCCCAGGATGCTGCGGGCCTCTTTCGAGACCCGCTCTCCTAGTACTTCACCCCGGCGATGCTTCTGCGCTCGCCCACTCTCCCGGTGACGCTGTCAAAGCCTTCATGGCTAACAGCATTAGTTAGTGTCCGAAAAAAAAAAAAAAAAAGATTTTTGAATAACTATAACCGTTTACTCAGCGCACGCAAGAAAGCTTTAAATTTTGCCGTTTTCATACTATTTTTTGTTGCTGCTCCTCTCCTACTCATTTTAACGTGATGTTATCGCCTATAGAATTTTTCAAATCGGTCCAGTAGTTCCTAAGATTAGCGCGTTCAAACAAACAAACTCTTCAGCTTTATACAGATATTTGTATAAATTCTAGTTTTAGTATATGCTTAGGTTATTCATTTTATATTCTACAAGCTGTGCCAGCAGCTTCGCCTGCATAAAAAATCACAAACTTTTTTCCGAATTGAAAGTTTAAAAATAAAAGTAGTTACTACTTATACTGAGCACACGCAAGGAAAGCTTTAAATTTTACCGTTTGCTTTAAATTTTTCACTGCTGCTCCTCTCCTTTTTATCTTAGCGTGATGCTATATAGCCTATAGCCTTCCGCGATAAATGGACTATCTAGTATCTTACACTCAAAGAATTTTTCAAATCAATCCTGTAGTTTCTAAGATAAGCGCGTTCAAAAAATCAAACAAACATACTCTTCAGCTTTATATATTAGTATAGATTATTTACCTTAATTTATTAATACGATTCTGTAATACTTAGACATCTAAGTTCTTGCCCACAAGAACTTTGTATTTACGCTTAGTGTATATTTACGTAGACGTGCTCGGGAGGCTTGTGCTGTATGTGGTATCTACACATGTATGTGGTAGGCAGGTCAAGTGAGCGGAGGTCTGTCTTAGCCGCCGGAACGACTATTTGTCTTAACGCAATACCTGTCAATAGCCGTCCTAAGTTCATTGGCATTCCCACTTTGGCGCATGCATTGCGTAGAATTTATGCAGTCCGTCTACACCACTATGCGTTCAATACGAACCCACCAAACTGGTACTCAGCTTCGTAACATGATCTTTGGTATGCCATTAGCTTGTTGACGCATTAAACACAAAATAATTATACATAACCAGCGCCTTACAACCTGGAGAGTTTAATTTTAACTTGGGCAGTAGCTCCCACAATTCATGTTCGTTTACGTTTTAAATCTTTGACAACCACATAAAATTGACAGCAATTTGAACTGCGTTACGCAATCTTCTATTTTCCTAATGCTTTGCGAATATCTTGTCTAGAACTTTTATTTCGATATTATACGATAATTATCAGATATATTAACGTTTACCCGCAACTTCGTTCGCGTGGAACGTTGTCGTGTCGTGTCGGTCGATAATACATAGCGCTATCAAATTTCATCCTTTTCCTGGAGAATTACCGGATTTCTATAGCCTATATGTTATCCCAGTATACAAGGAATAATTGTGCACAAATTTCATCGATATTGGTTCAGCGGATTTGCCGTGAAAGAGTAACAAACATACTTACTCAAAAACTTTCGCATTTATAATATTAGTAGGATTCGTTCTTTTAATCCAATTTTACAATAGCAAGAAATAAATGCAACTACTTTTATTCTGACACATCAATTATTTTACAAAGAGAACAAGCCCTTTAATTATACAATATAAAGTTCTTAAATATTACATAAAAAGTTTTATCGTTGACGTGTATTTCGTAAGAATTTCTTGTTAACTTCATCTGCTTTTGACTGTATTCGGTGTCGTTACATGTCAATATACTGGTAATTTGTATGTTAGTGTTAAATAAAACGGTGTTCAATATTTTGTAACAAAACAAGGGACACAAAGGGCGTTACACTCTACGAGTAAACATGGAAAGCGATAGATAAAACTTTGGCGACACGTGTCTTCTTTCTTACCGATCATCAAATTATCACAATACACGACCACACAGATATATGAAAACATGCTAAAGAGGGCTAACCAGCAGACCAAAATGTTTATATTTATTGCACAATAATTAAGCACGTACTCTGAAATATCTATACTAAACAAAGGTAGTATCTATTAACATTATTTTTAATTTTAATAATGTTTCAAAGGATGATTGAATTAAAAATTCCAGCATTAAAATATGTAAAGAGGCGCTTTTTAAATTGTATTTTCAAACACTAAAAAGTCGTATAAATTTCTTTATCTTAACAATCGCTTCTTTATTTGCATCATTTCTTGCTCTACAAAATTTGATTTGCCAGTGATTATACCTGTTGGTTAATAAATAGAGAATCTATAAAGAAAATTATACTAACCTTAATTAGTTTAATTTATCAAAAACGTAGTGAAGGATTTTAAAATAGCCTCAAATTAGGTTTTTTTCTATAATTTGATAAGTGATGGCATGTTGTCTCTAAATCCCAGATCTAGAAGATCACAACAAATCTAAGTCAATTTGCTTCGTTAATTAACGACTGCTTCTAAAGTAATATGAGGGAAATACAGAAAATATTAAATTAATGAATTATACACATCTATTATTTCCCAATTGATGATGTAACATTGCCCAGAAAGTTTTATTTACACATCAAGGTTAATAAAGTGTGATAACTCTAAACTCCGTTCTCCAACTAAATTTTGAACAAAATATTTATTTTCTTTAGGCTTTTTCTTTATAACCCAAACAAAATGAAATATCTCATTTAATATGATGTCATCCTCCTGTCCTTATCCCACTCTAGGTGGAGTTGGTATAACATGTTATAAACATTTTGTCACATGATTTGGCCACGTGTTTTACTATCGGTCGCCTGCCTGACGTCAACTTACCTTAGTCGTATTTTGCGACACCTTAGTAAGAAAGAGGGTGGTCTATTCTACTCAACCTGATACACGGTGGGTCATTTTACCTTAGTCGCCTTTTAGGACACCTAGGTGACAAAAATGAGGGTGGTCCATTCTACTTAGCCGGATACCACACGGCGGCTTCTTTATTATGACGTGTCGTACTTTAATATTTTTTTAAAGTTTATATTCTCAAGTTTTGATTCCACTTATTAAATTGATAAAAGACATAGACCTTACCCATAAATACAAATGTGAATACATTAATATTATACCGTATAATTTGCCGCGTATCAAAGTAATTCATAATTCTAGCAAGTAGCAACCAATGATATGATAATTCTAACCCACATAAGTAAGTGTTTTTGTTGAAACACCATATTTCATATAGAATTATCTTAAATAGCTGTAGCCTGGTTCAATGAAATGACGCCAACTGATTTATTGACATAATGGCTCAAGATCTAACAGTAAATTTAAGTCAGTCAAGATGTACCAACAACGAGCCGCATGTTTTGTTTTTTGATATTATATACCTATAGTGACCCTGCAATAATATGAATGTAAAAAATATTACTTTCAAAAAATGTCCAATGTTTATATTTCGGTCGCAGTTACCCACAACATCTTCATTTTTTTTTTATTAAACCACTTTCGTATAATTAAACGCTTGTAATTGTCACTAAATAGATTTCGAAGTAGGAACTTAAAAGTAGAAAATATGAGCACATATCGCTTTTAATTCTCTTCTTTAACAAGAAATATTAAAATAAATAAATAAATGAATGTCGGGCAAATTGTGTCAAAAAGTAAAAAGCGGGATTAATTTTATTTATAAAAAAAAGTAATCATGTTAGATCATCATTCATTCTCGTTCCCTTGTCTCACTCTAAGTGGGGTCGGCACAAAATGTTATAAACATGTTGTTACTAGATTTGGTTGATTTATTTTACAACCGGCCGTCTGCCTCACGTCAACTTACCTTAAACACCTTTTATGACACCTTGGTAACAAATGAGGTATGACACCACATATTTCCATGATATTTAAACTACTGGTTGAAATGGATTTGTACATAAATATACCATAAAATAAATTCTAACACGATTAGATGGAATGGTGAATTTATATTATGGTATGTCTGAAATTCCATTTCAACGAGTGTTTTAAATAACACGGAAATAAACCATATTTTACCCAAAATGGAGATTTATGTAATTCGAACATCGGTATTTTGTTTTTTGTTTTGCTGTTACCTTCGTCCATTAAGGCCCCGACTCAGTCTATTGAATGATATATACTGGTAATACCGGATAAAATATTACTGGAATAGTGTCATCTAGTAATATTTCATGACTCATGCAGTAATAAAATTTTACTCAGCTATACCATATTCCAATTTAAACGGTAACTGAGCACCTGTATGACGTCGTCTAAATTAAAAATATTCATACAGTACTATAATAATAAAAAGTTATATATGAATAAGATTGTTTTTATTAGTATGTAAAGATCATCGTGCGGTTGTTAACACCTTTTATGTGAGAATAAATTGTTTTCTTTAGAATGCGTGTATAAATTAAATTAAATTATAATATTAATCACTATTAACAATTTTAAATATCATTTGTTTGTGTTCTTCCTAATTAAATATTTTATTTTTGTTAACTTCGCAATTAATAGATTCCCCGACCTAGTTAACTAGTATTTTAACAATTTCAAATTTATCGAGGAAGGCTATAGGCTTTATAACATCACGTTAAGATGAATATTGTTAATAACGATGGAATGTAGAAAAAAAAAAGGAAAAATACGTACATTAAAGTTTGTTTCTTATCTCTTTATTGCATTAGTTAATATAAAAATGTTAAAAAAACAACATAATGTACAATGGCGGGCTTATTTCAGAGTCGCAATCTGTTCCAGCCAACCAGTCTAAAACTAAAGAAAGAAGTAAATATTAAATACAATGTATTAAAGTAATGTGTGGTTTTCATTTACTTATCAACTTCAAATGCTAGAGTTTATTGTACTACCTATAATTTTTAAAACTGATGATATCTGCACGAAACTTCATGTAATTATATTTCTTTTGCTCCTATTTTTTCTTCCGCTTAAACTAAATAAAACCGACAGCTTAATTATTATTTATCAGCAATTATCTCACGATAATCGTTAACACCTCGGTTGATTAACCTAAGGGAAATGACATATACCCGTTCTTAATTAGAAATATTATAATCTATATTCAAAGTGATAATTTTAGTTCTAGATTATGTTAATGAACCTGTTTTACATTAAATAAGCAGTTCTAAGGATTTAGGACTTCATTAGTTTTACAGTTATAAAGACAGGATGTCACCGAAAGGTGTGTAAATTTAAATTAATCGATTTATAATTAAGCGTAATTGCAATCGGATAAAGATCAATCTAATATTATAATAAACGTGAAAAATAAAAACAAATGTATAGTTTACAGGGATCTTTACTTCTGACGAATATAAATAAATATAAGGGACACTTATCCCCAAAATAAGTAACTTAATACTTGTGTTATGGGTGCCAGACAAATCGTAAATATATACATATATAGTTTCAAATACTAATATACACCCAGGCTCAAAGAACCAACGAATTGTTAATAGAAAATGTTGACCCTTGGCGAGAATCGAGCTGAAGGAAGGGTACCCAGTGCACCAACAGGCCAGTCACGGTATATATGGTGTTTGTTAGGTTTTAGATCATTTTTAAAGAGGAACACGATTAAAATGAAAAATTCCTTTTTTTTTAATAATAATTTTCATTATTACAATTATACTGTCATTGCAGCACGTAAGCACTTTTAAGTAGCAATAAAAAAATATTATTCAATTTTCATGTTATTATATTATAGTTTAATCATTTATTATTTGTAGTGCAAAAATATCAGAGACATTTTACACAAAAATGTAGGGGCCTCCTTAATTTAAAAATTTGGTATCGTCAATATTTGATAGGGCTTATATCGAATCGTAAAAATAAAGAACCCTGGTTGATCTACAAAGGATTAAAAGTAAAAAAGTAAAAGTAGTGTTCCTAAATTCATGGAAAATTGTGACTATTTTTAAGGTTAATATAAAAAATTTAAAAAGTTGAAGTATAAATTGCACATGATGTGCCTGTGGCCATAAAACCTCCAAACAAGTATTGATAATTGTTTATAGGACCTATCACAGCTACCTTTGATCCGATGCATCAATAGCAAACTATAGTCGTATATACTATGTGGAAATAAGAACAATTGTGGCGAAACTGATAAAAAAAGCACCCGCAATAGATAAATCTTTACCACATTGTTGTATGGCTATGCTTTTTTTAATACTTTATTGCACAAAAGACGGACCTAGCACTAAATTAAACGCTCTTCAGCAATCAACCTTAGAGTATCTTTATAATGCTTCACAAGTTTTAATCTCTTCAAAATTACAGCAGACACATTAAGAAAACGCCCTTCTTATGTGCTTATAAACTTTGCTTAACAAGATTTATTACATTAATTTAATGAATTCCTTTAAAGGAAAATATTGTGTGTCCCATATATTTATTTATTTATTGTTCGGTTTTTAAACAGAAAACACTTTTGCAAATTTAAAATAACTATAGTTTTGATGATTTCGATCTCAAAGAGATTAATAGTTCCCTATATGGAGCACGAATGGATAGATAATATGGGTACTTAATTTGATCAGAATTATGTATTATTATATAAACATACGGGTCACATCGCGTTAAAATCGAATTACCTTTGTATAAGATTCGATGTTTCGGCAGAGTTGCACCCAACGTGGTCACAAACTGACAATTCGTCGCATGAATCGCGAAAGTTTAAAATCTACCAGATTAATGTATGTTCCTTGATTCCTAACAATATTTATACTGTAATTGTATAATTAAAAATTATTTTTGTAACGAGTGACCGCAGAGTCTTGATTCTTGTCGGTAAGAGCTCCTACCCGAAACAGTGGTAGCTTTATTAAAATTTGATGATTCGAAAGAGCTTGTAAAAGCCAACTTGAATAAAAATTTTGAATTTGATTAATTTCGTACAAAAATTATATTACACAAAGTATAATCCGCAAATAACTGCATTCTTAAATAAGTAACTGTTGCTTACGTTACACAATCTAAGCCCCTATCCCTTCATGCCATTGAGATTTGAATGGAAATTTTTAATATCATAATAATATGACTCATTGCATGAATTGAATTTGAAGTAATTTTATTTCGTTTAAGTCAGCAATTGTGGAAATAACAAGCCGCAGATTAACGGCCTGCTTCACGAATTTACTGTAGAAACCTGTTGCAGACGATGATATCATGCCATGGATACATCTTCTTTTGAATTGCAAAAGCGGATCATCAGGGTTTATCAAAGCAATTATTGATTTACCATGATAAAATAAGATCGTCTAATTTTTTGTGAGTCATAATTTTTTTGATCCCAAGTTTTGGCCTAAGTTGCGATCTCATATAATGGCAAGTTTTTATTATGACAACGTACTGAGATATGGCAGCTGTAATTAGTGATTTAACCACCTTTGAGGGCAGAGAAGGATGAAGGAAGGTGATGCCATTAAAAATATCAACATGATAGGACATTTCAACGTATATTGAGACCGTTGCATTGTATTATGTTTATGTTGTATTTTGATTCATACCCCTCAAAAAAGAACAAACGGAACTTTTCTATGTAGGCGTTCAGATTTGATAAACAACTTGCACATAGCACTATTTCTTAACGCACTCAGTATTTTGGACTACAGATTCTATACATACAAGAATGTAAACCTTTTAAATACCTGTAGAAAACTAAGTACAGACCATTTTTTAAATTACACTACATACAGATAAAATTAACAAAGTAAAAAAACAAAAGTATCAACTTCCAGATAATAGTCGTCTAATTCTTCTTTCAAAAAATTTACAAGACCGAAATGGTGTTATGTATTCATTATCATTAAAAGTGTCATGTAAATTAATAACTATGCTCACAAAAATTTGACCCAATTTGAATATGTATATGCAGATAAATATCTCAAAAATTTTGTTGGAAAAATAAAGAAAATTTGGATTCGAAAGTTCATGGGAATGTAAGCCTTGTATGACAAATTATGAAGATGTTATGTAGAATTATGTTATGTACTGATTGAAGGAAAAGTTAGCTAGATCAATGAAGGATTTGTAATATTATAAATGTTATATAAAAATGTAAAACATGTATAATGCTCGATTACGATGAAAGATTACTTAGTTATTTTTGTAGGTGGCTCATAAGTAACTAACCATCATCAAAATTTTATCGCACATTTTATTAATATGAAGTTTCATTATTCCGTTGAAGCTATTCGCTTAACCACAGCTAGCTATGCTCTTGTAAACAAAGTAATTAATTTATTTTTTTACAAAAGTAAGTACATTAAAGGTTATTTTGTAAAATTATTTGACTTAAATAGTATCTTGAATTGAACAACATCACAATATTAAAGTGAACATTATGATGTTTCTTCAATACATATCAAATCCTTTGTAGACACTTAAGTGATATAAATATATATTAAGTAAAACGAATGAATTTATACGCGTACGAGGAGCCTAATTGGTAATTATATGGGGCGGGCGGCACGGCGGCGGCCCGGCCCGGTCCGCGATTAGCGGTCAACGAACGCCGTCCACCATTTGGAAGGTCGCCGCGCGGCCTTCTTTCGGCTGTCGGACGGCCGGGCGAACCATCAGCGTCTATCTACTACGGAAACCCTGTGTTTATATCGAAGCACCAACAGTTATACAGGCTTTCGTGTCCGATGTGGGTCGCGTTTCTGTGTCGGTGAGAAATCTGGTTAAACTGAAATTGAACAAGCGATTTAATACATTTTACTCTCGCGTGTACATTTATAGAACACGAAACTATCTAAAAAATTACATCTCATTCGTCTTCACTTGTAGCTTCGTACGAGTTTATTTTAAATACTTTCCGATCTCACGGTGACATTATCACAATGGCTTAATATGTCTTTCCTGCGAATACCTTTGTGGGAACGTCAGGGACTGAGTCACATCATATGCAAAACGCGCGAACCCTTTGTGCTCGATAATTTAAACGGACAGAAACACAAAAACATGTTATGTTGCCCTAATAATACGTTCTTTATATATTGAAAACGAACATGATGAAGACTCGAGGAACAATGAAATGAATCCTTGCCGAACCGTGTCCTTCAATTATTCGCTGGCATGATAAAAAATTTTGAGCTTTAGTTCATGTAAAGTTTAATCCAATATTAATGTCGAAGATTAAAGAAAACCTTTGAGGTTCGTTTATCATAGAAATATAAAAATATGTTTGTTACGTACATATAGGTATGTATAAAATTATAAGCAGTCTAAAAAGCATGTAACATGCTTCACAAAGACACTCACGGTGACCTCGAAATGAAAATCTTGCAGCACTTCCGACCGTTATAATAATGAGGTCATTTATCAGGTTTGTATTTATTTCTGTCGGTATATGTGAATAGAGATTAGATTATTATATTTGATTCATATGGCGTTATGAACTTTCGTTATAGATAACTCAACTCGTATCAGTTGATTACACGCAATTATATTTACAGTTGCCATATGTATGGTTACGTGTTTGTATTTATAAATACTGTTTATGTCGTGAACAGCTTCCCAGCCCGTTACCTTATGATAAATCAATGTCTTAACATAAAAAGGTTATTGAATGGAAATACACAAATAACGCCAATCACATACAGAAATTATCGAACTACCTCATTAGGCTACCTAATCTATAAAAGCTTAATTATTTAAATTTTTAAAAGGCAATTTATAACTGCACTGTTAGGTAAGTTGTACATTTCTTCCTTTAATCATATCAAAATGTTACTATTGAAAGAGGCTGCCTACGTATGCGTAAAATAATTTTCTCGTTTTTATGAGATTAAATATAATTGGGACTTATTTTAGTTGTTGTTTCGTTAGGTGTCAGGTTTTTTTTCAAAAGTAATAATAAAATTATTTCGCTATAATCCGTGATAAAGTGAAATAGAAAATATATACAATGCTAAATGTAGAGTGGACTATCCCTTTTCATATTTGATACATGCCGGGTACGTTAAAACACTAATTAAACACTAAAAAAACACTAACACAATAGAATAGTACCACCCTCATATCTTACCGAGGTATCGTAAAAGACGACTAAGGAAAGTCGATTCGTGTTTCGGCTGAGTAGAATAGACCACCCACCTTTCTTACCCAGATGACGTAAAAGGCGCCTAAGGTAAGTTGACGTCAGGCAGGCGGCTGGTCGTAACATACGTAGCCAAATCATGTGACAACATGTTTGCAACTCCACTTAGAGTGGGATAAGGGTAGGACGATGATGTTGAATTCCATTAATATTACATCTTTGTCGGAATACTAATAGACACACACCAAAACAAGATGAAAATACGTTATAACAGGAGATTAGTAGAACATTTAATATTTTTATGATTCATTAAAAAAGGTTCAAAACAAATCTCTTTAAGAGATATGTTTTTAAATTGACACGTAATTGCATGAAATTAGTAGAACGTTTAATTTTTTTATTTAAGTAAAAAAGTCTTTAAAATAATCTCTTAGAAAAATATAAATTGTTATAAACGTTTCGTAACTGGTATAATTAAATATTTTATACTGTTTGGATATGAATCTTTTAGTCTTTGTGTTTGAATATTATTTTGAAAAGGGTCTGCTTGCTTATTATTCTACGTTGTATTTTGACAGGCTCCAAATTTAAAACGTGCAATTTAATTCCCAGATCCTAAATAAGACTGAATCACTATAAATAATAACAATTCTTAATATTTTATAAGAACACTAGCTGTGGTCGCGGCTGCGCCCGCGTGAGTTTTATGTAAATCCCAACCCACCAAGAATTCTAATGTGATGCACTATTAATTTAAACCTTCGTCAACAATTGTTCCATAGTTTAGTAAAAATAATACAAAAATCAATTTACGAGAGTTTGAGAAAATCAATCACATACAGACAAATTTTGGGACGTTGTTTTATTATACCAAGATTATCTTTGTCTTCATCCGTAATACACAATGTTAAAGCGTTCTCCATGATATTAAGTGCAAAATTTTTTGTTAACAAAAATATGTAAGATATAGATACAATTTCCTTATCATCACTACATATTATAAAACAAAGTCCCTATATCCCTATGTACGCATAAAACTTTAAAACTACGCAACAGATTTTGATGAGGTTTTTTTTAATGGATAGAGTGATTCTAGAGGAAGGTTTGTACGTATAATAACATTCACTACGGAGTAGAGAAATACTGTAATTTTTGAGGTTTCTGTAAATAATTACATTTTTTTCCGCTTACATTGCAAACGCAGGCTAAACCCTACGAGATTTATCAAAATAATGTACTAAGTATTTGTACACCTTGAAAAGGTCTACAGAATAGTCCGCGATGGTATATGTCTATCTCTTATGGATAAACCACTATAGCATTTTTTGTCATTTACTTTTTACGAAAAATAATGCCATATTTTTGAAGCAATTTTTATACAATACAGCATTAATCCTTATCCAATTAAGTACCTTAAATAAATAGTTGATTTAATATAGATCAATATGGCCGTTTACAGCATGTAATTTTAGTGAACATTTTCGGAGATATTACAGATTTAAAATGCCGTGAGGAGGCCGCGCTTTGCCCTATAACACTTCGACTTTAGCAGCGATGTCGCTCTTTCAAGAGTTTGTTTAAAGACATTCTGTAATTAATTATAAAAATAAAATACATAGGGAAAATGTAAAAGTAAATAAGTAAAAATGTACTATATGATTTTAAATATTCCAAAGATAGTAGGAAATCTTCTTGGTATAGGGAAAGGAAATTGTTTTTCTCCAAATTTTAACGCATGCGGGCCACGGGCAGTAATGAATAAATCAAAACTACTCGATCGATTTTAATATTTTTTTTTACACTGACTGACTTGGGATATATATTTTATACCCGTGCGAAGCAGGGGCAGGCCGCTAGCGTTAATAATATAATTATTTATCACAGAGTAATTCGGAAAAGAGTTAGTCAACACTTGTGCTAGGGAATACCTGTGTTACAAGTGCTGACACCTTCCCAATCATCACAAGTTACAGTCTGATAAGGAGTTATTTAAAAGTAATAATTAAAGTTAAGAGTTATAAATTTGGCAAAAAATAAAAAATACAAAAACAAAACTAACAGACAAAAATTTATCGCAATTCCATATCTACAAGTATATGTGTCTGTAAGATAATATGTTAGTGTGAGAGTGTGAAGTGTGTGTTGTGTGTGTATGGGTGTGTTGTGTGTGTTTGGGTGTGTTGTGTATGTGTGTGTTTGTGTGTGTGTGTTATTATTTACTTTTTTATTATTAATAGGTCTTCACTAGCAGTATAGCCAAGCGTTAGCAAGTATTTCCTAAGTGACTTTTTTTGAATGTTCCTGAATCTGGCTGTAGATGTTTATTATCTTGTTTATTTTATTATAAAGTATAGGTCCTAAAAACATAAAAATCTTTGGGCAAAAGCTGTATTAAATTTTCCCACTGATATTAGTCGTACTATTCTTTTATTTCTAACTATGCTTTCATTAAAATTAATATTATTGGAATGCATATAAAGGATAGCTTTAAATATAAAAATAAAGACTTAAAATATTTTTTCTTATGAATTGTTGTAAATTTATATCTATAGATGTTAAAAACGAAGTCCCCAAAAGCTTTCAATATGTGACCGATTTTCTCAAAATCTACTTAACAGATTTTTGTACGGTCTTTTACTAAAGGATAGTATTCTTGAAGAAGGTTTAGTCTAATAGAACATTACATTTGAATTTCTATGAGGTCGGAATTCAAGCGGGAAAAACTTTGTGACACTGATTTTCACTCAGGCGCAGCCGAGAGCACAATTAGCATTTAAATAAATCGTTTCAATATGATTGATCGATTTAATATGAAAATATTAATACAGTACTTGTCGATAAATATTTTGTAGCACATCTTACGATATATTTTTTAAGTTATATAAAATTACTTACGCACCACAAACATCGTAGAACTTTTTTTTCAAGTTCATACTAACTACGAGTACATCCGATTCAATAAGCTTGTTCTATATACCCACATAATAAGTTTATATCTGGTTTTGCCAGTTTTGTCTGGCATACCATTTTAGATTTGACACAGTCGTAAAAACCGATCCTTATACTCCTAATATTTTTAATTATCGTCCTATACGATTTATGATTTTTTTTTAAAGTTTTCAAATGGTAATGGAAACGTTGCTAGTATTACAAAATAGTTGATAGATAACCCTGCGCTGACAAAATTCTAAATATTCTTTATTTAATTTGACTTTTAAAACTTCGTTTGAATAGTCGACAAGAATCAGTTCTTTATTATCAAGCAACAAACCTTTGATGCCTAGTACAAATCCATTTGCGTCATGATTAAAATTATTAAAGAACATAGTAGATAACTGAAAACTACTTAAACTCACTAACACAGACATGTATTATTAACAAAAAAACTAAAACTAAACTTTTAAAACTTCGTTTGAATAGTCGACAAGAATCAGTTCTTTATTATCAAGCAACAAACCTTTGATGCCTAGTACAAATCCATTTGCGTCATGATTAAAATTATTAAAGAACATAGTAGATAACTGAAAACAACTTAAACTCACTAACACAGACATGTATTATTAACAAAAAAACTAAAACTATAAAAATCAATCTTAAAATCGGATGCTAAATGACAATTTTAAAGATATTTAAGTGTCGTCGGAATGCGCATTATAATGCAGAAAGATAAATCATCCTATCCTATCTACTAATATTATAAATGCGAAAGTTTGTGAGTATAGATGTATTTTTGTTACACGGCGAATCCGCTGAACCAATATCGGTTAAAACAAATCGGTTGGCAAATTTTTCCTTATACACCGGAATGACATATAGGCTATAGAAATCGTGTTAATTCTACAGGAATAGGATGACATTGAAAAGCGTCATCCACACGACACCAGGCCACGGAAACGAATTTGCAGGTAAAAGCTAGTGTATCTATAAATTATGGTATCAGCTTTATTAGCTACTTGTATAATTTGCCTCTACAATTTATAAATTTCAACTCAAATATACTTAAAAAACCTGCCTCACCATTATATTATATTTTATCGACAACCTCCGACTGGTTTTGTGTGTTTTTTACGCTTTCAACTACATACATGAAATGATTACAAACAACCTTTTATGCCCGCGTCCTTGTGAAGGCCAACCATTTGCCTATTATTTATTGTATAAGTGGTGATCACCGTATAAATTCTAAACCGGAGAGACGTGACGAGACGCGCTATTACGCAAACTATCAGCACGATGCATGAGGAAGTAACCTTTAACTCTTGACACCGTGTAAATAAACACAAATATTAGTATTTAAGTGTTAGGCATGCACGAATTTTTTTTTAAATTAAGCGATTAATCGAAAATATTAACAAGGTAAAGCTTAAGTATCATTATTATTGTGTATGTGATGGTTCGATAGTTATGAATTTTATTTACGGATTTTATTACTTAATAATGTTCTACCGTACCGTAAAATTTTCATTAGATATAATGGTTATACAATAATTATGATGGATATGCAATCGTCTTTAGGGATTAGGCAAAGATCACACATTGCTTGTTGTAGAATCAATTATAAATTTAAAGATACAAGAAGCGTAGGTATTATTTATTATGTATATTTTAAGTAATTTTATTTTTGTACATAATAATATAAAGAATTGTAAAACGATAGGTGATGTATATAATAGACAAAGTAGGAACCGACATAAGCTTGCGGCTCCTGCTTTGTGCCTTGCAAAGGTACGTAAGTCGTTTGTGGTTTTGGGTATAAGAATCTATAATAAAATTATTACGGCAGTTTAAAAAAACTGTTAAAGGGAGGCTGATACTAAAAGCCTACTTTACCGTAGAGGATTATTTAGATGATAAGAATGGGTGGATATAGCTACTGTTCGACCCTGTATAAGATAAGATTTAAAAGTAATAACGTTATTACTTTTAAAAGTAGTAATTCTTTAAAAAAGGTACTATTCTGCAAAATAATTTTGTTTTTAATAAAGAAAATTTTGAATTCGAATTTGAAGTTAGCAAGATTAATTGAAACAGTGCAAAGGTGGTATTATTTGTGAGGGCGTCAAATTTCGATCCTGATTCGGCCAGTCATTAATACTTTTGCACAAATGCAACGTGATAGCCCAGCGATGAGTCCGTGCGACTCTTACGAAGGGGTCACGGGTTTAAACCCTGGGCACTAATGAATTTTCTTTTAAAACTGTGTCGCTTTTTTTGCAATTTATCACATGTTTTTCGGTGAAGGAAAACATCATGAGGAAACCTACATATCTTTAGAGAATTAGTGATATGTGTAACTTACCAAGCCACATTGGGGAAAACAACTGAGAGAGAAGGCCTATGCTCAGCAGTGGGATAATAAAAAGGTCGTTACTTTTATACAAATGATGAATTACTTAGGTCTTCGTTTAATATTTGGGTAACGCAATAGTGTTAAGTTTGAGGTGACGTCTAGATAATTTCAATGTATAGCTCCATGATTTATTATTTAATCATACCCGTTTTGATAACTTTAGAAATAAGAAGATAACGGCTATTACTTATTAAAATCCTACCACAAAATGGGTAACAATTTTTCTCCTACATTGCACAATACGAATTTCTTAACGGGAACTGGTCATCTACATTGAAGTTTTTTTGTTTGTGCATGGGCGAGTATAAATTGATAATGTTGGTAATTTGGCGCCCGGCAAAAGTGCCGTTGGCCGTTATGCTAATGAGTTTATAATGAACAAAATTATTATGTTGGAAGATGATATATTTTCCGAAATCAGTGTCTAGGTCGTTTGGAGAGTGTTTGTTAAATTCAGATGTGGTACATATTTTTGTACATACTCATTTTCTAAGCTCAGTAAAAGTAATTACGAAATAGAAAGTTTGTGTTTGAAGTGGACTTTTATAATATTATATCTATAGAAATAGTCTTCTTTTGCTAATCTACTAGACATACATCTCTTAAATGACAATTTTGCTAACTCGTATGAGTTTGATCTTGTTCGATAGCTACTTGAATCCCATCGGGCTAGTCGCTAAGCGTAACTTGACTCAATGTAGTCTGATTTGTAATAATGGAGAGCCATTCTTTCATACACACCCTCGTCTTTCTTATTAAATAATTAATATATTTGCTTAAATCTAATATTATCCTGTATTTGAGCTGTCCAGTTAAGTTCAAGAAGTAGTTAATATATTGAACCGGCTATACTCACGTCTTATTTTATCGGGTTAGCCCGACTAGTTTCGAACCCATCCGGGGCACTTATTCATGAGCTCTTTACACGACGTTATTCTAGAAGTACGTAAATAGATCTATCCATACAAAGTGCCTATTCATACCGTGGCTTTACCATAAAAATAACACGCAGTCCTGTTATAATAAATGTTCACAATTTTGTTGTCTGCAATCCAACGAGGGAAAAAATATTTTGTAGCCGCACCTAATTGCATAAGTGCGTTATTTCAAACACTTTATTTCTGAGAATAATACTGTTTCATGGTAGCAAGAATAATCAAATTCTCGTAGTGGCCAATAATAAATTATCCTCATTATGATGTCACATTGTAGAACGGCGACGGTTTTTGTCATCCTTCAGCCGCGGCGAATACCTTCCAGGCAAAATAAACATGTCCCTCAAATTAAATATTACGTAGCTATGTATAACGTCTTATTATATCCATACCATATGGTATGTTCTTATACTCATATGTGTTGTATAAAGTAGAATTTTTTATCACTCTAGAGATATAGAGTCTTATTATTCTAATATTAAAAGCATTAGAGAAGTTTTGAATCTCTGGAACTATACAAAAATAAAAGTAAAACAAAAACTAATTAAAATTAACACTAGATTAAGGTGAAGTTATTAAAAATATAATGTTTCTTTGAAGAAATTGTAGTTTGTAAGATAAGGCTTCCCCATCTTTTTCTTTCTTTTATTATTATTTTTTAATTCAAACTTGGAATATTCATTGTAACATAATGACGAAATAGTGATAACAAATTATACTAAGTAATCTCTGACGCGGAATAAGCAGTGTCCAAGTAACGAGGTTTTTTTATTATTTTATATATATCGAATAATATAATCGGAGTTAGTGTAATATTTTGATTCTACTATTTTTGCTATTATATAATTATATTTATTTGCTAACTAATAATAGCCAAACCAAAAAAAATATGTTAATTAACTTTATAATATTTTTATATCAATGATTAGAAGTTTGTTTTTATTGCACCTTAGAAAGTAATTATACGCAATACCAGTATTTCACAAACCTATTTTTCATTTTATTTAATGTTGTAATACTCGCTTACGGAAAATGTCAAACGCCTCAAAGATATATTTCATCTAAATTTTTAGGTAGGAATTGAAGGAAAATACACATTAACTGTTAAAGATGAATTATTTCTTTTATTACAAACTGTTGTTTGAAACTCAATCTCATTTAACTGTTGCACTGCTTTGTTATTGTAAGTGAAGATGTTGTTAATACTGCAAAGTCTGTATACCTTTGCCATGGCCAATTATCAACTTGTTTAGTTCGTGTGAACTCTGAAGCTGTAAATAATATATTGAATATATAACAATTAAATATCGTGACGTGTAAAAAAAGAAACGACTCATAAAAAGGGGAAATATCTATGAAAATTGTTAATATCCATTGCATTGTACTTTTTACCGACTACTGATTTTATGAAGCTTACTTACTTTCTCCTACCCTTAACCCACTCTAAGTGGGGTTGGCACAACATGTTTTACCCATATTGTGATGTAATTTGGCTAGGTATATTACGACCAGCCGCCTGCCTGACGTCAACTTACCTTAGTCGCCTTTTACGACACTATAATAAGAAATGAGGGTGATCTATTCTACTTATCCGGATATCACACGGCGGCACTGATTTTTGTTAAGGGCTCCCCAAAATTACTTTGGTTTTCAATTAGTCTCTTAAATAGCCTGAGCATCCAAAGGGGAGCGGTACAACCCACTTTGAGAACATATGGACTATTATAAAAAATGTAAAAAGATTAGAAATAAATTTCAATTACTTTTAGTTCATAGTGTAACTTTAATTGTATTTCTTAAAGAAATAGCATTTACTATTAACAATACAAAAAGTAAGAGTGAAATTACAAAAGCAATGAGTGAATGATGGTAAATTGAAAGTGAAAGAATAGTATGTTCGCAGACTTTTCAAAAGACTCATTACGACTCAACTAAGAGTTTATATGAGTCAGTTATAGAGTACCGTTTTGTATCGATTAACACCAATAAATTTTAACGTTACACAAAATAATCAATGCATGATTTATTAAATCTTTAAGGAAGTCACAAACATCATCAAATGTGTCATTGATCGATTGAATACACGTTATAGAAATTTATCACGTATCCTTAGCAAAGAGTTCGCGGATTCAAGCCTCAGCCGGTAACTATAACTTTTATGTGAAATATTATGAGCATAAGCTATATGAACAATATATCCCATTTACTGTATTGGTGTGATATCCCAGTGGTGTCACCGTGCGACTCTATCAGTGTGAGTTGCTCGTTCAAACCACCAACCGTTCAACCGTTGGGCGTCTGCCCAACGGTTGGTCGGTGTCTACCGATGAATTTTTCTATTAAAAAAAAACTTATATGTCTAATTGACAATAATAAGTTTATGACACGCTCTTCGTTGTAGGAAAACATCGTGAGGAAACCTGCATATCTCTAGAGAATTCTAGGGATATGTGTAACTTACCAATCCACATTGGAGCAGCGTGGTTAGGTCTTAGCTCCAACCCTTCTCTCCAAAAATGGAGAGAGGAGGCCACTACTTTACTACTTTACTGTGTGAGTAAACATCATAAGGAAGCACACATTGTTTAGTAAAGATAAGCTGACAAAAAATGGAACAGCGTGGTTGGTCTAGTAAGTCATACAAACAGCTATCTACTACAAGTCACCGTAAGCTGTAAGTGTGAAACTCTCCTAAGATACAGAGATTCTGGCCTCTACACTCCACGCTTTTGATTATGCCTTTGTGCTCTTCCGGTGGCAGAAGTCGCGGGTTCACTTGCGTTATGTTTAAGTACAAGACATTCATAACTATATTTAAATCGCACTAAAAGCCTAGTTTTTGTTGTGAGTTTGTTTTGAGTGAGTTAAAAATATTTTTATTTTAATTTATTCATTGAGGATAACCAACAAAACTTTCATTAATAATACTATAAACTACTCTATAAATTATTTATTTAAATGTGGTCTTAACTATAGGTCCCCACGGCATGCAATAGGAACTCGTAAAATCACCAATTTATTTTAATAATGGTGAATCTATGTAGTGGATAAACCGCTGCTTTAAAATGAAATAATTTCAATAAATGGAATGATTCCTATTAATGCGTCATAGGCATCATTCATAAATTAAATAACTTTTATCTCGTGGATCAGATTTTAAACGGTGAAACGTGATGAACAGCATCAGCTGCGCCCGCCTCTGGTGACGCCATAACTTCTAGATGAAGTACATCTTCCTTGTACAATGACTCATCTCCATTGAGTTCGTGATCAAAACAGCGGATTTTGTTTTGTGGCCTCGAATAACCTTCGGGATGAGTAATATATATATGTATGGTAGTCATCATTACTAAGGAATTGCGTTTTAATGTATTAAATTAATTAAAGCGGTAAAAACCATTTCTCACAAATATGACGTATGGTCTATTATAAAAACATGACGTAAATGTTACATGTTTTTAACATCATAATGTAAACTTTAGAAAACAAAATTGTTTATTATATTTACCCCTTTCAATACATAATAGATTTTAAGTAAACTTGATCACGATGATTAAAATAAAATATCCAATATCAATCGCGTTTTTTGAAATCTTGTCATTTTTCTTGTATTTTATAAATAAGAAGCAATTTTCTCAAAAGTCAATCAATTTATTCTTTTTCAACAACTTGTCACATACACGGGGATGTTTTTTAAAAGCTTTTATTCAACTTGAAATGTATGTATGTGAAGGTGGAATCTTTCAAGTTAAAATCGACCCACTGCTCGGTGCCCGTTTGAGCTGAAATTTTACCTATTGCTCCAGTCTCGATGACAGTGCAAATTTATGATAAGCATGACCTGATGCTACTGTCAGGATTGGCTCCATACGAGGGAATTCCTCAACGGTCAATAGTAGCTACTAGCCTTTTTACTTTGACTTGTTATATTATTATAAGCATATTTAAAAACAAGTTGGAACAATAGACTTTATCAAACTTTTGGTAAGTTATAAAATAAATTTTTTATCTTTAATATAATAATTATTGTTAAGGTAACATCAACGCTAGGTTAGTTCGTTATTTTCATTCGAGGGATGAAAAAGCTTTTTTATATTATTTAAATATACAAATGATGAAACAAAGTAATTATGAATAAAGCTTATATAAGTTTTAAGGCATGTGATGGCCCAGCGGTGCGACCGTGTGAATCTCTAGAGACGACCACGGGTTCGAACCCGGGCAGACACCAATGAGTTTTTCTCTTAAAACTTATGTGTCTAATTGATAATTGCAATTTACCACACGCTTTTCGGTGACGGAAAACATCGTGTGGAAACCTGCATATCTCTAGAGAATTCTGGAGGTATGTGTAACCTACCAATCCGCATTGGAGCAGCGTGGTAGGTCTTAGCTCCAATCCTTGTCTCCCAAAACGGAGAGAAGAGGCCTATTCTCAGCTGTGGGCAACAGGCCACTACTTTACTACTTTACTGTGTGAGTAAACATCATAAGGAAGCATACATTGTTTAGTAAAGATAAGCTGACAAAAAATGGAACAGCGTGGTTGGTCTAGTAAGTCATACAAACAGCTATCTACTACAAGTCACCGTAAGCTGTAAGTGTGAAACTCTCCGATGATACAGAGATTCTGGGCTCTACACTCCACGCTTTTGATTATGCCTTTGTGCTCTTCCGGTGGCGCTATAAAAGCTGTTAAGGCCAGAAGATAAACAAATGTACCATGTGTTAAGCAGTCATTGATGTGTCGTCTTTTATTATTCTCCTATATATTATATAACACTGGTATATAAGGTTTAAACGTACCACATTTTATCAATAGTCTTCCAGTGGATTAGTCGTGAAAGCATAACAGACAGACACAGGGATAGTAACAGGCCGTTACTTACTAAGTTTTAAGGCACTAGATCTCACTTGGACTGGTATATAATATGTTATATTGAGTATAACTTGATTCATCCATCGTTCTTTATAATGCCAATCATTTTTATCGTAAATAGCTGCATTTTAATAAGTTTAATAAAATGTTTAACCATTTATATTATATAATTTATATAAAGATAGAAGAATATGATCTTGAACGGAAGCAAGAAAAAAATCTATAAAAATTACATGAGAATATAAAACGACTATTATCCCATAACATGTTCAGCCGGATGCTCTCAAGATTATTTGCGCTTAACTTATTGTAATATAAATTATACTTAAGTTGGTTTTGTACACGTTTATACACTTGATGGGCTGTTAATCTTAAAAAAAGGTTCATATTTGTACATTATATGCATAATGTTAATCTGTACAGTAAGTGAAGAAGAATTATTATGTAATTAATTACGAGTCATATTATTTTCCGTATATTAGTTTTAAGGAGTAATTTAAAAAAAAACAGATAAACAATAAAAATCGGATACAAAAATTACGATCGCTCGCAGCCGGATATAATTCTCTTGAAGACATTTTCATACTACAAGATGTTGTATCGCAAAAATATCTCTTGATCTCTGAAGTCATCTGTCAATCTACAAGGGATCATTTGACCCAATATTGTTGTGACTTTGTAACAATAATTTTTACATGCAAACAGTACTTTAAAAACTAAAACATATTTGGTAAATAGTACAATACAAATATATGTCAGATTTGATTTCATAAGAAATAAAATAAATATCCAAAAGTAGTCAAAATTTTATCTTGCTATAATCCGCGATAAAAGAAAAAATATATATAATGCCAAATGTAGAGCGTACTATCCGTTCTCATACCTGATTCTTGCAGAATTCGTAAAAACCCATGCACTACCCACAACCGATAACACAACAATACACAAGCACTGCACACATTCACAATCTCAACAATCTTTTCCCCCGTAACCGAAACGTCGTCGAAAAATCTCAAAGCTTTACATATATTTTCCTTTATCGCGGATTAAAATAATATTTTTATTACTTTGTATTATGGACTTTCGCAAAATAACGCCAAATTCTGTAAATTAAATATTGGGTCAATAGACCCAATATCAAGACAATATTTGCAATATATCTATTGTATACTATTATATATAGTTTGTTTGTTTGTTTGTTTTGAGTGTAAGATATTCCGTTTATCGAGGAAGGCTTTAGTAGCCTAAAGCCTTCCTTATAGCTAACATCACACTAAGATGAATAAGAGAGGAGCAGCAATAAAGATGTTACAAAAACCGCAATATTTAATGCTTTCCTTGCGTGCGCTAATTGAACGGTGAAAGTTATTAAAAAATTATGTATGACAAAATTGTTCCCCTCTAAAAATTCTACTTAAAAGTCCGCCAGAACATAGTCTAGCTTTTAAGGCATTTAATTCCTGTACACGCTGGTGAAAACAGATACAGGAAAAGCAGAAAAACTTAAATAGAGTTTACCACCAGGTCTGCAAGTGAAGGAGGTTAAGTAATGGCATCTAGGATAAGTTTATGATGATGTAATGAAATAAAAAATATTGAATAAAAATGTTTTATTTTACGTATGGCTAAAACGTTGCTTTTCGTATTTTTATTTTTTTGAGGATTTAAATAATCCAATTCCTTTTAAATCGAAAAATTAGGACTAATAAATTGTACAAAAGAAATGGAAATAAATAACAACAGAGCTATTGCTCTGTTGTTCAGTCAAACAATAGACAAATGTACATAATATAACGCAAGCAACGCACTTTTTTATGCACGCATGAGGCACTTGCATACCTTTTGAATAAAAATCTACCCGCCGTTGAGAAAAAAAGCATGATGCGCTCGGCCGAGCGAGTGTGTCAGTTGCAACAATGTCGTTGTAAGTTTTATAACGTTTCGAGACATCGTCAGAACCTAAAGATGTTCACAGCTACACAGTGGCTTATTTTATGGGTTTGTAACCAATAATCAACGCACTTGGCGGGCAGGTTGATGACCCAAGTGTTGACCCTAACGCTGTTGCTCATTAGCGATCAAAAATATTAAGATACTAGAGCTTACACGGCTGTCGGATGACAAACCTCGAGGGTAGTGTAACGTGAGCCTATATCAATCACGGGGTTCAAACTTCAGGGCTTGAAACCCAATAGCTTTCAAAACCACCAATGAATGGTCTCTCATTTAAAACTTATTCGCTTAAGCCTTAAATTATATAAACACTATAGTATATTGTTATACTATATTTATTGATACTACCTATTTAAAAGTTATTTTCTTTTTGTAAATTAGAGAATTGACGAATCAACTATTTTATGTATTCTTATAAATTCAGCTATTTATCTCACAGCTGATTATATTGCTGACGAGGATCTCTCTTAACTTTGAGAATGTTTACTTTGATTGATGGAGATTGAACTGGTTGCAAAGATTCCTATGTTACGAAAAATGTTTAGTTAAAATTAACAGGGACTACTTTTGTGCTCATTATATGTGTACATATATTGAATAATTCATACAACTTTTTTGCGTATTTATTCTTATTAAACTCGTAATCTAGTTTAAAATTAATCTATAGAAAGCGGCTATACTCACGTCTTATTGTGTCGGATGAGCCCGACTAGTTTCAAGCCAATACCGTCGCGTAAAGGGCTCGTGAATAAGAGCCCCGTATAGGCTTGAAACTAGGCTTGTAAAAATAATTCCTATTTTGATACTAAATTTCACTCATAAAATTAAGTAAATATTAATTTAGAGGTACATCCCATCAATGCTTACTTAATTTTGTTAAACATGCCGAAAGTATGTAATACAAAGAATTACAAACAGTAATACCGAAGTATTTTTCATCTGTATACTAACCTCAGGAGCTGATGATGTAATGTTTAAGCCGAATCGTTGAGCATTACACCTTCGTTCACACTGTCGCGGCAGGCTATCACCGTAAGTATATCGTGTTCAATAAATAATGAGGCGTCCACTTGACTCACATACCAATAGTTAGCGGCAAATAACCTAATCGTGAGAACTAGGCTTTCGAGCTTCTCTGAAATTTCAATTATTATTGACTCGTCGTAAAATACGATGAATATTATATGTTTAATAGAGAATTGAAATTGAAAAATCATATCGCATGATACTGAGAGCTCTGTGACTCTAAGTATTGAGCACTTTAGGCTAGGTTTCTAAAATTTTAAATTTGTTTGAGCTACAAATATGTTAGATAAAAATGGCATTTTTAGATAGCATTGTTACAAATTCGGTTTATTTCAGAACCATTTGAAATTCAACCGGTTTTCGTAAATTCATAATAATTATCATCTTCCTGACCTTATCCCACTTTAAGTGGGGTCGGCACAACATGTCATAAACATGTTGTCACATGATTTGGCTACGTATTTTACGACCGGCCGCCTGCCTGATGTCAAATTATCTTAGTCGCCTTTTACGACACCTCGGTAGGACATGAGGTTGGTCTATTCTACTCGGCCGGATACCACACGGCGGGTTGACTTACCTTAGTCGCCTTTTACGACACCTCGGTAAGAAAAGAGGGTGGTAGTATTCTATTCAGCCGGATACCTCACGGCGTGTAAATTCATAATAATCATTAAGCATAATTACACATAAATGCAGTATTTGATGAAAAATTTATTGCATATCGATTACAGTTTTAATGTAAGGAACATACCTAACATTTGAATCGGGTATTAAGCCCCAAATAATTTAAGTGTGAAGAGCAGTAACGTGTCGATGTGGGCCATCATCGCCAGTGACGATCGCCGATCGTTGGATATATAACGGCACCTAACTAATTATCTATTAGCGGCAACAATGGTCTCACGTCTGCGGTGCGGCGGGCGCGGCCGACGGTGGCGACGGTCGGTGAGCCCCGCGCGGTCACGTCGCTTCGGCCCACTACTACAAGCAAGAACTCTTGCCACAGTACGATATCATTCAACATTAACATCGGTGGGTGTGCATGTTCTATTACCGGAATCTTATAATAGAACATGCACAACCGAAAATTGTAGGCTAAAGAAACAAGCTCGCAACACGGTCTTCATGCGTAAGAAAAATGTTATTCGTCAATACAACTTATTTAGTGTCAGCGGGGTCGAGAAATATATCCTGTTTCAATGTTAATGACTTAGGAGATGCTATTTCAAAATATGTATTGTGTTTCTTTTTAAATAACAGCTTCTTATTATAGTATAACTTCTACAGAATACACTACCAGCGCAAAAAATGCAACGATTCTACTTTTCCTTCCAGGATTATTTTAAACAGAAGTCCCTCGTATTTATAATATTTATTTATATATTTACTTAATGCCAACTTAAGCTGTTGCTTTCCTTTACTTATATTAAATGTTTATATTCTGTCCCCAAATGGCAGAAGGGAATTTTTATACTATATCTTACCTTGGTATATGTTTTGAATTTTACCAGATTTTATCAATATTGAATAGAGGTAGCGTAACAGATAGACTACTTTCGCCTTTGTAATATATATTATATATATTAGTATAAATTTCTTCCTCCTTGCGCGTAAATTATGCAACACATGATATGACATATTTTTTTCAATTTAACGTTGCCTTTTTAGAATAACATTATTAATCCCTGATGATACACGGCGTAATGAAAATATTTGCAATGTAATTTTATTCCTATC
Organism: Morpho achilles; assembly: GCA_947086495.1. Classification (NCBI taxonomy): domain Eukaryota; kingdom Metazoa; phylum Arthropoda; class Insecta; order Lepidoptera; family Nymphalidae; genus Morpho; species Morpho achilles. The sequence goes on along the minus strand of CAMTZB010000019.1, from coordinate 9,293,352 downwards.
CACGTAAATCGCTAGCAGCTTTAAATTCACAGCTTATTTGTATTTGCGGAGCGTTCTGCTCAAAAACTCAAAGGCTTTACCTGTCCGAACGAGAACACTATCAGTGCGAGCTATTCCCAGGCAACGTATACAAATTCTGATCACATGAACGGCGAGGCGTCGCGTAATGGCGTCTCACTTAGCTATGTACTCTATTTAAAATCATTTGATATACTTTCTACAGATCGCTATCGGAAATATCTGTGTATTACCTATTCACTAACAATTTATGTGACTTTGAGATTAAGTGCGTCACCCTATTTGTTATTGACTAGCTCTGCTCATGGCTTTACCCGAGTGAAAATCAGTGTTTTTATTATGTGGATCACAATGTTAGGCCCGAGTAAATCTTGACCCCGCGGGAATTGTAGGATAAAAGTAGTCACGACCATTGACAGTCTCATCAAAATCGGTTAAACCGGAGAACTACCAGTCACCTAAACCTTCCTACTTATCTTTTAGTAACACCCGTACAAAAATCCGTTCAGTACATTTTGAGAAAATTAACTACAGACAGAAAGCTTGTGTTGATTTCCTAATATATATAAAGATGTTGTACGGTCAATAGTATTTAACTCGTAATACACAAAAAATACAGTAAAAGTATCTATACTGACTTTGGCGCAGGTGGCAGTACTCAGATCGGGTTCCGGGTTCGATTTCCGTCGACGGCCTACATTATCCAAAATACAATTTGTAAGTTCTTCGCATCTTGGTAAATATGTATTTACGTATTTATTTTAAATTATACACATATAAAATATACCATAACACATGTATTATCCTTACCCAAAGTAAATACCTAACTCCTTACTTTGAGTAAAGATGACAGTTTGTATATCCCATATATTTATACTATTGTACTGAAATGGTTATTTGATACTTATTAATAATCGGAACCATTATCTCTTAGGAAAAAACGTAACGATGAGGAATAAAAAACTGTTAAGTGAATTTGTTGCGTACATCGGTTCAAAGAAATATTGTTCTCGTGTTGTTACGCTGGATATTTTATTCATTCCTAGTAACCTTCCCAATGCGGAATTTGCTGACTCTCGTGACCATATTAAACCTCGCCGATGGATAGATGCCAATACCACAAAAATCAAAATAATTTTATTGAAAAAAAATATACTATAAAAAAATATTTACAAAATATTTTCTTTTCACAAAGCAAAGATAATAATAAAAATAAAAATAGTTTATTTCCATAACAGCTTAGGTTCTTACACTTTGGTATTCCAGATCTTCTGGTAAGTATATAAATACTAGTGTTAAAAAATGTCGCTCTATATCATAGATGTACTATATATAAAGCATATTTAAACATTAATTATAACATTATCATCTTCCTGCCCTTATCCCACTCTAAGTGGGGTCGGCACAACATGTTATAAACATGCTGTCACATGATTTGGCCGCGTTTTGACTGACGTCAAATTACCTCAGTCGTATTTTGCGACACCTCAGTAGGAAAGAGGGTGGTCTATTCTACTAAACCGGATATCACACGGTGGGTCAACTCACCTTAGTCGCCTTTTACGACACCTCGGTAAGAAATGAGGTTGGTCTATTCTACTCAGCCGGATACCACACGGCGGTTAGACTTACCTAAGTCACCTTTTACGACACCTTGGTAAGAAACGAGGGTGGTACTATTCTATTCAGCCGGATACCACATGGCGTTAAACATTAATTATAACAGAATAAGAAAAACAAAATAAAAACGTCTAATGGTTGTGTGTTTTATGTGCGCTGTATCTAATCTGTATGGTGCTGGAAGAGCGGACACTAGATGTCGCTGTTGCAGCGCCATAAAAATTTAAATCAACACGTTAAATATTGTTACACTATTTAATGGATCAAATAGTCTCTCTATTAAATGGGTGCATCCAATAATAAACTAGGGCCCTAAGATATACTACAACGAACGATGCGTTAAAAAAAATTATGAAGCTATTTAAATTTACAATGGCATACATTTTGAAGTAGTATACTATAATTGAAACTAAATTGACATCTATGTCAACAGCAAATACTTTAGTCATCTTGGGTTTTCTGCGGTAGTATATTTGTTTTACTGTGAAGACTAAATGATTGCAAATAATATCCATCCAAGCGATGTAGAGACCTATGCTCGAAATATTACTACTTGAATCTGTAGAAGAAACCAGGATCATGCAGACGCAGCAGTACTTTTATAGTTAGAATCACTGACTTTGGTATACAATAGCGATCAAATTCAGTAATATTAATTTTAATACATGCCTAATATCTATAAAAATATGTCGTGGTATCAAGTACGTTCGTCAGCTGTGAAGGTTAATGCCAATAATCACAATGTTGGCAGGTGCGTTATCGTACTAATATCATCGATACACGTTATAACTCAATTATAGGAATGAACGTGACGAAACGAAATTAATTAATCACCAGAATCTTACCAGTTCTTTAAATCACGAACTGCCAGGATTGGCTAGTGGAAACATCAACGCATCCATATCATCTAAATATTAAGGATTGAACTAATACTACTAATATTATACTAATATAATGCTAAAGTTTGTGAGTATCGATGTATGATGTATTCTTTCACGGCTAATTCGCTAAACCAATATCTATGAAATTTGGCACAATTATTCTTCATACAGCGCATTAACATATAGACTATAGAAATACTGTTAATACTGCAGGAATAGGATGACATTGAAAAGCGCCGTCTACTATCAACCTATCACGCGACAACAGTCCACGCGAACGAAGTCGCGGGTAAAAGCTAGTTATAATATAATTAATTTAGAATTTTAGGTGCCCTCAACAAGTAACATAAATTAATTAAAATGTTAACTTGGGCCGTGTATATCGAATGATACCGTTACGTTATAAAAGTCTTCTATTATCTCAAATGGAGTTCGCGTTAAAGCCTATAATACTGAAAATCTTTACTACCGGCGGTCTTAGAAGATGCATTGTTTTAATGCGAAAACTATTATGACCAATTCCTCACATGATCTAAGTGCAATTTCTCGCGAAGTAGTTAATTTATACGATTAGTAATTTCCATGGCTTTCTCTACAATACGGTACTGAGATACGGGTATACGAAATCTTATATTTAATTCCTTTGTCCAAATATCTCCCAAAATAAGACATTATCAAAACGTTTCTGACAACTTTGCGTATACATACATGACTATGACTCCTAGCTAAAATAAGTAAATAATAAACTTTTTCGTTTTACCACTCGCAATCTAAAGAAAGAAACTGCTTGATGAAAAGTAATAATAAAATTATTTTGCTATAATCCGCGAAGAATTCTTTTCTTCTTTTCTTCGCGGATTATAGCAAAATAATTTTATTATTACTTTTGTATTATGGATCTCCGCAAAGTAACGCCTAATTCTATAAATGCTCGATGAACTTTATAAATTAGATATTATCTACCATAATGAAGATAGTTATTTTCAACGAATAAATTTACGATTAAATTATCTAAGAATTTACTTAGAATAACACACTAGGTCGGTTACAGTAACGGCAAACTCTCTCCGCTATTATCAAGAATAGAAACTCAATCCGTTTATGTGCCATCGCCAAGGAGTGAATGGTTTTTTTGGCCACGATGTAACATACATATCTAATTAAATCCTTATCACGACGAGGTTATAAAACGTGTCTTCAGTTTGGTTGTCCATTCACAAGTTAGAAGTAATTAATTTGAATGGTAGAGCACAAAAGTGATAGCGTATTTGGTGTCGGGTACTCGGTTTTTGTCGCTCTTGTGGGTGTACTGTTACTGTTAGCCGAGTTTCGGTAGCTTGCCAACAGCTAACCTTGATATGTACTTTCAGTTACGATGTCTATTTCGCACTCCTCTTGTTGCCACTGTCATTTTATTGTGGTCGGGTAACTGACAAAAAATATCAATCAAAATTCTAGCACATGCGCCCGCGGCGGTCGCACTTACTCGTGCAAGTGTAGACGAAATTCTGTAAGAGGATGTTGGACCAAATAGAAAGTGATTAAAATATATTTGAAAATTTAAAAAAACAGCTATAATTATGAAAATTATAATTAAATGCTGTAATATATAATGTTACATGTATTAAAGTTATACAAATTAAAGTAATTAACCATCGTTTTACCATTTTATTATTAATTACATTCAAAATTTAATTATGTGACTAAATCAAATTAAATTAAGCTTTGAATAGACTTTTACAAACTTTTTCTACCAAATTTCTATAGTGTTATCTAAGTTATAAAATTAAATTATAATCATAAATATTATAATCATAAAATCTCAATTTAAATTATACTTACTTCTCTGTATTCTGTAATATCTGTAGTCATAATATTGTTTTTCAATCAAAAGACTAAGAAGAATCACTGGACTTGAAAGTTCAGTGACTTTACCTTCGTCTCTGACTTGGCAGGAAGCTTATATTCGCCTTTGCAGAACCTGTTTATGCACCCTAATATTACCTGTACATAGAACTTTTTAAATCACAACAAAGATCGGCTGTACCGTGTTAAATTATTTGAAATAAATAATCCATAGTTCAAAAGAAAATATCTTGCAAAAATGTTAACGATCCACAAAGCCAGTTTACATTATCTTCAAACGAGCTTTCATACTAAACGGTACGAGTCTCTCCAAATACAGTTACCTCAAATAAGTGTCGCCATATCAAGAGATGTCTAGTAATATAGATGACGGTAAATTCGGCTCTCGTGATCGTGTGTCGAATATTCGGATGATGCAGTATAAACTGTTACATAACAATTAGCGAAGGGGCGCGGAGGCGCGGGCGCCTCGGCCATGCGCGGGGTCATTGGCAACGCGCCGCAAGCTGCCACTTAGGTTCAAGGGTATCTTGGCTAGTACTACATGCAAGCGATTGACCGCTACTTACTTTAGCGGCCAATCACAATCTGTATAAAAATACATAACATACATCACTTAATGTTGAAGTCTGTTTTTAACCTTATTAATGTTACGATGCCAGATAAGTGTCATGCGAACAATTGTTAACTATTAAATTAATTTGTTATATGAAGTCTCGTCTATGAATTTCTAGTTAAATGTTGGGTTCAAATAGAAAGATTTGGAGTTAAGATGTAAGTATCATGCTATTCGTTTAATGTCGTGCTAGTGGTGGGTGGGTGGTTACTATTTCAGAATTTCAGAATCATAGATATACCAGCCATTTCCCACGCATTGTCACATCAGCTTCGGTAAATTATTTTCATGCCTTACGATCTTATAGGGACATCCTCATTGATGTTTTGATTAACAAGGAACTATGGGTCCAACGAAATGGAGTATAAAACCATTCAACAATATCAACCATAAATGTTGGCATTTAGGCAAGTGGAAATTTATACGGTAATATCTCCTACAAACGTATGTAAACTATATATACACGTCAAACTCACTTGGTGAGTTTAAAAAAAAGGCAGGCAAACAAATAACATAATTTAATAGTCAAATTTGTAAACAAACAGTTTTTTAGTCTATTTTGGTCAGCAGGCATTGAGGGAATATTTTCAAATGTTTCTTTTGTTATAGTGAAAGAAATAAAACTTTTTTTTTTTAATTAGTAATTTCTTAAAACGTTAGTGGTCCACCATGTAAGCCGGACGCAATATCGCAATTCTTTGTCATTAGCGTGTTCTCACGTCTAGTGTATTAGTTATTTTGTCATCACTTAGGGCGGTATCCCATCACGTCACTTTACACCCAACCTTTTTAGAAGAACGTTATTTATAAATAGCTCCTCATTTCTTTTCATGTACTAATGAAAAACGCAAAATGATTTTCATGGACTACAGTTTATTTACTAGTAGTCCCGGCACGAGTTGCTATTAGGGATGTAACTTAAGTGGAAAAAATTCTCTAAAAAATAAATAGATTAACTCGAGCCAAATTAAACGATTATTAAAAATCGATTTTTTCTGCTCAGCTATTTTTTACATAATAATTAATTAGACTAAAGACTAATTAAAGTTTACAAGTACGAATAAAAAATAACAGATGCGCTGTTTGCGATTCGATAAAAATAAGTAGTTTGACTACATTGGTTTCATCCAACAACGGAAATAGGTATACCATAAGAAAAAACAGATTAAATAAAAGAAGAAAAAGAGGGTAATAAATATAATCGATTTATAATGTTCATTTATATTATGTGGTATAAAAGATCAACACGTTAAGCATGAAATGATTGAGGTAACTACCGTATTTAATTTGATAGGTATTAAAACTATATACATCTTTCATATACCGCATTGTACGTGATCGTTTTATTCAAATTCGAATAAGGATTGGAAGTTATCTTTCAAAGATAGATATATTCCTGCCCTTATCCCACTCTAAGTGGGGTCGGCACAACATGCTAGAAACATGTTATCACATGATTTGGCTATGTATTTTACGACCGGCCGCCTGCCTGACATCAACTTACCTTTGTCGTATTTAACGACACCTCGGTAAGAAAGGGGTGGTCTATTCTACTTAACCGGATACCACACGGTGGGTCAACTTACCTTAGTCGCCTTTTACGACACCTCGGTAAGAAATGAGGGTGGTGCTATTCTCAGCCGGATACCACACGGCGTCTTTCAAAGATAGATATGTGCTATGTTTATTTTTAGTAAATTTGGCAGTGTTTACGGTGAAACCTCTGAGGTCACTTGACTTTCTCCGAAATTTTCAGCATATTATTGTCATATTTCACTGTAATTGTATTATAATAAACATTTGTCACAAACAGTTTGTCTATGGGTATCCGTATGAAAATATGTTCTGTAGTTATTGAGTTTATCGCATACATAGAAACGAAAACATTTTTATAATATGAATTGATTTTCATTACTTACATTTTGATGTCAGTTTAACAATATAAAACTATTTTATTTACATTATAATTTCGTAGATAGACTTCTAACATTATTGAAATAATAAACTGAAAGTTCTGAAATATTTTAAATATTGTGTATGATGGGAAGACGCCATGTGGTCTCCGGCTGAATAAAATAATAGACCACCCTCATTTCTTACCGAGGTGTCGTAAAAGGCGACTAAAGTAAGATGACCCACCGTGTGGTATCCGGTTGCGTAAAATAGACCACCCTCTCTCTTGCCGAGATGTCCTAAAATACGACTAAGGTAGTTGACGTCAGGCAGGCGGCCAGTCGTAAAATACGAAGCCAAATCATGTGACAACATATTTGTAACATATTGTGCCGACCCCACTTAGAATGGGATAAGGGCAGGAGGATGATGATGTGTATGATGGGAAGATGAATTGATTTTATCATTAGTAAATGTTATATATCTGAAGTTCATATCAAAGCAACATTGCTCATGGATTTTTATCATACACAATCATTTTAAAACGCTTTTAAAAACCCCGAGCTTTCAATGATACTTTGCTGAGTTCGAGTAAAAAAACTACTTTCAGGCGGCCGCTTTGTGGCTTTGACTGTAATAAAGATGCCAACTTAGCGCAAAACACATTTCTGCTAGCAAGCTATTAATGCTTTGTGAATGTATCCTGTATCTTCTTATTCCACAATACTAAATGTTAATTTAACTTTACGGCTAACAAAAATAAAGAAGCCAAACCGGATACAAACTTTATTTATACTTTTTTTTGATGAAGTTAAAATCGAATTTTACGCGCTGAATACATTCTTACGCTGGTCAATTTTAAACATATTTTACGGCGAGTTTAACAGTAATGACGCAACAAGTTTTCGTATTTTCATTCAATGCTCTATTTTACTGTCATTTATGGCGTTATTTTTGGCGTTCTTTAGTATCGTTATATATTAAAATGAAATATTACTGTAAAAGTAAAAAAATAAAGTAACAGCCTGTTACTATTCCATTATTGGGCCTACTCTCTCCTTTTTGGAGAGAAGCGTTGCTAAGTGCCACCACGCTCCATAAAAGCGTAAAAAGAAATAAAAATCGTAAATAAGTAAACAGAAACCTTCCTCACGAGATAAGTGCCACATAAAATACTGATTAAATTTCTTTAATATTTTAAAATGTACTAAATTTGTCTATTAATAAAAAAGTGAACTAATACGTATCCAGACGTCATTCTTCATATTATTATTTATCGGAGTCGGTTAGTGACATATTTTTTTTTTACAAAAACTCAAATCTAAGCTTATTTCCCTGTGCTAATTGTTAGAAAAAATTCGTTATATATGGATACATGCAAGTATGGATGCAAATATTGATCCAACGTAAATTCTTATTTCAGAGACCATCCATCACAGTTCCTCCTACACTTGAGTTTCGCACTTCTTTAAGTTTTGCCTATAAATAACTATTAATAGACGTCGACCACGAAAAGCAATCTCGCCAGGTGGCAGTTAAGGGTCCTCAGCTTATTTTATAACGAAGTTCATTAATGAGTCCGCAGACCGGAATCGGAAAAACATACCTAAAACCTCGCGTTCTAGATACTTTTCTCTTTGTACCCCTTACAGTACGTTGTCTCGAACACTTTGTTATTCATTACTTAATATTACCTACACTTGTAATACATAAGTTTATATAAGACAACATTGTTAAAGCCGCCAACTTTGTTCGGTAAGTGCAATGCTAATTACACGTTATAAGCTTTATAGCAGTATCGGATACTGGCTACATTTTAATAGTATAAAATACGAGTTCATTGGAAACTATAACTATTTATACTTGTAATGAGAACCATCAGTTTTGCTTCCAGGTAATTAGTGTTGCAAAGCGTTGATGTCTAATGTAACGCGCGTAATGTGCGAGCGCGTGACCGTCGTTGACTCTTATGAATGAATATTCACTATGACAAAAAGCTCTTCAATGGAAGACGTACTCCGACGCAGTTTTAGTATTATGGTGCTTCTCGCATAAGTTTCCTACTAATTCAGTTCGTTCAGTAACTAAACACTATCTTAACTGACTAAACACGGTCTCTTTAAGAAAACATACAAATCTTTAGGAAAGCAGCTCCTCAGTTGTTTAATTTTGACAAAAGATATAATTAAAATACCATAGATAACCTACCTTTAAGAGAAATAATAAGGAATTTAGTATTTTAAATTTAAGAAACAATTGTATATTTTTATTAAAGTCAAGTAATGAAATGATTTGGTGTATATTTTTCCCAAACTAAATGCCTAAATACAGTAGAATTTGAATATTATTTGTATAGCTGAATTGATGGGTTTAAAAAAATTATCGCAAAATTTAAGATTCGTTCGTATAATGCCGTAGTTTTATAAAATTCACATAAATACATGCCTTTTTATTTATTTTTAGTTTTTTTTTGCTGGTTATAAAACATTGAACGTATTCTCAAGTGATTAATAAAATGAATGCACAAATATAGATATCTAGAGAGAATTAAGAAGGAGTTAGATACCCTGTAAATGGCCAAATATTCAGTAAACTGTCTTCTTACATATTATAAAAGAGAGTACCCCATCGAGTCGATCTGTCCGGTTGCGGATTTATGCGGATTTTACCGATCGACAGTTTAATTACCGAAGAAACTTTCAGTGTATGATTTGTTAAGGTCTTATATAGAGTAGTAGTTGGTTAAAATACGGCGATGCTACTTGCAATATTTGTAAAAAGTTACTGAGAGCTTTCATCGGAAACTCTGCCGTATGTGTTTAAGATATAACAAAATAATGAATGATGAAGATATTCATATTTTATAGCGCAAAATTAAAATAAATAAATAATCTAACGGAAGTATTTAATGCCTAATCTTTTTAATTAAATAGCACTTATCTGTAGTGAAAAGAAGCAATATTCAAAGTTAATATTATAAAGTGTTATAGCAAGTATCGAATCGTGTTCTCAGAGGCCTTCCTTACACGACATCATCACAAAAACCTAGCGGATGAGCTAACTCGCCCCGAACAAACGCACGACTCATAGATCATGACCTACCACGTAAAAAATTTGATCATCGCAAAAAAATCATTGATTTTTAATTATTTTATTTTATTGTAATAATTACTAGGCTATTTCGAGGTTCTTCTGTGAAAACTGCGCAGTTGTCTTAAAATTTACGCATCTTACATCTCACATTTAAGAAAAATCTATTTTTTAATTATTATGCGTACATACGATAGTTGAAATAGTTTTTAATTAAAACGTTTTATTGTACTTTACTTTTAATATTTTAGATTATTTTACACGGCGTTGTTTGATTAATTCAAAAGATATCGTCCCTAGTTAATTATTGTAACTATACTTTTGTAACTGTAATTGTAACTATACTTGTAAATATACTTTCATAGACTGTTACCGTAATACGTGGTTGTTTAATAAAAAATAAGTTAACCTTAGTTATTCGCTATTAACAAACTACTATAATTTAAAATCGATGCGGACCAATCCACACTAATATTGAAAATGCAAATCGCCCTATCCGAAGAATAAAGTTACATCTCCCGTGTATAAGCGTAGGAAATGTGACTTTATTCTTCGGATCGGACGAAATGTCTCTCTCTTTCTGTTTATCTGCCTGAAACGAACGCTAACATTTACAAATAATATATTCCCACTTTTCCTTCTGGTACATGAAAACAACACAAGTTTATTAAGGGTATTTCAAGCTAGTAAAACATATTAAAGTAATATCTTACAGTAATTCTTACCAACGCACTATATTAACTAGTACCGACATTCAAAGACTACGAATAAAATTTTAACAAAACGTATGTGTATTGGCGTCTATGTAGAGGGCGAAGTGGTGGCAGCCATTGCTAAAAGTAACTAAAGTTAAGTAAACTCTTTATAGTGAGTCATAGCGTATTAAAACCAGACTACTACAAGATCCTTTTTGCATAAAAAATATGTTTTCTACGCCATACATCTTTTTGTAATCCCACACGATAAAAATTATTAAGTAAAAAATCCTGAGGAAGTTATTAAATGTAGTCGTTGGGGTCGCAGGACTATTAACCGGATGTCTGAGAAATATTTAACTGATGATGATGTCAACATAATGACGATTTCAAGATTTTATATCACCTGATGCCTCACGTCATCGGCGTCTTTAGATTACCCAGGTTTTTTGGTTAACATAATTGTTTCTATGATTAAAATAATCTATCATAATTGGCATAAATTGTTTTGTTTCGTCGAGATTTTGATTTCGTTTAATCATTGATGGTGATGATGATAATTTGTGTTCCAAAGATAAAATTACGATGTTCGTCTGTCTGTATGCTGTTCGTCTGTATGTTTGTTTGTCTGAATATCTCTGGCTGTATGTATGTTTCTAACGCTCACACAGCTGATCTGCAGGACCAATATTGATGAATTAAAATTCCCGTCTTTGCTTCGGTATTAGGAAGTCAAAGCAGGTACATTTTGTCGACAATAAATAATAAAAATTATATTTTTCCTTTACTAAATAAAAAGAGAAGTAATATCCTCAAAAGTCAACCCATTTATTCTTTCTCAAAGACTCACGTGACATTAACGGCGATAACGTTTTTTTTTATTATTGACAATAATATAAAGGAGGTTGTATTTGAAACATGTTGTAACAAAATTATATCCATAAATTTGTTAATGGAAGATTAAAATTAATTTGTTTACAAAAGATATCAAGATGATTATAAATAAGATACAAATCTTTCATCTGAAGAAGCGTGTAAATGTCCAAGGCATATCTTAACCAAACAATGTTATTTGTGACGTAAACATTGATGTGTCCGCACCGTGAGAAACAATTAAAAGATGCCAATTCAATAAGGTTTGTTGACAGTGACACAAGTAATTAATTACCACTTATTGCACGTATCCACTTATGCACATATCATTGAAAATTGCACGCTTCGCATAAACTAATTAAAATAAATTGTTAACAATTTAAGTTACTATATTTGACATTATTGCCATTCGGATGATGAGTTATCCCATATAGTGTATTATCTATGTGATGAGTCATGGATAAAGTGTCACTTTATATCCTTTTGGTTATGGAAAATTAATTTTCTTCTTCTATTAATATAAGAAAACTGGTGAATAAATCAATTGTGTGAATATCACTAAAAGTAGTATTTTTAAGAGATCATATGAAACAAGTAGAAGATTAAATTTTTATTTCGGCTATATTGTATGTAATGTGTTGTTTACCTTTTGTCACAATCAGATTTGTCGATCTGTAAATAAAATTAAATTAAAATAAACACATATATATTGTATAACTACTAACTACTACTATGCAGAAATCAACTCGTTAAGTAAAAATCATAACCATCATTAAACATCTTCTTTAAAAAAAAGGTCTAAAAACAGATGTCACCAAAACTTAACATTTTTACTATAATTTTAATATCAGATCAAATAACGTCAAAGTATGAACGACCTTTTCGCGGCTAACCATTTCCATGTTTACCTATACTCATGCATTGATATAGTTAATATACTTCGACCAATTTCTGCTTTTAAAAGTTTGATTAATATTCAAACGGTGCCGTTAAGCTATTAAAATAATAAAAAATGTTAATTGGGAGCATTTAACATTCACTTCTCGTGCTATGCAAGTGTAATCAACAGCTTCGAGAACTATAATAGTTGGTTTTATAATTTGAATTCTTAAGTGGTGATACTTTTTCATCTGCATAAATTTTATTTATATTTATCTTTGATTGGTCATTAATTGAAATAAATTATTTTTTCTACAGATTCCAATTAAAGTTTTGGTTGTGTATGCTTCTTATTTGACTAACATGAGCCACGTGCATAAATTGTTTTTATAATGTGGCGATGGTGGTTGTGATTGTAAAGTTCGAACACTTTTATTTTAGAGTACATACATATTCATAAAACAATATTGAAGCATTGACTCTCTTGGCGGTAGGTGAGCGACAATGTGGCCGGCGTCGCATATGGCTAGGCGTAACAATAGTCAATCGATGCGCATGCAAGGTGCAAGCGAATTCCTAAAAAAAAAACAAAAAACGCACAAACGGAATATCAATAAATCATCATCATCACCTTCCTCATTTTCATCATCATCACCTCATCTTCCTGCCCTTATCCCACTCCAAGTGGGGTCGGCACAACATGTTATAAACATGCTGTCACATAATTTGGCTGCGTTTTTACGACCGGCCGCCTGCCTTACGTCAACTTACCTCTGTCGTATTTGACGGCACCTTTGTAAGAAATGAGGTTGGTCTATTCTACTAAACCGGATACCACACGGTGGGTCAACTTACCTTAGTCGCTTTTTACGACACCTCGGTAAGAAATGAGGCTGGTACTATTCTATTCAGCCGGATGCCACACGGCGGGAATATCAATAAAATCTCAAACATTAAAGATACAAGTATACGCATTATAAGTTTATTTGCCCGTAAAATGTCAACATACTTATTTTTTTTAAATAAAACAAAATCTTTATTTTTGATCATGATACTTTATTAATTTATTATTGTTAAATTATGCGACTTGCGACGGTTTTTAAATATATATACTATAACTGCACATTATTAAACTAGTTTCCAGTTTTAATATCAACTTACCCTGCCATCCCTATCCCTTTAATTGATGCACAATCAATTGCTCATAGTTCAACGCACGATTCACGAACAATTATCTAGTCACACATTCATTATTCAATCTGTCTTACGGAAACGGCCTGAACATGTACGAGAATTGCTTAGCATGCTTGCTTTTTAAGCGTCTACGAAGAAAAGTTACTATGATAATTTGAATTAAATATGTCATAAGTCCCGCACGATGTAAGGTTTTACAACAATTTCAATAAGGGTTCAGAATATAGAAACTACGGAGTATTCCGTTAACCCACTCCAATTTCTGGGGTGGGCTACCACAGCTTACCTATGTAAGCTGTGGTAGCCCAGCGGTAACACCGTGTGCCTCTTTCGAGGAGGTCTAGGGTTCAAACCCCGGGCAGACATCAATGAGTTTTTGTGTTCAACTTATGCGTCTAATTGATAATTGCAATTTACCACACGCTTTTCCTGCATATCTCTAGATAATTCTGGAGATATGTGTAACCTACAAATCCTCATTGGAGCAGCGTGGTAGGTCTTAGCTCCAATTCTTCTCTCCAAAAACGGAGAGAGGAGGCCAGCAGTGGGATTGTAACAGGCCGTTACTTAAGGGAAAAGGTATAAAAAGCCGTGCAAGCCCTTAGAGAGCGAGTCTCCTGTGAAGACTCAAGTTTGCTTTGATATCTAGGTTGTGTGCTGACCTAATGTTTGGTATGGTGATGGTGTATACCTTTCCGATCCAAATAAATACCACCCTGGGTATATATTTTTCGTGTGTAAAAAGTTATAGCCTTCCAAATATATATATATATAATTATTCTACACATAATAATTGTAATATCTTATAATTAATAATGTATGTAAAACTCTGTTATCCTTAAGTGTTATTCTTTAATAAGATTTGTTTCAGCGTGCCTTAAGGGTAAGTCGTGTATTTTTCTCAACTGAGGTTGAAAAGTATTAAAAATTCGAAAGTCTGTGTGGAAGTCTGTTACGCTATCACAGCTATTGTATTTGAGCAATGTTGTTAAAATTTAGTGTTGTGTGTTAATCATATTTCTATAATCATGTATAATACAATATTTATAGCACTCCCGCCTAACAATACGGATAACAATCAAAACCATATAAATAATAAAAGACTTAAAGAAATAACAAATTATTAAATTACTCCATATAATAATCGTCATCATCCTCCTGACCCTGGGGTCGGTACAACATGTTGTAAACATGTTGTCACTAAATTTGGATACGTATTATACGACCGGCCGCCTGCCTGACGTGAATTTACCTTAGTCGCATTTTACGACACCTCGGTAAGAAAGTGAGTAGTCTATTCTACATAACCGGATACCAGACAGTGGGTAAACTTACCTTAGTCTCCATTTACGACACCTCGGTAAGAAATGACGGGGGGGGGGCTATTTTATTCAGCCGGATACCACACGGCACTAGTCCATAGAATACTAAGAAAACTACTAATATTTTAATTTATTCTAGGCAGAATTAAAACAAGTACTATCTCAAAAGAGATGACGTATTAGGGAAATAGTGACGTGAGCACATAATATATTGAAGTCCCTTTTCCCATATAGTGACTCATTTGATCTTTGGATAAAGAGTAATAGGTATTTTATCACCAAAGCGGCACTGCGGTTTCTCGGTTGTAACTAAAAGTTACTGTAAGAAACCTGCAACAGTCATGATAGGTCGAAGCGAAATACATTCACAAATAAAGTAGTTCCATTGTACAGCAAATATGATGTACCTACAATTAATAAATTGTATAAAACAAGCTTTTCTATAAATTGCGCTACTTTTTTATACGCAACGACAAATTAAAATATAGGAAATACGCAAGACCTGTCTAATAACTATATTAATAAGCATGAATATTTTTATTTTTGTATGTCAATCTCGATCACGCCTCATCGATCATGGGTTCAAACCCCAGGTAGGCACCAATGAATTATTCTGTTAAAAGTTATGTCTCTAAATGTCAATTGCAAATTATCACACGCATTTCGGTGAAGGAAAACGTTAGGAAACCTGCATATGTCTGGAGAAATCTGGGGATATGTGTAACCTACCAATCCGCATTGGAGCAGCGTAGTAGGTCTTAGTTCCAATCCTTCTCTCTCCAAAAACGGAGAGAGGAGGCCTATACTCAGTAGTGGGATAATAACAAACCGTCACTTTACTTACTTTTATGTTTGTCCTCTTTGGTTTGCTATAATTATAACGAAAAGTATACGTTATGCTATTCCTCTACATCTACGGTGAGCTTGTTGAGGTTGAGCTTTAAGAAGAGGTAAGAGCTTTGGTCAGTAGTTGCCAGTGAAAGAACTTTAATTGTTTATGGATAGTTCTAAAACCATTTTTGTATACATATTATAATTGAATTTGAAAAAACGGTTTATTATTTATGTTTATTGCTTTTATTTATTTTAAGCTAACAATTGCAGATTTTTATCTGCTTCAAGCAGCTAATAAGACTCGAACATGAAATAGGACTGTTATAAGATAAAAACATCTTTTGTTCCCGTTATTAAGTCATTATTCTTTAAGCATTATAAAACTATTTCATCGGAATTTTCAATAATTCAATGGTTGTGGAAGAATTCCTTTTATTTATGTTCTATTATTCATAACAGAAAACATCGCTACCTTAACAAAAAAAAACTAGTAATAGGTGTAAATGTTAAAATGCACATTCTATTGAACAGCATTACCAACAGAACTCATAATTCAATATTAGGCCGTTTGTTAAGGCAAAATAAAGCATTGTTATGCTTCTTTCTTAGCAATGAAAACTTTAATCCTATTTACCTATCTCAAAACGTGATTGTTGAAATATGCCACCATTACAGCTCATGAGCAGTATTAATCCTATTTTATCACCTACCCTTTTGGTGTATCAAATACAAAAACATCATAAAAATATAGGAAATTAAATACTTGTTTGTTCTAAAGATATAAGAACATTTTCTTGTAATGGTTTCTGAGATGATTACGTATAATTAGTACTCGTAAACAAATAATTAAAGATACATAGTAAACAAATTTATAATAATACATAATTAGTAGATGCACTAGAAAAAAAAACTTCAACGACACTTATACTAGTGAGACTAGTTACGAAAATGTTATGTAATGTCTAAATTTACGCTGTAGAAAAAAACATATATTTTCCAAATGCTTTTTTAAATTATTCTTTTATGTTACCCTGGTATATAAGCTTCAATCGCACCAAATTTTGCCAAAATTAGTCCATCATATTAGCCCTCAAGGCGTAATAACAGACACATAGTTCAGTTCAATACAGTGAACATTAAAGTAATGCATTTTTCGAAATGAATTAGTGAAGTTTTCGGATTTGTTTAAAACGTAATGTTTATTTCATATTGTGTTTAATTTTAAAAATTAACTTTGCTGGTTTTCCTTTTTGAAAAGTTTACCAACAGCTTATGCCGGATACAAAAAAGCATATTTAAAACGTAAGAAACCTATGCGTAATGTAATTTACTACTATTATTGCGACATATTCTAAGAATGTTTGTAATGGAATATTGTATTTATTCATATTATATTGAAATTACTACTACATAGCCTCTCTCTATAAGGAGATCTGATCTATTCTCTATCTAGTATTTTTTTGAAAAATGACTATATTCGTTTCTTCTGTTTTCCATCTTTTATTTGATGTCTGCGATACGGACGCAAGTACTATATAGATTCACGAAAACCATCAATAATATGAATTCTTATTTCCCACACTAACTTGGTACATGACTATCAAAAAAATTTTAACGTCGCTTCCTGTTTTTAATATTTTACCAGACAATTTGCTTACTCATGTTTCTTCGTTTACATTTATTCATAATCTTCATTTATTACATTCCGATATATTATATCTCTAACTATTTTCCTGTTTCATTCAAAAGTGATATTTTTAAATAAAGATATAACATTTTAATAAAGATATACCTAACAAATTAATTAATTATCTATATGCTACACATAGGAATTCATTATATAGAGAGAAGTATAAATGTATAGTAAGGAAAGGAAATGTGTAAGGAAATTTTATTTCCTAACGATGTTTTCCTTCACCGAAAAGCGCGTCATATGAATTTTGCAAATATGAATGCCAATAATGAAAAGGAGGTTTTTACCTTAGTAAGCCCTTCAAGAATCATCTATGCAATGCACTTTTGTCGGCCAAATAACCTAATGTTGATCCAACGTCCTACCCGGCGTGACAGGAATATTGAACTATTTTCTGAGCCCATTTAAGCAGTAGCCTACCAGAGCTACTGTACAATGTGGACCTCTTTCACCAACACTGCGCAGTAGCACATTTACTTCGTCGCCCGTTTCATAAGCCTTTACTAAGGGGTAGAACGCTGAATTTCATAACTTGTTTCCCGGTCTTAAAAGCCGTCTGTTGTTGTCTTTGTACCAGCCAACTGCGACTCAGGTCTTTGGAAGTCGCGGCCTCCCAAATCATCGATGCAGAAATATGTGAGAAGGAAACCGCACAAATCTAGTAATAATAAATATGTAATAAAAAAAAGATACATTATACGAAGCTTTAGGTAAGGACCATTATATAATAACTTTACCTTAACTATATTTTGTATAAAAATCACGGTAAAAACACGATGCAATTCCTTAATGCAGTAAGAGTAATCACCTGAAATCACTTATAAAATTTTGAGGAACTTTGGACTTCCTTTTAGAAAAAAATTCTTGTAGGAAATATAAATTGACTTGTTTTTTACTTGGGAATTTTTTAATGTATATTATGACGACATTATATTTAAGAATATATCTATATACTAATAAATAAAAAACCATCTTGGATTTATGCTGTGTATTTCAAACCATATTTTCTATACCGTATTATAAACCAATAACTGGGTGACCGGTAATTTTTTACAGAAAAAAACTTTAAAAAAAGAAAAAACAATTATTTAGTTGGGATCGATCCTTGACACTCACATTTCTCGAGACTGCCCGCTAACCGAATAAGCTACGTCGACTTGACAGTTAATGGCGAAAATTCAATTCAATATAAATGTTGGTGTTTTTTAATGCCCAAAAATAGGGATAAAACAATATTTTTTTTACATAAAACCTAGCTAGATCAATTTTTCTCCCCCAAAACCTCCTACATGCTTAATTTCAGGAAAATCGTTGGAGCCGTTGCCGAGATTCGGAAAATATACATATATACAAGATTAACTCATTTCAATATTAAGATTTATCCAAATTATAAAGTTTATATTGTATTATAGATCCGAAATATCAAACTTACAAAAAAAAATAGGTATGATGACCAGACAGTATGTAGGAAACAAATAAAATTTTATTCGTGATGATTTTGAGTCATCTCAATAAATTCAAATTTTGCTAATGCCTACCGTAATTAAATATTGGAAAACATAAGTTCAATGAACACGAACTTGTTGCATTCCAATCGACGACCTTGGAATCCGGCGGAAGTCATTAAATTGCTTCAAAGATAATCAAGTAAAAACAGGGGTTTGGTATAAACACTTTATATTTGGTATGTCCCTATCGTATGACAATGTAATTACTCACTTCCTATATTGTTGAAGGACAAAAAAACATAAACTGCATTATGTTTAAGACTTTTTATTACTTTTAAATTTTAAAGAAGGACCCGTCCCTCTCCACTCCGCAACGCTCTCTAATATCTTACATATCAGAGTTAATTTAAAAATACCACATAAGGAATTGCGTCCCGACTAAATTTTATTAAGTTTCACGTTCAGATAATATGCGCTTTAATGCTAGATTAGACTATTCTAGCTTCTACCTGCAACTTCGTTTACGTGGGCTGTTTTCGCGTGATAGGTTGATAAATAGAATGCGCTTTTCAATGTCATAATATTCCTGTAGAATTCACAGGATTTCTATTGCCTATATGTTAAGGAATAATTGTGCCAAATTTTATCAATATTGGTTCAGCGGATTCGCCGTGAAAGATTAACAAAGATACATCCATACTCACAAACTTCCGGCGATAAAACCAACCTATAACACAGGATTGCACGAAGCGAAAAGGTGGCAGACAGAGACAGCTTAACGGAAGAGGCTGGTTAAAGAAGCCAAAACTCATAAAGTGCTCCATGACCGTAGAAAGAAGTAAGCACATAATTACGTGCGTACAGCAATACTTATGGTACCTATTTATCTAAATTACGGCTATTCCTATTTCAAATTGAAATTAGTCAGTTTTAAGATGCGAATAATCGCTTAGTAAAAAAACCGCTTAAACCAGTTATGGTGCCACACATGCAGAGTGGTTCCAATACCAGTGTTGCAATTTGCGCACTAACAACACCAGCACCAATCACAAGGTGCCCTTAGGGTCTACATTATGTAATAACACCTGTTTATTCTACTTATCTGCACGAAACTTTCGCTTCCTTGTTCATAACTATAATGTAAAATTTGTTCACGGGCTGCTCTCTGTAATGTGGTGATGATAGTTATCAGTATCAGTATAATATATAAATGTAAAAACGAATAATACTTTATATATAATAAGATAAGGCTGACATGAATCAACCTTATGTTTCCGTTGTATGAAAATGAGGATGTTATTGCAAAAGATTCAAAGACATATCAGTGTCTGCTTATGCTAAGAATTCTGATTATAATACAAAAATGGAAAAAAGGATGCTATACGACGTTAGATTAAGTAATAGATAATATCGTGAAACATCTTAACATATTGTAAGTTGGAGTTATTTGTTAGTCACAATACTTTGTATTAATTCATTAATTAACAATCTATTGCCTTCAAAATACTCTCTGGATATAAAAAATAATTAGTGATAAAAATCTAAAACTTGAAATATTAAAGCAAGTGTTATTACCTTATTTATATGTACAACAACCTCAGTCACTACCCACAAGAGCAGATACTGTAATATTGAAGCTTTTCTGAATACTTGTTTATCTTATAAGAGTATCCAAATTATTTAATGACAATAAAATTTTAACATGTTATGATTACTATTATTTTTATTAACAATGGGCAGCGTTTGGGAAGCTACGCGAGATATTTTCGTCCAAGAGATATCAGTGCCTGAAAAGTGTTTGAACAGAGCGTGTTGCCATACGGATCCGAAACGTGGTCGCTGACTATGGGCCTCATACCAAGGTTCAGAGTCGCTCAGCGGGCCTTGGAGAGAGCTATGCTCGGGGTATCTCTACGTGATCAAATCAGAAATGAGGGGAACCGATAAGGGTTGAGGTCTCAAGATGTTGGAATGGCGACCCCGCACCGAAAAGAGCAGTATCGGTAGACCCCTACGAGATGAACTGATGACTCAACAAGGTCGCGGTTGTACAAAATCGTGTGTTGTAGAGATCCCATGAACCTCCAGCAGTGGACGTCCATCGATTGAAAAGAAGAAGAAGATAGTAACAATGTAGTTTTAAATATTCTTCTTCAATCACTGCCTCATTACTGAGGGTCGTGGTCAACTGAACACTTTTTTGTATGACCTGCTTCCATCTATTCCAGTCTAAAGTAGCCCTCACCGTCTGTTAATATTTTGTTTGAGAAGATGGCTTCTTTCACTTGGTCGGTCACCGACTTGGCGACCGGCCTGGCGGTCTCTTGCCTTCTGTATACCCAACAATGACCAGCTTTTCAAGGTTGTCATCTCCTCAGTTCAAAAATATAGTAGTGCATTTGTACTTTGTATTCGGATGCAGTTAAACAAACTGCCTATACTGGTAAAGTATAATTTTTTTTTTTTTTTTTTAACTTTTTAAGGCTAGCGCCTGGCTACGATCTCGCCTGACGGAAAGATGCAGCCGAAGGTGGACCGCGCTTGCCAATGAAGTGCCTATTCACTCTTTTTTTGAAGGTATTCAAATCTTAGGAATCGGGGAAGATCGATGCAGGAAGGGAATTCCACACCTTGGCTGTACGCATGAGGAAAGATGAGCTGAACCGACTTGTGCGAATTTTTGGAATGTTTATTGCATAGCGGTGCAGCCCATCGCGGCGTCTGGTCGTCCGGTCGTAAAATGGTGAGGAAGGGATCAGATCAAATAGATCTGTGGCACACTCTCCGAAATATATCCTGTAAAAAACAGAAAGTGATGCGATTGCACGTCTATGTTCTAGGGAAGTGAGCCTTCTTTGGGTCAGCCTACTATCGCCTATAATTCGTCTGGCACGTCGATCCACAGAGTCGAGTGCCTCTAGTTGGTACTTTGCGGATCCATCCCAAAGATGACTGCAGTACTCCATACAAGAACGGACTTGTGCTTTGTATAAAGTCAAGATTTGTTCTGGTGTGAAGTACTGTTTCACCTTGTTTAGGATACCGAGTTTTTTTGCGGCAGTTTTTGCTTTTTTCTCAATGGATCGCCCGAAATTCAGAGTAGGAGTAAGCTGCATGCCATGAAGCTCTAAACAGTCCGTTAATTGCAAGGATATATTTCGGAAAGTAGGAGTCAGATGAAATGCACTCCGTTTAGCAGTGAATAAACACGCCTGTATTTTACTGGGATTAAATTCAACAAGATTGGCATGGCCCCAATCAGACACTGACTTTAAAGTTAAATTTAATCGTCCAACCATGTCCTCCCTCTGCTGGTTGATTTCAGCACTACTCGCTTTAGGATTGGATGTGTATCTCTCTACAACAGTGCTGTCATCAGCATAACCTAAAATGCCAGGCTTAAGTAAATCATTGATGTGCAGCAGAAATAGTGTTGCAGAGAGAACCGATCCCTGAGGTACGCCGGCATTAATAACCATTAGATCTGACGAGCAACCGTCAACAACCACTCGTATCGATCGTTCCCTCAGGAAATCCGCTATCCAGATGCAAAAGTTGGAAGGTATTCCATAAGCGGGCAGCTTGCCAAGAAGACAGTCATGCCAAACCCTGTCGAAAGCCTTTGAAATGTCCAGTGAGACTGCAAGAGCCTCACCATGTTTCTCAATGTCCTCGCCTAAGAGATGGGTGACATACACGAGAAGGTCGCCAGTAGACCTATTTCGTCTAAAACCGTATTGCTGATCCGAAAGAAGATCGTTACTTTCGAGGTGTGTCAAAAGCTTCCTATTCACTATACGCTCCATAGTCTTGCAGAGCATGGAGGTGATTGCAATCGGTCTATAGTTTGAGGGGTCAGCACGGCTGCCTTTAGGCACTGGCTGAACGTTGGCGAGTTTCCATGATTCTGGGACTTGAGTCTTAAGAAGGGAGAGACGGTACAGGCGTGTCAAAATGGGAGACAGACAAAATAAGATAAGATCTTTTATGAATCCATCCTGATACAATAAATACAAAAGTTTGTTGATATGCCGAAGTTCTTGCCAATACACAATATGTTCTAAAATAAATAACTTCTTTCCTGTCCTTATCCCACTCTAAGTGGGGTCGGCACAACATGTTACAAACATGTTGTCACATGATTTGGCTACGTATTTTACTACCAGCCGCCTGCCTGACGTCAACTTACCTTAGCCGTATTTTACGACTCCTCGGCAAGCAAGAGGGTGGTCCATTTTACGCAAGTACATGGTGGATCAACTTACCTAAGTCGCCTTTTTCGAAACCTCGTTAAGAAATGAGGGTGGTCTATTCTACTCAACCGGATATCACACGTCGGGTCGACTTACCTTAGTTGGCCTTTACGACACCCCGGTAAGAAATGAGGGTGGTACTATTCTATTCAGCCGGATATCACACGGCGAAAGTACTTCATAATAGTAAGCAATTTAAAAAACACAGCAATAGTAGATGGTAGCTTTCGCGAAATAACTTTGTCAAAAGCTATTTCGCTTCGTCACCGAAACATCCGAATCTATCGATATAAATATCTTAAGAGATCATGATAAATCACGAAGCTTGACATTCATCAGTAGGTAGTATTTGTATAATTTTGTACCAGCAATTGTTGTGTGCTTTCAGGCAAAAATAATTCAATTAAAACTTCCGTATAATAGTTTTAAATTTATATATTAAAATACTTTACCATTTTATTACAAAAGAGCTTCACGATGTTTAGCAGTAGATCAGGTAAGATTAATTTTCGTACAAGGAAAAGTAAAACTTTTAATATCGGTAACCTTAAAAAGAAAAACACCCATTCATCTTTCACTATCTCTCTCATATCGCTGTCCCTGTAAAATACGTTTCAAGTTTTCATTTTTATAAGCTTGATTCAAAATTATGAGTGCGCATGACACTCATTAGGATGCCGAGCACCGCGCTCGGCATGCAACAATGAGTTTTCTTTAATAGCTTAAGTACGTTAAGAAAAACAACGTAGGAAAACCTGAATATCCTTAAAGACATCGATAAAAATTATTTTGGACAAACTGTGCAATCCGTATTTAAGCAGCTTTTAGGGTTTAGACTACTGCCTACCTTAAAAAAATTCTACCATACGCATTAGTAATAGGATGCTACTTAATTAATTAAAAAATCTTAGTAAAAGTAATCACGTTCCGTAATTTTAAATTCTTATTGTCAATGTCTCATATTGAACCAGTAAACTGGCAGCGTGTAAACTAAAAATTGTGATATAACGCTGCCAGTTCTTAAATCATGCCCTTTTATAAAAGAAAAAACTTATAGAACTGAGTGATCAATAAATAAAATTACGAAGCTGTGTCGCAACACACGTGCATCTCGTATATATTGTAAATAAGCTCACACGGACGCCAAAAGCGAGATGCGCACGGTAAATAAGAATAACGGTACTTTTACAACCTCAGCACCGGTGCGCTAGCCTCGCCTCGGAACATTGCCAATTTCCATTGCTCAAGCCTTAAGATAGGAATTTCTCACGTGTACGACCATAAATAGATTTACTATTCATATCCAGCATAGAAATGAACATTTAATAACGCCAGCGTACTGTCCTTTGAAATTCATTTCATAATTGGCAAAGGTAATACCATCGCAACGTATCTTCATTGGCTAGCGTGTTTCGCGGCTTATCTAACAATTCAATATTTGAACATAGGCACCGTCCACAATAGGTTATATGCGGATTATTCTTAACCCGAGGTTAATCCGACCTTTGACGTTCGAGATTGATCACTTTTGCAATAAATAAACTGCACAGCACACAGAGCGATCATAAATAGCTAACTTACAATCGTGAGAATACATAAATACCTGAGATTTTTTTTGGGAGGAAATACGAGGAGGTAATTAGCATTAAAAAAAACTATGCATAGAAGAATCAATGTTTATTAACATCATGATTAAGATAAAAAGTAACAGCGTCAAATTGTTTTCAAAAATCAAATAGAAGAATTTGTTACAATAATATATTTTATCTCTATGGTACTAATTGAAGTATATAATATTTGGAATTGCAATGTAAACAGTTAATAATGCCATTAAGGTAGATAATGGCGTACCATCAAAACAGTGTTGAATATGCAACAAAGTAATAGAAGAATAATAGATTTATATAATATAATAATAGATTTCTTGTGGGACTTGACCTTATAAGAGATAGTAAAAGTCTGTATATTTTTTAATATATAACAAAAGTATATGTTTTGTATATCTATATTTATAGTGAGATATAAAGTGATGGAATATCTTTTCGTTTAGTGTTTAATACTTATTGCTATAATTCATCTACGCTGCAGTCACTTTAACGTTAATAAAAATAAAAACGCCGTACATTTCAAACATGCCTAAAATAATATAACTTTAATGGCACTAGGTACGACAAAAACAAATATTTCACTAATCATATACGAGCCACGGTTAACACATATCTTTGAAAACAACTAGCAATTTTAAATTCGACGGAAAACAGCATTAGTTTCACCTGTAATATAATGATAATAACAATAAAGTGAAAAATAGACTAAAACATACCAAGCTGATGATAAAAAGAATTCATGTGTTAAAAAAATATAACCTTACTTTAGAACATTAAAGTATACTTAGTATTTTACAAAAAAGGGAAAAAAATAGAAATAGCAACACTAATTACTTGATATTCTTTAATTAATAGGTATAATAAAAAATAGAAAAATAAAATTAACAATGCACAATGTAGCTCAGGAACACGGAGGTGGAATCCTAAAGCTCTTAACAAAATTTATACTTGACCAAAATATCTTCTCAAGTGAAGTTCGATCAGTATCATATAAGTGTGCTTCATTCAAAGATATAAAAATATATAGAAATCAAAAGTGATTTGGGTCTATATCATAATATTTTATATTTTCGAATGAAGCTACGAAATACTATATTTCTCTATTGGTGTATTATTTTTACTTATACTATTCAATTCCTATTCTAAAGTGACACGCACTTAGTGTGTTGCCATGCAACCTGCAGACCCCAAGACAAGTATGACGGCCCACGCCAAACCTCTGGCATAGACTATAGAATGCAGTGACAAAATCCTTTTCATATTTAATATAACTTGTCTGATAAAGAATTCGCATTGGAAACCAATTAATCATTAACGATATTTAGACCAAGAGCAAAGTCGATATTGCAATAAAACGCGTCAGATTTCCGGAGTGTGAGTACCCGTTGAGACTTTTACATCCTGTAACCAAATTAAAAATACTAAATTTACAAACCTCATTAAACTTAAACTGAAAATTGCATCAAACTATCGTACATTCAGATTGCATGCCTCAAAGTTAAAATTTGAATTGAATTGTCCTTGATGTTTGATGTTTTTGATGCCGGCTATAGCTAAATGTACAGATGAAACAATATTGATACGTAGTTTGTATATAAAAAAAGAATTACGTACGGACTGACGTTCTGCATGTACACCAGCCCAATGGACGAAAGATGGAAGATCGCGCGCAGGTAATTCTGCCGCAAGCGCCTTAACACGAAGGTTACGGTCATCAGTCAACAATACCACTTCGCGCACACGTGCTGATACAGTCTCGGAGCGCGTGTCTGTAGTATAAAAAGGTGCATTTGTTTCTTTGTTCCTTTAAGACATTGTGTGTGTGGATGTAGTTATTCTTTAGAATCACAAAAAGGAATTTCGCACTCCGATAATTTATGATGTATAGAATTAAGGCACTACAAGCCTTAATACTGTTCGAACAATTACTCACCATGATTTTTTACAAAAATTTTTTTGAATTTATAGAAGCAGGCTTTACTTTGCGGGATCCCATAGTACAGAACTTACAACAGAATTATTTTGCTGTAATCCGCGTTTATCCGCGTTTGTTTAATGTTAACCAATTAATGAATCCTACACGCACAGTATAATAAAACAAAAGTATTATAAAACTGTAATAAACTTTTACCAACATGTCGTGGGAATCGCAGGTAACCCAAGGACGTAATATAAATTTTATATTATTTTTAATATTAACCTTGTCTTTAAGGAAATGTTTTTAAAAGTACAAGTGACACAAACAAAAATAAAAAAATAATCACAAATGATGGGCATCCATTGTTAATGTTTTTAAACAAAAAAACGAATTTTAGATGTTGGATGAAATGAAAACATTAAAAAAGTTTTCCTGTTACCAATATCCGTTGTAAGGTTCGCGTGTAGGTTGAGCGCAGTGGCAAGCACGCGGTCGTCGTTAGTAGCTCGCGCCTCATCCTGCTCAGCGGTGAAAGCAACCCCTCGGGTAGCTAGCAGCGAGCCGCGAGCAGTGGCCAGCCGCACACCCGGTACACCCGAGCACACCCAGGCCAGAGCATCTCGAGCCGAGCTGCCAACTCGATCACAGCGCCTTAACCCTTCCAGTTCCGACACCACTAACAAAAATGTACAATTTGCATGAGTATTGAGTGTGTGGATAGATATGTAACTAGGAGGCCGAAAAGGAAATGGCCAGAATGTGTGGAGTGTGACGAGCTCATAAGCTAGCGGCCATAGTTAGCGGCCGACATAAGCTAGCGGCTCCTGCTTTGCGCCTTGCAAAGGTACGAAATTCGTTTGTGGGTTTGGGCATAAGATTCTATAATAAAATTCCGCAATCAATTTTAGCTTTGCCATTACAGCAGTTTAAAAACACTATAAAAGAGAGTCTGATACAAAAAGCGTACTATACTGTTGATGAGTATATGGACGATAAGAATACGTGGATATAGCTGCTGTCCGACCCTGTACAAGGTAGTAATGACTTAATGATGACTTAGTTATAGTATTATATTGAAAAGAGCAACCGCCGAGTTTCTTGCTGGCTATTCTCGCTAGTAACAGCTTTCCGAACCAGCAGTAGAATTGACGACTCAAAAGTACTTATTTAGAAGTTTATTTGAATAAAGAAAATTTTGAATTTGAATAAAAGGAGAAGCAGAATTGACAATTTAAGAGAATGAAAACATGCGCTGACCCCACTTATGAGTGGGATAAAGACAGGATACTGATAATGAGAATGCATGGCTATCGACTAGCCTTACACCTGGACCTTGGGCCGTGTATATTCCCGGTTTTCTTATCAAAATTACGTTATTAGTATGAGCCATATTTAATAACTACTTCATACTCAAGACTGACGCAGATATATATTCAGTTAACAAGTCCGACTAAGTACACAAATTATCTCAATAATACGATATGCTTTGTCGCAATTAAGTCACATAAGCCAAATTAGCTACAACAAGAAAACAGGTAGACCCATAATAAAGCGCCTTAAATCCTCGGTCTCGACTACTATTATTAACATGAAGAAAAAATTACTATGGGACCGTGTATTGTGTCCCTAACGATTTGCGAAGGTCATATAGAAGGCTCTTACTAAAAAAATATACGTGTCAAATACAGGTTAAATAACAAGAAGACCTTGCTTCGATAACGGTATACATACGAAATATAGAAAAACCGAAATACAAATCCAGTAATAAATGACATTCCACATTTTTTCTGGTTGTATATATTTAAAACGATTCCGAACACTTATTAACATATATTAGTATGGAAATTTATGATAATGGTTCGATTTTAATATATTTATATATATTTTGTTTCATTGGGCAATCTTAATATCTGATTCACTTTTGTCCTGCTACATTTTAAAGTGATTCATGTCAGTTACACATATTTACACAATTAAAATCAAGAAAGAAAGAATTACAATATATCCTTTTATGAATTTCTAATTAATTAAGAAGCAAATTTAAGATATATAGTACTTCATGACCCTGCTGCCCTTATTCCACTCTAAGTGGGGTCGGCACAACTTGTTATAAGCATGTTGTCACATGATTTGGCTACGTATTTTACGACACCTCGGTAAGAAATCAGGGTGGTCTATTCTACTCAGCCGGATACCATACGGCGGGTCAACTTACCTTAGTTGCCTTTTATGACACCTCGGTTATAAATCAGGGTTGTATATTCTACTCAATCGGATACCACACGGTGGGTCGACTTACCTTAGTCGCCTTTTACGAAACCTCGGTAAGAAAGGAGGGTGGTCTATTCTATTCAGACGGATACCACACGGCGTTTAAATTATATAGAACTTAAGAAACATAAAATTGATTCCCGAGCGGAGATCCTATAGCCATGTACATTGCTATCATAAGTAGAGATCAATTCCACATTGATGTCCTTGTGTAGAAAAAAAAAGCTCCCCGTATTCAATTTCTGATTCCATATAGATTACATTCTATGTAAAACGGTTGACATTGTGAATTCAAATCAGAAACACTTACAACACATCAGCTGATTTTGATTCATGAGATTTAAACCATCGATTCATCGGATCAAAAATCTGATCTAGCTCATTTCGATTCTTGATATATTTGGCGATACAAGTAGATAAATTAATCATGCATATGAAATTCCTTTATCTATTTAAGACAATAACACACTTCTCCAAATACCTGAGGCAAATAGGTGTTTAATAGGTGTTAATAGTAAAACTGGTATGTTGATTACAAACTAAAAACTAAACTATTGTCTCACTTAGTAGGTTAGCTAGCAGAGATCTCTGTCATAGGGATAAGTTAACCTTTGTACACATTTTTTATCAATAATATTTTTTCCAACATTTTTTTTATGGTACATAAATAAATAAAATGAAGTTTCCTTTTTAATTGTTATTGCAATTTTTTTTATTTACATACAAACAAGTCTTATCTTCCACCGTGTGGTATTGATTTGAATAGAATAGACCACCCTCTCTTTTCAGCCGATTTCGTGAAATACGTCTAAAGTAAGTTGACGTCAGGCGGGCGGCCGGTCGTAAAATACGTAGCCAAATCATGTGACAACATGTTTATAACATGCTGTGCCGACCCCACTTAGAGTGGGTTAAGGGCAGAAGGATGATAATGATGTTGATGATGATGATGATGATACCATTATTACCATACCCGGTCCGCCCCAGCGGACTTAACCTAAGGATATAAAAAAAACTAAACTCCGATCGCCACCAAATTTGACAGGATTTTCCGAAGGGTCAAGCTAAATATTGTATGAAAATTTCATTAAAATCAATCCATCCATTTCGGAGTCTATAAGGATTATACATACACACTTTCTCTTTTAAATACATAGATTAAATTCGACGAATTACTCGATTCCCACCGAGGGCCAACATGGGTGTATGTTTGTATTTAAGTATGTATTTAGAAAATATATAAGTATATCATCAGTTGTCTGTCTACCATAACACAAGTATTATGTTACTTACTTTGTGGACAGACGACCGTGTGTGTAAGTGTCCCATATATTTATTTATTATTTATATGTATAATTAAGAGAGAGAAGCTGTGATAGCCCAGCGGTAACACCGTGCGATTTTTTCGAGGAGGTCATATGTTTATACCCGGGCAGACACCAATGAGTTTTTCTGTTAAAACTTATGTGTCAAATTGTTGCAATTTATCACACGCTTTTCGGTGAAGGAAAACATCGTGAGGACCCCTACATATCTTTAGAGAATTCTGGAGTTATGTGTAATCTACCAATCCGCATTGGAGTAGCGTGGTAGGTCTTAGCTCCAAACCTTCTCTCCAAAAACGGAGAGAAGAGGCCTATTCTCAGCAGTGGGATAGTAACAGGCCGCTACTTACTTCTTATAATTAAGAGAACTAACCGACAACAGGTACAGCAAGCTGATAGGGCTGGTCCGGCACGGCTACCACAGCACAAAGTAGCGGCAAGTGGTCGATGAAACAGTTGGTATCGGGTACCAACCATCGCGGACGGACCTCCACCTCCACGCTCACCCACCCGCTGCTTAACATCTCCTAGAGGATAGATAACATTTAATTTGTGACCAACAAAACTCGAAAAAACCCGCGTCTTTTGCTGATACTTTCTCGTTTAAGTAATCTCAATTGTATTAGTGTATTTTGTCCCTGTTCCATATAGTACTATAACTTACGAAACCTTCGATTACAACACAATGTGGCAAAATAGCTGCCAATGCTATTCGACAGAATGAAACCCAAATTGGCGCTGATAGAACAATTAATAACTGATTAAAGTATTGTTATATCACTTGACCAGATAAAGTTAACAAAGTGTTAATCGGTGTTAATAACTCTTTGAAAAACTGAAAATCTGTATTAGCATTGATTAATTGACGAAATTTTCCAGAAACTGGGGGTAAGATAAGAGTTTAAATGTTAGACATACCTGCATTCGTTGACGGCGTTTCTCAAGTGTAATTTTCCTAGATTCGAGTTGCTCTTTCCTTCGTAGAAGTTTTCGCGTAGTCTCGTCAGCACCTTCAGGTACTTCTTCGCTAAGGCTTGTTGGACCACTCGTGATGCCACTTGTGCTATCCTCATCCTCCGAATCATCTGACTAAAACAAAATATATAAATATTATATTAAGCTTCACATGCACAACGCAAATTAAACCTCAACTGCCACAAATAAATATACCGCACGCTTAGTATTAAAATTAACGAATTCGAAATAAGACTTAATCGAGTTTGATTAGAAAAGATAGATATTGTAATCCTTATTTAAATGTTAAGAACTATTAAAAAAGCTAGTATTTTCTTGCTCAATCTAATTTATGGTTCTCTTTAAGACAAGTTTTGAAGGCGCTACACTCACTTTAGGTCACTTTAATATATACAAATATGTAAATATCAATTCACTGGTAATAATAGACATCTACTCTTATCTCATCAATATTAATGCATGATATGCGCTTTTATAATAATAGCAATAACAACTAAATTTATTTAAAATTTTAAAATTGAATTTTAAATTACAATTTGGAATGAAATATCATTATCATTTTCATATCCTTATCCCGTTGTAAATAGAGTCGGCACAGTATGTCTTCATCTTCCAGTCTTCTGTATCATTCGTCAACTCATTCTTTGTACTTTTAAATTTGATGAAATATATCTCTCATATAATAAGCCCAATGAATACTTAAACGACAAAAGAGCTAAGGATCAATACAGGCACAGAAATAATAAATATTTTTTTATTGTTTTTGGGTTTAGGCTCAACAACAAGCGATAATCATCTTACCTTCAATGTACGTTAGTTAATTTTCTCAATATCAAAATATGTCTTCTCATGTTTTTAATTTATGGTCTTTGTGTTATAGCAACAGGAAAAAAATTGTCAAATCATGTAATAACATGTTTAAACATTATGTAAAAACATATTCTGCCGACCCCACTTAGAGTGGGATAAGGGCAGGTGTATGATGATTTATATATTATTCAATACTTTAAAAGTTGTTATGTATATAAATCTTTCCTAAGAAATTCTGAAACTGGGCCAAAGAGCATGAAAACTACTACTATATGTCACTAAAGGTTAAGTTATTTTTTTAGTGTTACTCTGCGTGGGTTTTTGTATAGCACAGTGGAGAAACGCCAAACATTGTGGCCGAACTCAACTCAGGGGCTTTGGATTGGATTGGCATTGAACACATCCACCGCCAACTTGCCTGCATTGGGTTAGTAATCATTTCTGGGCATACGTGTGTAAACTAACTAATTAGGTAACTCATTTTAACTCAGAAAATCGACATTGTAATATTCCTACATGGATACTTACTAATTGTTGTAACGGTGGATAATTGGGTTCGGTTTTTTGAACGGCACTGACATACCGCGGTTGCGCTCCCGCGGGGTACTCCAGCTTCAAAACTGGCGGCTCCACTCCTACTAAGTACCTGTTATAAACAAAATCTAATTTAGATCAATATCTAAAATACAGTTCTAATTTAAGGAAATTAAGCATGCAAATAGTCGATGCATAAATATTTATAAGTCTAGTTCGTTGAACTCTATAAAGCATATGAGAGTTCAATAGAAAGATCAAATTTTATTATTAATGCAGCTTGGGAATGACAGAAGCTTTCGATTTCGCAAAAGTTACTGTTTATTATGCAGATTTTATCGTAAAGAATGTGTTGAAGTGGGTGCGCACTTTTATATTGAGCAGATAAATATCAAACGAAAATATGTCCTTTATAAGTGAAAAGACGGTAGACCAAATTATTTGTTTTCAGATGCTGTGAACGTTTTTTCGCATAGTTTAATATTTAATTTAGCTTCATTTTATAATGATTGCCCATAATTACATAAACATATATCAGTCATGTTCATCAGTCATCAATCAGTTTGGACATATTGGGATTTACACAAAAACAGTGGATGTATTTGTTTTTGAAAAGAAATAATGTTTGGACATATCAGAATTTGATTTAAACTACTCGTGACGTCAAAAGGCACATTATGCATTTTGAAACTTTTTTGTCTATTGTGGACATATTGGTGTTTGATATTTATCAACTCATATAAAACCGGCTTTTTGTCAAGTACGTATCATATTTGTCAAAAAACGTATCGCAAAATGTACAGAAACTCACTCGGTACCGAAGAAGAGCAGCTTTCTTGTTCGTAGTAAGTGCTCGGCGATGTTCGGTGCGACTGGCGGCTCCGCTGGCAGCCACGCCGCGGCCGCCTCCATGTACATGAGCGGTGTGAAGCCCGCCAGTGATGCGTCCTCCGGCAGACGAATCGATACGTGGCCTGTACATAGTTATATTCAAAGAATCGCCAATATGCGGAATAAAAGTTCTCCGGGAACCACTTTTGTGTAACATATAATAAAAAATGCATCGTCATAATCGATTGTTTCCTATGTTGAATGAAATTTGAAACCGTTTATTAGGCACTGATGCCACGACGGTACTGAACAGTCGTCTAGCTTACTAGACGACGGTAATAGGCAACCAACTTAGAGCCCATACTTCTAAAATTAATCCTGCAAAGCCGATAATTTTGCAATATTTTGTAGTAAGTATGGACAAATACATTTTTAATTTTTAATTATATTACTAATTTAATTTAATATTTTACAATAAATAGTGATGGTAGAACAGTGAGAGAGCGGTACACTTAACAGGAGGTTGCGAAATCCGGATAACTTCTGTTTAGATGGTAGTTGCACTTTAAATGAAAGATCCGAGAATATATTGTAAGTTGAAATGAAAAAGAAAATGTTAAAAATCTTTATGAAATCTATGCAAAACGCACTGAGGCATCATTTTATTTATAAATAAATCGTATAATTTATTAACTGTTGTGTTTATATATATGTATATTAATAGGTAAGTACCATACATTAATAGATTATGAACTCTTACCTTCTTTCATTTCGCTTTCAAATTCGATGGACTTATCATCGAGAGCTTCGAGTATATTCATAAGCTTCGCGAGCCAATCCCATGGGTCGTTTTCGCTTCTAAACAAACAAATTATATTTGAGAATATATTTACCGATATTGTCTTAAATAAAGTCATTAAACTAGAAGAAAATTATAACAGAGAACAAAGAACTTAAGTAGATTTTATATTGCGGAATTTCACAAAAAGATTGTATTATGGAACGCCTTAAAATATCGACAATTTATTAAGCTTAAAAATATTGTTTTTAAACGATGAATATGAGAATCTAAATATAAAATATCCACATAAACTAAAACTGTACATTACTTCATCGACTTTTACACATCGCTATATTTTTAAATCAACGTCATCATTCTCCTGCCCTTATCCCACTTTAACAGTGGTCGACACAACAAGTTTTTCTCTTTTCTCCTTTTATATGCGTGACATAATGCACACAATACAACCATCTCTTTTTTGATCTCCCTCTAGTCACAAATTCATCTACATTCATATTTAACACTCGTTTGGTCAAATGATTTTGTTATCTCCACATTATATGTCCATAACAACTTAATTTTGCATTTTTCGTCTTTTCTATAACTTTTCTATATCTGTCATACTTCGATTTTTAAATCTAATAAATCTTGTTATAATTTATAAAGTTAAATACTTACTCCATTTCGAAATTATTAAACGCTGGCGGCGGATTCCATATGCTACTATGACATAGCATCCAATCTGACCATACCTTAAACGAAAAATTATACAACAAATAGTATTATCGCAATAGCCTATGTATGTAAGGGATAAACATATTTAGCGGTTTGAAATATGTAAATTGAACAAAAAAATAATTTCATTTAATTTGAGAAATTAAATTGATTTAATTTTTATCAAATACCTAAGGGCCTAAAAAAATTACTTAACATAAATTAAACAAAATCTAACACAGAAATATGATATAAATGATAAATTGATCGAAACTGCTATTAAAAAAACTTCATGATGGTAAACCTTTATTATATTTTACTTTTTTACTTGTTTTATAAATAAAAAAATATTTTATATCAACACATGACGAAGCAACTGTTTTATATCAACAGTGTACAACTGACAAATATTTCACCAATTTCGAGGGTAAGGGACGAAAGAGCGATTACATTTCTGGTCGGTTAATAGTCATCAAAGATATTGAACCGTAATAAACAGGCAATATAATAAAATACTAATATTTTTTTGGATTTTGTTTACACTACAATTTAAACCTCGCCCATGATGCATTTGCCAATTACAGTGGTAGGTATCTAAATCGCGAAAATGATGCTGATTTTTCATCCAAGTTTCTATGTAATTCACTTTATCATATACCAGAGGTTTGCAACCTTATATACTAAAAAGCATATTTATTTATTTTTTTAAATCTAGACTTTAAGGAGCCTACTATATTATTAAAAAAGATCAAAACATTTTTTTTTTTTGAGACAGAATTTATATTTTATGTTTGATTTCTAATTTAGAACAAATGAACTTAAAATATCATATTTATTCCATACATAAAGATATTTTATCACAAATCATTCATTTCATTTCATTACGGAACTGGAGGTCCACAACTTTACATTGAAAGAGTTGCCGGTTGCCGACCCCTGTCTTATACAAAACTTATCATCTGTTAATATTTTTCGAGAGCACACCTGTCATCGATATGTAAGATATTAAATGTTTATTATAGATACCTTGACAGCAGGCAATAAGAGCAATGCGTCGGCGTGTTGCTGCGTGTGCGGAGGCTCGGGCAGCAGCGAGCAGCAACGTTCAAGCAGCGCGCCGAACATTAGCAACGAAACACCAAGCGCACAGTCGAGCCATGCTGACCGTTCGCTAGCATTGGTGCTACCTACTTAATTAATTCATATAAACTTATTAATATTCCTCTCTCAAAGCTGGGAAGGGCGATAGCATGATTCGTGTAGTAATTGCGTATATTTGCAAAGCAAATTTCCATAAATTACATATCTTGTAACCCGGTATATAACACTTTTTATTTTTATATTTTTGTGCATAAGAAGACATAATTATATAAAAATAGGCTATATTATATAATAGACAAAGTAGGAACTGACATTGGCTTAGGGCTAATTTAAAAGCAATTGTATTTTCAAGTAAACTTGTAAGTTTACTTGAATAAAGAATTATTACATATATAAGAATTGTTATATATTATTACGTATATTTTTAAATACAACCTGCTTTAAATAGTTAGATCAATTATATCACAAAAAATTGACACCTTCAATGTGTGTGGCAAGTTGCTGGAAACGATTAAATGGGTTGACTTTTAAGAAAATTGCTTCTTCTTTATTGAATACTAGCGGCCTGTCCCTGCTTCGCACGGGTTTAAAAGATATATCCCATGTCAGTCAGTGTAAAAAAAAATATTAAATCGACCCAGTAGTTTTGATTTATTCATTACTGCCCGTGGCCCGCAAGCGTTAAATTTGGTGAAAAACAATTTCCTCTCCCTATACGATTTCCTGCTATCGTTGGAATATCTCAATTCATATAGTACATTTTTACTTATTTACTTTTACATTCTCCCTATGTATTTTATTTTTACAATTAATTACAGAATGTCTTTAAACAAACTCTTGAAAGAGCGACATAGCTTCTAAAGTCGAAGTGTTATAGGGCGAAGCGCGGCGTCTTCACGGCATTTTAAATCTGTAATATCTCCGAAAATGTTCACTTAAATTACATGCTGTAAACGGCCATATTGATCTATATGAAATCAACTATTTATTTAAGGTACTTATTAATTGGATAAGGATTAATGCTGTATTGTATAAAAATTGCTTCAAAAATATGGCATTATTTTTCGTAAAAAGTAAATGACAAAAAATGCTATAGTGGGTTATCCATAAGAGATAGACATATACCATCGCGGACTTTTCTGTAGTCCTTTTCAAGGTGTTCAAATACTTAGTACATTATTTTGATAAATCACGTAGGGTTTAGCCTGCGTTTGCAATGTAAGCGGAAAAAAATGTAATTATTTACAGAAACCTCAAAAATTACAGTATTTCTCTACTCCGTATGAATTGTTATTATATGTACAAACCTTCCTCTGGAATCACTCTATCTATTAAAAAAACCACATCAAAATCTGTTGCGTAGTTTTAAAGTTTTATGCATACATAGGGAAATATGGACAAAGAATGCGACTTTGTTTTATAATATGTAGTGATGTATAAAGGAAAAATATCGTTTTTACAGAATATTTTTAATTTGGGTTTGAATTTGTATTTAGAAGATGCCGTATTTTCATTAAATACCCCTACAATTAATGTAGTGTAATTAAAGTTCCGTAACGTAAAGTATAATTCGGTAACTGTCAAAAAATAAGATGTCTTCACCTCATACAAGTGAACTAAAAAACGCAGAGCATGACTTTTTTATTTTAAGTTAGATTGTCACTTCGCTGAGTCAGAAATCTTTAAAAATTGTTTTTCATTAAATAAAATGTTTTTATTGAATATATAAAAAGTTAGAAAACAATTTGTTACGTTCAATATAGCATTATTGAATGACACCACAATTAGTATCAACGAACATTGAGTTACGACGAGACCTTACGAGTACATGAGTCTTACACATTACACGAATGTTCGAGTATAATAATATTGCAATTTACACAAAAAAATAGATAGTTTATAGAATATAAATAGAATAGAGGTGAAGATGACGGACAAGTTGTCAGTAGTAACGAAGCCGGTCCGATATAAATAGTAACAAAATAAAAATACCCCGTATGGATTACACAGGCCAACGTAAAGCCGCTATTACAATTGGAACTTGTTGAGCAACATTACATACTCGTACGTATTATGGATTCGATTCAATGTCAAAATAAAATGAAAATCATTTGACAATTTCAATAAACTTTTATCTAAAACCGACGATGCAATTAAAGATATTCTTAGACTTAATGTAAGTAAGGCCAATAATAATCGTTTTTTTATTTTTAATGAAAGTAGCTAGCCCGTTGGACTGGTTTATAATAGCCAATGAACCAACTGGACTGTAATATGGTCTATCACAGACATTATTATACCTGAGTGTGCGTGTTCAGGTCAGGTGACTAAATAAATAGTAACAATCAACCGAAAAAAACATTCCGTTACGTCGCGTGCAATGAACAAAATTATTATAGAATCAGTTTGTTGAACTTGTAGACATCATATGTCTGTGCACTTGTTCCGTTTACAAGGGCAGTCGCCAACGCTGTCCCTGCAGTGCAACAACCTCTACTTCGTAATAATTGTACACATCAAACTACAAAACATTATTACTCTTACCTCTATATTATTAAAGTTAATCAAACAAAAAATAACATGTAATAAAAACATCAGGAGCGACATCTAAATAACACTTTTTTTCCGTTTTACTAACCTACCACCCGTTATTGTAGTCTTGATAGAATACCATAGCTAATTACATAAATCTAGAAAATAGCATTTTTTATCGATTTAATAATTTCTCGCAGCTATTCTATTCGTTTCGGTTCGGCTGTCTGAGAAGATCACAAAAACTAAAATTCCAAGTACTAAACATAACAAATATATTCTACAGCGCCGTCCAAACCTTGTTATTATTACCCTTTTTTTTAACAAACCTTTTTTTCATAAGAGTGTTGTTTACGATATATAAAATACTGTATAGAAATATAGAACCTAAAATGATGGATTGCTAGTTTAGAATTTAAGATCGTCTAAATCCTAACCTTATTGTAATCTTTCGTGTAATTTTATATTAGTTATACTTTTACTAGCTGTGCCAGCTTTAAAGCCAGGCTTCATCCGCGTGGAGATCAATGTGTCAAAAAAATACAAAATTGACATTTTTGAACATAAAATAAACAACAAAAAGTAGTTAAGAATAAGAGATAGAGACATGCTATTGTGGACTTTTGTAGTATATTTGTAGATCTACAATTCTTATTTATTTCGTGTATAATCTGTGCTGATTTCCGCAGCCCGCACAAGTAGAGCTCCCAGCGAGCGAGTTTTTTTTACAAGTTTTACTAAAAACCTTGTTTTATATTTTTACTTATAAGTAACAATATTAAATAACTGCTAACAAATTATGCAAGTGTCAATTATCAATGGATAGAAACAGCGGCTGCTATATCGTATGAATGCAATTACCTTTAAGCGGAGCAGTAATAGTCTCGACGGCAAACATGTTGAGGGCTGTGAGTTGTAGAAGACGAGCGGAAGGCGTGGGCAGAGGCTGGCGGTGCAGCAGAGCGCGGAATAACCGCAGCATCTGTGCCGCACTCTCGTGGAATGTCTCCATACTGGTTAAATGAATGATTACGTAGGTCGAAGAACAAACGAACGTAGTGATAGGAAATTTATAAAAAATAGACAACCGACCACGAGGTGCACAAAAACCGTCAATTAATGTACGAAACCGTTTGATTGGAGCGACACAAGAGGAGAATGAAATAAATCATTTTTCTGAATCTGAATTATAAATGACAAATATACACCTTTAAAAATACAGATAGATATTAAACTATACACTTACCCAATTTTAGTTATCAATTTTCCGTGAACGTGCAAATAACTCGTTATAAAGTTTTTATTCAACTGTAACAAAAACAGAAGTTTTAAAAAAGGAATTAATATAACCTCCAATAGGAAAAAAGGAGAGGATTTAGATTCCATAAATCTTCATTAAATACTCGCTTTAAATGTAGATTTGATAACGAATTGGAATAGAACAGAATGGAACAGAAATAAACTTTATATGTTTTCACACTACAATAAAGTAACAAAACAAGGATAGCCAAAACTAAATACTAAATATTTTAATATATATCTAAAACTATAATAGGACTTAATCTGTGTTGGTTGTAATGTTGACGTTAATTGAATATCGTATTTCATCCTAAATCGTTTAACAGATGCAGTAAAATTCAATTGAAAATACAAAGCATCCAAAATCGTTTCGCTTCGTAACAGAAGCATCATCAGCAGGAAATCGCAAATTTATTTAAATATTTCCAGATGCAAGGTAATAATACTATAATAATGTAATAATACATAGCTCTGCACAAATATATTTTCTTTTTCAACCGATGCACATTTCCGCGCTTTTGGGTTCGCTTTTTCCAACTGACGGTCAACATTAGTCAACGAACACTGTATTGTTCATGTTGTCGTCATCCCAACACCTTACATTTCTATAATGTAGAGACTAACTCCTCAAACGCTGTTCGTACGAGTTGGATTCGACGAGTGACTTCCTGGATACAAAGTTCTTATTCATTGTTAATTCGGATAACAAACATCAATTTAAATAAGAAGTAAGGAATAAAGATAATATTTGCTGGTTCTAGCGTTAGTGTCAATGGTGAATTGGTTGCTAACGACGATATTTTAAATGGAGGACGGAGGAACAAGAGATGGGGGAGTGATCAACGCGTACATGGCGCTGTTCAAATGTGCAAATGTATATTCGATAATGCACCATCCACGCAACTGTTAATAAATATAAAAACAGCATTAAAAGTTTATTTCTTAATAAAACTTTTTTGTCTATGTTCTCGTATTTAACACAAAGCTTTTTGTAAATTACCTCGACAGGTGTCATGGACTGCAGTGTGTCATCTGGTGCGTGTTGTAAAGTGGTGGTTCGGTGTCCGCTAGGCCGTACCCAAACTTCCCGCCGAAGCCCTGTTCCTGACCGGCCCGTGCCTTCACCCCCGCTCTCTCCAGCCTTTAACGATTCCGCCGCGGCCCGACGCTTGCGCTCTGCCGCTTCATACTACCAACATAAATAAATTTTAAAATTTACTACCAACATAAATACCTTTTAAATACATATTTCGGTGAATTGAACTGGACAAAAGCGATAATTCTTAACCTTTGTGTTGTGACAATATTGTGAACTATTATAATTGATAGCAACTTACAAGAAGTACTATGCGTAGCGTTAGAAGGTGCAGCAGACATTTCACCCCCACGTCCATGATTGGCCCATATAATTCGCATGGCCACAGATGATTATGGCCGCAACACTTACCATAAGATATTATCGATCAGTATAAACTTTTTATCTTTTTTTTATTATTATTTAATACTATTTTTACTACTAATTTTAAATTTGTAAAAAAACTTTATTTTATTTTCGTATTAATTTTATTTTTTATCCTTAAGTTTTTGGTTGAACATCTTATAAATTACTTTTTTTTTCTCACTATGTCTAGTGCTGTATCATTATATATATTTTTTAATTTAGTCTGGAAATTGTTTCTGATTTATTTATGCTTGTAATTGACTTACGAACTTAGGTACGAACGTTATTTTATAGTGCTTAGGGACCGTTCAAGTATTACGTGTGCACCATGTCTTTGCTTTGCTTATTTTGGATGACATGGGGGGTAGGGGAGTCTATATGATGATTACGTCATCGGCAGTTATTTACTTTTTTACACAAATGGCAACTCTTACACTATATTTGCGTAAAAAGAAACGTATTAAAAAACTTGGAATCATGGATTCGGGTTTCATGGACTGAAGACTGTTTATTTGAATTTAATATGTGTACCAAAAATTAAAAATTGTTTGTTATGTAAGTAAGATATAATATTTTTTTCCTTTACTCTATGTTGAATACCATATTAGAAAAATATGATCTCTCTCCTAAATCTTTTTTCTTATCTTTCAAATTATAATTATAATATTTAAAAAAACAATACATTGATTGACAAATGTTTACGTAAGCCTGGGGGGACGGGTTAAGAGCTTTGCTTACTTTTGCTGACAAGGGGGATCGGGGTTAAGTAATAATAATAAATCTGCTTACGTAATACTTGAAAGGTCCATTATTGGACAAACTTGTATGTAAGTTGTTGGCATAACAAATAAAAAAATAAATTATCGACAAGTTATTACTTTTTATGATTCCTTTTTAATTACAAAAAGGGCAAAGTAACATAGCCCCTGAGCCTAATATAAAGATCACCGTACATGGAAAACAAAGGTGTAGGTGTAAAGGTGTTTTTTTTTATAAAAGATATAATTTGCTGTATAGAAATACATTACCTACTGATATTTAGAAATGATATTTCAGAAATGATCAGCAATCGTAACAGAAATATTTTACTTACTTATTATTATTAGCTTATTATTAGCCACCAATTATTGACCGAAATTGAAATATTGCAGTCCTAATTCAAATTAAAAATTAAGTGTTATTTATGATACAAGAATATATATTATGGCATTAAACATTACTGTACATACTTTTTTCCTGTTTTCATCAAATAGTGACAATAAACTTTCACGTGCTGATTGAAATGGATTTGATGACATTAAACTTCTCATGTAATAATAAACAGCATCTAATTTTCTTCTCTGAAAAAAAATAGCACATTTAATTTACATATACAGATCTCAACCAGTATCAAGAATTATGAACTGCAAAATTATACTTACGGCATATATAGCTAAGATTGCTAACTGATTATATGGTCTACCATTTTTAGGGTTAATTTGCTGCGCTTTCGTGTACCAAAATTTACTTTTCGCGTAATTATTAGTTTCGTTCACTTGTTCCTTATATCTGGCTAAATCACCGAGGAATACATATAGCTTCTGTATTGAGATCAAAGCCAAGCCAAGGAAGCCGAGGCCTTTAGGCGGCAACACGTGATTACCGTTTATATAATCCTCTGTATTAAACTCATATGTCTTCTCTAACATCTGCACGAGATTCTCGAAGAAAATATTTCCCTCCTCGATTATAACGTTTATCAGTTTTACGATCTCAATCTTCTCTTCTGGAGTGACTTGAGAAATACTCTTCCTCAAGGTTTCGATAAAATGATAGTATAAAATTTTCCAAAACTGGTGCTCTATATTATCAGCCTGGCAATACTTTAAGTCGGACATTAACAGCCTCTGAAGTGCGCTTTGCAAAAATTTCCTGTTCAAATATATTAAAATATATTATCAAATGTTAATAAATAAATAAAACTTATTTCGACCATAGAAAAAGTCCTATTTATATTTTAACGTTCGTTAACTTGTTAATAAATTTTGTATTTGTAGGGGCACATAGTTCGAAGAACCGATGGACGTTGGGGTACGTTGGAGCCCAACCAGTAGCGCCCTTGCACCGTAAAACTGTAGGAAGACCCTCCTAGGTATCAGGTTATAATAGGTGGACAGAGGACCTCAAAAATACGGGGGAGAAATCGCTGTATCCAGGCGGTACAAGACTGTATAGCGTGAAAGCCTTATGATCAGACTTATCTATTGGTTGACGAGAGAGAGAGAGAAAGAGACATGATAACAATAATATAAACCTGAAAGTCTTACCTGGTCTCGATGACGTCAGGCCAATTAGCTGCAAGAGCGAGAGGACCGCGAAGAGTATGCATCTTGAGGATTGCATCGGCACGGTCGACCTTCTGCAGCAGAGTCACGTGACGCGCACCACGGGATGCTTCGGAACTCTCATAAGCGGTTGGCATCACACGACTCGAGCACTCTTTAGGGCCTACAGATAAATTGGTAGGACTAATAATAATTATTAAAATCAAAAAAGTTTGAAGGACACACTTTAAATTAAAATATTAGTATTATTGTAAGTGTAAGAAGGCGTGGGATATACACCAAAAAAAGGCACAAAAATCCCTACGTAATTAACTCATAACAATAAAAGACGACTTCTGCATTGTAACCGTATTTACTAAAATAAATTCAATTATTTGCAATTTCAAAAATAAATTCTACAATACTATTTTAAGCTCTATAGAGTTGGGTAAGGGCAAGATGATGAATCTGAATTTAAATGGCAGTAAAAATTTTATATAAAAATATCTGAAATATATTTGGATTAAAAAAAAGTCTCTTGTTACTAAATGTATC
Source organism: Morpho achilles (assembly GCA_947086495.1). Classification (NCBI taxonomy): domain Eukaryota; kingdom Metazoa; phylum Arthropoda; class Insecta; order Lepidoptera; family Nymphalidae; genus Morpho; species Morpho achilles. Next base: position 9,249,180 of record CAMTZB010000019.1, on the reverse strand, counting down.
ATTCAGGTACGATAATATATTGTATTGCCCAAGTAAAAGTTGTATACAATACAATACCATACAATGAATAAAGTTACATTTTCTATGTAACTTTCTTCTTCGGATAGGGCGATTTATCAAAATACAATACAAAGTTATATTAAGAAATTCAAATTATTTGAGTCCTGAATAATCTTACCTCGTTCCAATCTCATATCTTGTTTCGTAGGACTTGTTTGTACTATAATAGGCTTCGATGGATTATGATGATCAAATAGTGTTTTTTGTGTTTCCGAATGTCCTCCACGTCTAAAAAGTAGTAACATATCAACATGAATATTTTTTATCAGAAAAATTAAAATAATTACAATACAATAAATCGCCCCATCCGAAGAATAAAGTTACATCTGCTATGTATTTAATATAGGACATGTAACTTTAGTGTTTGGATGAGGTGCAATATTTAAAATTACATTTTAATATATATTATATTCCTTCTCCCCACGTTCTCTTCAGAAGCGAAACCGACAGTATCTAAAATATACGTTGACTTTAGCTATAAGCTATAAGAACGCTAAAGTTCATCAAAAACATTTGTACGCCCTTTGTACGTATACATAAGTTTACTTTAAGTGCGCATGTATTTTATGTGTTTGTGCAATAAAATTTTTATCTATCTATCTATCTAACATTTGAGCAATTACACATGATTGTAAGAAATATTATTAAATATAAACTTTGACGTTAATTAAAATACGTAGTAGACGTGCAAGTAAACAATACCCTGCTATACATACCCTTGATCTTTATGTAAATGCGTTGTTGAGGTTTGAGGTAAAATTATCAAGCCAGGTTGTAAAGAAGATTCAACTAAAGATTTTTCCGACAAAACGCTGTTTAATCTATTTCTTTGATGGGTGTCTTGCCTACAAAAAAAAAATTAAAATACAAATAATCTCCGCTTTAATATCTTAAATCTCCTGTTTACAAAGTTTATATAAGTAATAATTAAACCAAGCCTATATAATATGATATGATACCTACACCTCACAGGAATACGTTGTCGAATATATAAAAAATATTGCTTACTTTTAGTTTGGTAATAATGGCCCCTCAAACTATATTTAGTAGTTATTAAATAAACATTTTAAACATTAAATAAACATTTTGACCTAGGTTAAAACCTATGAAGTTTAAACAGGCATTCAACAAATTCAACATGTGAGGTAACATACGGGTTCTTCCTTAATAAGGTCCAGTTTGAGTACAATTCACTTAAGTATACTACTTAAGTGAATTGTAATTAACAGGAATTCTTTCCTTGAAAGTCCTCGCAAATAAGGTTTGAAGAAAATTAACAATAGGAGAGAATGGAAAAGAAAAATATTTGAGCTGACTCCACTTAGAGCGAGGTAAAGGCAGGGTGGGAAAAGTTTGGGGCGCGGTCTCTCCCTGTCGACCATGACGTAACAAACACGGTGGGCAGGGAGCGATTGTGGGCAGCGATGGCCTTCTTTTGTTCTGCGGAGGGGGACGGAGAGAGGCGGTCGAGCGGTTCCGCGAACTCTTGTTCTGGTTCCAATCTGCTCAGGTGTTACGGACTTACCCAAGCCCATCGTCTGCCGCTCTAACTGAGGGCCTTCGGGTGTTCCGAACGAGGTATATCGGACCTGGTTTACAGGTCCCCGAGGCGGTCGGTACATCTGGTGCTCCCGATGCATCGGTTAGCGGAAGGGGACTTCTCTCTTGAGAGGTCCCTACCCGGAGGGGGTGTCTCTGGGATCAGAGCGGCTGTCGACGGGGATGGGGGCAATGTCTACAACGACACTCTGTTCTTGCCTCCCCGTCGGACGGTGGTACCCATAAGGGGTTTTTCCTGTATAAAAAAGGGTGGAAAAAGCTTACCTATCAGAACGTTGCTGCTTCTTGGACTCTAGGATTTCTTCCCGCCAGTTGATATTGGTAGGAGCGGGCACAGAACCAGGTGGATGAGGCGTCGGTTGCAAGTTCTCAGCGTTTCTACGACGACGTCCCGCACGTTTGCGAGAGCGTCGTGCACCGCCCGCCCCTGGACCACTAGAAGTACTCGCTCCAGGACTTTCTCCGGCCTCTACGTTTACTGCGTTCGGTATCGGCGAATGCCTCCTGTCTGTGCTGGATGTACGTCCTCCAGTCAACCTAGGGTCCCCTTTCTTCTACACGAAATTAACAACATTTAAGTACAGTCAAATATTTGTTATGTAAAGTGACTTTTCATGTGAATTTTTCATTCTAGTTATAAATTGATAATGAAAAAAGGATTTTAGTTATATATATTTAGATTTAATTAAATTTAAATTTTTCATTTCCTTCATCCATAAGTGGAAACTTTGTTACGATAGGTAATCATTTTTCATGTTATTATTACATATAATTATATAATAATAATTGTACATATATATTGTTTAATTATATAATAATAATTACATATAATAATAATTGTTTTCCAAATTAAATTAAAGGCACGAGTTTTATGAAATATTATATATATAGTAAAATGCCACACACACGGCTATATTGGCGCATATTACGCCTTTATTGAGATCCACGCTAGAAATTGATAAGAATTTATTCTTCTAGCTTTAAATTTTTATCAATTATTATCGCCATGTTTCAAGAAAATTAGACAAAAATGTTAAAAATATAACTTAACTACCATAAACTTATATCATTAATGCCTGTCTATTATTGAAAATTGTATAAAAAATAGGCAGACGTGGCAAAGGAACTTAGGTTTCTTCTATGTAATGATATGATAAAATAATTACGATTTGTAACTTTATTCATTAGTCTTTTTTAGTCTCATATAATTGTTATCCTCAATTCACATCAATCCGTGCTTAATAGGAAGTAAAGACTGACCAATTATTTTTATCGGTAACCAAACTTCTCCAAGGAAGTCGAAATTGACGAGTGTAACTGTTTTTATCATAATGTATTTATACTATGGTTAAATACCTGAGTGGCGGAAGACCAAGTAGAAGTTTTGTTGGCAGATGTTGGAATCCTAAATCCATCACTATCCTTAGGACTTACAGCACGGTTAGTTGAGGTATCTCTGCTGTTACACTGCGATACTATTCTCCTACAAGAAAATCACACATTTTAAAATACATAACTATCTATAGAAAATTGAACTCAATACAAAATATTCTCAAAATATCAAATGCACAATATTGTTTTTTGTTATTGTCGAAACTAAAACGGGATATTTTAATACGTTAAGTAGGTATATAAGTTTCAATTGTACCAATATTTTATCTACATTGCATCCACGGATTAGAAAAATTTGTTCTAATTTTAGCATTAATATTTGGGTGACGGAGTCTTGCTCGGTAATCTTTTCCGAAATAATAAAAAGAAACTTCAAAAAAAAAAGAAAAAATAATAGGGTAAGTGGGGCTTGATACTAGGTATTTTCATTTCTCGCGACTGCCCGTTTCCCGAATAAGCTACGCTGGCTTGACAGTCGATGGCAATTCAATGTAAATTTTTTTAATGCCCAAAAACAGGGATAAAATGATTTTTTTTTTAAATAAGACAGCTAGTTTTTTTTCCCAAAAACCCCCTACATGCTGAATTTCAGGAAAATCGTTGGAGCCGTATCCGAGATTCCGAAAATATACATACATACATACAAGATTAACTCATTTAAGTTTTTAGCATTATATAGATTTTCTATAATAACAGATTGTAGAAAAATAATATTATCATTACTTTTGTAATATATATTAATGTTAAACTATAGTAAATTATTTACAAACCTTTCAGAGCTTTGTTCTCGGCTATATGATCGTAGTGACCTCCACCTATCCAAATCATCTCTGCTATTACCAATGGTTGAGGAGCGATTACTTCTATGACTATCACGTCGTTCCCTCTCACGTTGTTTGAGCGAAAATGCTACAGTATCTTGTTGTATACTGACGTTGCTGTCCTTCCTAATAGGTTCAGGCTCATGCTGTACAACGTTTTTATCTTTTCTATTACGATCCTTTCTCTGGCCCCTACTAGAGCTTCTGTAAAAACCCTTCTGTTATAAAGTGCAGCAGAAAAAAATATTCACCTATTTTATCATAAATTAACACTGTAGAAAAAGATTTAAAAAATACATATCATTCTCCTACCCCTACCACTCTTAGTGGGGTCTGCACAACATGTTTTAAACATGTTGTTAAATAATTAGCCAATTTGTTAAATGTCAACTTGCCCTAGTCGCCTTTTACGACACCTCGGTAAGAAATGAGGGTGGTCTATCCTACTTAGGCAGCTACCACATGGCGATTCAACTTACCTTAATCGCCTTTTACGAGAACTTGGTAAGAAATGAGGGTGATATATTCTATTCAACCGGATACCACAGGCGGAAAAAAATACATAACAAAAATAAAAATTATAACCTCCATTTCCAAAATTTACAAGTCTCATCAGGGTTTTGGCCTTGACCAAACCCTGCTTTCTTTCTACCAATTATTTATTCTGTTGACCATACAGTTTAGTTTTTAGTTATTAATATAATTATAGTATTTAACATTGCAGTATCTTATTAGGTATTTACTGAAAACAGATAATACAACTGTATTTTTGGGAGTGACCTTGGATACAAAACTTCAATGGAGCACACACATAACAACTCTTGCAGGGAAACTTAGTTCAGCGGACTACGCTGTTCGAAAGATCAAATAGTTTAAAGATGTCGAAACAGCAAAACTTGTTTATTTTGCTTCCATAGCATTATGACGTATGGTATATTGCTATGGTGTAAGTGCGCGGATAATACAAAAAAAGAGCATACGTGGTATTTACAAATTATGCCCGCGTGATTCCCTGCGAGAGAAGTTTAAGGAAATAGATATTCTTACATTTGCTTCACAGTATTATGAGCAATTTAATTTTTCTACATAACAATATAAAGAATTATAAAACGATGGGTGATGTGTATAATAGACAAAGTAGGAACCGACATAAGTTTACGGCTCCTGCTTTGCGCCTTACAAAAGTACGTAAATCGTTTGTGGGTCTGGGTATAAAATTCTATAATAAAATTCCGTAATCAATTTTAGCTTTCCCATTACAGCAGTTCAAAAATACTTTTAAAAAGAGGCTGATTCAGAAAGCCTACTATACTGTTGAGGATTACTTTTTAAAAATAAGAATGTGTGGATATAGCTCGCTTAGACCCTGTACAAGACAGTACTGACTTAATGTTATTGTTATGTTATTAATATGAATTATATTTTTAAAAGAGCAGCCGCCGAGATTCTTGCTGGCTCTTCTCGGTAGGAACAGCTTTCTGAACCAGCAGAAGAGTTTAGGATTCAAAAGCACTTGTTTAAAGTTTGTTTGAATAAAGAATATTTTGAATATGAATTTGAATTTCATTTCCAAATCAATCCATCATATTACCATTACATTTAAGACTACATTGTAATAAGTATCAATAAATTTGAATTATTTTTACAATACATCATAAGTCTGAAGCCTATATATAAATACCTTCTGTCTCTTCGACGAGATCTACCGCTTTTTTTAGACTCTCTGGGCTCTGATTTTACCTCCTGAGTTTGAGATGATTTAAGATTTTGAGAAAATGATGTAGAAGTATCACAGATGTCATCAAGTTTAATGTTTTTCTCCACCTCCTCAGTCCAATCCTACAAAATAACATATTGTTAATAGAAACTAGTACCTATATCAGTTTAATTCTTATAAATACAACTAACAGAATTAACATTTTATATATGAATACAAAATACAGTTTATAAATTAAGTTTTCATATTGAATCAATGGCATATACTTCTGTTTCTATACATTATTTACAAATATAATCCACAGTTGAAAATAGATATAGAATCATTCAATAGTATCAATAAATAACAATAGTATCAACTAATGTACTAATGACATTTATATAACTTTATATAACAAACAGTAACTAATATACTAATAATACCAAAATATAGTTATCTAATAGTAAACTAATATTCATTTGATAAGTGAAATTACAAGAACTGTATAGCATAAAGATTCTTTAGATTAAAATAGCTCCAGAAACCTAACAAAACAAGAAGTAGTGTTTCTCACTAACATTTCAATCTTATTGGTAATGACAACAATTTGGTAGAAATAAAATAATGTTACTATTATAAAGATACATCATAATTCATAATATACAAGGCAATTTGCATTTTTATACATAGATTATAATAAGATCTCCACTAAAATTAAAAAACATGTTTTATAGTTTCATATATAAAACTTAAAACAAATAATGTTTTTTTAATGCAGTATATTTCAGGTAGTTTTGTTTATTGTGGAAACATCATAATTTTAAAAAACCTTTGTGAGGTTCAAATAAGTTCTGCATTTTATAACTTTTTTTTACATTTCAATGAAAAGTTTTTTCTGTAATATTGCATAGGACCTACTTCACAGTGTATAAATGCTTGCAGCCTGTTCAGCATACTGAATTAAATATTAAACATTTTCTTTGGGTATTTTCAGCTAACATAGAGACAGTGATATAATGAGTTGCTGTTAAGTAATGATATAGATCTACATCTTTTAGGCTTCTCTTCAATTGATCCCATAAATGTTTAACAGGAATCACTTCGCTTGTCAATGGGTTTACTAATTTAGTTAGGTAATTGTAAAGAAAATTTACACAAATTATATTGCATTCAATAGAAAAGTGAAAAATCACACTTTCAAATACAGTAAAAAGGACTGTGCATATTTTGACATTATAGAGTTGTCGTTAAATGGAGAGAAGAAAAATCTGTAGAGACACTGTAGACTAAATCCAAAGCATCTGCCAACATGACTTATCTTCTTTCCCCTCCTCTATTGTGCATATCAGTACAACTTTTTTGTCAATACACAGAGATTTTCTGTTACTTGCTTGTTTGAAAGTTTCTGAGCAACTAAGAATATGACAACGTATAGATAATCCATGATTCCTACTACTCGTAAAAACAGTCAACACATGCAAGCAATCCCAATTTGTAAACAAAAGAACAGATTTCAAAGAAAGTTTGGTATGTGTAATGTCGATAGTCGAGATTATTACGGGCTAGAATAATAAAGTGACAAAAGAATGTACACAGCTGCACAGTTTTTACTAATTTTGGCAACTTAAAAAGTACTTTATATTATTAAATTGCGTCGTTATTGACAGTGGTTGTAGTGGTATAAAGAGTGTATCATTGTATGGGAAACAAGCTAAACCAAGCAAGCCAAGTGTTATCGACGCTTTAGGGAGTTTGTCGGTAAATCAAGTGACGTTATATGGAGTTTACACTGTAAAAAACACACAGCCACACACTTATTATTGTGCCATAATCTTGTTACATTAGATAAATATTTTTCAACTTACCAAGTTAGTCATATCAGAGAGATTTGTTGTTATCTGTGATATAGATTCACTGTCATTTTGGTTGTCACTACTCTCATTCTTATTTTCTAATGTATTAGAATCACAATGTATTTCATTTGATTTACTAATTCCATTTTTTGAGGCTAAAACAATGTTACAATGACTACAAAAAATATTCTAGCATTCAAAAAAACACTTTCTTTACAAAATGTAGAAGTTTGGTAACTATATTATTTTTAACTTAGTTTTTTATGTTAACTTAAACAGTATTGTGTATATGTATATATATAATGTAAAATTATCTTACCACTGTCATATATATTATTTTGCTTTCCATAATAACTGTTTAGTGAGTCTGGCTTTTCACTAACACTTTTATTCTCTACTAAATTTGGTTCATACAAATTCATATATGAGTTACTGGGAGTGGATCTCCTAGAACTTTGTACTTCATAATTTTTAAAATAAGAATTTACAAACTTTTCTCTATCAAAGTTATCATCCTTTAATCGCCCCCTTCCCCTTGACGGTAAGGTTTGGGACCAGTTTGCACTATGGGAATTGTGGAAATGACCTGGATTATATGCTGACTGTGTCATTTCATTGTTGAATCGGTCTTTACTTAGCTGGTCTACACTATCAAAACTCTGATGTCCAGACTGCTCTAAATTATATTTCTTTCTAAATCTAGGAGGTATATTGTCTAAATTACTAATGTACTTAGAGCGAGAATCTGCAGGAAAACCAGCTGAGTTTCTTCTTCCTGAGGGTGGTTTGCCACCAGAACCTGATTTGTGACGCCCTGCCCATGTTTCCATACTTCTACTGTCTCTATTTCTCTCTAATGATTTTTGGTGAGTGGGTGATATAGATCTAGCTTCAGATCCTTGTCTGTAATGTCTATGAGAAGTATGATGTTCATTATTTGAACCATCTTTATGGTAAAAATCCTTGCCTGCAGTATCTCTAGAATAAATTCCACTGCTACTAATGAAATGATCTTGTTTATTGGGCATTCGTCTATGGCTGTGTTGAGTTGAACCTTCACACTTAGAAGATGTTTTAAGTTCTCTGTCAACATCCGAACTTGAATATTCTGACCTTGGAACATACAGTTGTTGTTCAGGCTTTCTATGGCGATTATTAGTGGCATCTCTAGTCGCGGTATTGATATCCTCACCATTAACAGAATGCTGAGATCCGTAATGATTTAATTCCCGTCCCCTTGGACCATTATCTAACTCATAGGAATCCATTCTAGCATCCAAACCATACCTAGAACGTCTGAGAGGTCCACTTCCAGGTTTATACAGCTTCTGTTGTGGCTTATTTTTTTTATAATCCTTACAGTCATCATCCATATCAATATACCATAAGAAGGAATTACTTAAAATAACATTATTCGAATGAAACCATAAACATTTTCACTGAATATTCGAGTATTCTACATAATCAGTTAAAACAGACATCGTGAAGGTTATGGAAAGAAAATATTTTAATCACAAAATATTACATTTAAACTTTTTGTTACGTTGAAAACGTACAATTCATAGATGACAAATTGCTGCGCCACTAAAATTATACCTTTTTATCAAAACTTGAATTTAATGAAAACAATGCATCAAATATTAGACGTTTGTATTAGATTTACAATGTCACAGAAACGAAATTGAAAATATTTTAAATATAATTAAATATTTTTAATCTATGTCTGTGACTTTTTGGAAACTTCTGGCCACTGTCTGGATTCTGATATTTTAAAAAAATATTTTTATCCGATGCCAGATGGAACATGAAAATCAGTCTAGTTACCCATTTAAATGGAAAGTAATTTAGGTTAGATAGAAGTAATTGGTTCCTAATCTAAGCCTAGTATGTGTATGATGTACAAAAAACAAAAGTAATAATAAACATTAAAACCTATAGTATTTTGATAACCGTATAAATGGTCACAGTGGGTTAACCTTATAAGCTAGATATATGCTGTCGCGGACTTTAATTTAGAACTTTTAGAGGGGAACAATTTTGTAGTGCACGATTTTTGAATAACTATTACCGTTTACTCAACGCACGCAAGGAAAGCTCAACATTTTGCCGTTTGCGTACTTTTTTTATAGCTGCTCCTCTCCTATTCATCTCAGCGTGATGTTATAAATCCTTCCTGAATAAATAGACTACTTTGCACTGAAAGAATTTTTAAAATCGGTCGGTTTCTGAGATTCACGCGTTCAAACAATAAAACAAACAAACTCTTCAACTTTATATATTAGTTTAGATATTCGTTTTTTGGCTTATTCAAAAACTGAATGAAAAACTAATTCTAACCAGTTTCAAAAGTGTTAAAATAAATATAAGTAATTAAAAAAATATATATAGTTATATTTTACGAGAGCAAGTACTCTTCTTAAATCGAAGAAAATATTTGGTGGTAATGGATTCAGGAATATTATATTCCCGCTATTCTATTTTAATATTTTATAAACCCATACCAAACATTGTTTGGAGTCTTATAATTCTCATATCTATGGTAAAGTTACATAATTTAATAGCCTGATTTTTTAAATTATGGTAACCTTAGATAATTGTCAATTTTAGAAAGTTGTCGTCCAGAAATATAGTGCGCCAAATAAATTTTGATACTTTCGCTTGTTCAGTTTTTGCTATTTTAATTATATAGAATGATCAAAATTAACCATTTGCCTATGTTTTCAACCATCAAATTGCAATGGGTTCCTAACCCGTAGCTGACGTATTTTATATTTATGAAATAGGAATTGTACAGAATTTTAGTTTAAGAGGAATATCTGTGTTTATTTTTATTATATATTATTTAATATTGTTGATGATTAAGAAATAATGTCCTTCGAGTACTTGCCCGTGGCTGAAGATGAAAATGAAGAACCCATAGAACTTCCAATCGAAGAAGATGGTACATTGATGTTAACAACAGTCTCCGCGCAATTCCCAGGCTGTTGCGGGCTTAAGTACCGACATCCTGAAACGAAGACATTTAGAGGTATTAGATTAAGGGATGGAAGACTTTTCCCACCCCCAGAAGGTTGGGGAAGTTACCTGTACATATGCAGTTTTCCCAAGGAAAATAAACGGAAATCAGGTGAAAATTCAGAGACTTCATCGATTAAAAGTAAACGTAATGATAATCTGTGCTCTGATTTAATTGTGTTGGGATTGCCATGGAAAGCAACAGAACAAACTGTACGTGAGTATTTCGAAAAATTCGGTGAAGTTTTAATGGCGCAGTTGAAGCGCGACCCTAAGACTGGTATGTCGAAAGGCTTTGCATTCATCAGATTTTCATCATATACAACCCAAATGAGAGTCCTAGCTCAAAGGCATATGATAGACGGCCGTTGGTGCGATGTCCGGATACCCAATTCTAAGGAAGGCTCAGTCAGTTCTATGCCATGCAAAGTTTTCGTTGGAAGATGCACTGAAGATTTAACAGCCAATGACCTAAGAGAGTATTTCTCGCAATTTGGTGAAGTTACTGATGTTTTTATTCCGAAGCCTTTTAGGGCATTCAGCTTCATAACATTTTTGGATCCTGAAGTTGCACAGAATTTATGTGGTCAAGATCATATCATTAAAGGAGTGTCAGTCAATGTATCAAATGCATCACCCAAACAAAATAAAAGTGGTTCTAATCAAAGGAACTTACCAAGTAGAAATTATGATGAAGGTCATCCACACAATGCTTCAAATAACAATTCTTGGAGTAGTCGCAATATGGATATGGTGAACATGCAAGCTTTAGGATTATCTGGTCAACATGGCCAGACAGCAGTAGCTGGAGGAGGAGGTCAGGGCCAAGGTGGTAGCATGCCATTAAGCATGGGAGGCTTACCAGTCAATCAAGCACTAGTGGCAGCAGCTTTAAATCAAGCAGGTTGGGGTTTAATTAACAATATTCCATCTGGAGGTTCTGAGCAGGGTGCTTTTGCTGGCCCTGCATCATCAGCTCCCCCTGCTCCACCTAACTTTCTATCATGGATGCAACAAGGTAATTCTGCTCAGGGACCTTCTAGTCAATGGGGACAAAGACACCAATCCCAAGGCCACTCTGTTTGATCCAGTGTCTGATTTGATAAGCTCACAATAATCTCTGTGATTGTAGCAAGAATTAGATAATTTTTATTTGTCATTACCTATAATACAAATGGGTTGTTCTGTTAATGAAGTGGTTTGCTACTGATGTTATTAATTTATTATGGAATTGCTTGAGTTTATTGTGTTTTTTTGGAACTCTATTATATTATGATACTGTTAAGCAATAATTGAGCTACTGCTTTGAGTGTACCCAGACACTTGAAACAGTAGCTGGTGCATACATTAATGTGTGCAGGATTGGTGTGCTTTTATACTTCAGATAATTTTTACTTTATATGTAACAGTTATATTTAACCCACTAACTATTTAAATCTAAAAGTGCAGCAAATAAATGCTTAACAGTAATTTCACATGAAAGCCATTGCTTAGCTTATATGTCGTAAATAACACAAGTATATCAATCATTAAAGGAGATTAAATATAGCAGAAAATTATTATCAGAATCTAATTTATTTTAAATGTTACCATACTCTGAAATAATATGATTCTGTTCTTAAATTATTCAATCTTCAGTTTTAATGAAAATCTATTAGTTTTTCTTAGGCAAATATTTTGTTCAAACAAAATTTGTTGATTGTTAAACTGAACAATCTATTTATATCATGTGTAAGGAAAGTTTATTTTTTCTAATGTATGGATTTGTTTATTCTAATTTTACACTTCACATCTTACACCTCAACTAAGTTGTACCTATAATATATAAGTGTACTCTGCTTTGTACATGAGTAGGTATATGTTTTTACAACAGACTGTTGAAAGTTCATACTTGTATAGTGAAAGATAGAAATCTATTGATTGTTATCATTGTTTGTCAAATAATGTTGATTATTATAAATTTATTGTGTGTTTCCTCAGGATATATGTAAATTGAGGGTAAATGTCTATTTTTGACTAAATAAATGGCTAGATATTTTTGTGACTATGCAATGTGGAATTGTTCATTAAATGGGTACCTAGCTATAGATATAGTAAATCCACTGGCATTATTATGTAAAAAAATATGCATAAAAATATGTAGAACAGATTTGAAATGATATCGGTACAAATTTTAAGACTGTAAATAACCTTCTTCATATATAAACAAAATAGAGTATAATATAAAATTGCAATTAATGTTTTACTGATTGGTGCAAAGCAAATATGTTGTTGACAAATTTTATTTATTTGATTTGATTTTGAATTGTGAATATTAATGGAGTGCCTCACTTGTTAGTGTGTATAGTAAGATAAAATAACAAAAATATTAAATATTTTATATATTTATTTGCAACGTTTAAATTTTATTTAGTATTAAAAAAAAGTTAAAAGTAATTATTTTAAAATATAATATTTTGGATATGACTAAGAAAATATATTATGTTAATATTTTCAATATAAAGATTTATGTAACCAGTCAGTGGATTCAGTGTTTATTTATACCTTACGTGTAAAAAGTGTGGGATTTGTATTATAGATATTATTTTCTTACATATAAAAAACATTATACTTCACATATATATTTATGTAACACATTTATATTATCACACGGAAAATACCTACAATTATATGACAGGTTACATAAAGATAAGTTCTGTTATATATTTATTGCAACACATTTTTTTGTATTATGTTACTGTATAAAGACTAAATTTTACGAAAATAACACATGAGTAAGTTGTAGAAATAAAAATTCCAGTCTGTTTTTGAGATAAATAGCGATACAGTAAGCAAGTTAGCACATTCACATCATATATATATATTGTTATATATACGATTTAAAATAGTATTATGTCAGATTTTTGAAGCAATATGCTATAAGTAGAACACATGGTTTATGATAAAATCCTATGAGATAATTATGGTCTTATTATATATTTCATACACAATTCCGATATGTATGGTAAATGAATCTAAAAATCGGAAATATTTATAACTAACATGTCGTTAACGTATCGTCGAAACTTGTGGCCCAAGGCAAAGCTGGACAGGTATGTATTGTAAATGTATAGCTGAAAAAATTATGTCTACTTACTTTAATAGAATATATTATTTATTTTTGAGATGAACATAAATTTTTGGTAAACCCGTTTTCTTAGGTTTCAATAATTAGTCTACTTTGTATTTTGTTTAGTTTTAGATTTGGTTTATGTTTGTTTGTTAACTTATTTAAACAGGACCAAAAAATGGTCCATCATGCCTGTTATTTACAAATAAATGTACCTTTTACTTGCTTAAAATTAAAATTTTGAAGCTGATATCAGTTCAATTTATTTGATTGTAGCATAAGCGTTATATTAAATGGGGCAGTATCGAAACAATGTATGTATTGGTACTCAAACATTATTGTTCAGATAAATTTGAATTTTTCAAGTACAACATATGTTCTTTGTAAATAAGGCTATCCTATCTATGATTAATGTGCAATCGGCATATCTTTTTAAATGTGAAACATCTTCATGTGTGTGCTTAGTCATGGTTTGCAATATTTTATTCCATCAAAGTGACTTCAATAGGATCAAATAAACAAGGTGCTAAATGTAAAAATATGAATGTTCGGTTCAATTAATGATTATATACATGCCATTCGTATAGGATATTTGACAAAATTATAGACAAAAGTTGTTATCGCAAAGCCGCGCTATATTTTTCTTCATAGTTTTTCTTTTCTAGTAAGTTAAATTTCATCCCAAAGTGTATTGACCTCACAAAATTATTTTTGATTTACAATTTTATATTCGCATTCTACCGGAGAATAAAAATACTTAACGTTATTTGATATACAGATTTCAAAATTAAATTTAGTGTTTGGAATCTTCTATTTCACACATAATTTCTTTATTTAATTAATTAAAATTATAATTCTTGGTTTACACTATATAACAATAGATTCTGTAACTACCTATATCTTGAGTCAAATATCCTATATAAGTAGTTAGATAATTTTTAGAAAAGTAAAATTGTGGGAAATGTTACGAGATATGTATATATTATGTAATTAATTAAAATATTATATCAAGTTACCTTATTTGCTCATACAAATAATAGCGCCTCTACAACCATCATTTATAAATGCACTAAAATATGTTACGATAATTTCACTTGTGTACCTTTTTACCCCTTAACCGTAGAGTTGTTTTTTTATTTTATAACTAATTCTTTGACTTCTATTTGACAATACAAATTTTAAAATGTAATTTACAAGTGACTTGTCTAGTGTGTATCTGTTTTTTTTTAGTTAAGTTTGTCTTCCACCTCTAACTGCTGTGACTTCATACTCAACTTGGGAGGGAGTTATTGTGTATTTATTCACTTTATAAATGTGATGTAGATGTTAATGTAATTATTACTGCTTTCTTTTTGTGTTTTACTGGTCATATGGTTTTTTCCTTACACCAGTTTCATTGATTCTATTGGATTTGTTTTTGTGTCTGCGTTGATTTAATAAAGTACTTAAAAACAGGAAGGTGGTATGACATTATTTTACTTAATGACAGTGTTATGGCCGTGCATTTTTTAATAATGCATACCGTGCATTCTATCATTTGCGATAATACTAAACTTTTCACAGAATATTTCACCCAAACTTCCTAAATAACTATTCGACAGTAAATAAACCTAATATCTTTACAGCGATGTACTGTCCTATCTTAGATCTTAGAGTTTATACGACGTTCGCATATAAGTAACTGGCATTATTCGAGAAAAAAAATTATACTCAAAGTATTCTTGGGTGTCGTGTATTGGATTGTATATTCTTTGTTTAATATATGAATGTTATGTTATTTAAATGTTGCAACTTTGCAACTGTTTCTTCACGCTTAGAGTTTTATAATGTTATTTATTTATACACTATGAACCTAAATTAAACTACATTGCATCTGGGATAGCGTAATCCATAAACCACAACGTTTACCTTCACCTTTTACGTATAAACGTCTTTTATTTATAAATTCAGTGCTATGAGAGAGGTCTGGCGAAAAGCTCTATCCGAACGTATTGAATTAGCTTTCAAATGCGGATGCGTAAAATAAAATAAGGCATTTTTAAGAAGGCAATGTTTACCATTTATAATCTCGTTCTGTAGTACATATTTAAACTATAACACCACTTAGTGATTATAGTAGCTGTACTTATAGTAGTAGCATTAAGCTGTTATTTTATTTGATCAGTGAGGGTACTTTGTTTATTTGTCAAACAAAAATAATAATACAATCGCCATCATCATTCCCGTCCTTATCCCACAATAAGTGGGGTCGACACAAAATGGCTTAAATATGTTGTTAAATGATTTGGGTGAGTTATTTTACGACCAGCCGTCTGACGTCAACTTACCTTAGACGCTTTTTGTGACATTTCGGTAAGAAATTAGGGTGGTCTTTTCTATTCAGCTGGATGCCACACGGCGGGTCATTTACGACATCTCGGTGGGAAATGAGGGTAGTCTATTTTCAGCCGGAAAAATACACAGTAGAAAAATAATCTACCTACATAGTATAAGACTCTAAGGTTTTGCTATTAGTAATGGCATATATAAGAATGATCTCATACTGAGATTCGATCGCAAATACATGGATATATATAAAGATGGTAGACTTTGTACGTGATCTAAACCGACTAAGTACTTTAGTGCATAGATTATACACCATAATATGATTTTGTGAGCAGACTGACGTATGCTGATGTCATTTAAATTATTCAAGCATACAGAATCTCAAGAACATTCGAACAACTGTAATATTTTTAAATTTAGGTGATAGGGTTAAAAAAAATATTTTATTACTCTCATCGTACAAAAGCTAAACCCACTTGTAATTATCTATAATAACTAAAATTATTAATTTTATTGCTGATTTTTCATAAGAACGTCCCAGTGGGCATTACATGTTTTTGACTAAATTCTGTAAAGATATATGCAAGTTTAGTAATGATGTTTCCTTCACCAAAGCGTATGAGAAGTAGGTATCAAATATATATTAGGCACATACATTTAAAAAGAAAAATCGTTGGTTTCTGCCCAGGGATTGAACCTATGACAACCTATAGCTGTCACTGCTTCACATATAATTTAATATATAAAACCTGTACATAGCAAACATGAAGTGAATATAATATAATCTGTACGAAAGTAAACGAATTTGACGTGTAATCCCTTCGGTGTACTTTTATTTATCCTATATCTTGGATAAAGAATACACTGGATGCCGCCTTAGCTATTTTTGTGTGTCCGTTTTATGCTTGTGTGAACTTTTAGAACTGCATTAGTGTGCGTGATTAGGGAAGTACCTAGCTTATCGATAAGCTAAACTAGGCGTCGATAATTATCGAAGCCTAGCTCAGGTACTGTAAAGTTAATATACAGTTGTAACCAACCTAGTTGGTTTACTGTTCAGAATAGATTTAAATATTTGAATAGATTGATATAATTTCCTGAGTGTACAGTCTGCAGTATAATGTTATGAATTATCCGATGCACATCTTTACTGCATATCTTACTGTCATGGGTGGTTCACAAAAATGGTATCAGTCAATTGACTGTGAGCCTAGATTTACCAAAGAATCCTTTGAAGCGTTAAAAATAAAGTCGAAGGTGCAGTCCATACTCGGTGCTTTATGTATAGATGAAATGTTAACATAAATGTTAGTGCTTCAGTGGCCAATTGAACAATATCATGATCCACATTATTCCCAACATTTACATATCCGTGAGACCGGTGACAGCTTTTATCCACTGTTCTTTTATATGTGGGCATTTAAGCACCTAAGAAAATAATCTAAAATTAGAGAATTCGCATTTACTTGGCTAGTTAATATAACTTTGACTGATATTTATCGATACATAATAATTCGTTAGTGTGTACATCACTACGTAGGTAACACAATTCATTCGAATATTTAATGATTAATTTCTATGTTTTATCAGTATCCCACACTCGTGCCGGCTAGAGAATATCAAACTGTACTGATACATTATAATCTGAAACGCTTTAACTGAATAAAACGCTTTAATTTAGCACGCAAATGAGAGTCAAAGATTTACTTATGAAATGGTAATTCCGTGTTTTTAACTCCTCCTTTCGTTGTTCTTGATGGACAAGTTAAGGCAGCACACGACATATTCCACCTTTTTTGAAAAAATATATCAGTAACACTCGTATTTGCTTTAGATTTCAAGAAATAATCTTCAACAAACTCAATGTTATGGCCTCATTTGGTGTCACCAACTGGACACATTTTTAGCGACGTTGCCAAACTTCATCACAATCTCTTTCACTCTTATGTATAGTTCACGATAAGAACAGAGACAAACGATAAATCGCTTACACACAGACGCAAGATCGGCAACGTCTTTTGGTGCCGTCAAGTATATACTACGTCCATGTCCTATATAGTGTATTATCTATGCTTTTATTTCTGGCGTAAATCTGAGGTTATGGTATCAATTGAAAATGAAATTCAATAAATGGATCCGCAAAGAAAAACAGCGGCTGGACCGATGGCACCATCTAGCGTGAAGGCGGCTCGTAAGAGTTTCGCAGTCACTAATACTTATATCAAAAACATTCACCCTCAAAAGGAAATTACAACGGTACACACGAGTACCCCAAATGTTGAACATAGATCGTTTCATACCGAACAAAACCAGGTTTATCAAGGAGAGGTTAACGTGTTGTCAATTATGTATGTACATCCATAAAAGACAAGTTTAAAATTTTAAACAACCAGCTTAGTGTTATGGAAGTTCGCACAACGGGCTTTAGATTTTCCAACGTAGACCAAACTCTGATTTTAATCAACAGACAATATGTATGTAGGTATATGAAAGTTGTATGTATAATAATTTCTTTTGCTATGTTTACGTTCACTGAAAATTTATCATCATCTTCTTGCCCTTATCCCACTCTAAGTGGGGTCGGCACAACATGTTATAAACATGCTGTCACATGATTTGGCTGCGTTTTTACGACCGGCCGCCTGCCTGACGTCAACTTATCTTAGTTGTATTTTACGACTCCTCGGTAAGAAAGAGGGTGGTCTATTCTACTAAACCGGATACCACACGGTGAGCCAACTTACCTTAGTCGCCCTTACGACACCTCGGTAAGAAATGAGGGTGATACTATTCTATTCAGATACCACACGGCGTGTTCACTGAAAATTTATATTTAATGTAATTTAGTTGATGTAACACGTATTAAAAAAATCCTATACCTGCGAAATTCAGGACTTAAACTCCATAATGGTTTAAGATAATTGTTACTTGAAAAAAAAATACTTTCGAGTACTGTAGGTCCATAATCATAGTTAATGAACAATACCTACACTAGACTTTTTCAACGATAGGACGCCTTAAATAATATTATCGAGTCATAGGTACTGTCGGGATCAACTTTCTGCAGAAAAGTACTCAACGTACCTACTTATAGCTTTCATTGAAATCCTTTATTTATCTAATTTCTGATCTCATAAAGGTACCTATACGTATAATGTTCTAGCGATACAAATAAAGATATTATGTGTTGCAAATATACAGAAGATGTAAAAGACATCGCCGCGGGTTTCATTGATGGCACTATAAGATTATTTGATTGCAACACTGGTAATTGCACGAATACACTTGTTGATGAGGAGTGTCGTGCGTACCCTGGACCAGTTACTGCTATCAAACATAGACCAATTAGCAAAGCACATCCAATTACGAATATGTTACTCTCGTGTTGTGAGTATACGTATAAATATGTACCTCGGGATCATCATAATCCGCCTGCCCTTATCCCATTAAGTGGGGTCGGCACAACATTTTATAACATTCATTCATTCATGTTAGTTACACATAATTATAATCAAAAAAAGAAAGAATTACAATATATCCTTGAAATTACTTAATTTACTAATCATTCTAATCATTACTTTTTAAACCATAAAACTTTTTCGTCCTTTCATGAATTTCTAATTGAGCAAGAAGCAATTTAAAATATATAGAACTTCAGCACCCTCCTGCCCTTATTCCACTCTAAGTGGGGTCGACACAACTTGTTATAAGCATGTTGACACATGATTTGGCTACGTATTTTACGACCGCCCGCCTGTCTAATGTCAACTTACCTTAGTCGTATTTTACGGCACCTCGGTAAGAAATGAGGGTGGTATTTCTACTCAGCCGAATACCGCAAAGCGGGTCGACCTACCTTAGTCGCCTTTACGAAACCTCTATAGGAAATGAGGGTGATCTGTTCTATTCAGCCGGATACTACACGGCGGGTCGACTTACCCTAGTAGACTTTTACGACACCTAGGTAAGAAATGAGGGTGGTCTGTTCAATTTAGCCAGATACCACACGGTGTAAATGTACCTCGGGATCTGAAGTTAAAATGAGTAAGTTCGGTCTGTGGCTGAATGCTGCAATTGCTCTAACGATTGTGAGCTGAACAAAACTATTGCTTGTACTATAATTTGCTTGTCAGCTTAGGCAAATTATCATAGCTACATTGGGACGCTAGTGATTCTAAAACTTGCCATACCTATCTCACATTAGCGGATTGTGCTAAAAGAATTGAATTCGAATCTAGCTAGATTCGACGCAACCCAATTGCGCAATTGGTGCTCGCCATACGTAGGTCGCCTACATCGTGCTATAAGCTAATCACACGAGTAGAGATCATTCGTATTTTACGTCTTCATTGTAGCGTGTATTAGACCATACAACAGGAATTCCATGCTTCAGTAACAGTTGATATTAATTTGAATAACACAGACGTGAACGGCTGTATTAAATGTTGGAAATATAAATATGAACAATGTTTGTACACGATCAGAGAAAAAAGACAAACTCTAGGCCTATGTTACCATCCACGTTACACTAAATTCGTTACCTTCGGTGATGATGCAAAGCTAAATATGTATGACGAAGAAGCACAGACACAAGAAAGAGCTTTTTATTCAAGGTAAGGAAAACGTGTTTTTGGAATAATGCAATTTGGTAATTATTCCATCTTTTTAAAATCAAAAACAAAAAAATTCTATGTATCAATTGGTTTCTTGCTAATCTTGATCCCAGACATTTTGCTTCTAGGCACTATCCTTGGAATGAATAACTTCCGTCCAGCATCTTTCTTTCAGTAGAATTCTTTATCATCCACGTGCACACACACTATTTTAAGGAAATACCTATAATGTAGTTACTTATAATGAAAAATTAACACATGTTATACTCTTTTACCTGCCATGGCGATTGATCCATACGGTCCTCCATCGCTCAGGAAAAGGAGGGATTTTATCAGAATCGAAACAATAACACGGTGTCCCTTTATATCTTTCACAAATTTTAAATAATCTTTTTATTGACTGATATGTTGTTACGCCTTACGGCTTCTACAGCGTCATTTAACGAGCGCAGAGCATTTTTAATGACAATTTAGAAAGCAGACCATAGAAGTTTTACCAACATCGAGGAACTTCGTGCTAAGAGTCTCTCGAGGGAGGCAATACTACAGCTTTATGTGACACAAATTACGACCTTAAACATCACGCTAATGTGGTCCACAAATGTGTACGAGTACCAGAATGTGCATTATGGGGATATCACATATTTTCTCTAGATATTTCCTAGGATGACAATAAGTGATAACTATTATATGTGTTACAGTCAACGCAAAAATATAATGGATGGGCACACATCAAGAATATTCGCCTGTGTGTTCAATCCTAAATCGCACCACGAATTGATCTCAAGTGGATGGGATGACACTGTAATGTGTTGGGACGACAGACAGCCTTATTCAACACGTTATTTCACCGGTGTACATATGTGCGGAGAAGGATTAGATTTTGATAAGCCTGGAAAACAGGTAATGAATAGCCCAATATTATTCAACGGATTTAAAGTACCAACATGAATTGTGTCCTCTCGTACAATGAAATGTCTACAATTTAGCGTCACATACATAGTTCATCACACACATAGTTAAAAAAAATAGGTACATTGGAACCTCAAGACTTAAAATAATCTATACATATTATAAACCCCAAAGTCCGTCTGTCGTATGTAATAGATTTTTTCGAAATGTACCTAACGGGTACGGTTTTAACTGACAGATATAAAAGGAAATTTTAGGTTATTAGTATTATCTGCAATGGCTAAAACGATTTTGATGGGACTAGAAGTTAGAGGAGGATGTCAAGCAACATATAGGCTACGTTTTATCATACACCGCCCGTGTGGTCGGGAATTACGCAGGAACTGTGACACTGATTTTTTAGGAACAATTGACATTATTATATTTTTTACCTACTCATATCGAGTATTTTGTCTATCACCATTCTTACATTATATAAACAATTGATATAACATTGAGAACTCAAAAATCAAATCAAACGCTAAACAAAAATACTATCAACATTTCTTTGAAACGAAATGTATTAACATTTAAACCTTTTGTTTTAATTATTATATTATTATTTTTTTGTAATATGTTGCAAAATTTATGTATTTTCATAGTTTGCACAGCTTGAATGTTGAAGAGTTGATCATACTGTGACGTAAAGTTCAAATCAATGAATCTTTGATCAAATTAAAATTTAAACTTAAAACACCAACTTTGAAATTGATTGTTTACAACAATTAGAAGTAGAAAGATTTTAAGATGGGTAGAATTAGAAATAAAAATATTTTAAAGTCTGGAATTTAAATTTTGGTGCAAAAATATTTATATCAATTTAATACCAATACTCGTCGTAACCGATGCTGTCAGACATAGGGTTTATTATCCGAAGTTTTTGCTGTAGATATTGTCAGTTTTTTATAGAAAATACAGGATTTTTATATTCATCTATAGGATTTTATAGTCGTAGGTAGTTGCGAGGTATAAAGTTGGTTGAATATAATTTGAATTCTGAACTTAATTCTTACTTTAACAATTGAATGAAAATTATGTATTACGTTCAGCGGGGTCTCGTGCTTAAAGGCCGTCTTAATCTATTTTTACGGCCCGGCCATAGTATTTTATAGGTAATATTATGTACTGTAAAAAACATCGATATTTATTCTATGTATTAAATGGATATCAGATTGAGATTGATTGATTGATTAAGATTGTTTTATTACATAGTACTTTAAAAAGTCAGATGTTGTTTTTTTATATACAACATCCAATTTTGATTTTAGGTTTTGACATGTTCATGGCAAGATAAAAACAGTATTCAGATTTGGGATTATGGATCATGCAAACTGATAGAAACAATAATACCGGATAGATATCCATCGAAACTGTATTGTGGAAAATTGGTGCCACAGACTAACTTGATTGTTTGTGGTGGCTCCGAACCTAATATTATACGTGTGGTTGATATAAATATGAAAATTGTAAGTGTTCTTATAATACTGAAAATTGTAGTCATTACATCGTAATCATTACAGTTTTATCGTGGTTTTGGCCTTCTGATGATGCTTCGGTTTCGGGGCGAAACTTAAACATAAATTAAATACTAAATTCTGATAGTTTTTGAATAAATAATTTATGTCATAGAATTGCCAAAGTTGACCATTTAGTTTAATAATGTTTTATATTTTAGACTGAATGTTCAATACGAAATAATCCCGGTGCCATCTACACTTTTGATTTTGGAACAATAAGGCGAAAACCATCTAAAATACCAGACACCTACAAGAAAATTAGCGAAATACAATATACTCCGCGCGTCGCTTTCATCACCGGAAAAAGACTACAAACCATAGACTTCGGATGAATACAAATTTATGTACATTTATGATCAGGTAATAAAAGCCAAGTGTCTCATTATAAAAGTTGTACATCTGTTTTATCGAATTTATTCTTTTTTTTAACATTCTCTACTCACAAACAGCCGTTTAATACAATTTTACGTGATAGACAAATACACTGTGATTTCATTTTGTAAATAGTATATAAAACTCTAGAAGATAAAATATCCAGTTTGGCAAGAATTCATAATAAATAAAAAGTATTAACTACATAGTATTATACACAGGATTCGAACATCTATTATTCGACCGATTCAAGTTGAGCCTCGTCAACGGATGGGTTTTCCCATGCTGCAATTGTTTTTTATTTTGAGCTTTCGACATCACAGTTGAAACCACCACATTTGAATAGTCGAGTGGCGCGAGCGATACCACGGTAGGGGCCGTCGGCGGCCGGTCAGCCACCGCGCCGCAGTATGAGTTCCGCGCGCGCGCCCCACTCTCGCCCTCCGCTGTCAGCTTGCACTTCTTCGACATCGACTCGTGCGGCGCTTTGTGCCGTCCCGATTCGCCGCCTGATTCCGACCGCGTACGACCTGGCTGGTCGTAGCGATCCACGAGCACGCGTACACACAGATCCTCAGGTTGGGCGGGTGCTGGAGGCGTGGCCGAGGAGCGCGCTCGTGCTCCCGGCCTGCGGGGTGGGTCTGGTTCGGAACGCGCTTCGAATTCCTTTTTGAGATTACTGACCAGACCGACGGGAGACGGACGAGGCGCTGGCGCAGCGCGCGGTAGGTCGCCGTGAGAGGCTGCAGCCAGGCGACGGCGCCGCGGGCCCACTCGCAGCCACGTATCAGCAGGCGCGGAGGCAGACAGGCGGCCGCCCCACGTGGAGGCACCGCGGTCGCGCGCACTCTCCATGCGCGCCAGTTCCTCGAGTATGGCACAAGTCTCGTTGAACTTCCGCTCATTCGCGGCAATGTCGGGCGGCGGGCGCGGTCTCTCGGCGAGCTCACGGATAATACCGAGGTCGGGTGCGACATCGTCCCGAGGAGCGGGCGGAATGCGTGCACCTCGTGTGTCGTACGAGCCCCAAGACGAATGTCGCGACAGATCGGGCACCACAGCGCTATCGAACGAACTCCAGGAGCTCTGCCTGCTCGGCGGCGGCTCGTCGTCGACTTCTCTCCGCTCCTCCGAATCAATATTTCGTTCTATAGAATCACACATGATATCGCTCGTTTTTATTTTTACGTCTATCATACCACTGTCACTTTTCACTATATCGTCACTATCGATAGCATTACGAATGTCATCACTTCGCGCCCACAACGTCTCCCCGGGGTCCCACGTGTGAATTTTTTCAACGTCTGCTTCAGCCTGAGGATATTTTTGCATTAAATTTCGCAAAGGCGAAACTTGGGATTTGCTAAATATTTCAACATTGAGGTTGCCCGTTGTTTCAGATGTTCTACCACATGAAATATCACCAGTCGCACCAAAATTTAATCTATGATGCCTCCTTGGTACATCTCTCCGTTCGGCCGATGCTGCGCTTTCTATCTCATTCACAATATGCCTAACGGAGGGCGCACCCTCCTCCTTGAGTCGCATAATCTGATTGGGAGAAACACTGTAACTTCCACTGGCACAAGGCATTAACATGTGGCGCGTCTCGGAGGCTAGGTTTTCTAAGGACACCGAGGTCGGCGGGAGCAATTCACTGGCCAGCTTAGTGTCGGGTGACCAGGAACGCGGTCGGCCAGTATATGATCCGGTCAAAGCTAAAACTAGAGGCGTCGGATCCATTATTTTATTCTCTGTTTTAGACGACGACTTGGGTGCCTTAAGGTTCGTTTCTGATTTAGATCTCTGCAGCTTCTCTTTGTTTTTCATCGCGTCTAGTATGCCTTGATATGTCTCCAGTTGATTTAAAAAATTCGTATTCGGTTTGATACAGCTTCTTTTCAATTTAACGTGTCTGAGAGCTTTGTCGAAGTTCCAATTGAATGCCTTCATGGCGTACGCTATCACAACAGAGGCGGATCTACTGATTCCCATTTTGCAGTGCACGAGAACTTTGGACCCTTCATTTCTGGCTTTGTTTATGTATTTAAAAGTATTATCCCAGTGCTTTAGAAGATCAGTCTTTTCATCGTCGTAAACTCTAATATTTAGGTAATCAAACATGCCAGGAAAAAAATTGTCTATTTCTCTTGTCACGTTAAGTATATGTCGAACCCTGAAACAGCAAATGGCTTATAAGATAATTGGCCGTTTTATAATATGTAAACTTTAAAAAGAACATAAACCTACCCATTTCTTTGCAACTCTTCTAAGTTACTCGCGTTCCATTCGGAGCCGAGATAGACGTGATCAAATATTTCCGTAGGTGCATCCATTTGGCCCAATATAGTAAGCATCTCTTGGTCTATAAAGGATTTAAACTCTGCCAAATCCATATCGAGCTCATCTTCGAGGCGGCCGCGGATCACTTTGCTCGTCACCTCGTCGAGGTCGACACTCATCATTATCTCTTTCAGCGTACATCTGATTACGCGCTCCGTTTCATCCCTCTCACGTGGCCTGAAATTTAAAACAATATACATAACTAAATAAATATTATAAAATACTGTAATTACTGTATACTATACTTATACTCATATTCCGATACGCTTTTTCCTATGATTTTTTATTACATAAAAATTTATTACAATATCCAAGAGAGACAAATCTCATTTAAAACAAATGATAAAGTTTTAATTTTTAAAATTTCGTCGATCATCTTAAAAAGGGGAAATAATTGTATGAAGATTGTTAAATACAGATATACCTTTTATATATCTTTATATATGATACCTTTGCTCGGTGGTGGAATAAGCCACTGCTACTAATAAATTAATTTATTGATCGTTAACCTTCTCCAAATATCATGTCTTATTTAATAACTATACCAGTATAGAAGCCTATTTAATAAGAAGAAACGATACAGAAAATATATTAATACTTGAAAATACACAAATAACGATGATTACCTTGTATTTCGCACGCATCTAATGCGTTCAATTAGCGCATTTGCCAACATCTGATTAAATTTGAGGTCAAAGAATGAGGTCTAGGTACACACATTAGATGTAACAAAAGCGCCTATGACCAATTTCTTAATATCAACATAAAACTACTATAATATTGAGTAACGCATACTTCTAGTTTTCAAAAGTTAATAGCACATTTTTGTTGGTAAACAATCTTGATACAACAGTAGTAGTAATCAATCGATAAGTCCTGTTGGTTTTTTATATGCAAGTGTTATAAGTAGAAAACGGGATATAAAATACGGTAAAAAGTAGCCTTATGCACCCTTCATAATATACGTCACGCCATTGATATATTTATTTTATTTTTAGCTTTATGAAATCATGATAGGAAGAAATTACGACAGAAACGGTATTCGAGTTCTCATTGTGTTCAAAAAATTTTATAAGGATATTTTTAGAATATATAATATGATTTATTTTTAATATTATAATATCTACTGTTCACTATTATCGTTTTACAGTTACGTTAATCTAAATTTTTAATTACCTATCCGTCATTTACAATCTAGTTATAACAAATAATAAACCTATTTACTCTAAAAAAAAGCGCTTGACCGGATCTTAACTGGTAAGGCGTTAATGCGGTTTAGATTGGGAAATGCTCAAAAAACTCACGAGTATTGACAAATGAGGTAGTTCGATAATAAATAAAAGGACTCAAGGAAAATGATCTATTATTATAATGAGGAAACTCTGCTTTAGTAAATACTTATTATATTGAATCCAGAATTGATTCCTATAGTATAGAATTTGTAAAAGTTCCATCTTAACTGATAAATAGTTCATTCTAAATGCAATATTAACAAAAAAAAAATTAATTCAGCTATATAGCTGTCTTAAAAATAACGAAACGTAACGAAACTAATCGCCCTATTTTCTGAAGAATAAAGTAACATGAACACTTGAAGTAAATAAGGCACTAAGTACCTAAAAATTAAAATTCGAACTAAGTATGGAATTTGGTTCTAAAAGGTATTTAGAACCTTTTTTTTCTTGTAACTATATTCTTCTGAATTCAGAAGAATATAGTCTTCTGATCGGGCGATATGACGGTATATCAAATTCTTGAAAAGTACTCAAATGGAGAGTAGAGTACCTATTCGTGCCAGGCGTGAATATGTTGATAAGTCGACGTACTCCTTTTATGTTTAATCATAATAGGCATAAGGATTGCCTAATTTATATGGTGAATACTTCAGTGAAGTCAATAAGTCTTTAATATCGCACATACAAACTTGTGAATATTAATAACTATTAAACGTATATGTACTTAAAAGTTGTAAATATTTTAATAACTCTTAAATGTAAACCTATTTATGGCTGCCCTGAAAAGTGCGTGTTTTGGGTTTTTAAGTTATTCACGCCTGGTACAGATACTAAATGTACACGACATTTACCAGGATTTGACTAGATATCTAAACGACCTTGCGCGATAAAGCAATAATAAATTATTTCTGACCATCCCTACTATTATCCACAATAACCAATAGAGCAAACCATTGTTTTTATGAGACTTTGGTAAGCTTTGAAAAACTGTTTCAGGTAGATTATGAAATGGAAAATTTAGTGGCATTTACCATTCGTTAGAGGAAAACTATGTCCCTTTGGTTTTTTTTTGTATAGATGGTAAATAGAAGGGTGGGAATTACTTCAGTCTGAGCGAGTCCGGTGAGGGTGGACGACGTGACTCGATGCAGTCCATAGCGTGCCACTCATTTAGACAGGAGCGGTCCGAGTCTACGCTACGTTCGTAGTGCGCGCACCATACGTGCGACGTGCCGCCCGCGAAATGGTTCAAGTCGCGGGCGCGAGCACTCGCACGGTGCAGCGTTTGTAACGCAGACCTGCAAAGATTGATGTAAAATATTTCACAATTGATAACACCACCTAGTCAGGTCGTATTGAGAATAACATAAAATTGTAAAATATCTGCCTCTATTTGGGATATATGAGACACGTAAGATTTTAAGTGTCGCCAGCAGATATAATATGTATATATGAATTATAATACTGGTTATACACAATAAATACCTTACTATATATTTATATCGTTCCAATAACACATATAATGTACATAGGACTTAAGGGGTGACGGATTTACGCAAAGGCACGGGCCTTTGATAAAGAGTTGAGGTTCAGTTTTTATAAAACAAAATTGTAGAATATACAATAATTGTATTTTTTTTACATGCAATTTATTATATTCACGTAGTCTTAGAGATTTTTATCCAAATGTGTTAATATTGCTTTGCTTTTTTTTTGTATACTTTCGCTACAATTTTTTAAATTAAAATATAAATGGAAAAAAATAATAAAAGTTATACTGACATTAAGGGCGGCACGATAAGCAGTGCCTAGGAAGGCATCTAGGTACTAAATTCTTCACTAGACTTATAGCTGATGTTTTGAATATTAACGAATACGTTAAAAAAAATGCGTTTTTGTTTTAAAAAGACTCCAATATACTCTTATAACATGCTATAGGTAAGGTTATTTTTTTAGATTTGCAACATGATATTTATAGGCGTTAAAATATTTCTGTGCATATGTTTTGAATTGTTATCACGTCAGTATAAAATAACTCAATATTATTAAATACACACCACATGGCTTGCACAGACACGGGCTTGAATATGTGTTGTTGATTGCACACGCATACGCTAAACCCTCTGTGGACAATGAATCCGTAATTAGTTATTGTTCCAGTGTACGTAAATGTCTTCGGCGGCCAAGGTGGATTCCTGCAATTATGACGATATGAAGCCTAATTAAATAATAATATTGTGAATCGAGCTGTACTCCGCTATCACACAAAAAAATCCCAAGATTCTGACGTTAATAATAAATAAAAGATCCTAAAATTGCGCTTTATTTACAAAAGGATCAATTATTATATTTTTTAGCATACTTTATAAATGAGAAACAATACCAGTCCAAGAAAAAAATTGTATATGTCGCGGAATATTCGTTTAGAAATATATAAAATACTTCTTTTTTTACATCAACCAATAAACGTTGGACATACTGCTTCTGTTCTTCTGACGGGATCTCCGTATTACACGATCTTTAAAATACATTGTAAAATACTATAGTGCATATAATATTTAAATACAGGCGTTACTTTACGAAAATCTAAAACACAAAAGTTATTATTAATAATATTATTGTTACTTCGGACTATGGTACTTGTTGTTCAAATATAGGTTAAAAATAATAAATTGATTGATTGAATTCGAAGAATATGCAAGGTCGAAATGAAAATTGTTAACATTTTTTGTAGAAATACTCAATGTCACAACAGCATGAATTAAAAAATTGTTCCACCATTTAGTTAACTAAAAAATAGAAAAAACAAAGCCTATAAACTGGAAATTGGGTAGATTTTTCTTAGAAAGTAGATTTTTAGTAGAAATTCCGTTAAATCAGCTAACAATTTTTTTCAATACTGTACCGATATTACGGAGAAAATTAAACTTTGTTTAATCAAGCAGATTTTAACAAAGAAACAAGAAACTTAAGAATCAACGTTCAATACAAAAGAATTTCACGGATCTTGAAAATATATCTACAAAAGTATAAATAACTTTTATATATTAACTGTTTGTTTTCTTTGAGTCAAAGATTTGAGAGACAATTATATTGTACGAGTAGGTATATCCGTTGCCTTTCTCATCTGTTATTCGATTTTGCTAACATTATTTTTTCTATAACAATCTTTATAATGGCTTCATATAGGGTTCAGGGCCTATAAATGCTCGGCTCGATCCTTTTCTTCCGTTCCGTCAACTTTTACCTTATGTACTATACTATAGTAACTATAGTATATATCAAGTAAATAAATAATACTTGAAAATACAAATGGTTAGGAAATTATGCACTTATAGTAATCGATATTATGGTATCTATTTACTACAGAGTATAATTCATAGAATTATTAATAATAGACTTGAGAATATGCAGGCCGGTAAGTGATAGTGACACATTCAATAATGAGAGGGAAAATGACACTCGTATAATTCATCTTTGTCTAATCACACATAAAAAAGAAAGACAAATACATCAAGCTCATTTGCTTTCTCTTTATTGTAATATGGCACATTTTAGGCTGCCTTCCCTACTCTAGCATAATAACTATATAATAATCACTTTATTTATAGATTATGGCGAATAGCAATGTACAATAAAGAAATTTATGCATAATCCTAACAAATCATTATTTTACTCTAATTTTACAAAGAAATTTAAGAAAAATATTGACATAAAATTTCTATTTGAAACTAATAATATAGTATTTAAATTTTAACCGGTGCATAACGCTCAGCGGATTTAAACGAAGGTTACGTTAACTTAACATTTTAATCAAGGGCATTCCTATCACTTGCAATATTCTTCGATATAAGGGCCAATCCATACTTTATTATTATTGTCTTTTTATCATAAAAGGCTAAATGTCACATTTGAATATTAAAATAATGTTGACAAAAATCATATATAATTTATAGAACTAGGCTTTAGTTTGCGGAGATCCATAATACAAAAGTAAAATAATATTCTTTTGTAGTATTATGCTACTGTATATTGATTCTTTATTTATTACTAGCGATACCTACGACTTCAGTGTTAAATTACTTTCAATTATGTACAATATATGTTTAGTTAGCCCGGTATATATAAGCTTCAATCGTACGAAACTTCATCAATATTACGCTCCGCTGATTATACATATAATCTAATGATACGGATGATATAATCGCTCGCTGATAAGCCGCGAAAGCTTAACACACAGACTGACGGGCAGTCAGGCTTTCGCAATTATAATATCAGTATAGAATACACTCTGCTTCTAAGACTATTTAAAAAAAGAAACGTTTCCATTTAATGTATAATTGGAATACAACATACTTATGAGATAGCGAGGAAATATTTGACTGTTATCAGTAAAACAAATTCTTCCAAACACAAATGGTCATCTATATTACGGCCGGAAAGCATACGTTATGATATATTCAAGTTGAGTGTGGAATAAATTGTCCTTTTAGAAACTCAAGAAAAAACTAAAGTGGTATTGTTTAGAAGTTATGATAGGGTCTATGTAATGCTAAGTACAGGAATCAGCGTTCACATACCTTATACATGCAGGAGCAGTCACTTCACGTATCACAAAACTCCGCCACCAACAACACACCACACACACTCACTTCGACAATCTTTGTAATTGTTCCGCCCCGTAACCGAAGCATCATCAGGAGGATAGGCTCACGACAATTAATAGTATCGTTATTGATAGCGGAAGTAGGAATTAAGAATGGAAATTGTCCTTTGAATAGCCGAGCTAGATATAATGTAGTCAGCTACGTTTAAAACGTTGACGAATTATAATTAATATCTGGGTGACCGAGCCTTGCTCGGTAATTTTGAAAAAAAAAAAGAAAAAATAATAATTTAGTTGAAGATCGATTCTAGGTATTTACGTTTCTCATGGCTACCGGTTCCCCGAATAAGCTACGCTGACTTGACAGTTAATGGCGAAAATTCAATTCTAAATAAATGTTAGTGTTTTTTAATGCCCAAAAACAGGGATAAAAAAATCTTTTTTGTACATAAAACCTAGCTAGATATATTAACTCATTTAAATATTAAAGATTAGAGGCTAGTCTAGATTTTTTCATCGGATCCATTGTGACAACGATGTGTGATCAGGTGATAGAGATACGTCCTGTTTTAATGTTGTTTGTATATTTTATATCCAGAGTATGAGGACAATGTTTGACTAGCGCCATTGGAATTACTTCTGCGATAAATGTATTGTGTCATGAATTAATTGAGTTATTAATATCTCAGTGTTGATCGTTGATTGTTATAATAATTAATAGTTATCGTACTAATATTATAAATACGAAAGTTTATGAGTATTGATGTATGTTTGTTACTCTTTAACTGTGAATCCGCTGAACCAATATCGATGAAATTTAACACAATTATTCTTTATACACCGGGGTAACATATAGGCTATAGAATCCTTGTTACTTCCACATGAATACGACGACATTGAAAAGTGCCACCTATTATCAAACTATCACGCGAAAACAGTCAACGCGAACGAAGTTGAGGGTAAAAGCTAATAATAATATAAAAGGTGTTAGAATATAATACGTCATAATTACTGAGAATCTCTCTGGTCGTTAGTGTTCAAAATGCTTTAGATGGTAGCTTAAACGATTCAGGTAAACAGACAGAAGTGTTTAAGCACGACCGACGCAAAGTGAGCGAACAAAATAAAATAAATTCATAAAAGGAAAGTGTTTATTTTATAAAAGTAAATAAGTAAGTAGAGGCATGTTACTCTCCCACTGCTGGGAATAAGCCTCTACTCTCCGTTTTTGGAGAGAAGGTTTGGAGCTAAAATCTATCACGCTGCTCCAGTGCGGATTGGTAGGTTACACATCCAGAATTCTCTAAAGACATCAGGTTTCCTCACGATGTTGTCCTTCACCGAAAAGCGTGTGAAAATTGCAATTATCAATTAGACACATAAGTTTTAACAGGAAAACTCATTGGTGTTAGCCCGGGTTTGAACCCGTGACCTTCTCGAAAGTATCGCACGGTGTTACAGCTGGGCTATCACAGCTCTATCAGTTGATTTTATACACTATAATATTTATAATTTTCTTACCCATCTCCATCTAGTTTGATGGAAGTGTCAGCCAGTACTCGAAGACAAAGGCCGACAGTTGTCCGCTCGTTGCAGTCGATCCCCAACAGAGCCGCTTCATCACCGCGACACACCACCACCAAGTACCGCGTACGGCCTGGATGAGCGCTCTCTAGTTTCACCGCCTAGTTCAGTAAACATACTCAAGTTGGCTCCAGTGTCCATAAGATAAAAATATTTAAAAGTTTTGTAGCGCTAAGTTACGTTGAGTAAGTTACTAGCTGTACTCGTGGCTCCGTCTGCAGGGACATCAGTGTGTCACAAAGGTTTTCCCTCATAAATCCCGTCCCCGCGAGTATTTTATATATGTACTAGCAATCGCCAGCGGCTCCGCCCGCGTTGAAAGATTAAAACTTTATTATAGTCTTTTTATAACCATAAAAATGGTTAAAGTGTTATGTTAAAAGCTAGCGTTAACCTTAAAAGCTAGACATATGCTGTCGCGGACTTTTTTTTAGAACTTTTAGAGGGGAATAATTTTGTAATACATGATTTTTGAATAACTAATAACGTTTCCTCAGTGCAAGTGCAAGGAAAATTTTAA
Organism: Morpho achilles; assembly: GCA_947086495.1. Classification (NCBI taxonomy): domain Eukaryota; kingdom Metazoa; phylum Arthropoda; class Insecta; order Lepidoptera; family Nymphalidae; genus Morpho; species Morpho achilles. The sequence continues at coordinate 9,215,608 of CAMTZB010000019.1, read as the reverse complement.
ATTTTGCCATTTTCGTACTATTTTTTTATTGCTGTTCCTCTCCTATTCATCTTAGCGTGATGTTTATAGCCTTCTTCGATAAATTGACTATCTTACACTCAAATAATTTTCAAATCGGTCCAGTAGTTCCTGAGATTAGCGCGTTCAAACAATCAATCAATCAAACTCTTTAGCTTCTTTAGTATAAATGTATGAGTATAACCCTCTTTTATTTTCCCTTGAAAATCCTTCCTTAATAATTGCACGTTTTAGTAAAAACTTAAAAAAAATTAGTTCTATAGATTTTGAGAAAATCACATAAAGACAGACAGTTTTTGAGGACTTTGTTTTATATACTTGTAAGTATAGATTGGGTATTATTAATTTAATCATAAAAAATCAACAGCTGGAAGTCTTGATTACATTAAAGATCATAATTACTGTTGAGAATTCCAGTACATACAGTTACCGACAATCTATCTCAGGATAAAGTATTAAACCTAAACTATTTATGACCTGAAATATGGACCGTGCTGTCAAACAAATTTTGGGTGTCAATTATAACATTAAAGTAGATACTTTGAAAATTATAAATATATTCATTTATAAACATAACTAGCGGCCTACCCCTGCTTCGCAATATAAAACATATAGTTTGTCACTGAGTGAAAAAAAATGAATCAAATCGATCCAGTAGTTTTGATTTATGCATTACTGCCCGTGGCCCGCACGCGTTAAATTTGAAGAAAAACAATTCCCCTCTCCCTATACCAAGAAGATTTCCTGCTATATCTAATATCTAAATTCACATACTACATATATATTTTTACATTTTTCCCTATGTATTTATTTTTTTTAAATAATTACAGAATGTCTTTATATACAACATTCATAGCTTTCTTATCATTATTAGACAATACAAACATGTTTTCTTTAGAGGTTATTCTTGAAAAAGCCACAGTTGCGCGTCCGATCGCTGCTAAATTCGAAATGCTCTAGAGCGAAGCGCGGCCTCCTCGCGGGATTTTAAATCTGTGATATCTCCGAAAATGTTCATTTAAATTACAAGCTGTAAAAGGCCATATTGATCTATATTAAATCAACAAAGTATTTAAAGTATTTAATTGGATAAGGATTAATGCTGTATTGTATAAAAATTGCATCAAAAATAAGGCATTATTTTTCGTAAAAAGTAAATGACAAAAAATGCTATTGTGGGTTATCCATAAGAGATAGACATATACCATCGCGGACTTTTCTGTAGACCTTTTCAAGGTGTACAAATACTTAGTACACCATTTTGATAAATCTCGTAGGGTTTAGCCTGCGTTTGCAATGTAAGCGGAAAAAAATGTAATTATTTACGATATTTATTAGAAACCTCAAAAATTACAGTATTTCTCTACTCCATATTGAATGGTATTATACATATAAACCTTCCTCTTGAATCGCTCTATCTATAAACAAAAACCGCATCAAAATCTGTTGTGTAGTTTTGAAGAAATAAACATACATAGGGAGATATGGACAAACTAAGAATGTGACTTTGTTTTATACTATGTAATGATTATATGTCAGCTTTTTTTTACCTTAATGTAAAACTTTGTAGAGTGAATGTAAAATAGTAATTCGCTAATTCGCCGTAATGTTGAGTGGAATAGTTGAGTGTACATAAGTCAACCGTCATGCTGCTCCCTAACCTTAGGACCGAAAATACCATAGTTCATAAAACACCATAGTTCGGTGTTTAAATATACACAATATAATATCAATATCAATAGTCGTCTGAGAGGATTCTTAAACATAGTTATGGCCTTAAATTCTAGCCTGCTTATTGTTGGTGTGCCTTTCCAAATAAGATTGACAATGAGTCACCACTGATTTGTTATCACATTTTTTCTTTCATAAAAAATGCTGAAAATGAAAATGGGTTTTTTTTAAAGACGCTAACGTTATATACCCACCTAGACTTACGTGATTTATTTTTTGAAAAATATTTATGATAAAGAATGTATGTATGTTCCTTATAGATTCGATAACGGCTGGACCGATTTTAATGAAATTTTCAAGCACTGTTCAGATTGGCCAACTGGATAATCATGTAGTTTGGTGGCGATTGGAGGTTTTATTTTTTGAATTGTCAATGACATTTGTTTCGAGGGATACTCGAAATAAGACTGAGCCACAGCAACGCGAGGCCGGACCGCTAGTATATTATATCTGCATATGCACTTTTACACATATGTAATCATACCTTTGGAATACAGGTATCACGAACATTGATAATATTAGAATCGTCGAATGGACTTAATAAATAAATTAAAGGATGATTCATGCTACACCGTGTCGCGACCGGGCCGTGCCAGCCATTCATGTTACACCGGGCTGTTTGGGTTTATTATTTGCACGACTTATATCTATGTTCAGTAGCTTTTCTCAGCAAGTGATTTCATCTATCGATAGACTTGACGCCTAAATAAATATGCAGTTTCACAATTTGAATTAGCAGCTATTGCAATTGCCATCGATGATGAAGTATTGGAAATTATTTTATTTGTTATCTAAATACTTAGGATGGCTCATGTCGTAAATCACAGAGCAAATTACACACATTCTAAACAATTTGCATTGTCCATTTTGCTGTTAAGCTGCTAAACTCACTAAGATTTGACGTTGACTGCTCTGCGGGCGCCCGGGCGCATATGTTTATGTTACATCGTGTCGAGGCCGAACCGTGCCGGAGCCGGGAAACAATACCCACCGACATTTCAACGCCGTGCCCCGGCCGTGCACGGCCGGGACACGGCCGGGGCACGGTTAGGCATGAATCACTTCATACCAAAAGTATACCATAATGTTCGACCGTGCCCCGGACGGGGCACGGCCCGGTCGCGGCACGGTGTAGCGTGAATCATCCTTAACACTAACATGACACCTAAAAACACAGCACGAATATGGCACGAATACCTTATGTCGTAATTGCGATAATTTTCCCTAAGATGACACCCCATTTAAATTAACCCTACTTACTGTGTAAGGTGATTAAGTACGTTACAAATGTTCTATATAAACGAGAATGACTAAGATATGAATGACCTCCTTAAATAGGAACAGGTCGCTTCCTAATTTCATTATCACATAATATGTAGAAATGTAGGCAAACTGTTGTACGCTAATCAATCCTAAATTATTTTCCACTTTAAAATGTAGCTTTTATTAGTATTACACATAACCTACGCATAAACAATTGGTATTTGCACAGATAAAATTAATTTAGTTAGTCAAAAATTAGATGCCCATAATTTGTGACGAACTGCTTAGTTTATTTTTGGTGTTTGTTAATTTGATGAGGATGAGGTTTTTTGGTATCACAGCGCAGGGTTCATAGAAAAACTACCTTCGGAATATTTTTGACGGGATCAAATTAAAAAATGACTCAGTCCATAATAAAACTAGACAAATGAACGATATTCCACAATCTTTAAGCTCAGTTAGCGATTGGCGGGCTTCAAATAGCTACACTAGGTTAGTTGCTCGAACGGGCTCACAAATTTCGGCGAAGAAACATTATTAGATCGACTAGTGAAATGTATTAAAATAATATTATACGATCAAGATCGTGGTGTCTGTTTTTTTATTAATGTAATGCCTGTAAAGAAGGGCTTCTCAGCTTGTGCTTTTCAAATAGATGAGGGAAGAGAAAATTCGATGGTGTTTACCATTTTGAGCGTCTCCTCCGGGCGCACCAAATAAAACATGGACTGTAGGTGATGGTGGATGTCTGGCTGAGGGTGCGGCCGTGGTGGCGACCGCCGGCGATCGGCACAACCGTGCTCCGAGCCACCCAGCACCAGCGCAGCGCCTTTGTTTGCGAAGTAACACTCATTGAGACTGGAACAAATATAATGTCTAAGCAAAAGCTTTGGATTTAACAGCATATGCTTTTTACACGCTTTATATATTAGTGTCGCTTTTATGTTACTGTATGTAGCCAACTCTTTGAACTCAATTTCGAACCGCTTTAAATGGACAGATTTCATTAACTTCATAGGCTTATCTAGAACCGGTGACGACATAATAATTTGATAAATTTGTCTTAATTTTTTTAAAAATATTTATATTGATAATATATGCGCCATGTACTGGATAACAAAAACTTGAATTTTTTTAACAATCGCACTAAAAATTGGTAATTTTATAACATATCAAACTAAAAAAGTGAAAAATAATTTTAAATATAGTAGTATTAAAATAATGAACATACAATATTAGTTTTATTACTGTGAAAAAGCGTGGTGGGGTGCTCGGATATATGCGAGTATATAAACGAAAAAGATAGCGCGAAGATGGACATTTGTTTAAATTATATTTATTATAACATATATTAAACATTACATATGTATATTAACAAGGTTCTCTCATGATTTAACAGTCTTTAGCGTAACAACACTGATACGATAAAAAAATAGGGGGAAAAGATCGTATCACTAAATACGCTCACTGAGAGCGATAAGAATGCGATCTTAAGAAGTTCTATTGTTATTTGTATTACAACTTTCAAATGAAGTTTATTGAAACAAACTTGAATTTTTTCATTGCTTGAACTTTTTCTCGAGTTTTATTGACTCTGTACACCAAACTATAAGTAAAAAAATAATATAAAGGTATATCACGGTGTACGCTTCATGCTATAACCTGAACAGATACCACTATTCGGCAGCACAGCATATACATTATGCCTGCTCTTCACAGTGAAGAGCTATAATCAACTATAATCAAACCTATAATCTATAATAAAAATCAACTATAATATAAACCTATAATCAACCTATATCAGTGATCACCGCCGTTCGTATTATCATACAATACAATCGAAACGATCATACGTTTTGCGTATATGATGTGCGAATACAGACAATTCCCGAGTTGTAGGCGATCATGGAACATGATTGGCAAGTACAGCCATTTATGCCCTCTACACGATCGACACGCGCCTTATCCTACTAATATTATAAATACGACAGTTTGTTAGTAAGGATATATGCTTGTTTATCTTTCACGACGAATACGCTGAACCAATATCGATGAGATTTGGCACAATTATTACTTATACACCGGAATAACATATAGGCTATAGAAATCCTGTTAATTCTACAAGAATAGGATAGAACTAAAACGCGCCATCTATTATCACGCGACAACATTTCACGCGAACGCGGTCGCGGATAAAAGCTAGTCGTATTTAATCGCCGATTATCAACAGAAGCCATTATATTGTACTAACCATAATGTACGATATTTTGTGTACCATAACATACGTAGGATTGCAGATATCCACGGGTAGTTGTATAACCACTAATGGAAATCATATGTGTCCTTAAAGCTTTTACCATTGTATATATACAGTACTAGTAAAGATACTAGTTTATTTTCCTAATTGCTTTTAACTGATTACAATGAACAATTCCTTATGAACATTCAAATTACACTGCCCGCACAGGTTAAAATATTTAAGTAAAACAAAAATAATATGTCATAGCAAAAGAACATCTGCAGAAAAAGTTGTACACGCCTGGAAGAGTGTTCTGTCGCATCGTAACCATCTATATGTGATTAATAATTAATAATTTAGTCTCGACTAGTTACAACAAGTTGTCCTTGGACGGAAGTGCACGAAGATCATACAAAATTATTCGGCTGTAATGAGTTTTTTTATAATAATGCAACCGCGAAATGTATGAATGACGCCATTTTTAGTAAAGTTGCCGCAATCCGTCTTGGCGTGGCGTTTACCTTCCTTTCACCGTAGTGCGGGCGCAACTCTGTGCTCGCCGCGCTGCCGTCGAACGCCGAGACGCGCTGGCTGGCCCTTGAGCCGTGGGTTTACACTTTACCTTAATACGTACAACGCTGCGATTACTCATACTTGTTAATTATTTTGGATGAACCCTACAATCACTATTCGCAATGTTTTATATTTGGCAAAGTTCATTGGATGATTATTTCCATTAAACGTTTTAGGTTGTTTTCACTTGTAACTTTAACTTACGAATTAATTTTGCGAGCGATACAAGTATGTGACTACTGATGTGATTACTGTACGTTAATTCAAAACACTGTCCAAGTTTTTTTTATATCTGCAGGAGCAAATTATTTTAGCATCAAGATAGACATTAGTTAATTTTAAAAATCTGTTTTAAATATTTATAACTTAGAATTTGTTTTTAATAACTCCTAGCAATACAAAACAAATATCGGCAAACTATGTCCGTTCTGTAGATTTCATGAACAGTCAAGACATTGTACAGGCATTCGATTTTTAGAATGTCATTGAACCCAATTTATATCAAAACTGTTTGCTGTTAACCTATGTTAAAGCAAAATCGCGATCAAAAGAAGCTTTCATGCATCAAAATCACATAAAGATACGGTTGACCTTTTCCATAATTACACGCCTGACTAAGCTATCTAAACATAGAAAATTGAAATTAAAATCATTAAAATAAAATAGGCGTAGAAAGTTTTCATATTTATTACGGCAAATTTACATTGTCACTTCCATTACAGACGCAAGGGCGGTTGATCTCAAGGTTCGTTAAAAATAGAGCGGCGGCGCGTTGCCAAAGCCGCGTTGCCTGCTTATAGTTGCGCGTGTATTAAATCGCCGCATCTGCAGCCCGTGAGCCCGCTTCTTCGCACCGCTTTACCCAATTTAGGGCAGCGCACATCGCAGCACATGGCGTGTGCCGCGTGACGTAGCGACGCGTCAAAACAATACGATATATTCTTGTCGTTTTCCTGCTAATAGAATCGGCTACTACTTTCGTTTGAAGTAAAATTAAAGTAACAGTCTATTAATTATACGCTGCTGCCGATAAGCCTCTTTGTATTCCTTTTTGAAAAGAGAGAATACAGATTTCTTCACTATATTTTCCTTTATCGTCAACTTCTCAATTAAATTGTAAAGGTCAATTAAAACTTTAACGACACTTTGGAAGTCTGCCCGAAATTTGAGTCCGGAAAATGCCAGTAATAATAAAAAGCTTTATATACACAGCCATCAAGCTTTTGCTCTCTTAACATCACTTGCACATCGTCCCAATTTGTACTATGATTGATTTGACGGAAAATATCGAATAACTTTATACGGTCACCATTTAAATATACCTCCGATCTAGATCTACATGTAGAACAGATAAAACCGATTTTTTTTAAATGAAGACATATAAAATTTTTTTACAACTTACAACTAAAATTTCAATCACGCTTAAATAAAAAATTGCATGCTAGCAAAATCTATATTTTGAAAATAATAACCTGAATGTAAACCAATATAAACAATTTTCACAACGTATATTTTCATTTTTTAAATTTTTTAATTCAATACGAAAGGGAGAATTTAAATAATAGATATGCAAGTATTTTGGTATCACAGTTTTAAAAGTTGTTTATTTTTAATTATTATATATTTCAATCATTATTCATTCAAATTATTTTATTCATCTTTTGAAAGATAGACGAAACAAATATTTATACAAAAAGGACGCGGTCATATTAACAATTATTATTGTTGAAAAATCGCCTATATAGAACGTTAGCCAGAGTAACGATTAAGGAACGCCTGGTTACGGGAGTCGAGGACATTGATAATCGATAATTTTATCTATATTTAAGGCAGAATGATCTTAATACGTTAAGAAGTATGGTAATCAATGTAAAAACGAATTCCATAGCATTTGAAAAAGATTTTTAATATGGACTGTTAATCCGTAATAGCACAGAGACCTAGCGGAATGAGTTATTGTTTGCACTTTTATAAGTTAACCTTGATGAATGGAAAGGTAGTACTGAAATTAAAAACACTTAACTGTTAACGTCGTGTCATTGACATGTAAGGACCTTTGGTGGGTATCCCGAATGATTTCGAAATGAATCCCGCAAACCCGATAATTTTACCTACTAATTGTAATTGTTGTAATAGATGTAATAGTTTTTTTCAAGTGTTAATTGGTGAATATGAAACTAATCATTAGTCCTTCCTGTCCGATTAAATCATTAAAATACTTGATTCGCCAAGTACAAAGAACAAATTATTACTTATGAGAATATTTAGACGAATGGACATTAATTATTATATAATTCTAATAAATTAATTTATTTTATTAAAATAATTCTAGTTCTCAATAAAACTTTAGATAAAAAACTCTACTTTATGATGTTTTTTTAAATTGTATCAATAAACTTCTATTTATTAATTTATTATAACTTTTTATTTTTGTATTCAACTTTATATAAATAGACTCATATATGTTATTTGAATCGTGTTATTTTTCCACGGGTTAAAAGCATTTCCTCTTCCAAAAACACAAGTAACAACCTGGGTGTTTGCACTTTTCAAAATATAATCCATATAAATAGTTTCCTTTCGTTTCATAAGCAATTTTCATTGTTACCTGGTCAAGGTTGGTGCATAATTAAATCCACACATTTTATCATTTACACATATTCTCCTCGATTCGATATAATAGGCTTTCTATATGAAAATACTTTTAATAGTTTTTTTGGACTGTTGTTAGTGCAAAGATTTAATTCTATAATTGTAGAACATAATCCACAACTTATTCACGTACAGCAAGCTTCTATCCATACCATATCTAACAATCGAATGTATGTTTATCAGTCTTTTTAAGTTTCATATCGACACCTGCAAGAAACAATATTGTATCTCATATTTAAAAACATACGACAATTTTAATCCTTGATGGTGTCTATATGTAGAATTATACATACATCATACCTAATTGTGTATGTTTTACGAATTTCATTCAAGTACTAAACCGCTTTGTGGTATCTGAATAAGCAAATAGACCACCTTCATTTTTTACCGAGGTGTCGTAAAAGGCCTAAGGTAAGTTGACCCGCCGTGTGGTATTCGCCTGAGTAGAATAGAACTCCTTCATTTTTTAACGAGGTGTCGTAAAAAGCGACTGAGGTAAGTTGACCCGCCGTGTGGTATCCGGGTGAGTAGAATAGAATACCCTCATTTCTTACCGAGCTGTCGTAAAAGGCGTTTCAGGTAAGTTGACGTCAGACAGCCGGTCGTAAAATAACTAGTCAAAACATGTAACAACATATTTAAAACATGTTGTCCCGGCCCCACTTAGTGTGGGATAAGGACAGGAGAATGATGATTTAAGTACTAAAAAAAAAAAAAAAATTTGGTACCTTTATCCAAAAATGGAATTAAGCGCACTAAAATCCACCACATTAATTTTATCATAATCTTACTCTATACATCCGATTTTTAACTTTCATCTTAGATTACTAAAATATTTTAAGTATATTCACCTTAATTAAGGCAGTTAAGATAACGACATATGACAACTTGGAAACTAATTATCGTTTAGTAATCGTATTAGGAATTTATATTAAAATGTATTATAAAATACTATAAATTTAATTATCACATAACTCCACAATTATTATCGTATAAGACTAAAATATGCATTCGTTTCAGTATGTATTGCTAAACCCTATAATAATTCAAATTTCAATGTCATTCACGTCACAAAAATAACACTCTTCAAGCCTATATTTTATAAAACAATTCATAAAATCAGAGATATTAACTTTAGACTAAAAACTTACTTAATGTTTTTTCCTATATTGTTTGTCATACATATAAATTCTAAAAATATAAAAAGAATTAAGATATGTATATTAAAATAGAACAAATCATGAAAAATACTTTAGTGACACAAATCTTATACTTATATATGCACTTATGATAATCTAGTTTAGAACTAAAATAATATTTGCTATAATTAAATATGATATTTCAGGCACTTATATCGTATGTGTACAATAACAAACAATAACTTTGAAAAGAACGTCAAAAAACTGAAATAAGCCAAAAGATGACAGTCATAGGTCTTTAGCAGTTGAATATTACCTAAACGCAACCATGTCCGAAATAATCACAAATAACTAGCACATAATATAAAGTATTACTGGATATGGCACTAACACAAAAACTACGGGTCCGTAATCGCAAATTTGCCGACGGATGCGGTTTGTGAATCGGCACACGGGCCGATGCGCGCATCGCGGTTCACCATCCGGCGCGTCCCGATCTACAATACGCCGTCGGCACACAAGCCAGCAAGTCAGCCCGTACGACGCTGAGGCAGCCCGTAGAGCGCCGAGTTCGTACGTCACGGCTTCCCTCTGAACCGAGCGCGAACTATCGCGTAAATATAGAAACTCCACATTGAACAGGAACACAAGAACACGTTTTACTCAACAATCAACTCCGTTATTACATTTTACAAATAACTATAGCATTTCTTAAAATATAGTTAGCACATTATAGTTTGTAATCTGTTTAATCTGATTAACTAAAATAAGTACTGCAAGTTAAATCCAAATTCAGAGAGACGTAATTTTTTTCTTAAATTAACTAGGTTTTGCACGCACCTTTGTTACCGTGAACTTAAGTACCAAGAGAAAGGGTGTTTGATATATTTTAATTTATATAATTAATGAATGCCATATGTCATCAAAATGCCTTGAATCGATTACAAGTGATTATTAAAAATATAGAGACAAACTTGTACATTTATGATATTTTGAAGCTTAGTCCGAGAAGAGAGAAAGCCTTTGCCCAAGATTATGATAGAAACAGGCTGTTACTGTCATAAGCCCATACTAATATAACAAATGCCAGTCTGTGTATCTGTAACTTTTTTACGGCTAATCCGCTAGAAGAATGTTGATAAACTTTAATATATAATTAATGGTACCTCGCGTATAGTAATCCGCAATTTTAAAACGATAGCGTCAATCCTGTGAATATCATATCCGACCTTCATAAGATAAAAAATTGTGATAAATGCAAAGTAAACTCTTGATTTAGAATGTTCAAAATGTAGAGCCATACAAGCAGTTATTGTCACAAATTTAAAGCATATGTGCAATATAAGCAATAATTAACTAAAAACATACCTTTTGCTGGTCCGATTCCCAGCATCGTCTTCTGAAACGTCTGTTGACTTCTCTTCCTCATCCTGCACAAACGCATTATTTTAATTATCAACAACTTACAATACAGGCCACTTTCTACAAGGCAGAAATTCGTTTTATACTTAAATTATGTTGTAAATATTTGTTATATCTATAGGATCCAATAAAATATCTATCGAAGTATGAGAAAATTTCGAAACAAATTTCGAAAGAATAATTTCGTTATTATTTATTTTAATTCTTGCAATGTTTAGTTATTACTTTGATATTTGAAAGTTTCTAGAATAAGAATGGTGTATAAAATTTCGGAATTCCTACATCGTCTCCTATAATGAAAAAATCAAGTTCAAATATTCGCGTACACCTTTGATGAATAAATGAGTGGGACCTCCAATTTCTCCCCGATCGGTTTGGATGGGAACATTTTGCCAGTCTGCTCTGATTTTCGGTGTATTTTTGAAAAAGCGAACCAAGCTTTTTCAAAACGACGGTGAAATAGATCGAGATGTGGGTAAAAGAATGAATGCATGATGGATGAAGTCTCAGTCACAATATGTGACCCTCGAATGCCTCTTAAAGTTAAGGAAAAATTTATAAAGCGGTCATAAGACCTGTCGTATTGTATGGATCAGAATGTTGGGCGATGAAAAAGACGGATGAAAGAAGAATACATGCAAATGAGATGAGAATGTTAAGGTGGATGTGTGGTGTGACAAAACTGGATAAAATACGAAACGAGTATATAAGGGGAAGTCTGAAAGTTGCGCCCATTACAGAAAAGACGAGAAGTGCAAGATTGAGATGGTATGGACATGTAATGAGGAGGGATGAAAATCATGTGACCAAACGTGTGTTAAATTTGCATGTGGATGGATATGTGCCTAGAGGGAGGCCTAAAAAGAGATGGTTGGATTGTGTGAAGTATGATATGGATATAAAAGGAGGGGTGCCAGAGTTGACGAAAGATAGGACAGAATGGAAGAGAAAAACATGTTGTGCCGACCCCACTTAGAGAGGGATAAGGACAGGGAGATATACCTTTGATGAATAAATACAAAACTTAAAAAGAACGTATAATAAAAAATATTTACGGCATCAAAACTACAATAATGTGGTATGATTATCTCTATTTGTGTCTATGTGTCTAATACTAACTAACAAAACTAACATACTGGCTCGGAAAACTAAGCCGATCGCTGTCATAAACAAAAGTATTAATTAATTTATATAGGTCACTAGCTGTGCTTGCGGCTACGTCCACGAAAAAAATAAAGAGAGTTTAACTGAAATTTGGAACATAAAAGTAGTCATTGTCACTTAACTATAAGAAACATGTTGTCACGGACTTTTTTCGTAGTATTTTTGTAGATTTACAATTAATTCTCTAGTACATTATTATAGTGTATCTCTGTTAGGTTACGCGTCGCACGCGACTAAAGCTCGCAGCAGGCAAGATTTTTATATCACAGTTTACATGAAACCGTAATTTACTATTAACTTAAATCTCTCGGAAGCACTGAACTTTTAGTAAAAAATACGACTTTTGTACGAATATCAGTTCAGGAGATTTTGAGAAAATCTATCACATACAGCTTTTGGAGATTTCTTTTATAATTATAGAAGTATGCCCTACAGCGCTGTATTACTACTAGTAAAGTATTACTTTTCACATGTTAGTCATGGATTTATTATTGTTATTTTAATTAATTCGTATTATAAAATGTGAAAAAGTAAATAAATTTAGTTTGTAGACTTTAAAATATTAAAATTTCTCAATAATGGGAAAAAGCATTCTATTTTATATTTTATTGGCTTTGACTAACTTTAGGTTTTATATATTTAGGTTGTGTCAAAACTCTACTATTAAAATGAAAGTTGTCCGGTGATAGTTTGAGGTATTATTCCCCAGATACTTAAAAGGTAACAGGTAATTCCATTGTATACGAAAATGATAGTTGTCTGTGGCTCAAACTGAGATACCGAATTAATTGTCATAATAATAAATCACATTAAATTTTAAAACGTAATTTAAATATTTAATTATAAATATTGATAAATAATACATACAGTAAAAAAAATTGTTTTAATTTTGTGAGTAAAATGGCTATGCCTGTTACGCTACGACGCACGCACACATAATAAAAAGTACGAAATTTAAAAATTCTTGATTCGGTTGTTTCGTAGAACTTCCATTTTCCGTTTTAATAATTTATTTATTAAAATGATAATGTTATTAAAAAGAGAATATGACTTAATCTCAATAACTTGTCTAATTAAATTAACAATAAACTCATCTTAGATTCATATTTAAAATCCTATTACTAAATTTTTTGTTATTATTAATTTGTGTTAGGCGACAGTGGTACGTACAAACAAAAAACTATGTTTTACTTATGTACTTATTTATCTACAGAAATTTAAAACAATTATTTCCATTGTCTTATTATATTAAAGCTTGTTGTACCAGCGAGTTTGTTCACGTCAGCATAAATGTAATAATACCCTCAATTATGTACTATGTGTTACATCTATCCGAAGGATAAACGAAAATAATTTCTATCTTTGTTACTCAGACGAGCTGTGATAGCCCAGCTGTGATGGCGTGACTCCATAGAGACGATCTTAGGTTCAAACCCCAAGCAAGCACCAATGAGGTTTTCTGTGTCCAATTGAAACTTTTTACACGCTTTTCGGTGAAGGAAAACATCGTGATGAAACCTGCATATCGCTAGAGAATTCTAGGAATGTGTGCAACCTACCAATCTGCATTGGAGCAGCGTGGTAGATCTTAGCTCCTATCCTTTCCCCTTTAGAAGATGCCTATGCCTGGCATCGGGATAGTAACAGGTTGTTACTTTTTGTTACTCAGTACTAATATATACAGGCTTGAATTTATAAAATCATCATGGAGTGGTAAATTTATAAAATTTTCAGTTTAACAAAAAAAATAATTTAAGGTCACCTTCAAAATCGTTTAGTTCATTCATTATATTAATTAAAATAATGATAATTTTTTACTAATCTGATGGAAATATTATCTCGAATGATGCCTCAAATCTAATAAGGATGATTATCTGCTGAACGATGCTTTTTTAAAGAAAATGACAATTTACAACTGATTTAGTAGCTTAACCAATTTAATGGTTTTTTTTCATTTAGTGAAGATGATTCTTTTAATCTGATGATCAAAGTCATCCAAAAATCTGCATTTATAAAGCTCAGATTATTACTTAATGTTAGTAAAACCCTACAAAAAATTATATACACAAAAATATAGGGTTTTAAAACAAAATATGTTGTTAGTTCATAAAAATGGGTTAAACACATTTTATGAGAAAAGACTCATGATATCATGTCAAATGTCAAAATTAATTATAACAATTGCTAGTTAGCAGTGTGATTAAATTAATTCTATTAAGAAGGGTTATTATAATAGCAAAAAAGCATTTTAAATCTGTATTTAATTGGATGTTTGTCTTGTACATACCATTTGATGCAATGCAGTCGATTGCCTCTTTTTGTTTCTGTGAAACCATTTATTAAACACAATTTTAAAAAATTCTTTTGCTAGATAGAACTGACAATGGCATATAACTTATGTAATTATATAATCTGTATATATACTGGCATTGCAATTGTAAAGTTTGGTATAGAATTTGTATCAAAGATTTAAAAATTGGAAATTTCTCCACAATTTTATAGAAATTAGAGATATGACTTTTTTTAATGGCTAATATAAATTATTGAGAAGACCATATAAAAGAGGAAGAGGAATAATAACATAAAAAATGTATCTCCCATTTAAAATTTATAGAATAAAGGCGCAATAATTACTTTAAACAATATATGAAAGTTATATGAAAATAACCTAGTCAATTAAAGTACTTATGCACTTTTGGAAAAGTGATTTTTACTGTCATTTACATCAACAAACCTAAAATATAAGCACCCGAAAATTGGTTTATACCAATAAAATAGTTAAATCTCAAACACATGTTTTCATAGAAATCTTATGTCTTCACCACCAGAGAAATCATTTTTTTCATCTGAATAAACAGTGGTCTGCTGATGATAACTAGTTAATGATTTAGGCTCAATGGATGATTCTTAATTTTTAATATGACTTGATTTGGCTACCTCCCCTTCACAGAGAATAATATCACATAAGGAGCTACTTTGAACCAACTATACAATTCGGGGAAATAGTTCTGAATGGGAGCTGACCAACTGAACTATACAAACAGGGATATATGAATATGGGACATTTTCAAGGAATAAAGGGCAATTTCAAGTTTATCTTTTATGCTCTTGTTAATTAAACACATGCAGATAGTTTCAGAACGATTTTCATCATTTTAATTCCAAGTAAATGCATTTCTTCATATAATACCAACTCTTTGTTAAATCGCTTTCAATTTATTGTTATCAACTTTTAAACACATTGTAAAAGGGAAAAATTTATAAATAAAGCTGTATTTTTTATTTACTAACATTATTGATTTTAAGTACTGTTTGTCCGCCGCTGGTTCCAAGCGGGACAAAATTGTGGGTTGTGAAGATCCCTTAAGGAAACCTATGTTAGCAGTGGAAGTCCATCAGTTGAGAAAGAAGAAGAAGATACTGTTTGTGGTTCAACAGAACTCATAATCAAAAAGTAATAAAACCATTTCAGTTTTGTATGAAAATAAAAGAATAATTAAATTTCTTAGTACAATACAAAATAGGTTATATTTTATATATTATATTTGGTGTGTATATATTAAAAAAATTATAATTTTTTAGTTTAAGTGAAGAGTGCTGCACCACCACTGCACTTTACTTTCAAGGTTTTTTTTTATTTAAAAATCAGTTTACTTGAAGAACAACAAACTTAATAGAATCTAGAATATCTTAATCAATAGTTTTTTATTGATATATTCTGATTGATTGATTATTATAAAAATTAGAATTTTGTGTGTTTTTATAATTTTTCTACAACTACACAAGCAAATAAATCACTTTTCTAAAAAGAATGACCGAATGTATAATTGTAATGTGAGATAAATATTAACATTTCAATCTATATACCTAAAAAAGCTAATTCCTCTTGTCAATTTATTATCTTTCCTTTAGATTAAATTTAAAAAATAATTTAAATGTAACCCTTAGAGGCTAGTTATTTATATGTGTTATGCTTTGTAGCTGAGAATCAAGCAAACCACATTAGTCCAGTAATCCACCTTGATGACATACATTTAAAAAAAATATGTATATAATTTTGTTATAATAATGTTCTTTCATTATTATATTTACAAATACTTTATAGCAAAGTGGTAAGAGCAACTTTGTACAGATTATTGAACTTGAAGATATACTCTAGTACGATCAAGTTTTTACGGTACAAAAATTAGGTTAAGTTTTTAACATTAATTACTCCAAAAAGAAAACTAGTTTCCGTAAAATTTTGCTAAGAAGATGGACTTTCTTTAACATTGATCTTCATCATAAATTTATTTTTTTAGCATAAGTTTTAGCTAAGTCTTACGTGACATATGACTCCTGATTCCTGTTTATAGTTTGTGCTAAATTATTGACCTAACTTTAACATCTGCTAGTTACTCACCGTTTTCTTTGGTGTTTGCACACTCGGAGTACGACGAATTGTTACAAGTGCCATACCACATTAGTCCTAACCAATCATTATCGAAATAATACACAATCACAAACATAAAGTGATTTAATATCGACTTATCATAATAATCTCCAGATGAATCACTAATAATAGATATATTGTATCACCGATTTAGGATATTAAGCACTCTTTTTATACTCATGGTGCTAAACGTACACTTTCGATTTGAAATGTGTTATTTTGAAATTTATTTTATAACTCTACGAACACGGAACAACGAAAATACTCACTTGCATTTGCTATGCAAGGTAATAGAGTAGACAATGATGGAAAGCATAAATAGTAGACAAAAAAGTGTTCTGGCACGTAGTCTGTGATTAAAATAAACAGACCTTTTTTCATATTTTCCTACGGCTGATTTATTTCTAAATTATAACGAAACGTCTCCTAGATACCAATGTAATTATAAACAATAAATAACAATTTAAATTACAAATATAAGATAGATTTTTTTCTCCTTTTATATTAAAGTTCCCGCTACGTTTGTAGTTAATCGCGAACAAACAGACATCTTTGTACGCGATTTATTTAGTTACTCTTTTATAGCATTATAAATAAATTTTGGTACAATTGAAACGTGTATTCCGGGCCTACAAATAAAATAAAAAGCTTTTGTTTTTTATCGGGAAAAGGAATAAAAACATCTTTACTTCTTTACTAATCCTATACTATCCTACTAATATTATAATTGCGAAAGTGTGAGTATGGATGTAAGTTTGTTACTCTTCTATGATAAAACATGCGAAACGGATTTGGTTGAAACTTTACAGTTATATAAGTTATACATCGGAATAACGTACAAGCTAAAATTTCTAATAATTTAATGTAATTTTGGTTTCCAAGCGAGCGAAACCGCGGTAAAAGGTAGTTTTTAATATTATATAGAATATTATAATATCTTTTATTTTTAATGTCTTACTTTTTTGTTATATATCGCCTTACTGAAGTTTAGCCGTATGGTATCCGGCTAAGTAGAATAGACCACCCTCATTTCTTACCGAGGTGTCGAAAAAGGTGTAAAGTCGTAAAAAGTAAGTTGACCCATCGTGTGGTATCAGGTAGAGTAGATAGACCACCCTCTTTCTTACCAAGATGTTGTACAATACGATTAAGGTAAGTTGACGTCAGGCAGGCGTCTGATTGTAAAATACGAAGCCAAATCATGTGACAAAATTGTTATAACATGTTGTGACGACCCCACTTAGAGCGGGATAAGGGCAGGAAGATGATGATATTTAATATTTAGTTATTAGTTTGTGGTAGTCTATGCGCGTCTGTATTCTGTATTAAAAAATCTCAGATCTGCCAACCTTACGTAATTGGCTATAATTAAAAGAGAATATATTCTGAAAATTGAAATACAAATATTACATACATATTACATACATATTCAATTAAATGTTAAATAATTTAATGAGAAAATTGACAGTTGCTACCAAGATTGTTATGACATCTTTACAGTTGTACAAACATTTATTACGCCAGTGTGAGAAATTACCACCGGACGCTTGTAAACATTACAAGTTTGCTATTCGACAGGTTAATTTATAATTATTTTATTGCTGCTTAATTAAGAATACAATTTTTTAAGCTAGCGACTTTCCATTCCGTTTGTTTCTTCAGAGTTACAAGCAACACAAATCTGAAACTGACCTAGAAAGAGTAGAAGAAATAATACAAAAAAGCATTAATGATGCTAAATGGATTGTGAATAAGGTAATTTGAATTGAACATATCTTACGATTTATGTTTAAAGTTTGGTCATTAATTTTTAGATAATGACTCATTTATAATTTTTTCAGTATACGAAAAAATAATGGAGAAAATAAACAAAGTTTATTTGCAAAGAATATTTATCAAATATTTTATTTTTTACAAACAAATATTGTAACAGAAGAAATATGTTTGGTGAGAAAATAGAGGAGTATGAAATATTAGAACATCTTGGTAAAGGTGGATTTGCTCATGTATATAGAGCAAGATGTCGAAAGACCAATTTGTTTATTGCTATCAAAATGATAGACAAAGCTTTGATGGCCAATGCAGGTATGATAGGAAGAGTTCGACAAGAGGTTACAATACATTCGCGCCTGAAACATCCTGCTATATTAGAGCTGTACACTTTCTTTGAAGATGCACATTATGTCTACTTAGTGTTAGAATTAGCACATAATGGTGAATTAGCTAAGCATTTTAAATTAGGGACACATGGTTTGTCAGAGGAAGCTGCTGCTGATATATTTAGACAAGTAGTTAGTGGAGTTTTGTATCTTCACACACATAACATAATACACAGAGATCTTTCACTTAACAATTTGTTATTGACTAAAGATCTCAATGTAAAAATAGCTGATTTTGGGTTAGCAACACAGCTCAATGGACCAGATGAAAAACATGTTACAATGTGTGGTACACCTAACTATATATCACCTGAAGTAGCTTCAAGAGAATTGCACGGCTTACCTGCAGATGTTTGGGGCTTAGGCTGTATGTTATATACTTTGTTAGTTGGTAGTCCACCATTTCATACTAAACATATAAAAACTACACTTAATAAAGTTATCAATGCTGATTATAAAATTCCATCAGAGCTATCTGTGCCTGCACAAGATTTGTTACAGAAACTGTTATGCAAGGACCCTTCCAGAAGAATAACGCTCAAAGGTATAATGGAACATCCTTTTCTGCACAATTATACAACCCACCCCAAACAAGAATTTTCTAGGGACTCAGGATTTTTGACTACATTGCATAGTACACAACATAGCCATAAACCTCAAATTATGCCTGATAATTCACAAAATGTTAATTTATTCAAGGATCATAATCACTTTACAAATGAGAGTACTGTAAAGAATATGTGCTTACAACAGGATTCTTATAATTTATTAGAGCTTAGGCATCAGCGTAACTTTATATCTACTTCTAGTGAACCTCTTAAGATGTTTGACAATCTAAGTAATTTGCAGTTGGATGCTCAGAAACTAGACAACCTCCAGAACAGTACTAGCCTTTTAGAGAATATGAAAATTTTAAGTTTGAAACATAAAAAGATTGATAATCATAATATAAATGATATCAATGAAAATCTTAAAAAGCCATGTGGTTTGACATCAAATGCATTGAGTGTACCTCCTCTTTGTGCTGAAAGATTGCCTTCTATATCTCATAGAACCAGAAATGCTATATTGAAAATAGAACAGAGTGGTGTTATTGTGGAGTTTATTAAAAAGAAAGGTATAGACCGGGAAGAAAGAGTTGTGGAAGTTTGCAAAATTTCCAAAGATGGTATGAAAATCATCATATATTTAGTAGATAAAGAAAAAGAGCAGAAAGCTGATTTTGAACAAAACTCTAATCCTGATGAGGTGTTTTCTTATCATAACTTACCACAAAAGCATTGGAAAAAATATTTATATGCTGCACGCTTTGTAGATCTTGTTAAAGCTAAGACACCAAAAATTACTCTTTACACATCTCTAGCTAAATGTCAACTTATGGAAAATAACATAGACATAGAAATGTTTTTTTATAATGGGGAAAAACTGACTTATCGTAAAATGGAAGGATTAAAAATAATAGACAAATGGCTTAAAACTCATCAGGATCCTACATTGGCTTCTGATTTGAGATATTTAACTGATCACTTTGAAGAATGTTCAAATCGTCTAGAAAGAATACAAAGTGCTCTATCATGTATTTCAGATGAATGTTTTCCCTTGATTATTGGTAAAAGACCAGTTCAAACTTCAAGTAGTATAATGCCACATACTGCTACACCTTTACAAGATCATGCAGTACGGAACTACAATACACCACTTTTCAATAATATAGGTTCATTTCAGCGCACAACTACTTGTTCAAGTCGTACGCCGAGTGAAAACTAAAGAATTTTGGTGGAAGCTCTATAAATAATTTTGACAAACAAACCAAGTTAATCTAAATGATAAAATCTACAAAATAGTTGTATTTCGGGAATTATTTTTAAGCTTGTATGTAGATAACAATGATAATTTTATATACTAATTTTTTTTAATTATTTTTGTCTTTCCTAGAAAACTCTTAGTGTATCATAATATTATTTAAATTAATAGTGACATACATAAATTAAGAGGAAAAGTAGTGTAAAAAATAATGTTTTGACAATTTTAATTGCACAATGAGTGAGGCATTGTAGAAAAAAAATGACAAAACATTAAATTTAATAAATGTTTTAAATATTTTTTGTTTTTATAGTTTAAAATTACATTCAAAAAATTCATTTATTTTAACCAGATAGCGACATCAACAACAAACACTTTATTTACAATAATAAATAATTACATGCAGTACATATTTGTAAAAATGTATCGCTAATTACAGATAGGGATGATGTAAGGTATAATCACATACAGGTACCATTGCATTATTAATTATTATTAAAATTAGTAATGGACAAAGAAATTTTTTTTTACAATTCACTCATTACAAGTAATAGTTTTGTACCGAACGAATTGTTAAAATTAAATGTAACTTACAATAAAATTAGTTAAATGAAAACTTTTATAATAAAAAAATTAAGTAATTAAGGCTAAAACTGGCTTAATTTGAATTTAATAAAAATATTCTTTATTCAAGTAGACTTTGCCAAGTATTTTTGAATCGTAAATGTTGTTAGAGAATCTACAACTGGTTCAGAATTTGTTTCTAACGGGAAGAACCAGCAAGAAACTCGGCGGATAGTCTATTCAAAAAACAGTGATAAAATTTTATTTCCAAGCCGTAACCGTATTCCGTAACAGTCTGGTGTGTAGGTAACTTTAGGTGAATGTGTTATTATCATCATAGATTACTAACTATAAAATAGATGGTTGAGATTCATACATTGGCGCGAGCCTATTTCGGTGGTATGGGGGGAGGGTGCAAAGTAGCACTATAGCTACTTACATTCTCATTCATAAAAAAGTATCTGCCTCTCACCCATTTCATTCATATAAAACGGATTTAGTCTCAGCTCTGACTTTTTCTCACATACGGAGTAGTAATATATATAACGTATGACGTAAAATCGTAGTAAAATTAGTGATGTACTTGGTGCGCTAAAACCGTAATTAGTGATGTCAAAAGATGATTATCGATTCGCACACCGCTCTTACCGATTTTTGGATAACCGCTTTTCCTGTTACATATTAATAATGATTTTTAAATATTAATAAAACAAAATATTTAAGGAACTTCTTTATTAAGACTTTTACTGCAATAAAAAAATATATATACAACAACCGTTTTGCATTTCTGAGTGCATGCTTCTTTAAAAAAAACGTTTTTCTTAAACACGCTAAAAGTACAACTTCAAAAATTATTACTATTTTTAAATAGGAAACAGGAACAGCAAGCTGACTAAAAATTATCCAAACAGAACTTTCACAGTCCTCAAACTATCTTGAAAATGTAGGAATTGTAACTTAATTTATTATATATTTTTAGTAAACAAAATTAATTTAAAATATTCACTCGAAAAAAAATGTACAAGATTAGTATTTGAAACAATAGATGCTTTTGTTTTTACCGTTTAAGTATTTAGGAAAAAACATTATACTCAAAAGGAGTGTACTTGATGGTAAATTATAAATATTCCTTTTATATATAAGTCTTTTTTAGAATATTAGTGGTTTTTATCTCTAAGTATAATATTTTCCATCATATCAGTTAACACTTCGGATTTATACATATAAAGTAAGAATTAAATTGTGAAATTTTGCCATATTTAATGTAATAATGGAAACTGTGAATGGAACGCACCCGCAGCACTGCATAGGGAATGTTTGAACGATACTCATTCATGTATTTACGGGGCTTAGTTAGCTAGTAACTCTAACTCCGTGTCATTATCCAGCGAAAAGTAATAAAAAATAATCATGGAAAAATAAATAATGATTGAAAATAGATGTGTACTATTTTTTTTTTCCTCAATTTTCTAAAAGTACTATATTTATTTGATTTAAAAAGAAAAATACTATTTTTCTTAAAAAAAAAAGTGGCAACCCTGATCGCGCTCTTTTTGATTAAATAGGGGCAGCACTGTGCCGTTATTGTTTCCGGTGGGGAGCCTTCCATTTGATAAAACGTTTCAGTAACATTCAGTCCTTGTTCGTCATTCAAGAGAAGTGCATCTCGGAACGGGAATTGTGGTATTCCTATTATATCGTGTTCTTGTATATTGTGTGCGTTGACATCAGAAGTGTAAAAGTTTACTCGCGTCGTGCCCGTTGTCCGTGCATCTGATTTACGGCAATTTTGGCTTTTTAACCTTACTCTTGTCTAATTTTAAATTAAAAATCATTTGTTGGTTTGTATATTTTTGCGTAAGTAAAAGGTGATTACAGTTATATATTACGTATAACGAACGTTTCTGGTGAGTCAGTACGTTTCAATTTTCTTCGTATTAAATAGTGCAAAAGTATAGTTTATTTGTTGTTAAGTTTTGGATAACTACTCACATTTTATCCGAGAATTTTTGTTGAAATTCAAACATTTGAGTTGTTGAGTTTGTGATAGTGAATGTATATAGTGCTTGTGTATGATGGAGGTTTGTGCATGTGTTTTTTACGAATCCCGCATGTATCAGGTATGATAACCGATTGTCCACTCTACATTTAGCACTATATATATTTTCTATTTTACTTCATCGCCGATTATAGCAAAATAATTTTATTATTACTTTCGCATAATTACTCTGTTTTAATCATAGCTTAGGTAAATATAAACATTGTAATCTTTAATATTTAATGACTAGCAGCGTCTGACTGCCCTCCTGTAAAAGCTGCAGGGCTGTTTCTTCACATTTAACAGTACAGTTGAGGTGGACGCTGCAGTGTTCTTTCTTCCCATACTGTGTAGACGTTTTGTTGGTAATGTTCGTTTTCTGTATCGTCGAACATTAGCTTCAAAAGCGCGCTACTTTGTTAGACGTTTTATTAACGGGCTACCCATTATAAAGGTGTCGTACTGATTTCTGAAATTGCGCAGTTTTGGTAATTTGTACGTCATTAACTTTTACATTTTTTTTGTAATGGTTATGTGTTGCGGTTGGCAAAGAGCCGGTATTTGGCACCTGCAATACATGTAAAACCTTAATTCTTTTCCCTGTCGCTTTTGGTTACTGATGTTTGAGTGCACGCTTACATCTGTGGCTGAAATTACGGGAATCTAACTTAGCTTCATAAATTCAGACTTCACTTGAGTATTAGTTACCTCAAATGCATTTTCTCAAATTACAGAGGTCGAAAGATGCGTACTGTTACGGATCCCTAATGTAATTAGAATTGCTGACGGACTGCTTCATCAGCAGTCTGGTCCAGATCCGGCGCAAGCCTCTGCCATGAGTCAGTCCGTCTACGATCTCGTACAAAGCCACACATTTCTATCAGCCATTTTAATTGTAATAATCTTGTCCATTTTTTATGTGTAAAATAAATTACTTTTTTTAAAAAAGACTTTTTCGTGGCTCCCCGTAACATTTGGTGGCAGCGTAAAGGGATTTTAAATTAGAAAATCCTCGGGACGCCTCATATTTGCAAAATCA
This sequence comes from Morpho achilles, assembly GCA_947086495.1. Classification (NCBI taxonomy): domain Eukaryota; kingdom Metazoa; phylum Arthropoda; class Insecta; order Lepidoptera; family Nymphalidae; genus Morpho; species Morpho achilles. The sequence goes on along the minus strand of CAMTZB010000019.1, from coordinate 9,191,372 downwards.
GTTCAGTTTCGTGGAATTAAACTCAGTTCAGTGTCACAAGTGTTAAATGTGCTGACTCTCTGTATCCTGATGCACCGTATCCTGCGCAGAACAGACGATTGTATCCAGTTAAGCAACACCAATCTGCATTAATCTGAAAAGGGAGAAATAATTACCTGGTACTGCCTTTATCACTGTCTCTTTCACTGCATCCGAGAGGAGAACTCACCGCTGTATCCTGTAAACGTCACCAGACGCATCCTGTAAATATTTAAAATATTACCGTCGTTGTTCCTGTCAAATGTCCTGCTTACTCAGCATCATCGCCGCAGCAATCCTGTAAGTGAACATTAAATATTTCTCAAGAAAACAATTTCTATAAAGTGCTAGTGAAGTGTTCTAGAATAATAAATACTCAATTCATTTGTTCATTCCTGTTTAAACAACAAGTCCTCGTGATTCACCGTTTCTTGAAGTGACCGATCCCTTCGAATATTTATATCGAACTTTCTTTTACCCGCACGTCGATACATTTACATTTTACAATTTTATATTTAACTTTTCTTTGTTTTTGATATGAATGTATACTTGTGTGCATGCCGTCCAAATTAAAATTAGTTATATTAAAATTATTTTATTATGCCGAAAACCACTAAAAACGATATTCTTGATAAATTAAACATTGATATTCCGGAAGGATTAGAAATCTTACCCTCACCGACTCACCCTAAACAACAAAAACAAATCGTAAAAACACCTACTACGTCACACATAAAACAAGAAATGGATCTAAGCACTTTGTTCAAATTCATTAAAGCATACAACGGTTCTAGGGAAACCTTAAATTCTTTTATAATTAATTGCGACAATGCAATTAACTTAGCCACCGAAACCCAGGCTCCAATTTTATTTAAATACATTCTCAGTCAACTAGAAGGAAAAGCGGAAGTGGCTTGTTCTATTAAAGAATTTTACAACTGGGAACAATTAAAAGAATTTTTAAAAAATCAATTTTCTGATAGGAAACACTACTCACACCTGTTGACGGAACTGCAAAAAAACAAACAAAGTTCTTCCGAGAACGTTAGCCAATTCGCTCTTAGACTTGAGACCCAATTAGCTCAACTCTTAACAGAAATTTCTCTAGCTAATCACCCAAATGTCGAAATCCCAGGTCGTACAGCAGCCATGGAAGACCTCGCACTGCACCATTTCATCATGGGCCTTAAGCCCAACTTATCATTAACAGTCAGGTGTAAATCACCGCAATCACTTAACGAGGCAATCAACGTCGCTATATGCGAAGAGCGAATTCTACAAACTGTATACCGTCGGCCCTATCCAGAAAAACAATTCAAACCACGAGAAAATTTCCAACAGCCCAACCGAAAACCAATAGTTCAAAACGAAAGACAGAATATCACAACCTCGCAACTTCCAAATCCAATTCCACAATGTCGATATTGCAAAAACTTCGGACACACCATCGACCAATGTAGGAAGCGACAGTATAATAATAATCGCAACCGCAATGGCCCTTCAACATCCGGTTACAAACCGCAACCCCGGGTGAATTTTGTGAGTGACGATTATGGCACCGATGAGGTTGATACAAAAAACTAGCTAAGGTCTCGTATCGGCGTGATACGAGACAGCAACTTCTGAATTCAGACGTCTATATGCCCGCTGTACCCACTAAAGCCGTAGTTCATCACAATGCGCCCTCTGTATCCACTGTATCCGCAGTCCATTGCACTGCACCCTCTGTATCCTCTGTATCCGCGGGCTATCACACTACATCCTCTGTATCCACTGTATCCGCAGTCCACTGCACTGCACCCTCTGTATCCACTGTATCCGCAGTCCATTGCACTGCACCCTCTGTATCCACTGTATCCGCAGTCCATTGCACTGCACCCACCATATCCACTGAACCCATTACGCCTATCACATCCGCTGATTCCAATGAATCTGTGGGACCCGAAATTGAAAATCGAATTTATGAAATCAATGTCAACCATACAAAAATACTACTTCCACACATCCTTATTTACACCTCAGTATCCGATATACCTCTGTCGTTATTGATCGATTCTGGCTCAGTAATTAGTCTAATCAAATCATCTTGCATTGAAAATCATCCCAAACTCATTAAAGAAAAAATAAATCTGAAAGGAATTGATCCCGTAAATTGTACAACAAAGACATCTGGTCATTTTAATTTAAAACTAAAAATCGATGATTCTCCTTGCAAGTTTAATAGTCACAAATTTCACGTAATAAATAATATTGATCTTCCTTATGATGGTATAATCGGAACTGATTTGTTAAATGCATTTGGTTGTAACATTGATTATAATCATAACACACTTAATATAAGTAAAACTAATATCAATCTCCTGTTCAATGATCCTACTTATACTATTCCCGCTAGAACAGAAACTATTATCGAATGTTCTGTATCCAATCCCGAAATAAAAGAAGGTTTAATCCTTGATCAAAAACTCTCGGCGTCGTTATTAATTGCAAACAGCATAGTACGTGTAAAAAATAATAACAGAATAAACATATCCATTGTAAACACTTCTGAAAAACCTACCACTCTAAAATCAAATCTTAATTTAAAACTTGAACCTATCAACCCTTTAGAATTTACTATAAATCCTTCTATCCCTATAAATCACGTAAATATTTCTGAAAATAGTTTTAAACGCACCGAAGAAGTATTAAAACAACTACGTGTTTCACACCTTAATAAAGAAGAAAAAGATTCACTCTTACGCTTATGTTCCGATTTTTCAGATATTTTCCATCTTCCAGGTGAAAATCTTACTTATACAAATGCTCTAAAACATGAAATCAAAACTACAACAGATATCCCTATTTATACCAAGTCCTACAGATTTCCTGAAATTCATAAGGCAGAAGTGCGTAAACAAATTGACAAAATGCTAGAACAAAATATCATTGAACCTTCCGATTCCCCTTGGTCATCCCCTATATGGGTTGTACCTAAGAAACTCGATGCTTCTAATATCCAAAAATGGCGAGTAGTAATCGACTACCGCAAATTAAATGACATTACTATTGGTGACACTTATCCCATTCCTCAAATTACCGAGATTCTCGATCAGCTTGGCCATAGCAAATATTTCTCGACTTTAGATCTAGCTTCCGGATTTCATCAGATCGAATTAAAAGAGGCAGATAAACCTAAAACTGCATTTACTATACCGGAAGGGCACTTTCAGTTCTCTAGAATGCCATTCGGATTAAAGAACGCACCATCAACATTCCAGAGACTGATGAACTCTGTTCTATCAGGTCTCCAAGGCATCCGCTGTTTTGTATACCTTGACGATGTCGTTTGCTATGGACATGATCTTGAATCTAGCATCCTAAACCTAACAATGATTTTCCAAAGAATCCGAGATTTTAACCTTAAACTCCAGCCCGACAAATGCGAATTCCTTAGACAAGAAGTTTGTTATCTCGGACACATAATAACTGAAGAAGGAGTAAAACCAAACCCAGAAAAGATCACAGCCGTAACCTCGTTCCCAACTCCTAAATCGCCTAAAGATATAAAATCATTCCTTGGTCTCGTCTCCTATTATCGCCGTTTCATTCCCGAATTCTCAAAGACAGCTAAAGCTCTAACCAGCCTCTTAAAGAAAGATGTACCCTTTAAATGGGAAAATCAACAGCAAATAGCTTTCGATACGCTGAAGCATAAATTGACAACTGCTCCTCTCCTTATATATCCAGATTATTCCAAACCATTCATCCTTACCTGCGATGCTTCCAATTACGCCGTTGGTGTTGTTCTCTCTCAAGGAACTGTTGGCAAGGACCAACCAGTAGCCTTTGCGTCGCGCACTCTTAATAAAAGCGAATCCAATTACAGCACCACTGAGAAGGAACTTCTAGCTATTTTGTACGGCTGCAAAACTTTTCGTCCTTACCTTTACGGTCATAAATTCCTTATAGTCACTGATCACAGACCACTGAAATGGTTGTTTAATCACAAGGATCCGAGCAGTAAGCTCCAAAGATGGAGGCTCAAGCTGGAAGAGTATGATTATGAAATAGTCTATCGTAAAGGTAACCTTAACTCCGCAGCCGACGCACTCTCCAGATACCCAGTCAATCCTATTTATCCAAAGTATAAAAATCCGACAGACCTTAATCCTAATACCAACATCGAGACTGACGAGGAATCACCACAACAAGCATCACCAGCTTTAAACGACGTAATTAACGACCTACAAAATATACTATCTCCTCCACCAACCAGTTTTGGTGCCGCTCTCGTTAATCCTGAAACTCAAGGCGAGATTTACGATTTCTTGGAAGCAGTTGATAACAATCACGAACCCTCAACTAGCAGTCAAACCCCTGTGAGTATTCCATCCGCCAATCAACCTCGTCCAGAACTTCCTCTGAATCCAGTAGAGCCACCTTCAGACTTAATAGAACTGCATGAACTAATAGGTCCCACTACTGATCTCGAAATTGAAAATCCAATTGATAATAACAACGACGTCTTGAATCCTAACGTAGATTTACCTCTTAGTCCGGACCTTCAACTCGACAACTCACTTAACCCTTCTACTAGCTACGACAATCACGTACCAATTAATATACCAAGTCCAGATGAAACTGACGACTCTTACTCCGATTTCTTAAAAGCGATATCTAATACCACTTCCAACTTCGATACTGTAATTCATGAATATACAAACGACTTATTATCCTCAGATTCCAAAATCATTGTTCTACCCACTTCCATCGACTTAGACGAATCAAATCCTTATATCGAAGAAGCTCTCTCTAACACGGGTGACACCACCGAGTTCATAAATAAGGAGAGAAAACTAAATTCATTTCTAAATCTTAAAACTGAAACCAAATCCTACTATTTCTTATTCACTAAAGTTTACCATTTTGACAATGTCCCCTATCCTAATTTATACGAATCATTAAAACAACTTCGCAACGAATTACTAATCGGTTGTACTGAACCCTGTAACGAAATTGCTATTTCTGATTTCAAAGATCCCTTTGTTAAGCCCTCGTATACTAGAATCTATAACATGTTGACCTACCTTTTCCACAATACGAATATAGTTATAAAAATCTACAGGAATGCTGTCATATTTCCAACCCCTAGCGAAATCTCCAAAATTTTAAAAGAAAACCATGATATACCTATTGCCGGTCATGTTGGCATAGGCAGAATGCATAGTCGGATCAAAGAAAAATATTTCTGGAAAGGAATGAAGTCTGACATAGAAAACTACGTAAAAAAATGCTTGCAATGCCAATCTAATAAAGCATTACGCCGAATCAACCGATCTCCAATGCAGATCACTACTACCTCTACTGCTCCCTTCGAAAGACTTAATCTTGACATCGTCGGGCCCCTTCCTAGTTCTGGGCAAATCAATCTTAGATATATACTTTCCCTACAAGACGACCTCACCAAATTCACTGCGGCTTATCCCATTACAAACGTAACAGCAGAGGAAGGTTGCGAATGCTTAATCCATTTTATCTCCCTATTTGGAATTCCCAAAATGATCCTCACGGATCAAGGAACTAACTTCACCGCTGACCTATTTAAGAAAACCTGCAACTTCTTAAAAATAAAACAAATTTGGTCCTCACCGTATCATCCTCAAACTCAGGGGGCTCTAGAGAGATGTCACTCCACCCTTAAAGAATATATGAAATCGTATGTAAATGAACATCAAACGGACTGGCATAAGTACATTTATACAGCCGTATTAGCCTATAATACAAACGTACATACAACCACTAATTTCACTCCTTATGAACTTCTCTTTGCGCACAAACCTTACATTCCTAATTCCATCTTCGACTCTCCCGTAGAAGACACTTATCCCGACTACGTAAAGATGTTACAACACCGGCTCAAGGTGTCAAGACAAAAAGCACTAGAAAACATCCAACTCTCAAAATTAAGATCGAAATCTTACTACGACAAACATACTCGCCCAATAACCTACAAGGCTGGCGACTACGTATATCTCAAAAATCATGTAAGATTACGCAAAGCACTGTCTCCTATATGGAAAGGCCCATACAAAATCGTAAAAATACATGGGAATAATACACTATCCCTCTTAATAAACAGACGACATGTCAAACACCATTTCGACGAGGTAAAGCCAGCCACTGCTGACATTTAATTTTACAATTTCCTTTTTTCATCTATTTTATACATTAATTTAAATTAGTTTTATTATACAACATTAATCAAATCCAATTACTTTATTAGTTTTAAGATTATTCATTTACCCAAACCACTTTATACTTATTACTTTATTATTTTATGTTGCTTTTAACTTTTAAGATTGTAGTTACTAAATCATTTATAACTTACAGCCTGACAATATCTTGTCAAGGACAAATTCACGACGAGGAAAAATTCATCCAACAAATAACGAAGAGTCCAGGAGTCTATTTTAATCCTTTAGGCTCTATAAAACTAATTAATGATTATTTCCACGTCATTATACCTATTGAAATAAAATATATCAAACCTCACATCGATAACGTTAAAAGCGTACTTTACACAACTCAATACCTATGTCTCAAAAACAACGAAATAAATCCATCGGAATGTCAAAATATATTTCAACCACTTCATTCTATGTTTCAAGATCTAACGCGTGATTACTATTCTCTATCTCATCTTATTTATTCAAAAACCAAAAGATCTGCGTGGTTTTCTGGCATTGGCACTGTTTTCAAACATGTATTCGGAACCTTGGATGAAAATGATGCGATTAGGTATAATGTCGCAATTCAAAGTCTAAAAGACGATGATAAGAAATTGTTAGAATTAGTTAAAGAAAATATTCTAATTTCAAAATCTGCTATATCTAGTTTTAATGAAACTCTTACCCAAGTTAATCAAAATGAACAAAATTTAAATAAAGTTCTAGAAAATCTTTCATCCCAAGTAACTAACTTAACTATGAAAACGAACTCACTTTTAATTAGAACAACAATTCAAGAAATGTTTAACATACTTCAATCCAGTCTTTTAAATTTGTCATATAAATTAGAAGATATTGTAAACGCTATTTTATTTGGTAAAACTAATACCTTACATCCTTCTATTGTAACGCCTAAAGATCTGTATGATGAGCTTGTTATGAATATTAAATATATTTCAAAGTTTTCCGAATTCCCTGTTAATCTAGAATTAGAAAACATTCATATTTTGATAAGATTGTCCAAAATAGTTTCATATGTTGCCGACAATGTATTAATTTTTACAGTAAAAATTCCTCTTGTTGCAATTTCAAAATTTTATCTTTACAAAACTATTCCTATTCCATTGCCTCACAACGATTCTTTCCCAAATTCCTTTGCCCTAATTATACCTTCTTCTACATATGTATCCATAAGTAAAGACAAGTCCAAATATTGTATTTTCGATAATTTAAATGATTGCAAAGAAATAACCCATGATGCCTTCATTTGTTCTAATAAAGAAGAACAGGACATCAAAGAATATCCCATTTGTGAAACGGATATCATGACTAAAGTTCTATCCTCCCTTCCTAAACATTGTAAAACAAACTTTGTATCGGGAAACTTACATTTTTGGCAAAGCCTGGGAAACAACAGATGGATTTTTACTCATTCTACTCCTACAAAATTACATATAAATTGTGAAATATCTGATTTCGATGTAACCTTACTAGGTACTGGTATTTTAGAATTAAAACCAAAATGCAATGGTTATTGTAATAGCTTTAAATTTATTTCTTCCGTGAATCCTACTATTAAATTAAACGAAATACATTCCAATTTTAACTTAATTAATGACTCTTGCTGTAATCTTAACACATTCAAAAAGTTTAATGTAACCGCATCTTTTAAGCCCTTAGAATATAAAATTAACCTTGATAACCTCATAAAATTGAATTCAAAATCGAATGATGTGTTACAATTAATAAGTGAATTTAATGATAATCGGGACTCAGAAACCATTCCGTTCCAATTAATATTGTACTACATTTCTTTGCTTTGTTTAATTATATTTATATTATACTACTTTTGTAAATGGAAATGCGTGGCCTTCTACCATAAATTCAGAATACATTCCACTCCTGCTATTTCAAAGGATCCCGACGTAGAAGGGGATAATATCGAAATGTCTATCCAGGACTCACCGAAAGCTCATCCACGATTACGGGTATTTTAATTCATTTTGTTTAAAGTTTTCTATTTCCATTCTATTCTATCGTCTTTTCTTTCTATAGTGAACTTCAGAGATTCACCCTGTAAGTTTACACTTAAGCGGGGGGTTGTTACGGATCCCTAATGTAATTAGAATTGCTGACGGACTGCTTCATCAGCAGTCTGGTCCAGATCCGGCGCAAGCCTCTGCCATGAGTCAGTCCGTCTACGATCTCGTACAAAGCCACACATTTCTATCAGCCATTTTAATTGTAATAATCTTGTCCATTTTTTATGTGTAAAATAAATTACTTTTTTTTAAAAAGACTTTTTCGTGGCTCCCCGTAACAGTACGACGTCTTCGGTCCTGTTCCTAGTGGTTGACGCTACTGTTCGGCCGCAGCTGCAGCATAACCGGGCGGGCCGGCCTGGGGTGAGGGGCGGCGGCACGTCTCCATTGGCGGCAGCGAGGCCAGACCAGCGTAGCTCGTGGAGTCACGAGGCCAGCTGTCGGACTCCCGCGTCACACTAACAGCGTCTGACTGCCCTCCTGTAAAAGCTGCAGGGCTTTTTCTTCTCATTTAACAGTATGGTTGAGGTGGACACTGCAGTGTTCTTTCTTCCCATACTGTGTAGGCGTTTTGTTGGTAATGTTCGTTTTCTGTATCGTCGAACATTAGCTTCAAAAGCGCGCTACTTTGTTAGACGTTTTATTAACGGGCTAGCCATTATAAAGGTGTCGTACTGATTTCTGAAATTGCGCAGTTTTGCTAATTCGTACGTCATTAACTTTTACATTTTATTTGTAATGGTTATGTGTTGCGGTTGGCCAAGAGCCGGTATTTGGCACCTGCAATTCATGTAAAACCTTAATTCTTTTCCCAGTCGCTTTTGGCTACTGATGTTTGAGTGCACGCTTACATCTGTAGCTGAAATTACGGGAATCTAACTTAGCTTCATAAATTCAGACTTCACATGAGTATTAGTTACCCCAAATGCATTTTCTCAAATTACAGAGGTCGAAAGATGCGTACGACGTCTTCGGTCCTGTTCCTGGTGGTTGACGCTACTGTTCGGCCTGGCGCTGTTCGAGCGCTCGAGGCGACGGCGGAGCGACAGCAGTGATATATAAATTATGTTTATTATGACAGAAGAGATTTATAAATTACATAAATATTTACTTTCAGTTTTATAGAACAGTATTGCTGTTATTGTTTCATTCATTACACATACTATTATATCTTTTATTAGCACTGTAAATGTAAAGATATCTCAAATCATAACTATAAATAACATCATGTGACAATCATATTAAAATAAAAAAGTACTCTTAATCTTGGATCTGAGGATTCTTGAATCTGCAATTAATCAATCAATCGTTTAATCAATCGTAAATTTAAATTTTGCTTTTTAATTAAAAATCAACAATAGTGTTATATAAAGCAACTAGCGGCCTGCCCCTGCTTCGCACAGGTATAAAATATCCCATGTCAGTCAGTGTAAAAAAAATGATTAAAATCGATCCAGTAGTTTTGATTTATTCATTACTGCCCGGGGCCCGCAAGCGTTAAATTTGGAGAAAAACAATTTTCTTTCCCTATACCAAGAAGATTTCCTGCTATCTTTGGAATATCTAAATTCGTATAGTACATTTTTACTTATTTACTTTTACATTTTCCCTATGTATTTTATTTTTACAATTAATTACAGAATGTATTTAAACAAACTCTTGAAAGAGCGACATAGCTGCTAAAGTCGAAGTGTTATAGGGCGAAGCGCGGCATCCTCACGGCATTCTAAATCTGTAATATCTCCGAAAATGTTCACTTAAATTACATGCTGTAAAGGGCCATATTGATCTTTATTAAATCAACTATTTATTTAAGGTACTTAATTGGATAAGGATTGATGCTGTAATGTATAAAAATTGCTTCAAAAATATGGCATAATTTTTCTTAAAAAGTAAATGACAAAAAATGCTTAGTGGGTTATCCATAAGAGATAGATATATACCATCGCGGACTTTTCTGTAGACCTTTTCAAGATGTACAAATACTTAGTACATTATTTTGATAAATCTCGTAGGGTTTAGACTGCGTTTGCAATGTAAGCGGAAAAAAATGTAATTATTTACAGAAACCTCAAAAATTACAGTATTTCTCTACTCCGTATTGAATGTTATACGTACAAACCTTCCTCTGGAATCACTTATCTATTAAAAAAAACCGCATCAAAATCTGTTGCGTAGTTTTAAAGTTTTATGCGTACATAGGGATATATTGACTATGTTTTATAATATGTATTGATGATGTAGTGATGTGAGAATGTAAATTTTAAGAAAGCTCTTACTATTATTGAGATGCACAAAATTCATTAAAACTCAACACTTACAGTTATATAATGATTAAGTAAATCCTCTTCTTATTGTTTTATGACTGCACGTTTCTTCGTTGTTATATTTCTCATTTTAAGAAATATCTCAACAGCTACTGGTGAAATAAGACTTTATACATTTAATTTGCTTCTAGTGATATTTGTTTCAATAATTTTGCTAACTAATTTAAAACAAAATTATACATTTTAGTAAAAATTAAAGTACTAGAACTTTACAACGGGAAATTTAATACACCGCCCATTTATTAATAAAATCAACTTGTTGTCTTGTTATATGATAGACAGTCAAAATGAGAATGAGTGCGTAAAAATATTTATGTAGGAGTGGAGCGAGATGCAGCTGAGACTATTTTCATGCGATTCATTTATAAATACGTACATGTGCAAGAGGGATGCGAGATAACGTGTTGGCGCCTGTAGTAAAACCGCCCTGATTATCATTTATCACTCAAATAACGTTTAATGGAATAGTAATGCTATTACGTATGATGTATTCTTTATACAGTTGCATTGTTTTAAGATAATGTATAAACTTAAAAAAAGGCAAGATATTCTGGAGGATTTTTTTATAGAAATGTATACCCAAAACCACTATCCACTTTCGAACTTTCTGGAGACGCAACGTATCATAAGTTTGTTTTGCTAGATTTGTGAATATTTATGTGCACAAATAATATATTAATGTAGATATAGTATGAGGTACCGGGCTGAGTAGAATAGCCCTCATTTCTTACCGAGATGTAAAAGGCGACTAAGGTAAGTCGGCCTGCCGAGTGGAATCCGGTTGAGTAGAATAGACAACTCTCATTTCTTACCGAGATGTCCTAAAAGGCGACTAAGGTAAGTTGACCCACCGTGTGGTATTCGGTTGAGTAAAATAGTCTTTTTTAACGAGGTGTCGCAAAATATGAATAAGATAAGTTGACATTAGGCAGGCGGCCGGTCGTAAATTAATAAACTAAATCATGTTTATAACATGATGTGCCGACCTCACTTAGTGTGGGATAATGACAGGAAGATGATATAGTGTGAAGTTACAGTCAAGGAGCCTATTTCTTAAATTTTTCCTTAAAAGTGTCTCTTAGTTTCATATTATAAATACTATAAATTCAGTGGCGTAGCTAGGTAACCAAAGGCGCTGAGGCAAAAAAAAGCTAGAGCCGCAACTAAACTTAATTAATAGTCTCATTTCTATTATAATTATTATTTATATTCCGAATGTGGGAGAAATTTTCACTAGTTCAATTTATAGTAATTAGTAAGGCAAAATTCGAGGGGGTCTCTTTATAGCTTCAGAGCCCTGGGGCACTGCCTGGTCTAGCCCTCTGCAACTACGCCAGTGTACGAAAAGATTTATGCAAACATAGCTTTGCGATTTTGTCGTGGAGTCTATCTCCTTGATGATGCTTCGGTTGCAGTTGCTTGAGTATTGTAGTGGCGGTACTGGTGGTTGTGCATTGTGAAAGCGGTCTTACCGGTGAGCTATCACTCCAAAAAAGCCGTATCATTAATTAATTATATTTTTTGTATTTTGCTCCTTTATTCCGACAAAATCTGTGATTGATCTTACTCAATTTTTTTGTACATTGATAGATTTTTTAATGCTGTAAATTTACCTAATAAATAGATTTTACGCCTCTCAATTTATATATAACTCAATATTTAACATGCAACATTACTTAATACCAAAGACCAATTGTAATATACTAATTTGAAGTAGATAAGTATTACATGTGGCAACTCCGATAAATCGCCATCTTTTTGTCACGATGCCTCCCAAGAAGCAACCAGAGAAGCCAGGTATGGTTTGTGAATTTCGTTGAAAATTCTATAAATCTCTATTTTTAGAAATCGAAAGTATTCTAACAACTTAATTTTTTCAATGTTTTGGATTATTTAAATCATTGAATGTTTTTGTAAAAATTTAAGTAAACCACGCGGTACGTGTCTGTTAAAAATCGTAAATATTTTTTCTTTAGTATTATTGTGCATGTAATTCGTATTTAATTCTGCGTAAATGTCTAACAACTTACAGTGTAAATAGTGGTAGTAGTAAAATAATTGTAAACAATTTTTTTATAGGTTAGGTTGCAAATGCTTCTGTAGGTACATTTCTGAAGTATAAAGAAGTACATTAGAGTATTGGTATTTATATTTCGTTAGTATGTAACAATAATGTACTAAGATGCCTAATTAAGTTAAATTGTTAGGATCTTCCGGGGCTAAGCCCGCAGAGAAAAAACCCGCATCTGCCAAAACACCCGCCGCTGCACCGAAAGCTGCATCTACAAGTACTGCTGCACCAAAACCAGCGTCGGCAAAAACGCCTGCCCCTGCTCCTAAAGCTGCAGCACCGAAGGCGGCGCCTGCTGCTAAATCAGCACCAGCTAAAGCAGCAGCAGCAGCAACAACAACTTCTGCAGCCAAGCCTGTTGAAAAGAAGCCATCAGCCGTACCAACTGCTAAGCCAGGTTCAGCGAAAGCAGCTGCACTAAAAACGAAATCAAGTGCAAAGCCCTCTGTAAAGAAGGCGGCTGCTGCATCTAAGCTAACTAAACCTAAACCAGCAGCAGCTAAATTAAAAATTGCGCCAAAACCTAAAAAGACAGGAATTAAGGGGCAAAAGAAAGTTGTTAAACCAATTGTTAAGGCACTAAAAACTCAAAGAAAGGTAATAATAATATACTCTGTTATTGATTTTTCAAAAGTACACCCAACAAAAAGTAGACCCTAACATAATAATGTGTTATTTAATGACTGTACCAAAAGTTACAGTTAAATATTTTTTTCTAATGTTATATATAAACATTATCATTACTTATAAACTATTGAGGATTTAGATTTAAAAAATTTAAAAAAAAAGTCAAATATCCAGTGTCACAACTGTGTTTACACTTAATTTCGAAACAAATAAACTGATTTCATAAGAATTTAAAGTCATTGTATTTTGGTCCAACGTAAAGAATAGATTACTTTTTTTTTAAATTAATAATTTTACTTTGGGAATTCAAAGTTTTTTGCTGAAAGGTTCCTAAGGTTTTATAAATAATAGATGTCAGTATAAGTGTTAATGTGTTTTTTAATGATTTTTCAATGTCATGTCAAGTCTGTACTGAACACTGACTTATTGCAGTCCTGAAAAAAAGGGATTTCACTATAATTCATCTATGTTATATAAATTAGGCTGTGTTTTAAAAAAGACCTCCCTGGTAGCTAACTTTTTCAAAAATTTACATATTTCAATAATATTGTATCAATGTTGTAGGTTGTTAAAGGAGAACATGGAAAACGTGTACGTAAGATTCGCACATCTGTGCACTTCAGGAGACCCAAAACATTTGAACCCCCAAGGAACCCTAAATACCCTAGAAGATCTCTACCTAAGAGAAATCGGTAAGTGTTGTAATAAATTTCTTATTATTTTCAAAGATAATAGTAATAAATTTTGACTGTTATATAAGCCTATTGCTTATTATTTCATAGTATGTTTGATATATTTATGTTATTGATAACAAACAGGACATTATATAAATGAATTCAATTAATAGTTTTATTATTAAATTTCAATTTCAAGATTTGAATACAGTGATTACCGGTAAAGGTAATCAATGTATTCAAATCTTTATTGATAATTTGCAACTTTTTACCTCTAAATTATTTATGGCAAATAAATACTTCATTCTATTTATATTTGTGCGCCTAATTGGTTATTGAAAAACTATCACCCATATAACATGTGAGTCTCAACTAAAAATACATCATATTACCCAGTTTAAATTTATTTTAAAAATACACTTATTAAAAATACTAAATTTTGTAGATTCATCAGCTTAGTTGTTTTAAGATATAGTTCATTCTATAAAATAAAAATTGGCAATCCAGTATTATAAATGGAATAAAAATTGATTTTTTCATTTCTTAAGTTAGACATTAAATTCATACTCTATTTACCATCCCAAACCGCTGAGCAAGGTGAGGTGACGCTGAGGTTACTTCTGTGCCAATGAATTAATTGATAGCTCTGTGAAGCTACTACCTAACTAAACAAAAAAAATTTAGATTAACAAACAATATGAAATTTAAGTTCATTAAAAATATTGATGTATGACTTTATAGATAACTAAGAGAAAAATCAGATTAAATACATATGTATCCCAACCATGTTTCATCATCATCTTCCTGCCCTTATCCCACTCTTAAGGGGGGTCGGCACAACTTGTTATAAACATGCTGCCACATGATTTGGCTACGTATTTTACGACCGGCTGCCTGCCTGACGTCAACTTATCTTAGTCGTATTTTACGACACCTCTGTAAGAAAGAGGGTGGTCCATTCTACTTAACCAGATACCACACAGTGAGTCAACTTACCTTAGTCGCCTTTTACGACACCTCGGTAACAAAAGAGTGGGGGTCTATTCTACTCAGCCAGATACCACACGGCGGGTCAACTCCATGTTTATCCCAACATTATTAATTTAACAATCAATTCAGATAACATTGCCAGATTATTGCATGGGCCTATCTAAATGTAAAAAAAAAGCTATGGTTGATTTTTACAGTATGGATGCATATAACATCATTAAGTTTCCCTTGACATCTGAAGCAGCAATGAAAAAGATTGAAGACAACAATACTTTGGTATTTATTGTTCACACAAGTTCTAACAAACATCACATCAAGGCTGCAGTCAAGAAGCTTTATGATATCAATGTTGCAAAAGTAAACACTCTTATTCGGTAAGTCTAGCTAGTATAAATTGGTATAAAAATAGCTAGTATAAAAATACATCATTAATTTTCTATGATATATATTTACATCAATAATTTGCAAAGGAGTCTAGTATTTTGCTTGTTATTTAACTAAAATGATGATATCTCTAGTGGGAATCTCTTTGAATCATAATGAAATATGAATAACACATCTCTGATTGAAGTCCAAACACAATGACAATTTCATAAATATTAAACAAGGCTAATTCAAAAAATCTTTGTTCCAGACCTGATGGGAAGAAGAAAGCATATGTAAGACTCGCAAGAGATTATGATGCATTAGATGTCGCTAATAAGATTGGAATCATATAAACATTGTATAATATTTTCTAAGAATACAAGTTAAAGTAATATTTGTATTTTTTTGTTCGTATAGTTTCTATAGAAATAATTTTTTAATTATCATGACTATATTTTTTTAAGTGCCTTGGCCTCTGTGATTTGTAAAGTAACAGTTACTTCCTTTAGTAGTAGACACACATCATGTAATTTTTCATTTGGTTTCATGGGATGTCTATCACATCTATTGAAGTTGCAATTTCCATTCATCATCATCCGTTAATTTTTTTTAACTTGATTGTAATATTATATGATAAGGTTAAGTAAACAGAAATTTACTTTACACTAAAGGGTTCTCTAGCTCACTTTGACTAAGGCGCCGAGAAATTGAAGACTCATAAACGATTGCAATTGCAAATATGAAACAAGTTGAAATGTTAAATATAAGACAAGTTGAATTTAGGAACATAATAGCTTTAATAGATCCTTGTTTTACTAGGCCATTACAAACAAAGCGAGAGCACAATCGTTTTGGAAGGCATAGACACGCATCAAAGGGAATCGCTGGTTGCTACACATCTTGTGTACATTTGGACGACTATCGTTCCGCTTATAGACGATTAACGATAATCGCCGATAGTGAAGTCAAGGCATAACTAATAAGAAAATATTTAAAATCATTGTGGAGAATTTATAGTTTTTTTCTCTGTAACTAAATCGGAAAAATTTTAACATTTGAAAGTCCAATTTAACATATTCTATTTTTCATAAGTACATTCGCTGATTAAAAAAGAACTGCAATGCACGGAACTAAAAATTAATATTTGAAGGCCCTGTCATTCCGCCTGTTTGTAGAGAATAGGTTTGGAGTTAAAAAACCGCAACGTACTATTAATGCGGTATGATGTCCGCGATCAACAGAATGTATGGTGATATTTTCACCAATAGAACATTTGGGTGTATAATTTGTTAGGTGGGGTAACGATAGTTGTCAATAATGATTCAACTTTTAAGCTGTTTGGAAGCTTTTACTTTAGCGTGTTACGCTTTATAATAATAATAATAATTTTATTCAAAGCTACAAAGGCTCACAATTATTAGTAACAATAAGAAAACTTATAAACTATGTTAGTAATAAAATATACAAATCCTTATCCAAAAAAAAAAAAACTATATACATATACATGTCTTATTGTCGCACTAGCAACTCCATAAATCGGTTATATATGGATTTTACACACTAACGTACTTAGGATACCGTTTGAGCTTGAGCGAAGTCTTGCTAGCAAGGATGCGGTCTTTTTCCTTAACGCGTAAAAATCATTAGTTCGCGCTTCAGCCAACATGCTAGAAGCGGAGCAAAACTATTATATTTGTTTTTTTTATTTTTAGTTAACCATTTTATTGTAACCAACTCTTGAACTTAATTATGATCCACTTTGAATGGACAGATTTAATTCAAACCTTGTACACTTATTAAAACCCGGCGACATTAGAATAAAATAATAACATTTTTTTTAACAAACAATCTCATTATAAAGTGGAAAATAAATATAGTAACAACACGCTTTAAGAGCACATCAAACCAAAAAATGGAAAATTATTCTTAATATAGGTAGAAATAAAATGAAGGAAAATCTAGTCTACCTACATTAAAAATTATGTTCACTTTTTAGTCACTTTTGATACAAATGGGATTTTTTAAACCATATTAATTAACTTTAATTTATAAGTAGGAATTTCAGTACCAGCTGTACCAACCTCCTGCCCTTATCCCACTCTAAGTGGGGTCGGCAGAACATGTTGCCACATGATTTGGCTACGTATTTAACGATGGGACGCCTGCCTGACGTCAACTTACGTTAGTCATATTTTACGACACCTAGTTAAGAAATGAGGGTTGTCTTTTGTACTCAGCCGGATACCACACGCCATATTAGTGTAACTGTTGTCATCATCTTCCTGCCCTTATCCCACTCTAAGTGGGGTCGGCACAACATGTTATAAACATGCTGTAACATGATTTGGTTGCGTTTTTACGACCGGCCGCCTGCCTGACGTCAACTTACCTCTGTCGTATTTCACGACACCTCGGTAAGAAAGAGGGTGGTCTATTCTACTAATCCGGATACCACACGGTGGGTCATCTTACCTTAGTCGCCTTTTACGACACCTCGGTAAGAAATGAGGTTGGTCTATTCTACTCAGCCGGATACCACACGGCGGGTCGACTTACCTTAGTCGCCTTTTCCGACACCTCGGTAAGAAAAGAGGGTGGTCTATTCTACTCAGCCGGATACCACACGGCTAATTAGTGTAACTGTTGTATAGGCTATAAATAGAATTAATATGTAGATGTATTATCGTTCTTCGCGTTCGCTATCTGAATTATTCAATTTGTAAATTCAAATCAACGTTACAGTAGCGAGTGCGGCTCCCCTATACATCCTACCGGCCCTCACCTTGAGTAAATGACCCCGATTGCGTCATTTTGTCATACATATTAAACCAAACGGTGTTTTCGTGGCAGCTATTTTTTATATCAATTCATTTGACCGTTTTATTATTTTTCAGTTCGCACTCTTATTGGCTTATGAAACAGAACAGTCTGTAATGTTAGTCCAATAAATAAGCTTCGTTTATATGCTGGTTTATCGAAACAAACGTTTACTTTGAACACTTTGATATAAATAATATGGGTTTATCACAAACAGATAAACAGACATACGTGGCAGGAGTACTTTGGTTCAAAATATGGAAGAATTGCTGTATTGCAAAACAAAAATTGACTGTCGATGTTATTATATAATCGTAGAGTAAAGCTCAGAATCAATATTTATGTTCTTTTCTAAGGTGCAAACTACAAACTTATGTCGGTCTTAATTTTTTTTACTTATTTGTTTTTTTTAAATATAAATGCACAAAAAGTATATTGCTATTTATTATATCTACCTATCACCTTAAATTTACGTGAAAAAGAATGACGTAGTCTTAAAGTATAATAACTTATGGGTCGCTTTTGCAAGAATTCTTTTTTTTATCCACGCGGTATCGTATAACAGTATTCCATAAGACATAATGCTGTTTAATATTATAATTGCTTGCTAAATTATTTTTTAAATAACACCGTTTGCGTTATCTCTTTTACACACAGTAGTCTACAAATTTAAAAAACAGCAGAAAGTATATTTAGCTCATCCATCTATTAAAATTCTTATCTTTGCTCTTTAAAGTAACAATATTTTTTTGCTTACTCTATCAGTTATCAAGTACTTTAATTTAATGTACTTAGATATGTACATTATTAAAATATTATATTAATTTTGCCTTAGCCTGTAACCAGTATACTATAAACATAGAGTATACCTTGTTGTTTTAATTTTAAATTTTTTTGTCTTTGGCCAGTATAATTTAAGTAGTGTTAGCAGTGAGTTGTGTTTTCGATGAGCTAATATAAAATTGTCGTGCGAAGTACTTTCTGGATGGTTTAGAAGTGTCCTTGTACGTGTATGTAACAAGTAATTTTAAGTTAAGTCGTAACAAGATAGTGTTTGCAAAATGTCGGAGGATAATGTTCAGGATATGATCAAAGAAACAGCGGCGGCTGCTGCTATCAGTGGCTCACTGTTTAGCACTTTTGACATAATAATGCTTGTCATCTTATTTGGTGCAGCTGTTTGGTGGCTATACAATTCGAGAAAAGAAAGTAAAAAGGATGATTTGTTGCTTAGTAATTATGCAATTCAGTAAGTATTCTAAATAAGTTATAAACCTATACACGTTTAGTGCATATATATATAATACCAATATTTATTATATTTATAATACCAATAGGTAATATAAACTTGAAAAGAAATATCTAGAGGGTTAAGATTTAATTTGATAAACTTTTTTCAAAGTAAGCATATGCTCACTATATATAGTAATATGAAAAATTCGCTAAAAGGTGAAATAGTTGCGAGAGACCACTCTATCTAGAAATATGTTTAACTATGCATGGTTCATAGCTTTGGCCAGGATCAGTAATTTATTCAAACCTATATTTGAACCCAGCTTTTATACAATTTTAAGTGATGTGCAAACTGTTTGGGATGAGCCAGTATTTTATCAACCTATATTTAACCACTATTATCAGATGATAATAATAAGAACGGCAAATAGCATAATGTTTATGAAATAGAAACTCATTTGGTTCTTTAAGAGACTTTTTGACCAAGTAGACTTAAAACCATCTAAGAACTAATGTCAATATAAATAAGATTATAATAGATATATATTTATATTGCATATAAGCACAATAATTTCTTCCATTTACAGGGTTTGTTACATCTATTAAGATAACTCATTCTATTTTAAGTATTTATCTAAAATATTTGAATTACTTATATGAAATATGATGACAAACAATTAATTATACACATAACAGTATATTATGCATGTGCATTATATAAGAATAGGTAAAGCAGAGAACAACTAATGAAAGTATAGGTAAAGAAAAGTTCTTTTTTTGTAGTATAGTAACAAAATTGTATAGGCATGTTTGGTTAGGACATTTTTGTTAGCCTATCAATATTGACTTGATCATAAGGTGTGAAATATACTAGACCACCTGATTGGAAACCAGTAGCTGGCTAGGAATAAGTAGCTCCTCATCATTAAATTGCTGCTCGTCAGTTCCATATGCATAATATATTATTATAAAAATCCTTCTTTCAAAATAAAATGCAAAGCCATTGCTACTATTGATGCTATAACCATATATTGATATAAAAGTTTTTAAATATTTTTATATGAATGTTTATTTATCAAACATCAAATATACTAGTATGCTTGTTTGTCATTCTAAAGTAGATATATCATCATCAATACAATTTTATGTGGCCATGTGAAATTTTAAAAATTGTCTGTGGTCACTTGTGGCTTTTGGTCTTGGTTTTGCTGATCCCTTAAATAAACTGATAAAATAATTTCTTATTTTATAGAAATAATAAATATTCGTACGTTATATTAAGATATTAGGCGCCAGCGCCATGGCCTAAAAAGTTCTAAAACGTAACATTATTTTGACAACAAATATTCACTCAGGTAAAAAGTCTGATATAATCTTTACTCTTAACTACCATCGTTGTAGTTAGTCGAATGTTCATTGTGTTTCTGAAACTTTTTCTTCAATCAGTCTGTCATTACTGAAAATCGTGGTCACCTGAACCTTTCATTCATATAATCTTGTTCTACCTATTCCAATTATTCGATCCAATTATTTTTTTTTATGGAATTCAGTAAATTAGCACCCTATTCTATAAATTATTTCAATTATATTACTCAACGTAATCTTGTATTATATGCACATATTGCATTAATTGACCATATAAATATTACCTTACCAATTGCCTTTTACAGTGTACAGGCAATTTGAACACATTTTACTTCCAATTTGATCATTGGATCAACTACTACAACTACACACTAGAAATATCAGTACCCTGAAGACAAAAGAGACTGAAACAGCATTTCATGTTCTTTGGGGTACTGCAGATATTTTAGGAATGATTGTTAGTACTAACTAGAGGATCTTTATTCATTCTATCGACAAACCATGAAAATTATAAATTAATATAGGTTGATTTACCTTAGGCTGCATTAGCTACTTTTCATCTGGTGCAATCATAAGCTAGGCCCTAGCCTAATGTATAATTTGTTGATTGACCCATAAATCTCTTCACATTCGCATTATTTTTATCTATTTTTATTAAACTACAATTTTATAGTGAAAAAAATAGTTTATTCAAATAAATATAAGTAGGGTAAATAAATGAGGCCCACATTACTAAAAATCAATGAAGAGATGAGTTTGTGTCGGAGCTTAGGTGTTTTAACCGATATGAGTAACATAATACACAAAATCATCACCAAAGCTTATGAAGAGATTGAAATCTTATTTAACTTCTAGTAAGCCAGTTATAGTCTTTATACTTATGTATCACCTATACCTTTTATTGCTAAAATGGCAATACTATAAACTGATTATTTAGTTTCGTTAATATTTTTTAGACCAGCAGGATCTATACAAATTATGGAAAATTCTTTTATTAAAAAACTACAGTCATCAGGGAGAAGTCTTGTAGTATTTTATGGTTCCCAAACGGGAACTGGAGAGGAATTTGCGGGACGTTTAGCCAAAGAAGGAATACGATACAAAATGAAAGGCATGGTAGCAGATCCTGAAGAATGTGATATGGTAGGATTTCATATTCAGTCGTTAGTTGGTTAAATTGTTAATTTCGAATTTAAATGATGATATATTTCAGGAAGAGCTTACTAAACTTAGGGAAATAACAAATTCGTTAGCAGTATTTTGTTTAGCCACATATGGTGAAGGTGATCCCACTGATAATGCTATGGATTTTATTGAATGGTTGAAAAATGAACCAGATTTATCTGGATTGAATTATGCGGTAAGTGTTGAGTGTAAGATTACTATTGGAAGTTCTATTCATTATGTTTCTCTCGCTTCATGCCAAGAGTTTTGCCTTTTGCACATATCCCCCATGTGTGTGTGTTCTTCTAATAATCTGAAACCTGGTGGTTTTGTAATTGAGGCTACATTGAAATATAGATAATGTTCGCATGTATTATGCGTTTCAACTTCAGGAACTGTAACCAATAATCAATAGAAACAGTTTTTTTTCTTAAGAGGCATGTCGTTAATATCTGCTAATTCTAAAACTCAAATTAAATTAAAAGTTCTTTATTCTAACATACACATTATCTGTTTCTGCTGAATCACCTACGCAGATGTTATCCTATTTGGATCTTTTGGTCCAAAGAAATATATTTATTCGCATATGGTGTTACAAACAGATACGTAAACTAATAATTTACGTGTCTGTAACACCATACTGAGAAGTAAGTTTTGTAGCGATATTAATTTGAAGACATGATTTTGTATTTATTCATATTATTAAGAATAAAAAAAGTACTTTCGTGTCTACTGTAATTCAATTCAATTTTCCTTTAATGGCTTTTAGGAGTGTCATATTGACACAGATTGTGTCTACTGTCAGTGTTTTGTCTGTGTTCATATACAGAGCTGTCACTGTCAAGCTGACATTTATAAATTTACGTAATGCAATGTTGTGGTGGTAGATTAATAAAGTATATCGTTATTAAATGGGTTGATGTACCAAGTAAGATAAATAAATGATAATAATTTTTTTTGAACATTGTGTGTAAATTTATCTAATTTATACATAGCACTATAAACTCTTACAAACTGACATGTTTAGTTAAACGATATAACTATGTATAATTTCGTTACAAATATTTCTATAAGAATTATGTTTCGGTATGCCACCGATATTAGATATGGAAAACAAATTTTAAGACCTCTGCTAAAATTAAGATACATGGTACGAAAAATCTACACTTGGTAATTGACTTTTTTTTCTAACCTCTGTTACAGGTCTTGCTTATAATATTACAGTTAATTCATAAAGGAATAAGTCTATTATTTATGTAAATGGGTAAATTTCATCATGTAAAAACAAATTATTGAAGATTCTTAGAAATATATGGAAATTTTATTGAACCAAAATATTATATTTACCTTATCTTTCAGGTGTTTGGACTTGGAAATAAAACATATGAACATTATAATGCTGTTGCTATTTATGTAGACAAACGGCTTGAAGAGCTAGGGGCTACAAGAGTATGTGAGCTTGGAATGGGAGATGATGATGCTAAGTATGTATTGAAAAAGTGGTATATTTAAAATTTATTAAATATTATACTTATAGCTTCAACTATCCTGTGAGATGTCCATCTTCTATTAATATTTGTTAACCTTGAAGATTATTGCTAATAATTTCACCTTTTGGCAATGAGATTTAATTGGTACCTGTTATTATGAGTTAGTTAAAGTAGTTACTTGTAGTTAGTATTTAGTCTAGTGCCTGAATTGTTTTACTATAACTATTATTTGTTGAGTAGGCTCATATTTTAGTTTGTAAAACCATGTAAATAGGTAGCCAATAGGTTACTTAAATAAGTGTCATTACATTTATCTCATTTTTAACTCTGTAAAATTTTTCTTTTCTGATTAGTATTGAAGATGACTTTATTACTTGGAAAGATAAATTTTGGCCAATGGTATGTGAAAAATTCAATATTGAAAGCACGGGTGAGGAAGAACTTACTCGGCAGTTCCGCTTAGTAACTCATGCCCCTGATGAGTTCACACCTAATGAGATATTTACAGGTGAAATTGCCAGGCTACATTCTTTGCAAAATCAACGACCGTAAGTAATTTGTTTTAATAATAATTAAATCATTTTTAATTCCAAAAAAGTATAACTACAAAAAACCATGAGAACAACTTTTAGGTACTTTTATTGACCTTGTATGCTATATAAAATTAGTTATAATATAGCCATGAATTATATTTATTATGAAAAAATTGTATTGTTAATATGAATTGACTTACTTAAGATCTGTAGACTATTATAATTATTAATTAACAATCTATTTGTATGTGTTGTTGTTTTATCCGTGTACTGGATATACAAATGAACTGATTATAAAAAATATTTAATTTTTTGTCATAGATTCTTATTTTGAAAACCAAACAATTCAAAGTTGAATTCAAAATTTAAAAAAAACTAATTTTTGTATTAAAAATTGCTGCAAAATATATTTTAATTAGATTATAGTACATAGAATTTTATTAAACTGTGGTTGTAAATACCTTGTGGCCCTTTACAAGGGGGCATAGGTTCAAACCTCATGCACACATTTATGATTTTTACTATAAAATGTTATGTAAAATGTTAATTAATATTTATATTTCAATGAATTCTTGAAATATATGAAATTCTGCACTTGAGCTGCAGGTTTGCGTTTTGCGTTTTAATCTCCAAAATAGAGAGGAGACCTTTGCCCAGCTGTGGGACATTACAGCCACTATTTTTTGTAAACAAACTTAGTTCTTTGTATTTTTGATTCTCCTTTTTTTTTAGGCCATTTGATGCTAAAAATCCATTCCTAGCACAAATCAAGGTAAACAAAGAATTGCACAAAGGTGGTGATAGATCATGTTTGCATGTTGAATTAGACATATCAGGTTCTAATATGAGATATGAAGCTGGTAAGATTGAACATTGTTGCATTTATTAATAACAGTAAATATTATTGATACAATATTAAAATAGCCGATTTTGTACTAGCATTTAAAAATATAAAATTGTATTAATTATTTAAAAGTAGTTAAAATAATCACAGATCTGAAACATTTGATTGAGAACCCATTCAAATACTGTTTTATAATCATTATGATGATAGTTGTGTATTTAAGTAACTTTATTAATTTTATATTTGTGGACAGGTCAGTTTACTTTTGTAGTTATTTAAAAGCAATATACACTATAGGAAATTAAACATGATGGTCATACAATGTTTTTATCGGGAAAAATCATAAATAAATTGCTTTTTGTGTGTTTACATTGCAATCATGATTATTCTTTGGATAGATAATTCCTAAATCCTACTTCAAATTTACAATTTATATTTTGTTACGTAAGTTTTTTTTGTACAGTTTTTTTTTCTGAACAATTTTCCTATAGCTACAATACATTTTCAGGCGATCACGTGGCTGTGTATCCAATTAATGATAAGAATTTAGTTGACCGTCTAGGTCAGTTGACAGGAGCAGACCTAGATGAAATATTCTCGCTCATAAACACTGACCAAGAAAGTACAAAGAAACACCCATTCCCATGTCCTACGTCCTATGGAACGGCGTTGTCGCATTACGTTGAAATAACAGCTATGCCTCGGACTCACATTTTGAGAGAACTTGTTGAATATTGTTCAGATGAGGAGGTAAGTAATAACTTATCATAAACATCATCTTGCTAATATAAAAATAGAAATATGCATAACTCCTAAATCCATGTGTAATTTTTAGTTAACACATATTACTTATCAAGACAGAGATATAGAGTACGTAGATTACCATCCTCATTTGAATACCGCAAATGAAACAATATTTCTGGCAATATACATACTAACTTATAGCAGTATAGCAGTAAGATTATAATACATTTTCTCAATTTGTCCAAATATGCAACTCGTCAATCTAATCAACGTTCTATCACAGGCTTTGGTATCTTGGTAATTGTCTTAAAACTACTAGGCGTTGAAAGTGTAAGACTTTAAGTTACTTAATTTTTCTGTTTCTGACAGAAAAACGGAAATTTTTATCCTACAACTTAGCCTGGTGTTTAAGCTTTAATTATGCCAAATTTTATCAAAATTATTTACTAGTATTAGCTGTAAATGGGTATACATCAGACATACATTCTCATTTATAATATTCATAATAACAAGTTATGTATACTTTAGTTAACTTGTATAATGTTTACTTTCATAAGGCTTAGGCTATCAAAAAATATTAATTATATTTATAGAAAATAATGTCCAATATTGTAACCAAGCAATATTATGAGACATACAATTATTATATATAATACAGTATGTGTAATCTATTTTAAATTTATTTAGATTTTTAGACAGAACATGAATTCATAAAAATGTTACAAATTCGTTTTATACACTTCTGTGCGTTATGCGTGTCTGTGCAAAGATTTCGAAACTACTTTCTGCGGTAATTCTTCTGTCGAAACTTAAAAATTGCACCCAGAATTGTAATAATACTTATAGTTTTTTGTATTTAATAATGTTTTAGTCTTCTATTTCCATGTGTTTAACCTAAAACCATTACCGTTTAGTGTTTTAAAGGAAACCAGAGTGTTTAATGCAATTTTTTGTAGGATAAGAAGAAATTGCTGCTTATGGCCACAAATTCTCCGGAAGGCAAAGCTTTGTATCAGTCATTTGTGGTTGATGGATGTAGAAATGTTGTACATATATTGGAAGATATTAAATCATGCAAACCGCCATTGGACCATTTGTGTGAACTGTTACCTCGTTTACAACCAAGATACTATTCAATTTCATCAAGTCCTAAGGTAAAATACTAAAGAATATTACTTTCGCTGGTTAATTCTTCTCAGATGCGATCTTTTTATTGTATTTTATTAAAACTAAACTACTTTCTTACTTAATTTCCCTGAAGAGATAAGCTACTATACGGTTAGACCCCCCTTTAATACGTTATTTATAGAAGTAGGCGTAACTTTGCGGAATTCCATGGCAAAAAATTATGATAGAATGATTTTGCTATAATCCACAAACGCGTTATTTAGCAAAATAATTCTCATGTTTTTACTTTAAGTAATGAATATATCGATAATCACTTTAGTTTTTATATTAGGGAAAAAGCTATACCGGTTTTTAATTAAAATGTTTTAGGGGAATTAGGTTTCCTTTTATGGATAACTTGAAAAGATCTTTATCCTTGATCTACTTTCATATAAGCAATCTCCTCGTAAGAAATCTTTCTTAAGGTTTTATTCCTTTCAAACTTACTTAAAAAATGACGTTTTTTAAGTAATGTTTAATTCTACGACTTAATTCTAAGTTGCCGTCAGGCAGGTGGCCGGTCGTAAAAAACGTAGCCAAATCATGTTATAACATATTGTGTCGACCCCACTTAGAGTGGGATAAGGACAGGAGAGTGATGAGGATGTTTATTTCATCTACTCCTGTTTGTTTTAGTTATACCCTGACACGGTTCACGTGACAGCCGTCGTAGTTAAATACGAAACTACAACTGGTCGCGTAAATAAAGGAGTGACAACCACTTGGCTTGCAGAAAATAAACCAGAGCCAGACAAACCTTTTCCAAGAGTGCCTGTTTACATTAGGAAGTCTCAGTTCAGGTGAGTGAAAACTCCTAAACTTATAAATGTGTAACAGACAGGCTTTTATATAGCTAGGTGACAACCAGTTATTATAGTAAAAAATAAAATAAATTAGAAATACTATTTGTTTTCAAAAGTATAGTAAATGATCACCAAAATAATTTTTGGTGATTGCTCTTTACTAATGTAAAGAGTGATTTAATTTTAAATTAAATTACTTTACAATTATTGTTTTCTAAAGTTCCTAAAAGCTTTTTATCTGTATGTGATCGATTTTTCAAAATCTATTGAACGGATTTTTGTAAAGATTTCATTAATATATAATTCAATTCTTGAGGATGCATTAAGTTTATCATACATTAGGACTCCCATAGGGTCGGGATTTTAGCGGGAATAATTTGTGACACCGATTTCCTTACGGGCGAAGCCGCGGCCCTAGCTAGTAAAGTAATATTACAATTAATTTAGACTTATGTCTAACTAGCTGCTATACGTAATATCGGCTGGCCAAACGTTCGCTAAAACTTGTAACTTACTACTGAATATATTTTAAGTCTACTAATTAATAGCGATGTTTATTCACTTCCAAAAATAATTTTGAGTAAAGTATTTTTTTGCTAAAATAAAATATTTTACCTAACCCAACCATCTAAGTTTTGGTTATAATCTCGATTTGGGCATCATCGTAACGCTTCTAAATGGAAGCAAATACTAAATTTACTTAGTTTGACCTTTCCCCTTTTGGAATTCTAAAGTGAAAAAAGTAGCTGTGTTAGCCCAGCGGTGACGCCATACGACTTTGTCGAGAAAATCACGTGTTCAATCGGGCTGGTACCAATAAATTATCTATTAAAACTTATGTGTCTAATTGTAATTTATGACACGCTTTTCGGTGAAATAAAACATCGCGAGGAAACCTGCATATTGCTAGACCATTTCGCAGTGGAGCAGTGTCGTAGGTGTTAGGTTCAAGCTACAGAGAGGAGGCCTATACCCAACAGTGGGACAGTAACAGGCCGTTTACTTTACTTTACGAGTTCTAACGGTGCTCCAAATATATTTAATTAATTGCAGTATAATCATGGTGAAAGAAAAAAATGTTCTTAATGTCTATCGATTTAAATCGTCAAGGTATCGTCAAGGATAAAACAATAACAGAACGATATATATAGCTTGATGATGGCGTTACAACTGATTTTATTGACCTCACGTAGGGCACATTGCTGAAAACTCTCTATATATAGACAACTATAAAATATAATAATTTTTCTTTACGAAGTCATGTCACAATCTTATTTCTAACCAACATAGTCAGCCCGCTTCGCTGGGCTTAATTTAAAGATAGTAAAAAACAGTCAGTGACAGTTATAAAAAATACTCCGTTCGCCCCCATACTTTGCAGGATTATGGGTCTGCAGGCTTATTCTAAAGATTGTTTAAAAATTTCATTAAAATCGCCAGCGGTTTCGGAGTCTATAAAGGTCATACAGACATTCATTTTTATATATTAAGATTATTATATTATAAGTGTTATAGTTTTTAAAAAAATGTGAAAATAACAAATATTTGAAAATGCATAATTTAATTTTTAACCGTATCATAATGTTGGTAGTGTATGAAAGCGTATAGATGTTTATTCCTCTATAGTCAGAATATTATCGGCAAAAAATATCATTGATAAAAAAATCTTTATATATGTCAAGGTATACATGTTTTATACATTGCTTCCATTTAAAGATTGTTACGTAACAATTGTATTGAATCCGCTATGACTAATTAAGTGTACACGGGTGTTAGATCTCTGTTTGCCATATTGTTAGTTATCTTATACAATACACAAATAGCGTTATTTATCAGTCCGAACTTTAGAATTTATTTTGCCTAATGCTTTTAAAGAGTATCATTAATTAAAATAAATAACAAATGACTAAGTTATTTATTCTGTATAAAACCATAGATAGCATTTCACCGCGCCAAATATTGTTACTGGAATATTCCGCCTCCTTTTGAACTTCGGAATTTGTATTTAAATTCGGAATTTCGAATTTGTATGAATAAAAATTATACAAATTCCTCAATCTTTTAATGAAATCAATTAAAAATAGACCGTTCCTAAGATTAACTCTATAATAAGCAAACTAGACATGTAAAGTAGTCATGCCTCTTAACACTTATACACGCACTATATGCATTTATCAATGCGGTTCTTTTTATGAAAAACCAGTTTAAACTGGTATCATAAAATATTTAATCTAGGTTGGGTGACAAACAAAACTAACGTGCTATCAACGTCAAGAAGTGCATTTCCGTGATACGCATTCTGATTTATAATTATTATTGCGCGAGATAGGAGCGTATCTCTTTGCCAACCTATAGTCATTTATATAGAACACTTAAGGCATTGTGAATATAAAACAATCCTTAGATAACAAAACAAAGTTCCGGCCGTATGTCTGTCTGTTCTTGATAAAGTCAAAAACTGGGACTTATTTGCAAGCAGTTTCCAGTAAAAGGTTTAGTGTGTTTGTTAAGGTTTTAAGGGTTGTATGAATTAATGGAAATATTGGAATTAATAATAAACAATGCATGGTGGAATTATTCCTAATTTAAAGAGCTTAATTAAAATCATTGATGCCATATTATATACTAGAAATTGCCAGCGGCACCGCCACCGTGCTCCTCTCCTATTCATCTTAGCGTAATGTTTTATAGCCTTCCTCGATAAATGGACTATCTTACACTCAAAGAATTTTTCAAATCGTTCCAGTAGTCAATCAAACAAACCCTTCAGCTTTATATATTAGTATAGATATCGCTCATGAGCTGCAATAGTGGCACAAAAAACACGCGTTTTGGACTAAAAATAGGTGTAAATATTAAAATACACATTCTTTTTAGCAGCAATACCAGCAAAAACTCGTATTTCAATATTAGATCGAACGTGGAAGCAAACTAAACTAAGGCATATTCCTTAGCAATTAAATTTTTATTCCATTTATTCATTTTCAAATTCAATGGTTTTGATTCAAGCAGTAATTGAAAAGCTATTTAGACGGATTTATAATATAAATCCTTGAAATAGAATTTAAATCGAATATTTATCCTTTTAATTCACCTTAAGTTCTTCAATATTTCATGCTAAATATTGTCATTCCTTGCACCATAAATTAAATGAATACTTGTGAAGTTATAGAAAAATAATTAGTGAGGAAGGTAAATCGTAAGCGATAAATTCAGAATATGTCTATATTCTACATAGTAGTCTAGTAGTGGTTTTTCTAATCTAGCTATAAAACAAAGGCGACTAAGGTAAGTTGATCCACCGTGTGGTATCCGGTTGAGTAGAATAGATCACCCTCTTTCTTACCGAGTGTCGTAAAATTATACTAAGGTAAGTTAATGTCAGTCAAGCAGCCGGTCGTGAATTACGTAGCCAAATCATGTGACAATATGTTCATAACATGTTGTGCCTACCCCACTTATAGTGTTATAAGGGCAGAAGGATGATGCTATAAAACATGGTTTAATCATTTAAATATGTAAAGGATTTTTTTTACATATTATTTGTAAATTTTTTTTATAATTTTAGTTCATTGCAGTAAATCAAAGGCGTGACATAATAAAAGGGTATAAAGCACTTAATTGAATTATGTCAAATATATATAAAACACATACTTTTTTAAACGACCTTCATAAAAGTCCGCTATAATATACAAATATAAGTTTTTTTAATACAGTATTTATCTTCGAAGGTTGTTTTTTATAATAAACAATTTTTATCTTTTAAAATGAGTGATTACAAGGAATGGTTCAATTGTAAAGTGTAACGTATGAAAAAAATAATTTCTATTAAATCCGTACCAGGCGTGGATATGTTGATAAGTCGAGTTATGTCGCATTTATAGCGTGTGGATATGGATACTATCACACAAGGATATTACTCAAAGCCACGTAGCTTTTAGCAAAATTTTATATTAATAAAAATTAAAAAGCACATATATACTTAATTAAAATCTGCAATATTAAAATACAGATTTTAATAAACAGAATGCGGTTCGTTAAACAGTTGCGAGACTAAAGTAAAAGTAGTACAATCTAATATTTTTTGAATTGTGTTAAGTTTACTTTAGTTTATTTAAGGTTCAAATTTCCATCAATTACTGTAATCATATTAAAAAGGCCTACTCTAAATTTGGAAATGCACGCATGCACGATTTTTGTAGAAAAATCCGTAAGCGTCGATTGTATAATACGTCTAGTTTGTTTAAACCGAGCGTTTTATAAAACCTGTTTTGAAAACTGTTAGCCCATGAGAAGATGAACCAGGAAACAAAATATTTACTTTGTCGCGATTCATATATAGGTAGAGTAAATTGCTACAAACTACTACTTGTATATGGTAATAACCTACTCGGTGAACAAATGAATATAACGATAAAAACGTCTTTAGAACTTTATATTTATAATGGCACCGGAATCACTTTTTTCATGATAAGCAAAACAAATATCAATCTAATTAAAGGACCTATTGTCAAAGCATCTAGTTAGATCGAATCAATTCTCACACACACAGTACATTTCCACTTACTAACAACACCCAATCTTAGAAATTTAACGTCATTTTAATAAATTTAAAAATATTCCTGTAATTTCATTGATTTTAATTTGTCAATTTTTCGAATTTCTTGAAAGTTAGTCGTTTTATAATTATGAAAGCAAATAAAAATATGTATTTGATAGCAAAGTGTTCTCATTATCTTTTTAGACGGTATTTTATACATGATAGGTATATTACGTTTCACATGATAAGATTGTTATATAACAATAGAGTTAATTACACTCATTAAGGTTAAACATTCCGGATATCAAATTATTTGTTGCGTATAAATAGAAATCTATATAAAAGATAGATCTCATTTAATTTAAAAAGAAAAAATGCAATTTATTAAATGCTGGTTTATTGCTACGAAAAGTTTCAATCCTTAGGTTACATACAACGAAGATTTATTTTATTCTAAAATTTATACAAACTCAACTCATTCAAAAACTTTCATTTTGCGAGATTTCATTGCTATATTTTAATCTATGCTCGGTATGTCATCCCCACATGTATAAAAAACAACTCATAATATTCAAAAATTACATACAAAAACATGACTAATAAGACGGGGTATGTGTGTGTGTGTCAAATCTAATCAAAATAATCTTTATTCAAGTAAGCTTTTGCAAGTACTTTTGAGTCATCAAGGATCGATTACATTTAACGGAGCGTCTACTGGATCGCATCGAATTGCTCTTACCGAGAAAAACCAGTAAGAAACTCAGCGGTTAATCATTTAAACATTTTTAATTTACATTATTAAACAGTTCTGTATGAAACTCAAAGGTTTTCATATATTCTTCAATTGCGTAATACGCTTTACGTATAAGAATATTTTTTACACCTTCCTGTAGGCTCATATGCCATATTTTGTTGTAAATGTGCATACCTAGATCATCAAATGATTTTCTAAAAATGCTGACTCGCAACACAGAAATGAAAAGCTTATTGTATCCTCAAGATGTACATCAATTTTCGTTTTGTTTGTTTTATATAAAACATACCTCCTTTTTCCTAAGACGTGTGAAATAATAGATTTTTATAGAAGAAATTGTTGTGCAGATTACCAATGTTGACTCAGACGCCAATACTCATGGTGGGTCCTGGAACAGGTTTGGCACCATTCCGTGGTTTTCTACAAGAACGGGCGCACGCTCGCACACAGGGTAGACCTGTGGGCGATACTGTGTTATACTTTGGCTGCAGACATCGCGACCAAGATTATATCTACCAAGAGGTAGTAATTTTTTTTATAATATATTCTTATTATATTTTGTACAAACGCAACATTCAATATTGTTTCCAAACTATGCCGCATATAGTATCCCTAAGCAGCCCTGGTCCATGCGCGAACAACACTAGTTTTATGTTTTATTAGGTAGCTCGTGGACATTGTGTTATTATATTTTAATAAAGCTTTGCTATTTTTTTTTAGAAATACATTGTATGTTTGCTTGTTTTTATACTTAATTGCGTAGAAAAGAGATTAAGGACTTTATATGACTTTGTTCTAGGAACTGGAAGAGTTTGAGAAAAATGGCGATGTTTCTTTGAAAGTAGCTTTCTCACGTGACCAGCCTCATAAAATATATGTGACTCATTTGTTAGAGGAAAACTTGGAACAGATTTGGGACATTATTGGAAAGAGAAGCGGACATTTCTATATATGCGGGTAAGCGTAAATGCTTGGGTCTCATTTATTTAATCATCTTTTTTATCAATTTCCAGTTACTAAGCGTTTCTAAATCAATTGACGCTTTTCATTTTGAGTAAGGTAAAAATATATGTAAACAAGAAATCAACCACACCATGAATGATGAAAAGTGAACAATAATCATTTATTATATGTTTTTCTTCATATATTAATTTCGTTATTAACTTATAACAATCAAGTATTCATTCATTATTATTGCAAATTTTTTTTACTTAACTAAAAGAATAAAATAAAATTGTAGTCTTATTTCTTAATCTCAGTGCCATCAGACAAGCAAGGCCTTAATACTAATTCAAATTATTCATTATTTAAGTTTGGTTTTACAAACACATTTGAATTCGGAAGGTTCGGAAATGTTCTCTTATCGAGAAGAACCAGTAAGAAACTCCGTAATCACTCTTATACAAAATTATTATTGAAATAATGTATAATTATTTGAGAATAGAATGTAATTTTTCTTTTTCTGTTCTTACGACGTTATCGTCACGTGGAGCGGTGACGTCAATAGTGACTGAGAGCGACGCGTCAACCGGTCCGCTAACACTATGTCAGGTTTATTGGATGCTATAAACTATAAATAAATCACCGGCTTGAATAGAACATAGCGAGGCTATTATGCAATTGCCGTGGATCGTACCTCTTCTAAGACATCACCGTATCAGAGAGCAATCTGTTGATGCATTCATGCATCCTAACCAATTATGTCGTTTCGAATACTCAATGTTAACATGATTACTTCTACCTTTAATTATCTATAATTTTTTACTAATATATAAAACAGAAGAGTTTGTGTGTTTGATTGTTTGAACGCGCTAATCTCAGGAACTGTGATCTCAGTGTTAGATAGTCCATTTATCGAAAAGGCTATAGGCTATACAACATCACGCATCAATATGAATAGGAGAGGAGTAGTAATAAAAAATCTTACGAAAACGGCAAAATTTAAAGCTTTCCTTGCGTGCGCTAAGTAAGCGGTAAAAGTTATTCAAAAATAATGTATTACAAAATTGTTCCCCTCTATAAGTTCTAGATAAAAGTCCGCGATAGCATATGTCTAGCTTTTAAGGTTAACCCACTTTAACCATTTTTATGGTTGTCAAAATACTATATTACGGCTTTAATCTTTCCACCCGAGCGAAGCCACTAGCGATTGCTAGTAGTAATAAAAATAGACAAAAAAACTGTAACTATAATTTTTTTTAATTATTTCACTAAAACGTTGTAACATATAACTTCAAGGTGTTACGAAACGAATTGTGATCAAATTTGGCGACAATAATTTAAACCATGTATTTTTAAATATGCGCCATTATTCAACATTTAAGAGCTACATATCGTAGTCACTACCTTGAAATTTATTATTTTATTTAAAAATAACGTGTAATTGTGGCCGTCAATACAGAATACTGTATTGTCTGTAGGTAGGTATTTTGTGTCCATACTACAAAGATTTAAATCTATTTTTATATAGACCATATTGATTTATATCAAAATACAAGTGGTATTTTACTCGATTTAATAATAATTAAATAAACCTTGTATATGTAATAATATTCAGGATAAAAATAATTTCACATATATAACCTTGAAGAGTTTTTATTCTGCACCATATTCACAAAAACAGACCAAGTTTCGTATACATGTCTGTAACCTCATAAAGGCCCCATATAATCAACGCAATTTCAACTAATAATCATAGCTGTTCCTCACGATACCGAGAAATGTTGAACATCATCATTTTAGACACACGATTCAGCTTATTTTAAACCCACATTATATTGTCGAACATACTATGTTCTAATAAAGAGTCTATCTATTAATATCTTCGGAAATTCCAACATTCCGAGACTTTAATTGCCTAATTCGGAGTTACTAAAAACTAATAATTTAGACAAATCTTATTTGAAAACTTATGAATGAATGCAACATTGTTTCGGCTTAGTATATATTAAATACTTAATACAAATAACGACTTTCTTTATTCGGATACTCACTCAGCCATCAACTTTTATCAATGCACTAGCAATCGCCAGCGGCTCCGCCCGCGTGGAAAGATTAAAACCGTAATATAGTATTTTGATAACCATAAAAATGGTTAACCTTAGCTAGACATATGCTGTCGCGGACTTTTATTTAGAACTTTTGAGGGGAATAATTTTGTAGTACATGATTTTTGAATAACTATCACAGTTTACTTACCGTATGCAACGAAAGCTTAAAAATTTGCCGTTTTTGTAATACTAAGATAAGATAAGATTACATCTCTATTTGTTTACAATTATGACAAGCCATAATAAAATACTAAGCGCTTATAAGTTCCAATTGGTTTGGAGCGTCATTGAACCTTGAAAATTATGCTTAAGAGATAATAGAATCACTACTGCATCACGATGCTCGCCATTTTTATTGCTTTAAATCAAACTTAATCAGACCGTTTTTTATTGCAATGCTGCTACATTTCGTTTCAGAGCGAATAAAAAAAAAACAAGACTTATAACAATCTCATTAAGTCAAAAGATCAATGATATCTTGTACTTTACTTAGAGAATAACTTATGAATATTGCCTAGAAAGCGAAAAAATTATCAATTATTGCAATAGTTAATTACTCCTAAAATAAAAGTCGTACGGAGGAACCTAAAATAATAATTGTAGAACTATTTTTACTTTTATTGACCCTGTTGCAATAATGTTGTAACATAATATGCGTTAGCAATTTATGCCGACCGTGAAGCATATGAACCTGAAATATTAAATTTAAATATGCAATTTAACGACAAGGTGCTCTGTAAGGTCAATAAAGCTGCGGAATTTAAGATAAGCAAACTATTGTTTGTGCGTGCTATAAATTATTAATAAATTTCAATAACAAATATATGGGAAACAAAAGTAATGAGAATATTATTTTGCTATAATCCGCGATAAAAAATTTCAATTCAAAAAAATCCAAATAATTTTAAAATTCCGCGATATTTAACGCGGATTATAGCAAAATAATATTCTCATTACTTTTGTATTATGAACCTCCGCAAAGTAACGCCTTAATCTATAAATTAAATATATGGGACATTTACCCACTCGGTCTACCGACCCCAAGGTAAGTAACTTAATACTTGTGTATGACATGCAGACATATAATTATAAATAAATACATGTACACTTAAAAAACTGTTAGATTTTTTCTAATTGTTGGTCTTCGACGGGAATCAAACCCGCGGCTCACAGAGCTTAAGACAAGGTCACTGCCACTCGCCAACAGGCGAGTCAATTATGCTGTAAATAAATTATTTTGGTTGAACAACAAAAAATACTGCAGTATGTTTTCTGCATATATATTTTCCATATAAACTTAAGTATGCTGCTCGAATAAAACATACAGTTTAATATGGATGTATATAATTAAGTACTTTTCTGGTACTGTGTGATATTACTATTTCTTAGTGTATATTGTCGTTGTATGGCCTCGTCAAATAATGTCTGTCATGTTTTCTTATTATACTTGAAACTACTGAATCACGGTGACAATAACATAACCTCTCGATCCGTAAACACTAACGTTTGATGATACTCAATTGTGATTATTTTTTATATTATATAAATAATAGTTTGCCCTTATGATTAATATTACATCATCATTCTCCTGCCCTTATCCCACTCTAAGTGGGGTCGGCACAAATTTGTTACACCATGTTGTCACATGATTTGGCTGCGTTTTTACGACCGGCTGCCTGCCTGACGTCAACTTACCTTAGTCGTATTTTACGACACATCGGTAAGAAAGAGGGTGGTCTATTTTACTAAACCGGATACCACACGGTGAGTCAAATTACCTTAGTCGCCTTTTACGACGCCTCGGTAAGAAACGAGGTTAGTCAATTTTACTCAGCCGGATACAACACGGCGGGTCGACTTACCTTAGTCGCCTTTTACGACACCTCAGTAATAAATGAGGGTGGTACTATTCTATTCAGCCGGATACCACAAGGCGTTATGATTAATATTACATATAGGTTTAATAACACGACATGCTGAGAATTTAACCCAGTTCTCTTAGATATCGCGCCGACACGCTTTCATCGCAAAGCTTTGTGTATTATTTGCAAAATCTCTTCACAATTTTTTGATAAATATATAGTTATAGCAGCAGCCATTAACAGTCTTCACGTCGCTTTAAGGGGAAACGTAGGCAAGCCTGTAAGTGATAATGACACAAAATGAGGGACTAGAAGGGTATTGAACTTGTATACTTTATCTTTGTCTAATCACACATAAAAAAGAGAGATAGGTAACTCTTATCTCTCTATTTCTGTTTATTGTGTTATAGTGCAGTGTAGGCTGCCTTCTCTACTGTAAGTATAATAACTCTATGGTGGCCTCACAGGAACCGTAGAACGATATCTTCGAAGCTGAGTTGACGTTCTTCTGTCGTAACTAGTGACGCCTAAAACTATTACTAATATCAAAAGTTAAAAAAAAGTCATGCGTCATTTTAGTCATATAATGAGCGTAATCAT
Organism: Morpho achilles; assembly: GCA_947086495.1. Classification (NCBI taxonomy): domain Eukaryota; kingdom Metazoa; phylum Arthropoda; class Insecta; order Lepidoptera; family Nymphalidae; genus Morpho; species Morpho achilles. The sequence continues at coordinate 9,153,082 of CAMTZB010000019.1, read as the reverse complement.
TAAGAATAAATTAAAAATTATTTATCTAAATGCCGGAAATGAAATTATTAAACATAATTACAAGATAATTTATATTGGTTACAAAAAATATCAATCTAAAAACATGAAAATTATCGTGAAGCATTAGAACGCCTTAGTAACCAATAGCATAGTTTGCTGTAATTTTTTTATGTTAGGAAGCCCGTTGAATAAATAAAACTTACTCGTATATGAAAATAATATTGTGTAAAAATATCTAAAATATCGGTAATTATGAAACTTTAACATACGAACATTGTTTATTATATACAAAAGCTATACGTGTGTGTATATATGTACACATATTTTTGTAAATTTAACCTTTACGTACGAGGTCTTATACACTTACGTAAATGGATTGACGTCGAATTTATAACGAATTACCCTTGGAAATTGGGAATCGACGATAATTTAATAAGATTATAATATATTTACCGAATATAATGTACTAAAAACTTGCTTCAGCAACTCTATAATTACAATTATTTAACTACACATTTTTACATTCCCACCCTTGGGCAAAAGCTTCATCTATTCTCAATGAAAAGGATTGGAGCTAAGTCTTACTGCTTCATTGCGGATCCGTGGGTTACCACTTCATTACGGATCCGTGGGTTACCACATACGTTAGGAATTATTTTCGGATAAGATTACTCATGATATGTACTTCCGGAATAAGAAGCGCTATGAATAAATAAATATATGAGACACCTACATACACTGTCGTCCGTCCCCAAAGTACCTAACTTAATAGGTGTGTTATATATGGGTGACAGACAACTGGTCAATATCACTACATATTATAAAACAAAGTCCATATTTCCGTATGTACGCATAAAACTTTAAAACTACGCAACCGATTTTGATGTGGTTTTTTTTAATAGATAGAGTGATTCCAGAGGAAGGTTTGTACGTATAATAACATTCAATACGAAATAGAGAAATACTGTAATTTTTGAGGTTTCTGTAAATAATTAAATTTTTTTCCGCTTACACTGCAAACGCAGGCTAAACCCTACGAGATTTATCAAAATGATGTACTAAGTATTTGTACACCTTGAAAAGGTCTACAGAAAAGTCCGCGATGGTATATATCTATCTCTTATGGATAACTCACAATAGCAGTTTTTTTCATTTACTTTTTACGAAAAATGATGCCTTATGTTCAAAGCAATTTTCATACAATACAGCATTAATCCTTATCCAATTGAGTACCTTAAATAAATTGTTGATTTAATATAGATCAATATGGCCGTTTACAGCATGCAATTTAAGTGAACATTTTCGGTGATATTACAGATTTAAAATGCCGTGAGGACGCCGCGCTTCACCCTATAGCACTTCGAATCTTTTAGAGTTAGTTTAAAGACATTCTGTAATTAATTTTAAAAATAAAATACATAGGTAAAATGTAAAAGTAAATAAGTAAAAATGTAGTATATGAATTTAGATATTCCAAAGATAGCAGAAAATCGTCTTGGTATAGGGAGAGGAAATTGTTTTTCTCCAAATTTAACGCTTGCGGGCCACGGGCAGTAATGAATAAATCAAAACTACTGGATCGATTTTAATCATTTTTTTTACACTGACTGACATGGGATATATATATATTTTATACCCATGCGAAGCAAGGGCAGGCCGCTAGTATACTTATATAACTTTAAATCCATAAATACACCCAGGCTCAAAGAATCAATAAATCTGTAGAAAATTTTTGACCTCGGCGGGAATCGAGCACGCGAATCGCGGAGCTGAAGGCAAGTTGGTAATATCACTTCACTACCAACTACGAAAACGGGCCAGTCAATTTAAATATTAATTAAGCCCTTACACATAACTCATCTTTGTTAAATCATAAATTTTAATTGACAATTATACATATTAATTAGTTACGTAGTTAGAATTCAAGTTCTCTATGTAGAAAATTGAGGAAATTTTGTATATTAATTCTGTATTTTTTGCTTTCAGTGACGCTAAAAACATGGCCGTCGACGTCCGTAACATAGTAATAAAAGCAATCCAAAAGGTGGGTGGACGTACAGAAACAGAGGCGGTACAATTCCTGAAGAAATTGGAATCCATGAAGAAATATTCTGCTGATGTTTGGAGTTAGGTCTTTTTGTGACTGATTCGTAGAGAACGTAGTAAAAACAAATTTAGATAATATTATATTAAGGATGGATGTTATTTTATACTGATAGGGGTCAACTGAGAAATGTAACATTAAAGATCTACATATTAACTATCCTTACGTAATATAGTTAGTTAAAATGGGATATAGGATGACTAATTTTAATGTTAACGAACTTAACAAGAAGCTAAAGAAATAAATTTGCATAATTTACTCCCACAAAATTCCAGTCCTGATATACCATAAATATATCCAAAACTATTCAACAGCTATAGAATAAATAAATTTAATGCTATGTGCTTTACATTACTAAAAGAAACCGATGGTGATTTCGAAGTTTTATATCGTTCGTTATTATTCATAGTTGTTTTATCCATATATTAGTCAAATTTATATTGTGCGTACATTCTAATTCTAATGAAAAATAAAGCTAAATTAATAAATAAGTTAACAAATAAAGTCTTAATTCTATATCACTACCATATACTTCGTTATAGAATTAAATTTCGTAAGAGAAAGATACATATACCGCGGAAACTAAAATCCAACTGAGGAATCTGAAACTTATTTTTTCATTTAAGATCTAACTAACTAGATGACCGGCCATGCATTGCTGTGGCTCAGTCTGGTTTCGAATTCCCCTCGGAACAGGACTCATCAGCTAAAAAAATGCTCCGACCGCCACCAAACTTTACACGGTCATCCACTGGTCATTCTAAAGAGTGCCTAGAAATTAAATCAAAATCGGTCCAGTCGTTTCGGAGTCTATAAAGGACATACAGACAAACATTCATTTTTATATATTAGATTGGAATTGGCATATATTTAAGGTTAATTAGGGCAAAGTAAGACTCCTATACCCCAAACGAGAGTGACCGAACAAAATAATATTATTTATATATTTAATCTATTTAGACTTGTAATGTGGTTTAAGTATTTTGTTGAACTAGCTGACAAATCACCTAAGATAGGTTTTACATAAAATGTCTAAAATTCACTTTTTTTTTATAGTTATTATAAATTCTGAGTTGAGTATTTCTTAAACGATGCGGATTAAAATGTATAGTTGAAATTAAAAACGAATGAACGAATCAAACAAAATTCCATTCATTCCATTCCCTTTCCTGACCTTCTTTAATATTATGGAATACAAAATCTACAAAGTAAGTGTCAACTGTTTTTAACTACTGATTCAAAATACCAAGCCGAATACCAAATTTTAAAACTGTGATGACTCAAATTTGTAAATTAGGCAATATTTTTTTGCGTTTTACTGTTGTTCAGCCTGGTATCTCTTATGCTAGGAACCAACCATGCCTGTGAGAATTTTGGATTAAAAATAATCAAAAATGCAAACTTATTCTCTTAAACAGTCTTATGTAAAAAATACTTTCTTGTAAAGAAATGCGTTGTGTCTAAACGTGAATTATTAATGGTGACCAAAACTGACAGAGATATTATTAAATATCTTATTATTATGTATTATTTGATTACCAAGACAAACTCTTGGTAATCAAATAATAAAAATGTCTTATATGTATATGTCTATGGTATACTTGCTTTTATATTGTTGTTGTTGCATGTAAGTTGAGTTGTTGATATACACATTATATAGTGTAAGTGGCTTGGGAAATATAGGAAAATAAGGTATTTTTAAATTTATATGAAAAAAGTTATTTGAATAAATATTTTATACAAACCAGTTTTTTTACTTACGTCACCTTTATGACAGTGAATACAGAGGTCGCATCAATGAAACTGGTGATTTAATTTGGTTTTCAAATTCATATTACGACTATATGCGACGCAGTAAACGTAACTAATATGAGTACAAATATATTGAGTACGTGATTTCTATAATTTAATGATAATGTTATCATTAACAGTTACTTGCAGATAAAACAGGACTATAAAAAAATAGCGAAGTACACAATAACATAAACTTACGCTTAACAAAATTACCCAGATCGTTTGTTAGTTTCACAATTGATTTGTTCAGAATTCTTTCAATTTTATAACTATTAAAAGGAGGTTAATCGAGAAAGCCTATTATATATTATTGATTACATAAGTGATTATGCGTAGATTTAGCTTCTCTTTGACCTAGCACAGACGAAATTTAACTAGTGCAAATTGCAAACCTTGAAAACTTATGAAGATATCAAGTTAAATTTAAAATGTTTCTGCATGACGTAGCTTAGTGATACTAACCATAACACAGTAATAAATTCAAATTAAATTCAAAATATTCTTTATTCAAACAAACTTGTAAACAAGTGCTTTTGAATCGTCAACTCTACTGCTGGTTCGGAAAGCTGTTCCTACCGAGAAGAGCCAGCAAGAAACTCGGCGGTTGCTCTTTTAAAAATATAATTATTATTATTTTTTACATTAAGTCGTTACTATCTTGTACAGGTTCAAAGAGAGCTATATCCACACATTCTTATCTTCTAAATAATCTTCAAGAGTACAGTAGGCTTTCTGTATCAGCCTCTTTTTAACAGTGTTTTTAAACTGCTGTAATGGCAGTGCTGAAATTGATTGCGGAATTTTATTATAGAATCATATACCAAAACCCACAAGCGAGTTACGCACTTTTGCAAGGCGCAAAGTAGGAACCGCAAGCTTATGTCGGTTCCTGCTTTGTCTAATGTACACATCACCTATCGCTTTATAATTCTTTATATTTTTATGTACATAAATTAAATTGCTTAAAATATACTGTGAAGCAAATGTAAGAATACCTGTTTCCTTAAACTTCTCTCGCAGGGAATCACGCGGTCTTAAATTATAAATGCCACGTATAGCTCTCTTTTGTAAAACAAAAATTTTTTCACTATCCGCGCATAGATTTGAAGTATAAGTATTATATTCTCAACTCAAAGTATAAGAGATTGTTATAATATCAACAAGTATTTATCAAGTTATTATAAATGATTATTAGTTGTCATAAGACGTTTTTCAAATGAAATTTTAAGCAAAATAACTATTGCCAACGCTAAGGCCTCTATTCACTTTGGATAAAATTGAAGCTTCACCGATCACGTTTTGAAGAGTTTCTTTGAAAATTCTCAATCCTTTCTTCCAGAAATGCTATAATATACTCTTGTCCTTTCTTTTTTTCGCATTCTAACTTATCTACTCTGCCCTTAATTTCTTCATATTGTGAATTGATAAAGGACATGGAGGCCTCAATGTCCAAGTTTGACTTTTGAATCTCAGTAAGAGTGAGTGAGATTTTTTTTGTTGAATATCTTGCTGTTTCATCCACGAGCTAAAAAAATCTTTTATTTCATTTTTAAAAGAATCAAATTCCATTGTGAAAGAATCACGCCGCTTTCGTTTGTTGTTTAGATTGATATAAGAAGTTTTTGGTGTTTCGTCATTGCTACTTCTTTCTATTTAGATTAGGATCCGAGTAACACTTCGAAGGTGAACGAACGTATGTAACATATTTTTTTTGTCTCTTAGAGTAGGAATGTATCTTATTTGTACTAGGGAATCATAGCAGTGAGAAGATATAGCAACAAAAACACTCGTTCGTTTGTTTGCGTGGATATAATAAAATAAATATGTAGTAAGTAGTACCCAACCTTTTTATTCGTTTAGGTTTATTGTATGATATTTCGTACCAGGTTCACAGAATTGATCAGGAGTATTTAAGTCTCTCTGAACTCGTGGCTAACTAAGTATAGTTTTAACTAACTAGTTTGTAGTAAAAAAAAGCCCACAAAATTCAGAAACTTTCATGTAAAAAAAAATTACAAATTTGTTAGTATAAAGTACCAGGGCGTAAGGTTCAATCAAGAGGTAATACCTATACATTTGAACCGGCCATGTTTGTACGAAAACGAGTGGGCAGTGCTTTAGGATTCCACTAACAAATAGGCGTGAAAGAATTAAATTTTTATTGGTTGTTTAAAAGTGACGTATGGAAATATTACTTGTGACTCCTCCTCTTGTTAAGATGGCCGCGCTGCGACAATGTTGAAGTCGTTCAAAGATGGCATCTTCTTTTTCGAGCGATAACTTCTTGATTTTATGCACTCCTAGTTTTTATGTGATTAATTTTTTTTTGTTTTTATTTACAGAAAAAATTTACAAGTTATATCTATCTTAAATCACGCTAGGACTATACAAATCCTGCCCACGTGGAATGGTCCCAAGAATGCTGGCAGCGTTTCCGCGCTGAATCGCTAAGCTGATTCTTTGTGCGAAAAAGGAGCCAGCCCTCTTGTCACCAGAAGACGCAATCAACCGAGGTGTTAAAACGGATAAAAAAAATTTCTCTCGACTGCAAACGGCACAAATATATAACTCTGGATGAGAGATGCATACTTCCGCCGTTTGCCACATTCGGCCATTTCCCTTATATGGGACGAGGCTAACATATCAACGCATGTTGCGTCCCACATTAGGGCCCGTCCCCGTTCCCAAGGAACCAGCGACAAGCCGTCAAGCGTGTGAATAATTGATTTTTAAAAGATTAATTAAATATAACGAAAAATAAAAATACTGTACACGTCTACTTTTAAACCGATGTCCGGAGGGAAGGGGAACACTAATCTTAATATGTTTGGGAGTTCATTGGTTTCATTGATTAAAAAACAGATATATTTTTAAAACGATAATTTATTGATTTAACCGCAAATATATTAGTTTATATACAGTAAGGACGTCAACAAAATGCAAACGGAGAGCCAGCTACGAATTAATTCACACTCTGATATCAGCAATTCAATTCGTGAACTTTGGAAGTGAACAACCTTAACTTAGAAATGTAATATTAATATAGCCGAAATCGCCGTGGATCAGCGAACACTCGACACTAAACCTACAAACGAAGATCGTCTAAGTCATTAATAGCCTGCCAAGTCCACTACGCAATACGTATACAAACTCAAATCACTAAGACGTAATTTTCCCAACGCACTAAAATACTGAACAAATTTTTAAAAGAACACAGATATCGAATTTCTTTTAGTAACTACTTAAACATTCTATTATGTACATTATTATCTAAGTCAGGAATATCGACATGCTCATTATAACAAAGATTTATCATTTACTCAACTTCAATCAGCAGTACACGTTCATTATTTTGCCACCTAAAAATAAGATTAAGAAAAAATGAGTGAATTTTTCTTTTATGTATGTTTTACGTAAACAAATGTTTACGGCTTTGAAGCCCGTGAGTTTCTATAAAATAGTAAAGATTTTCATAAAGCTAGTATTGCTTACGTCAAATATTTGCTTCTTTTGTTATATGACAAAAAAATTGCTTTCGATCAAATTATATTACTTTTCAGTTTCGTCATTTACATACTGACAATGGGCAGATATAACGTCACAGATAATTTGAATTGACAAGTTGAAGGATATATTACATCACAATACCTTCATAATAAATAGTCAGGTATGCGATACGCTACGGTAAGACCTTGCTAGCAGTTACACGGATTAAATTTAAATAAAACTTGTTTTAATACGCGTAATATCCGGTAATTAGCCCGTTATTTCATTTAATGAATTGGGTCAAATCTTTTATATAGCCTTTGATACTATTTTGTTTTTTTTTAAAGATATGAAATTAACTGAATAATTTCATATATATCGAAAAATGTTACTTAAACAAGAGATAGTTATAGATGCCCGTAACCTACGGATATTCTACTCGAATATTATTAATGAAACTGAATACAATTTTACAAATTAAAATGATTACAAAACTACTTGAAATGTTCGTAAACATTAGGTCAACGGCTCCAAAACCGTCGATCTGAACTATAAATGAACGAGAATGTTATATCTTTCTAAGATACTTTGAGCGCATTCAATCGCGGCAAAAAGAGCTGGCGGCTTTAAGAACTGGTGCCACTCACCACTTGATCTATTTCAAATATCATTAAGAGCAATCACACGATACCAAATTGTACTTAAATGTTTTTTATACAAATATGTAACAATAATTTACATTATGCATAAACGACATATGACATAATTAGCTAATCAACAACCTTCATTTGCAACTTGGAGGAAATACAATAATTTAATTTACAAAAACATCACGGAAAGTTTACAAGGTTTAATAAGTACATATTCAAGGCCACATCTAAAGGCGAAATTTATAATAATAAAATCTGATCAATCAAGAATTTTGGCACTGCGTAAAAGGGAAAATAAGGTAAAACATCAATAATAATCAGTAAAAAATAATCTTTAAACAAAATGCGAACGGCAGTGCTTGTTATGGTATTATAATGAGCATCCTGACTGATTCTTAACAAGAGTACTACAAAAAGGATCACTAAAAAAACGCAACATAATGATTAAACTTATACAAGCGCCAAATAATTACTAGTTCATCTACAAGAAAGTTTATACTTTGTCGTATTTATAATAATAGTTATTTCGTAAGCGTATTGAATTTTAAAATTTAATTTGTAGGATTTCATATGACGCAAGTGCCTCTAGGCGTTGATGTTGAACTAGATCGCGATTGTATACAAATCCCTCTATAACACGGTACTCCTATGTTTTCCCTGATATAACGCGGGAGATCATAATCATAATGATTTCGCGTACCTTTGTGTTGCTATAAATTTAAATTATTTTATTAATATTGCATAAGTTTACAATACGCGTTATTTTTTTATTATTTAAAAATTTGTTTATTTTGTATGTAAAACTTACGTAGAAAATAAACAGTAATCTATTTAAATTTAATATAATTTGTGGTTCATATTCTATTTACAAAAATTAATAAACTATACAATTGTGGAATTCATAATAAAACCATACATTCGAAGTCAAAGTGTTAAACTTTGCAATTAACGTTTAATTTAAAAAAATTGCCACCAAATTTTTTGAATTCGGTCACCTAATTAATACTGAGACCGCGTTAAACGAGGATACTTCAAAAACGATTCTACCGTGTTATAGGTGGGATTACCATATAACTTGTCCTTTTAGAGTTACTAACTTTGGATGATAAAACTATGCAAACAGTGTACTATATATAATACCACAAATAATATAGATTGTAAAATAAATAAAAACGTGCCATTCGCACAAACATCAAATAATAATATTAACGATTTTATTATATGTATTGATTAATCGTTTTCGGGTAACCTTTCAGAGGGGTCGAGGTCTGGTGACGTAGGTTTTTTTGTTACCTTGTACTGTAATATTTGTACGTAATTTATGGTAATTCTTTATCGTTCTTTTCTTTAATCGCCAAAGTTGCAAACCAAGCAACAACCTGCCAGACCATGTATTAATTTTTGCCCAGTAAAAATCCTTGAATCTAACAGTAATTGGTCACATTAGACGAAAAAAAAAAATTATTAATCAGAAAATTATTTTGGCTGACTTAAATACTGTTAACGGATTATGATCACAAAAAATCAGAGGTATTAAACAATGAAGTGTAACTCAAAATTTGACAAAAATTGGAATTTTCTTGTAACTCTCATATACAATAGATATTACACAGCAAGAAGTGTTGTCGCCATTGACTTCCGCTTTGTATTTTATAGCAACACAGTTATGAAACAAGAGTATCGCGCCCTTTTTGATTAAAATGGTACCAACACTGTGACGTGTTGTTTCCGGTTGAGTCTTCCTATTGATAAAACGTTTCAGTGACATTCAGTCTTTGTTCGTCATTCAAGAGAAGTGCATCTCAGACCGGGAATTGTGGTATTCCTATTATATGGTGTTATTGTATATAGTGTGCGTTAACAGAAGTTCTTTTAATTTGAGAATTATATATAGTCCACTGAGAAAAAAAAGGTCTTTCATACTCAAAAATAATGTAAATAATGGTTGTAGTTTAAAATTGCTTCTAACCTGATGCAGACAGCATAATCCTACACGTTAACATCTGCAGTGCGAATTATAATGCTTACAAAAATAATTTATTTCATACTTGTTTAAATTTTAGCAGCCGTTCTATTTACTTTCAATTTCACTGTTCTGTGTGAAGGCAGAACACTATTTTAATATAAAAAGGGCAACTAATTTTGAAACATGTCCCATAATCAACGCTGGTTAGGAACAAAACACATTGTGATGTGTAAAAATTGACACTATTACAATCAGCTATGGAAAAAGTAAGGTACATGTCATAGTGTAGAATATAAACGGTCAGAAATGTTTTATTTCATTATCATATTCGTACGTCCGGTAGTCACCGATCAATTATTACAATTGAATTAGCTGAGTGCCAATTTATGCGAAAAAATATAAATAATACACGCGCAACCCATAATGTGAAATCCATAGAGTTACTATACATAGAGTAGGAGAGCCATCTGTAGGTTTTTGAGTGCTAGTGTCCAACAAATAATAAGAGAGGGATGAGATACCCATACTTGTCCTTGTCACACATGCGCAGATAAATGTTCATGGCGCATTTCAAATTTAAATTTATTTATTATGACTGGTGCATTGGCTTAGTGGGTAGTGATCCTGCCTTCAGATCTGTGGGTCGCGGGTTCGATTCCCGCCGAGGGCCAACATTTTCTACAAATGAATTTGTGGGTCTTTGAGCCTGGGTGTATATTTGTATTTAAGTATGTATTTAAAAAATATATAAGTATATATTCACCAGTTGTCTGTCACCCATAACACAAGTATTAAGTTACTTACTTTGGGGACGGTAATGTGTAAGTGTCCCATATATTTATTTATTTATAAAATTTAAATACTATAACCGTTTTAGCAAACCATTAAAAGGTTTATATGTTTATTTTTAAGAAAATTATTTTGAAATATTCCAACATTCGATTTGATCTTACTAATTACAATTTTCAAATAATGTACATTAAATGACACAATTGTCTCTTTTTCCTCATTTACGTTCTCTTTTTTTTAAGCTCCTCCCCTACTCTAGTATCATAACTGTATAGTGAAATCGCATCAATTTGGTGGCGATAAGACGGGCGACTTGGAACTGTGTGACAAGGAGCGCGATCTCACATTACGACGCCCGCACTAATGCAGGCAGCCCGCGCTGATGTACGCGCGCTCACGAGTCCGGAGGAATGTCCCACTCCGCCAGCCCACGATCCACTAGCTCTCTATTTAGGAATATTACTTGCTGTAAAAAAAATATCATGTTAAAGTTATACATTTTTTTTTGCATATTATAAAGTACATCACAAGAATTATGAAAGTGACATACTGTACCTACGTCGTGTGGTATCCGGCTGAATAGTACCACCCTCATTCCTTACCGAGGTGTCGTAAAAGACGATTAAGGTAAGTTGACTCACCGAGTGGAATTCAGTTAAGTAGAATAGACCACACTCTTTCTTATCGAGGAGTCGTAAAATACGACTAAGATAAGTTGACGTCAGGCAGGCGGCCGGTTTTAAAATACGTAGCCAAATCATGTGACAACATGTTTATAACATGTTGTGCCGACCCTACTCAGTGGGATAAGGTGCCAGGAAGATGATGGTTATAAAGTACATCACAATGGAGGTACATTATTGTCGTCACAATCTTAAGACTAATAACCAACTTAATTTTAACCTAAACTTATAAATTAACTTATATCTAGGAACAGGTCCAATGACTTATCTTAGTCTTTCTTACTGTAGGTTATACATATAATATGAAAATTATTTGTTTATTTGACGGAATCAGAACCAAAAATACATCACATGATTGTGACTAGGATTTAGCTATTTTTGGTTTTTATTATTCAGCTAATTTTAAATATTTCTATTACAAATCTATTATCTATTTTATTATCTAAAGTGAAACCCGCGCTTGAGTTTTTATTCTGCGATATCTTTAATTATAAAGTATAAAGGATTAAATGATAAAGCATAAAATGCTTGATATTAGTAATGTATTTTAGTTGATAAGGATTAACACTAAATTCTAAATATCGTTCCAATTACTACATTGTCGTCATTTTTTACTGTACCAAACAGTAAGCACCCCAAATAACACCTTTGTGGATATTTGTTTAGACATATAAAAGAAGAATAATCCCACTACACAAAGTTTTTCTTTATCTCTAGGCATATGGTAGCTTTTTCGCTTAAAGCTTTTCCATCCATCCATCAGCCTATCGCAGTCCACTGCTTGACATAGGCCTCCCCATGTCTGCGCCAGAGATCCCGGTTCTCCGCAATGCGCATCCACCTGCCCCCAACAACCTTCCTTATGTCGTCGGTCCAGTGAGACGGTGGACGCTCTACACTGCGTTTGCCAAGACGCGGTCTCCAGTCCAGGACTCTTTTGCTCCAACGGCCATCAGTCCTGTGACAGACGTGACCAGCCCACTGCCACTTCAGCTTGCTTATTCTGCTAGCAATGTCGATTACTCTGGTTCTCTCGCGGATAATCTCATTCCAGATTTTATCCTTGAGAGACACTCCGAGCATAGCTCGCTCCATAGCACGCTGAGTGATTTTAAACTTGTGGACTAGTCCCGCCGTCAGTGTCCACGTCTCGGCGCCATACGTTAACACAGGTAGGACGCATTGCTTAAAGCTTTTAGGGGCCTAAATATTTCCGACATATCAATAAATATCGTAATATTTCAACCAATATATACAAATACTTAAAAAAAAATTAATTGATGTTCATCTTACATCACTCTATATGTCAAGTGAAAATCGCATCTAAAAAGCACTCATTAGTGTTTATAAAACATTATTTTTAGATAGACAGGCAGACAGATTTTGGGTTGTAGTTTGTATTGGATTGACGTTGCATTACTTTGTTAGGTTTAGATTATATTCAATGTTTTATAAATTTCTTAATTTTAATACATATTTATTCTTTGCGTTCGTTCTGTCAATTTCAAACCAAAATAGTTTAACATGATTTTTATGTTTTTTAATGGACTATAATTTGTGAACCTTTCATAGAACAATTTTTTATAACATTACTTCATATTTTGAACTATGTATTAAGTAATTTAGATAACAAGTTACAACACTATGGTTTGATTCAGGTCATCTTATATGGTACTTTATAATAAACACAAGTGTTCATCAACTAATAGAAGAATATATCTTATACTTAATTTAAGTCTTTCTGTAGATTGGTCTATGGTATGGATTGCAGAATTTTATTGTTGAAGCGAATACAGAGATCATCGAATGAGTTGCTAACTCTGCTGAGTCGCGACACAGGCATCATAAGCTTGTTGTTGTGACCTGTCATATGTCTATGATATACATCGATTTTTTTATGATATAGTGATATATTATTATGATGTCGTGAAAATAGAAGAATCACCTGAGGGCTGAGCGTGAGGTACAGGTGAACCAGCGGCAAGCCGGCTTCGTCATAGCCTGCCACTTGGGCATGGAGCAACTGGCCCGCTGTCAGACCCGCCATGATGCGAAGCGCCTCACCGGTCCAGTCAGATTCTGGCAAAGTTAATATAATCATTTGTTATTGCTATCTATGCTATCTATAAAGATAGATCCATATAATATCCTAAAACAAATAATTTTGAATTAATGGAATTTTTTTTTATTAATTGAATACATCTACTATTATAAATGCAACGGTATATGTATGTCGCGGCGACTTTGTTTGGGAGACTTCAGGGTGATTTAATTTTAACTCCTGTATCGCTGAATGGGGAGTCTCTACCAACCATGGGTGAACAAAACCCAATAGAAAACGCCCAGATTTTGTTTAAAGTTCTCAAAGTAGTGTCTATTTTTCTTTTTACACCGATGAATGACTGACTGACTGACTGACATAGAAAAATTTAGAGAAATAAATTTTTAATATTAAATTTTGTGTAAAAACTACAGAAATTCTAGGATTTAAAAGGATTTTGGTACGTAGCAGTACTATTAAGGTTGGTAAAATAAAAAACAAAAATATTACAAAAGTTTTGGTAGTTAAGTATATCAAAATGGCTGTAAAATGGCTTATTATAATTATGATATCTTTAATTTTTTTGTACCATTTTATATTATTATTATTCAAAAATATAATGTGATTCAACCCAGTTTTGTTGAATTTCCAGAACATTTTGCTTAATTCTTGACACTTAAATAGGTGATGAAAAAAGATTTTCTTATGCATTTTAAGATTTTCATATCTATTGGTAAAACCAAGGTTATCCTAAATTACATCAAACAATATTTGTAAAAATAAATACCAAAAGCATTTATTATAAAAAATTTACCATTATTAGCTGGTTTCACAAATGCAAGTAGCGCTTCTGTTGCTTGGAAGGGTAATGTCATGAAGTCTGATCGGATTTGCTTGAGTTGATCATTGTCTACAGTTAGGTATCCACCAAAGTCAACCAATTTAACAACAGATGTGTCATTCTCCTCTGATGTGGATATTATTTGTGCGCGGTACCAGTTATTTTCAGTGGGTGCAGCGCAGATAGAGCCCTCTGTTCAAACAAAATGGACCATTAAAACTTTGTAAAGTTCACTACTAGTGCACAAAGACTTTTATTTTGCAATATCCCTAACTATGTACTAAATTTTTATTTCCTATTCCTAGAGAAAAAACAAACATTTTTTCATCCTACATGTTACACTTTTTTTCTGAATTTTTACAGAATTTTTTCGCCATCCTCGTCGCCAATATAATATTTCACTGTTTGTGTGCACACTTGATTAGAGAGAAACGAATTAATGGCCGCGCCGCGTACAATGTTTGTTATAACTTATCTATCTACATAACAGTCCTACGATATATAAGCTTTAGCTTGGTTATATTAAAAAAAAATGTTGTTTTATCCCTGTTTTCGAGCACTAAAAAAGCTGCTACAATTGTATCAAAATGCAAAGGTTAATTCCGCTGTTAATTTCAAAGTCTTGATAGCTTATTTGGGTAACGGGTGGTATCAAATTTAGAGTACCAGGATCCATCCAGCTAACATTATCTTTTTTTAGAAGTATGTTTTTTATATATTTATATGGTCAGTTACTATCTATTTATAAGTCAGAACTTTACTAAACCCACAAACAGCATGTTTTATTGGTGTTATAACCCAAAAATAAAACTTTTAAATGCTTAAAGCTGTGCATAAAAAAATAATAATACAATTTGTGCCACATTGTGTGTTTATTATTTTGGTAACTATAGATGTTAATATTTTTATTATATGTCATAGATAATTCTTTAATTCAAACATTCTATTATTGAAACAATAAATCAAACACTCTATAAGTATATAGTGGGTAATTACACAAATCATGTTAAGGTAAAGGTTATTAAATTGAGCGGTTCACCTTTCACCGGGCGCGGCAACGCCGGTACGTCCGGATTCTGATAGGTGGCGGCCATGAGCCGATGCAGCGCGTGCAGTGAGGGGAAAGTGGGGTGCAGAGGCTGTTGCAAGAAAAAGTGCCCCGCACTCACCAGGCACGTCATTATTGTGTCATTGTTCACTGACTCCACCAACTGCAACTGATATTTTCAGCATACAATGTTCGCTAAGTCAATTCAACAAAATAACAATATCCTAAAACTAGAAAAAGTGAAAGTGAGACCTTCAAGGTGAATCATTTTAGTAGAAATAGAAACATTATATTAAATATATATATATATATATATATATATATATATATATCATCATCATCATCATCATCATCTTCCTGCCCTTATCCCACTCTAAGTGGGGTCGGCACAACATGTTATAAACATGCTGTCATATGATTTGGCTGCGTTTTTACGACCGGCCGCCTGCCTGACATCAACTTACCTCAGTCGAATTTTACGACGCCTCGGTAAGAAAGAGGGTGGTCTATTCTTCTAAACCGGATACCACTCGGTGGGTCAACTTACCTTAGTCGCCTTTTACGACACCTCGGTAAGAAATGAGGTTGGTCTATTCTACTCAGCCGGATACCACACGGCGGGTCGACTTACCTTAGTCGCCTTTTACGACACCTCGGTAAGAAATGAGGGTGGTACTATTCTATTCAGCCGGATACCACACGGCGTACATATATACATATAAATAAATATATATTTAAAAATATATATATATATATATATATATATATATATATATATATATATATATATATATATATATATATATATAATGTCTTATAATAATAAAATTATTTAAAAATACAGAAATGTTTAAAAAACACATGCATGCTTAGTAATTATAAAAAAAACTTTAATTTATTGATGTAATTCTCGCTGAAATAAATGTTCATTGACAACAGATTGTGTTGAATATATATATAAAAAAATAAACAGAAATATGAAATTAATAATATTTTAAGATGTGAAAAAATTTGCATAATGCAAAAGCACATAAATTTCTAATTATTAATAGTGGAGAGAGGATTTATGAACATATATGTATGTGTATCAAAGATATCTAAAATAGGCTAAGACATTTTAGGTGATATTTATTCACAGGGAAAGCATCAGAACCACCACATACATATTAGAGGTTTAAATATTCCAATCCTTTTTTAAAAAACTCCGGCAAAACTTTGAAACATCAAGATTATTTAAGACATAAAGGATCTACTTTCAGGGTATTTCTACTATTTAAATCCATTAGTATTTATTGTAGTATTATTACATACGAGGAGTACTATTTATTGCTAATCCTTAATAGTAAGGGTTATAAATATTTACTTAGTACTATTAATAAATAGAATTGAATAATAATTGAACCTCATATTTGCTATGCTATTATGTCATTCTTTACTTGAACAGGCTACTCAAAACCTACAAGATGCGAGTAATAAATAAAATGACAGGAAAAACAAATATTTTTGGGATGCCTTTGTATTAGATTAGATTAATTGCTCACAGCAATGCTGAAAACTGTATTATAAGATTTAAATAGAAACAGCTACAAAAAAACTTCATCCTTCTAGACAATGTTTTTGTTTTATTTTTATACTGCATTGATTTGAAATGTGATGTCGCTTATCACAACATAGAAGAATATTTTTTTCATTAAATACAATGATACACTCACACACTCACAATGATACACTTAGTTTTTAACATTAACATTACATTTATATTAAATTATTAGAAGATATTAAATTTAATTCACTAATTCAATCCAGTTCCTTATCCCTATCAATAAAATAGAAAATAATATTACCATTCCATACCATAACAGCAAATAAAAACAAAAAGTATATTTTAGATAGCTATGTACATATAAAATAACTGTAAACATATTTTTTATAAGCTGAAGATAAGTAATCATTGGATTGACTCACTTGAAGGAACTCTGGCACTAAAGGTGTCATTCTTTGATATAATTCAGCACTAATTTCTTGTGTTGAAAAGTTTGGGAATCTCTTCTCTGGGAATTTTTCTTTAATCATTTCTAAAGCAGCTTCTATTTCACCTTGTGTTCCTAGTATTATAATATTAAAATATAGATTAAAACAATATTCACTTTGTTAATCTCTATACTAAAATTAATAGAAAACAAAAGCATACCTTCAATAGCACAAATTTTTTGTTTGACCAAATCTGGATGTTTTCGTACATAAACTGTTGCTCCAGTCTTTCCTTTGATTTTTGTAACAAATGAACCATATTTTCCTATTAATAAACCCACTAGGGTCTGTGGTATAACAAACTGATGTATTCTCATATTTATATTTGCAGGAGGTGGACTGGCTGCCTCTGAACACCCCTTACCACTGTCACTTGAACCCTATGATAAATAAGAACACCATTATTATTACTTTCATGTCACAATTTTTAGTACAACTCAAACTTTTAATATCAAACATTATTTAAATACTCTAGTCTTATTTGTAAATATTAAATGTAAAAAATTAGGAATGCTAATTTGATTAGAATTTTTGTTATAATATATGAGAGATATGTTTATTTTTTCAATGATTAAGAATTGCAAACTATCAAATATATTTATTAGTGTGAAACTTACTTCACTATGATTATCCGAAAAGTGACACATAGAAGGACTAGCTAACATAGGATCTACAGGGCTATGGTTTGCTGAATCTCTTTCTGAAATTCTTCTGTTCTGTGAAGCTGAATAGGTATTTCCATTCTCACTAGGATGAATATCATCATTGGATTCATCAACAATATTATGGTCAACATTTAAAATCTCATTTTCATTTACAGTGCTCTCTTCAGTCACAATATCTTCTGATACTCCATCACACTTAGTACTCTCTAATTGTGAAAAAGTTGTTTCAGAATCAACAGATATAGTTTTGTTAATGTATATATTGGCTTGGTCATCATCTATTTGTGAACGAACTTCATTTGTATTGCAACTTTTGTCAGAATTAAAAGACAAATATATGTTTGGCTCAGAGACTGTGACAATAACTGAGCTATTCTGTGTACATAACACTCCTACTTTGTTCTCTGAAGTCAATGACATCTTCTTTTCTTTATCAAGGGATTTTTTCCTAATAATTTTTTCTATCTCTAGATCAATTTCTTCATCTGTCATTTCAAGGGGAGAGGATCGCTGAGAACCAATACCATTAGGAATAATATCAATGGGTGCAGATTTAATCATGGAACGTTCCGCTTTACCTAGAGGGGAAGTCTGAATTATTTCAGCTTCAGCATTAAATGCTTCTGCAAGTTCCTCTTTTAAGCTTTTTATCCTTTCTCTTCCACCTGGGTCAGATTTTGCGTACTCCCGCTTTTTCTTGAACCAAAAAATACCTAGTAAAACAGCTATTGATGGGACTGACCACATGAGCAACTGACGACAAGGTGCCATTGTAATAAGCCACTTTTACCAATAAACTATAACAAAAGAAAAATATCACAGTCAAATATAGTTTAGAACTCTTTAACAAAGATAATGATTATTTTTTGAGTGCATGAAAAAATAAAATAAAATATAGACTCAATCTATATTGATAAGATGTACAAACCAAAATAATGTGACAATAGAATAGATAAGATATGATTAGCAATAAAAAATATATATTTTTTTTTATTTACAAAAGTTTTTAACCATAAAATAAATAACAAAATATATTTATTGAAAAATTACATATTAATTTTAAAATAAACATTGAATTTTTTTTTAAAAGTCCACATCGCGAAAATTAAAGCTTATTTTTTTAACATAAATAAACTTCAGACGATAAAATAAACTCTTAATGAAAAAAATAATCTAATTTAAGTATATAAACGAATACAAAAATATCACAGTACGTACTAATATTTCTATTATCGGCCACATTTTAAACCGGCCAATGCCATACGGAAATTGTTCTTAAAGCACGCATGGGCTATAAATGTAAAAGTTGTTCAATCAATGGTTATTATATGACAGATGTAAGACACGTATACAAAATTACTTTCTCAACCATGGCTTGAATGCCGCAACCATGTGCTTTTAATTTTTTTTATAAATGAAACTTATTACGTTGTTCGGCGAGGGTCACGAGCAATGTGGAAATCTTTACGGTCAACACGTAAGCATTTGTACCAAATTATAAAATGAAAGGTTACGCAATTATATATGTCAAATTTATTCTGACATATAAAATCCCAAATAAGAATGTTTAAAATGTAAAATATTAAATATACGATAATAACATTACGACAACGTATCCAGTCTAATATGGAACAGGCCTTTTTATCTAATTATGGATTTCTTTACCGGTGTTAGAAAATGCACTCGTACTTACTTTATTCGCCAAGAAAGAATACACTCACTTCCTATTAAAAAAATCTAAACTAATCAGAAAACAAGTTAACTGATATATAATACTAATAAATTTCTCTCAATAAGTTAAATTCCAACAATCCACGTGCTCGCAATGTTTTCTACCGAAGCACAACAAAATTCAATATGGTGGTGACAAGTTGGCAACCTAACATCTTGCGTGCCATAGACAATATTAAACTAATACATTTTACAGTTTTTTGAATCTCCAAAGAACGAATATTTTTATTAATAGAAATGATTTATATATATAACAGCTATCAGGTTGATTTGTTTGTATTAAATATTACTTTTAATAGATTACTAACGACTCGGTTTCACTTAGGTCACAGAGCATATGACAGCCGGGTTTAAATATATACGCGCATTAGTCATTATTTAAATTTAACAGATTTGTCGAAATAAGCGTTGCATACATTTCCCTTAAAATATAGATAAAAATGATGACACAGTATTATATTACTATCCTATATAGTGTATTATCTATGTTACTATGTTAAAGCGTCTACAACTAACGTCAGGGGGGGTGAAACTCGCTAAGAAGCACTTTTTAGGTCGCCGAGAGCGTCATCTCACAGAAAGCACTGTACAATAAAAATTAGTTTTATATAATTATTCTCTAGATGTCGCAAATAATACATTTTTTTAATATAAATGTATGTCATAAACGTTCAAATGTTTCTGCCAAAAACGCATACATAGATAATACACTATATAGGATTGCTTATTTAAAGGTATATTATTTTTATTTTATTATGTCGTCCAAAAATATTTTGTGTTATTTTGGATGTGAATACGTTGGTCATCATCATCCTCCTGCCCTTATCCCACTCTAAGTGGGGTCGGCACAACATGTTACAAACATGTTGTCATATGATTTGGCTACGTATTTTACGACCGGCCGCCTGCCTGACGTCAACATACCTAAGTCGTATTTTACGACTCCTCGGTAAGAAAGAGGGTGGTCTCCGGTTGAGTAAAACTCAACCGGATACCACACGGCGGGTCGACTCACCTTAGTCGCCTTTTACGACGCCTCGGTAAGAAATGAGGGTGGTCTATTCTACTCAGCCAGATACCACACGGCGGGTCGAATTACCTTAGTCGCCTTTTACGACACCTCGGTAAGAAATGAGGGTGGTACTATTCTATTGAGCCGGATACCACACGGCGTGGATGTGAATACGTTGGTAAGTAACGTTAATGTTTTTGAAACCATTTAATACCTTTTCTTAACAGTAGAAAGATTCACTGCAGAAATTTAATTTTTAACCCTTTTAGTGCCGGGCGAAAAGGAAATGCCTACGCGAGAAAAATTTAGTTTAAATTTAATTTTAATTTTTTATGCAAATAAAACCAAACGAAATATAATATTTACTTGATTCAAAAGCAATATACTAAGAATAAAATAGAGAACAAGTTTACACTAACACTAGAAATACCAGTTTTTCGCTACTCATTAAAATTATATAAATAAAAAAGGTCATCATCATCATCATTCTCCTGCTCCTCCTCCTTATCTCATCCCAAATAGAGTCGATACAACATGTACAATCGACCGCCTGCCTGATGTTAATTTAAAAAAAAAAAAAATCCCCTTATGGGTACCGCCGGTCGACGGGGACAGGCGACGGTCATGTTGAAGTTCGGCTCGTCTGCGGCGGATCGGATCCAAGGATTCGTCTTTCTGGATCCGATCCGCCACCTCGTTCCGCGAAATAATATCCTCACAGAAAGAAAAAAGGCCATCGCACCACGATCCCTCTCTGTCCACCATGGCACGAACCACGGTAGGCAAGCAAAGATCGCGCCCCACGAGTTCTGCCTGCTGAACCGCCCAAGTTGGGCAGTCTGCGAGCGCCGCACTCGTGGCACTCACCAGACGCTTCGCGCCCGGCCACCTCCACAGATACCTCCCGAAACATCCATGTCCGGAAAGCACATATGTCAGGCGGAAGGTGTCTGACTTCAACTTGCCTTAATCGCTTTTTACGACACCTCGGTAAAAAAAGAGAGTGGTCTATTCTACTCAGCCGGATACCACATGGCGGGTCAAATCACCTTAGTCGCATTCCATACCATTCCCAATGTAAATACATTACGTTACAAAATTTGTAACAAGATAAACAATATTACCTACATAAAAAAAAAAGATTACTCGAAGGTACATGATAAGCGCCGTGTGGATTTATGAAAACCTGTTACGAGTATTTGTTTGTATTTTTATATTTATGTCTTAATGTAATTAGGTAATTCATAACGTATTGCAATTTTATTTTAAGCACCGGCTTCCGGCACTAAAGCTGTTAAGGCAGCCATTTCGCTGAAGTGTACTAAATAAAATTTATACAGAAGCCATAATACTTTTACTTTGATATATACAAGAATTCAAAGTTATTACAAAAATTCAAATGTGTGATTTCAGGTTTTTTACATCGTTTTCCTAATCCTAATTATAATAAAGATAGGTTCATTTTATGGACAAATGTCCTAGACCCTGAAATTCAAAAAAATGATATGAAGTATATATATAACAATAAAAGACTATGCAATTTTCATTTTGAGACATGTTATCGTCTGCCTAATGGAAAACTTACACGAAATGCATTTCCATCTTTAAATCTTGGTAAGTATAAGATTGACAGAGCAACATCGGACCCTTTCAACTTCGAAAAGGGTGTTAGACAGGGCTGTATACTCTCGCCAATTTTATTCAATGCATATGGAGAGTATATTATCAGGAAGGCGTGTGAAGATTGGAATGGTGGTGTAAGTATTGGTGGCAATACGATCTCCAATCTCCGTTACGCGGATGATACCACGCTCTTAGCCAGTAACGAAGCTGAAATGGTCGACTTCCTTGAAAGAATAGAGCGTACTAGTCTAGAAATGGGTCTCAAAATCAACCATAACAAAACCAAGCTCATGATAGTTGACCGTGGCAATAAACTTCATTTTATATATTATTTGCTTCTTTTTAAATAGCAAGCAAGACAATAAAATCCTTTTTATTGTCTTGCTTGCGCCTTAACTAAGTCGCTTGAGTCAAATTTTGTTAAATTTCCCTTTAATAATTTATTGATGGTTTTACACCAACTGTGTACGATAATGTTAATCGCTATATTAATTACGGCTTTTATAAGCTCCAGCTTATGCGTTTCACAAGTGAAAATATTAAAATTAATGTCTAAGTTTATAAAATATACAATTTTTTCTTTTAGGTTCCTTTCTTGTGGTGAATCTTTCAAACATAACGTTATAATTTCGTAGATTTTGTTATTAAGTTGGATAAATGCATCTTTGGCATAAATTAATGATCTTTTAGTATAGTCTCGACTGTATGTGTATGTCACTGGGTGTGCATCATCGTGTAATAAATTATTTTTACATGTATTACAATTTTTAAAAATAATTTTTTGACATCTGTGGATTATATAACCTGCATCATACCGCTTTGACTCTTGATGTATAACATTATGTTGAATCAGATTTTCACAAGATGGAATAATTAAATTTTCTACTAAAGGGTCAATATTAAAATTAATACCTACACTTTGGGTATGAAGCTCCTCCTTTAGATTCCAAAAGGTGTGATAATGATTGCAAACATGTATTATTGTCAGCCTCACAGTTTGCATTCACGGAATGAGGTGAACTTAGGTTATTAACTAACAACGTTTTATATGCGCTTATAAATTGGGCACAGGTAGGATTCGTATTTCGGACACCATTACTACGGATACTGCAAAAAAAAATTTCTAAAGGGTCCTGATTAAATTTCCTTGTTAATAAATTAAAATTTTTAAAATCATTTCTAAGCATATTCCACAACTCTATAAATGTTTCTATATTTCTAGTCCAATTTGTAATTGATGGCACTTTCTCATTTACAACTTTTTCGGTGCCATCATTCATTATTACACTTTTATATCTAATACTCTTAAAAATTGGTAGAACCTCTTCCCAAAATTTGAAGTGGGGTGAACTAGACTTTAGGCACCGTGTTAATTCTTTTGTAGTATTTGAATAAGTATACCCATTAAACGAGTCAAATAGCTTATCAAATAAAAGAAGGAGATCTGCCGTATCAGCACATTCCTCGGGGAGTATTTGGCGTCCTGAAAATAAGAATACTAGTATGTAACAACCACAAAATACATATTGACATTACATTTATTTGATAAATATAGTACTTACGTGCCAAAAATCTCATAGCTGATGAAACCCTTTGGCTAAAAATTTGAGCAGCATATTTGACTTTCATTTTGGGTATTTTCTTTTCAAATACATGTGCCTCAGTTAGTTTATTCACGAGCCTTATCTCATGTTCCCCAACATCTTCGTTGAAGAGAATTAATATATGTTTCCACTTAGCTATCTTTTGTACTCCATTATGCACAAATATAGCATCTTTGCGTAATAGGTTATTTCGCACACCCTTTAAAAGAAAGCATGATCAGCAATCACGCAAGTATTTTTTGAGCCCAAGTCTTCAAAACCGATGATTCTGCCTTTATTATAATAAAGACCTGCATTCAAAGCAATTTCATCAAACATGAGTATACAAATTTTTTTTTCATCGGGTAAGACTTTTACTGCCTCCTTTAAATGTGTGAACACATGTTTATTTATTCCTGGCTCCAAAGGAATATTATTGAGTATTTTTTGTAGGCTCCTCTTAGTAGGCAAAACAAACATTTTCTTTAAAATATTGTAGGCTTTTGCACTTTGCTTAAATATTGACAACGACAAAACTTTTTCTTCAGTGGTGTATCTCCTGCCTCGTGGATAAGTTCTAGTTTTCAATTGCATTTTGTTAAATATTTGCACCGGTTCCGGATATTTTTCAATGAATTTTAAAAATTGTTTGGAGTGTGATAAATGTTTAGCAAATTTTATTTTGTTACTTTGGCTTTTGTACTTCTCACTCAGTTCTTTCAGTTTGTATTTTAAATTATAAACATTCTTAAGTGTTTGTTTGTAATCCTTGTATGTTGCTAAAAAAAAATTATTACGAATTAGAAACATATTTTTTTTAAACAATTTTTTTTAATATTTCTATAGAAAAGATGAAATTTCGTAAATGTAGTATCCTCAAAAGCATTATTGCACTTGAAAAGCACTTTACAATGTCAAACTACGGTCAAGCATGTGCTTGACAAAAATTAGTCATGTGACTAATTTTTTTAGTGGAAGAAAAAGAACATTTCTTACTGGTGGACTGAGGTATGTCTTTGGATGTAGATGGTACTGTAATAGTTGTTAAATATTTGGAAACATCTACAGGCAAATCTTCCAGTAAACAAGGAACTTCTAATTGCATTTCTTGATTCGGCAGTGCTTGAATAATTTCAGCTGAAGCTAAGTAATATAAAATTAACTTATTATGGTATAATTTTCTTGAGTACTGGTAGTATTATTTTTTTTATTATATCATAGTTATCATAAGTAACATAAATAACAGGTCAAGGTCGATCATTTTTCGGACAGTTGCTCGCCACTTGTTCCTCTCCTTGGCCGACTGAAGAGCACCGTGTAGATTAACGTCCAAGGTGGTTCGTATCTGGTCGGTCCATCTAATTGGGCTTCGTCCTCTTGGCTTTTTGCCGTCAATTTTTCCGGTAACCATTAATTGCTCGAGGTTGTTCCCTTCTTTTCTGGCGATGTGACCAAAGAACTCAAGCACTCTTCGCAGGCAGATTGATGACAGTCGGGTCCTTACGTTTAATTCGTGCAAAATCGAAGCATTAGTGCGGAAGGCGGTCCATGGGATCTGGAGCATTTTTCTCCAGCACCACATTTCAAAAGCATTGAAGCGGTTGCGGTCAGCTTTCTTTAACGTCCATGTCTCGGCCCCGTAGCTGAATATGGAGAATACCAAGGACTTCACTAAATTTGTTTTGGTTTTGCTGGAGATGTTACGATCTCTCCATATTCCTTGCAGTTGGGTCATCGCACTTTTAGCCATTCCTATGCGTCTTCTGATTTCTTTTTTGCTATTTAAAAAGAAGCAAATAATAAAAATTATATAATATAAGCTTCGATCTTCATTTCATTGCCCTGGACTTTACGTTTTTTTTAAGGAAAGTTCAGGAAAGTCCCAGCTTATACGTTTCAAATATTTTTTTTGTTAAGGCTATCTTTTGCACACCATTATGCATAAATTTGACTTTTGTGGCGTACAGCCACAAATAATTCACAAGAAAAACCATAGCTCACATGTTGTATAGTTTTAAATAACTAGTACGTGAGCTATGGATAAATAAAAATGTTATGCAAAATAGGCATATAGGAAATATAATGTACGTGACAATATATTTCCTGTATTTCGCTCCCCCGTTAAAATTCGTATTATATAAGCCAAGGTATTTTTCTTTGTATTAACTCTCACTTACTTTAACCTGTTATTATCATTTAGTCAATTAATCACGTCATATCATTGAATACCTTCGGTTCCATTGCGTACCACACATCCCAGATACGCAATAACATTCATTTTGGGTATTTTTTTTCAAATACATGGGCCTCTGTTAGTTTATTCACTAGCCTTATCTCGTATCCGTAACGATTTGATTTTAATGATGATTGATTTTGATTTTATTTAATGCTAGATAATCACCACAAGGTCTTCATTCCCCATTTTTCTTTTTTATCATATGTAATGGACTGGCCCATGAACTACTGGAAGGTTGACAAATACACATCTGTGTCATTTCTTGGAATTCTTTTTTCGCCATTTTGTACTTGTCGGGAGGGAGAGGACGGGCTTTTGCCTGTACTGGGAAACCTTCCGTGATGATATGATCCTGTACTTTGTGCTTTCCTGGACTTTCCTTAAAAAAAAGTAAAGTACAGGGCAATGAAATGAAGATCGAAGCTTATATTATATAATTTTTATTATTTGCTTCTTTTTAAATAGTATTGTCTTGCTTGCGCCTTAACTAAGTCGCTTGAGTCAAATTTTGTTAATTTTCCCTTTAATAATTTATTGATGGTTTTACACCAACTGTGTACGATAATGTTAATCGCTATATTAATTACGGCTTTTATAAGCTCCAGCTTATGCGTTTCACAAGTGAAAATATTAAAATTAATGTCTAAGTTTATAAAATATACAATTTTTTCTTTTAGGTTCCTTTCTTGTGGTGAATCTTTCAAACATAACGTTATAATTTCGTAGATTTTGTTATTAAGTTGGATAAATGCATCTTTGGCATAAATTAATGATCTTTTAGTATAGTCTCGACTGTATGTGTTTGTCACTGGGTCTGCATCATCGTGTAATAAATTATTTTTACATGTATTACAATTTTTAAAAATAATTTTTTGACATCTGTGGATTATATAACCTGCATCATACCGCTTTGACTCTTGATGTATAACATTACTAGCTTTTACCCGCAACTTCGTTCGCGTAGACTGATAGGTGTTAACCCTGCAAATGTGTATCTCTATCACAAAAATCAGATCGATCCGGGAAGAATCAGAGGGATTTATCGTTTTATCAAGAGCATAATTTGATAATTTTAGTAGTTAAACCGTACTTACATGAAATATATATTAAAATAGCTCAGTAAAAGGAGTGCAAAAACATCATATGCATCAAAAAATTCATAATGTTTTTCTGATATTAAATATCTCTTTAAATGTTATAAACTTTAAATGGTAACGTGCTAGAAAACTTATTTAATAAAAACATTTATACGTAACGTCATCCGTCATCAATTGTCAACTTGTTTTTTATTTTTAATTACCTATTCGTACGGCGCTGGATTCTAGCGTTTTTAGAATAAATACAAAAAATTAAATTTAAATTATGTTTTTGTTAACATGATATTTTTTAAAATATTTTATATATATTTTAAAATAGGTATCTGAAAATATATTACCTTCACTTTGTTATGTAACTGTAATGACTTTTCAAATATTTAAAATGGTGTTTAGAAATAAAATCTTCTTTCCATTAGCCGTATGGCATAATTTCTATAGAAATTTCTATTAAATTAAATAAAACTTCCCAATACATGTCAATTATTTCTGAGTTGTTGCCACAGACTACTTACTAAAGACTTGTTCCGTTTAAGAATATGTTTTCTCGAAACGTTTTTTGACTACAAAAAATGTATATGATTAAATTTAACTTGAACTTAAATGATTATACCTTATTCTTATTTTTTCATCACAAATCATATCGTTTTTAATGTGTTATTATGGTATTTAGCTAGTAATTGTACTTGTACATAACCTCAAACTAATATTCTTTTTTTATAGTTCCTCCGTAAGGTCTGGGCCAAAAGATGTATGAAATTCTGGCTGTCTCCTTTATTAAAACCAAATAAACTTTATAAAAACCAAAATATTTAAATAAGTGTCCCATATATTTATAATTAATAATTAATAAAAATAACTTTTTCAAAGATTTTTATATGTTACCCTGGTATATAAACATTAATAGTGCCAAATTTTATTTATAATGGTTCACCGAATTGGCCATTAAAACGTAACAGAAAGACTTTCGCATTTATAATATTTTTAGCTTATTAGCTTATTTATGTTAGTAAATAGCCCGTATTACTTATATTAATTATCCACTGTAATAACTCACTTAAAACACGAATAAAAATAAATAAAAGTAAAATACGTAAATTAATAAAAGTAAAGTCCAGTAAACGAATAAAAATAAAATAAAATATAAATACTCTCTAAAGATAACTCTTTTGACGTAAGCCGAAAAACTTGGAATCTAAATACTTCTTTAATACAGATTTGACTTGATTTTGACACATCGTAAATAAAAATAAGTTCCATAGGTTTATTATAGATGGCGTTTTGAATGTCATCCTATTTAATTCCTCCTGAATTGTATTCCTGATGGATTTATATAACAGGATTTATATAGCCTATATGTTACCCCGCTGCATAAGGAATATTTGTGCCAAATTTCATCGATATTGGTTCAGCGGATTGACCGTGAAAACGGAACAGACAGACAGACAGACAGAGTTTCGCATTTATAATATTAGTAAGGATAATGACTTTTCAAATATTAAAAATGGTGTTTAGAAATAAAATATTTTTTCTCATTAGCCGTATGGCTTAATTTCTATGGGATTAAATTAAATAAAACTTCCCAATACATGTCAATTAATAGTCATTTATTTCGTACTTGCCATAGACTACTAACTAAAGATCGTTTAAGAATGCGTTTTCTTGAAACGTCTGTTTTTTTGACAACAAAAATTATATATGATTAAATTTTACTTGAACTTAAATGATTATAGCTTATTGTTATATTTTCACCACAAATCCTATCTTTTTAATGTGTTATTATGGTATTTAGCTAGTAATTGTACATGTACATAACCTCAAACTATAATAAATAAATATTAGATAAAATAATAATTGATACTAAGATAACAAATATTTTTCTATTTAACAACACTTAAAATTATGACTCTGGTCTGGGCCAAAAGATGTTACATAAATCATTATGGCGGTCTCTTTTTTATTAAATATTTTTCTCCGGTTTATGAAATAAACAAAAACCGAAATATTTAAAAAAATAATAACAATAACTTTTTTGAAGATTTTTATACGTTACCCCGGTATATAAACATTAATTTTGCCAAATTTCATCTATATTGGTTCAGCGAATTGACCATGAAAACGTTACAAACAGACTTTTGCATTTATAACATTCTACAGACTATTATTAGTTTATTTATTTTACTAAATAACCCGTATTACTTATATTAATAATCCATTGTTATTACAATGTTACATTTTCTCAGTTAAATTTGTCCAGTAAACGAATACAAAAAAATAAAATATAAATACTCTTTAAAGATAACTTTGACGTAAGCCGAAAAACTTGGAATCTAAATACTTCGTAAATACAGATTTGACTTGATTTTGACACATCGTAAATAAAAATTAGTTCCATAGGTTTATTATAGATGGCATTTTGGATGTCATCGTATTTAATTCCTCCTGAATTTAATTCCTGTTGAATTACCAGGATTTATATAGCCTATATGTTACCCCGGTATATAAGGAATATTTATGCCAAATTTCATCGATATTGGTTCAGCGGATTGGCCGTGAAAACGGAACCGACAGACAGACAGACAGACTTTCCCATTTACAATATTAGTAAGGAAAGGAAGTAAGGATGTTGAATCAGATTTTCACAAGATGGAATAATTAAATTTTCTACTAAAGGATCAATATTAAAATTAATATCTACACTTTGGGTATGAAGCTCTCCTTTAGATTCCAAAAGGTGTGATAATGATTGCCTGTAAATTTCCTATTGAGATATAGTAGTAACTGTTTATTTGGGGATCTAGGAAAAATTCCAACAGATTTTGATCTGGGGAAAGAGGAGGCCAAAAAATGAGTCCCAGAATGCCAATCTCTCTAATTGGCTAAGTATTATTTTAATGGTGGGACGTTAATTGCATGTATGACGTAATATGCAGGGTTTCAGCAGTCTGCAACCAATCACACTACTAAGAACATATTAAAAAAATGGTTTTAATCATCCCCTTATTAGAATTTAACAGTTCTGACGTATAAGACAATTTAAAAGTGTGCAAAGATATTTTTAAGAAAGGAAGAATTGATATTTGGAGGTGATTAGAATTCGTCACCCCATATATTTTATATGAATTGAACAGCGTACTTGTCTCAGCCAAACTGCATAGTAATATCCACTTTAAGTCTGAGTGTAAGGGGCACTCAGGCTTATTGATGAATACAAAATTAAGTTATCTATGCAAAACAAATGAGGTATTTTTTTGTGTCAGGAAAACCCATTATGGGTCATTACCGCCCGAAAGGGACGAGCGGCGGGTATGTCAAGCCTAAAAACCTGAGTGCTCCACCACGCTGCTGGTTGCTGGGACAGGGTACCTTTACACTATACACCGTATACATTTCCCCCATCCCCGTCCGCAGCAACTCTGAATCCCAGAGTGCGCAATCTCTGGGTTAAGGCCCTTTATAAATGTGGCCTCTCCCTTCGCTAATCGATGCATCGACCGCCTCGGGGACCTGAATCTCGAACGGGGTTTTTTGACGCCTATCTGAAAGGGCGTCAGAAAAACCCCGTTCGAGATTCAAGAACTCTAATTCCTGAACCTGCCCCGCCGCCTCCTTCCGCGATATTACGTTCTTGCAGAGAGCGTCGCTGCTGCAAAACAAATGAGGAATATATATACCCATTGATGTCTAAAGCCTACGTACTCCCTGAATCCTTAGCTAAGGAGCCGAGAGGACTCATGGATAAGCAAAATCAATAAGGACACAAACTACCACCCAGAAAATGCCTCTCGTTTTTTATCTATATTATAAATAACTTTCTAAACAATATAATTTCTTAATTTTTTGTAATACAGTGCTAGAAGCTTTAACTCGTTATTTCAAAATATTAGTTCATATCCAATCCAATAAATAAGTAAAGTCAGTTTATTATAAGGACACACACTCCAACCTCAAGTAAGTACAGACCTCAGTGAGTAATAATATAGACAATAGGCTTCATGATTTTGTTGTGCACTTTATCTCCTGATGATGCTTCTGTTAAGTAGTGAATGTGCACAGTGCTTGTGTAGTGTGTCGGTGGTGGTAAAGTTCTGTGTTTCTTTTAGGATCCTACACGTATCAGGTATGAAAATAGATTGTACACCTTATATTTGTGATTATGTATATTTTCTAGTTGCTTCTCAGAACATTATATTACTCATACTATAAGTTCAGTTTAATTATCCTTATAGTCAGTCTTGTGCCAATTTGAAAGATTGATTTTGAAAAAAATTGTTGTAATGAATAAGTGCCATGGATGGATTCGAAACTAGTCAGGCTAACCCAATAGAAGAAGACTCGAGTACAGCCGGTTCTATATGTTGAAAATTGTTGTAAGTTTGATTATTGGCACACCTGGTATATTTTTTAACCAACTTGTAAAAATTTAATGACAACAACTCTTTGACATCTTTTTTCATGATATTAATTATATTTCATTACCACATATATTAAAGTTTGACAATGATTTGGCATGATAGTATTATGTGGGTTTAAATACTGCCATATAGTAAATTTTATATGTATTTCCATTAATTTATATACTTCAAATAGAACCTCTACCTCATTGTTGAATTCCTTAAAGCATTTTGTAGATTTTCTGAATGTTTAGTACAGGTCTGGTTTACCTCTGTTACTGCAATTTTATAAGTAAGAATAAATATAAATAAATATATGGGATACTTGCACACATGGTCGTTCATTCCCAAAGTAACTTAATACTTGTGTTATGGCAGACAGATAACTGGTGAATATATACTTATATAGTTATATAGTTTTTAAATACATCCTTAAATACATATATACAACCAGACTCGAAGACCAACAAATTAATTTATAGAACATGTTGGCCCTCGGCGGAAATCGAACCCACAACCCGCAGAGTTAAAAGCAAGATCACTACCCACTGCTCCAACAGGCCAGTCAAATAAAAACTCTTTTTAACTTTAAAATTTAAACAGTCAATAAAAATAATAACTCTTAAAAATCAATAAAATAAAAGTCAATAAAAACTCTTTTTAACTGATATGTTAAGATAACCTTGGGTTGCATACTTTCTCTCTTGATTTTTTTTTATAAAGAAAGAGGCACAGCTTCAAATTTCATGCAAATATATTATCTCTGTATCTTTATATTGTCTCTATATTTTTGTCTAACTTATTAACTACTGTTAATAAAATAGAAAAAAAATTATATTGTTAAAAATCAATACATAGTACATATGTTTTGTATTTGTATGGTATATATAATAATGTTTTTGAGAATACAAACCACATAGCTATGTCTCCAACCTGGTTGTCTGGAAGAGATTGCTATGTAGCCATAAGACCACCAAATTGTACATTTATAGAAATTGTACTGTGACTATAAGTAAGTTTATTAACCTGTATAAAAAATTTAAATAAGTAAATTTTTGTGGGGTACAATAAAAGTATAACTCATTCATAA
Organism: Morpho achilles; assembly: GCA_947086495.1. NCBI lineage: Eukaryota > Metazoa > Arthropoda > Insecta > Lepidoptera > Nymphalidae > Morpho > Morpho achilles. Next base: position 9,120,221 of record CAMTZB010000019.1, on the reverse strand, counting down.
TGTTAAAAAATTAAATACTATAAAGAAATTTAGTGTTAAGATATTTCTAGGATGTTTAATTTACTAAAACACATCTATATAATTGGGTAAGAAAACCTATATTCATCAGAAAGAAAAACGAGATACTATATCCTTCAATTGATTTATAAAATTTTCATTAAAATAATATTTAGTGTATTAACCCAAACCTAAATATATGAGGATTTATTTTACTGAAATATATTCCAAAGTAGTCAAATGTAATCATATACAATTTAAACTTAAATAAATAAAAGTAGTTTGGTGTTTTAAGTTATTTAATTATGTACATTCCTTACAATTTCATATTTGACATGGTTGATTTCCAGAGTTCAAGGAATGTTGTTTTTAACTTGCTATTTTTGTAGTTATTAATGGGATCACTGAAACTCCTGCCAATTTAAGACAATACTGGGCATCTATATAGTTTAGATAATTTACTATGATGTACAGTTTACACTCAATTTTGAAACCATATATTCAAAATTACAATGTAACTTTTATTTATATTTATATAACGAAAAATAAATTTACATAAACTTACTGTAAATGTTTAAACATAAAAAAATATTTATATCGCATCAACAGCATCCGCTTCATCTTCTGAGCTAACCTCGTCTCCAAACTCAATATCTTCGTCCAGACCGTCTACAGAATAGACTACAGTCTCATTGATGCGTACTGTTTCAGGGAATTCACCATACGTTTTCAGATTTCTGGCCTCATCGGGGGTATACTTTAGAATGACATCAGCTTTAGCGTCTTGGTAATCTCGTAGGCCAATGAGTATAATGTCTCCTTGATTTATCCAAACCTTTTTTCTTAACTTTCCTCTGATGTGGCAAAGACGTTTTATGCCATCAAAGCACATGGCCTCCAAGCGGCCATTACCGAGCATCTTTGTGACTTGGGCGTACTCTTGTCCGTCTTCTTTGAAGACTAACTCACGTTTTTCTGTTTCATTCTCGTTTTTTCCCCTCCTTCTGTTTTTACCACCTTTTCCTTTGTTTTTCGGCATATTTTATATAATCTTGAGTATAAACATATACGATTAGGACTACGAAAATCTCGAAAATTAACTGTGTTGACTCTCGTCTGTCAGATTTTTCTACTACCACAGACAAAAAACACTACGTATTTCTAATTTCTATTCTACTACTGAACACAGATTATTAAAAAGACCTAGAGAAGAAGCATTGATATAGAAGTAAAAAAAAAATTATCGCTGTTACACTAATGGTGCTGTTTTCATAGTCATTTATATATAATATATATTAGTTAAAAAAAATATTATATTATATAAGTATAGTAACTTATGATTTTTTTTTATATTTTAGACATGACTAATTACTAATTTTTGCCTTTTATATTAGTATCTAGTTTTATTATACAGGTCTCTAAAAAAATGACAATATGAACTTGCGGGTACAATTATTATTTTATTTCTAGTCCCAGCATATTTTGACAATTAAAACTTTTGTGATTTAAATATTATTTTCAATTTACTTTCAACATAAATCCACAAATACTATTTACTTTTGATATTTATTAACAAAATTATAAAAAAAAATTCGATGTGATGGTCATTTTTTAATATATTTTATGAAACATTATTATGTTATTATTATATAAAATTAAATATAATACATAATACACTAAAAAGATTTAATTGTATGAGTTTATCTTTCATCAATTCAAAATTATCAAAGATTTTCCAGTATTTTATTACACTTAAATCAACGGGTTGGTAGCCAACTGGGTATCATGACCGTTATTAATCGTTATATTTCGTTTAATCATTTCTCGCAATTGTTTTTATTCTATGAGTTAACTTAACGAGTTATATCGAAATATCTTGTTTAAGTTATAGATTTACCCTCAAAATCAATACATTTACGTAAATAACATTACGTAAGTGTGATGCCGAACACAAAGGAGTGATGGCAGAACTTTGAGACTGTGTTATTGTTAAAAGGGATCACGGATTTAAAGCTCTACTAGCACAAGCTCTACTAGTTTAAAAAAAAAATTATGTGTGTAGTTGATACTTACAATTTAAAACGCGCTTTCGGTAAAGAAAGACATTGTGAAAATTATGCATTTCCCTTGGAAAATTCCTAGATTCGTGTAACCCGTCAATCCACTTTGGCTTTGTAGTTTGACTGTGTGTGTGTGTTGTTTATTTATATATATATATATATATATATATATAAATAAATGGTAATCTGTTGGAGCAAGGTCGGGAGAGTACGGTGGACGTCTAAGACATTCTAATTGAAGCTCCTCTGATTTGGTAGCCGTCTGTTGTGCAGTGTGTGGTCTAGCGTTGTCCTGAAGCAGCAGTGGCCTAGAGCGATTGACCATCCTCGGTTGTTTAGCAGCTAGCTTTTCCATCATGGTTTGCAGTTGCTGACAATAGATATCTGCCGTAATCGTCTGGCCAGATTTAAGAAAGCTGTAGTGGACGACACCGGCACTAGTCCACCAAACACTTACAAGCAACTTTTTTTTAGTCAATTTTCGCTTAGGGCAGGATTTGGGTGGTTCGCCAGGGTTCAGCCGTTGCGATGAGCGCTTCCGATTATCGTAGAGGATCCACTTTTCATCACAGGTAATGATTCGATTTCAAATTCCTTCATTATTGTGCCGGTTGAGTATCGTAACGCAGCAGTCGACGCGCGTTTGTCGGTTTGCTTCACTCAATTCATGAGGTACCCACCTTTCAAGCTTTTTCACCTTCCCAATTTGCTTCAAGTGGATTAGAATAGTTTTATCACTAACACCGGAGCCTGCAGCTAACTCGGACGTGGTTTGCGATGGATCCGCTTCCACAATAGCCTTTAATTCTTCATTATCAACTTTGGTCTCCGGCCGTCCACGAGGCTTGTTCTGCAGGTCGAAATTTCCAGAACGAAGACGTTGGAACCTAAAACGCACTGTGTTTTTTTTTTTGCGACACCGTCACCATACACATCAATAATCCTTCGAGCCGTTTCTGCAGCACTGGTGCCACGGTGGAACTCATACTCGTAAATAACGCGATATTTCATGTTTTCCATTTTGTAAACAGAGTGACACAAAGAAAAAACAAAAGAAGAAAAAACAAATGAATTAGGGGGTTTGAAACACAAATGCATGAGTAAATAGCTGTATGAATTTGAATTTGGAATTCCTAACCATAAAGGTAATATTTGAGATCAAAGTGGCCATTACGACAAAACGCCAATTTCATATGTAAGGACCTAATACTATGTGTACACAACAGAAGATTACTGAACTTTAGGTACTTAATATATACTTAAAAATAATTAATATACATAAATTTGTGTCTATAAATAGTTTTGCTTCAACAATAAGACTTCATTTTTCAATTTTTTGAAGACTTTGGTAAATGGCTACCACGCATTGATTTATGCCAATACGAATATTATATATAGTTGTCTATTACGCTTTCTCTGGTAGATGAAATTTGCTACAATTCAAGCTCATACATTGGGGACATACATATAGAATAAAAAACATTTTTCTGTAAGGTATGGGGGGATAGAACGTAATATATAATTGAGGAAATAGTAGGTTGTCGCGAAAGAAATCGCAGGTACTATCTATTTTAACCATATATGCATAACTGTTTTCTTTTGGCTTCAGGGGCACTATTTATAAGTGAGTTGGGTTATATGTTGCAGTATGGCAAGCGTGCAGTCGAGCCGGCGTCAAGGGGCGAGCGTGGGTGGACTTTAGGGGTGAGGCTAGACGGCGAATGAACTGCAGGAAGGGTTAATGTTCGCTTCCCCTGCAGCGGCCTGCGCTCGTCCACCTACGTTCTGACGTTACTGAATGCTTACTTTACCCGCTCTAATTATCAAAACGTAATTTATAACATACGAGTGAGTTTGTACCTGAAATAATGATAATGGCTTGTTACAGTATTTACGTTCATGTATATTTAAATATAACCCAAAAGTAATGAGAATATTATTTTGCTATAATCCGCGATAACTAATAATCGCGATATATAATATTCTCATTACTTTTGTATTACAGACTTCCGCAAAGTAATTCTATAAATTATTCAAATATAACCATTAATATTATAAAACCAACTTCTATGTGTCGGTATGCAAGTTACTGCTTTCACGGCTCGTAAATTGGACAAAATTTGATGAAATTTGGCACAATTTAAAATGAGGATTGTTTTTTAAGTTTCCGTATGCAGTAATTTCTGGTTAATTCGTCAAGCAATAATTAATTTAAGCCACCGCATTTGGTTCAAACAGTATTTTTCGATAAATATTTTTGCAATCACTTACAACAGGCCTGAATTCGTTTGAATACTTTTACTGTAGATACTTTAATTCCTTAAAAAAGTCATTACATTAGTTATATACATATAAACTTTTTAACTTAAATGGTATGGTTCTATAGTTTAAAATAAATTTCAATTAGAACACATCGATATCAGTAAACGAATGTTTTTTTTTTCAACGATGGAATGATATTTTCCGCAACTCATCAAATTAGGTAAAGGCTGACAAAATTATTAATTCTATAATAAATACATGTGATTTTATTATTATATTTCTTATTTCTTCTTCATCTACAACCGATGGCATCCATTGCTGGACACAGTCTTGTGCCGCTTGAATCCAGTGGCTCCCTGCGACTTAGGGGTATAAGGCGAGAACTCGTCCCAGTCAGTTTCCTCAAATGCTTACTCACCTGCAAGTTCACTCTGCAAATAAATTGACTTGGTTCTCGCGACCGTCTAATGGCGATATAACCATTCTTAAGCTGGCTTAAATATATCGGACCGATAGCGGGTAGTAGTGTTCTCCGTGCGAAATTGTCAGCACTGCGATCACCAACCCGCATACCAAGCAAGGTGATTATTGGCATAACCCTTAATGGACACACAAATATATTAATTATAGATATTGGCATTGCCCGATTTACGAATAACAAAGCTTGCCAATAAAGGAATATCTCTATATACATAATTTTATTCTGCTCGATAAATTTCTAATAACGCAAGCAGCTTAGCAGATCAAAGTTATCTTAATTTACACTAAGCTTATGTCTGGAGGTTTTAAAGTAAGGACAAAAGACGTTCCCGTATGTGTTCATTATTACAACAATTAGTACTAGATGCGACTATCACTTACGGTTGAGCATATATTACTGAAACACATCGAAAGAAACAGTAGACTCTTTCATCCAAGAGTAATCGTGATCTTCGCTCATGTTATCTCCTTAATCCTTCCACTCCTCATCATCGCACCACCTTTTTGTCAGAATCTTTTACTTCGCAAGCCATAGTATATTATCTATGACAAGCCATATGACTGTGTCATGATCTCCCTGATTCTGTCAAAAAATCTTCCAGTCGTCTTACTTTTAAATCAAATGTCAAAAAACATCTCATTGATCTGTAACAATTGATAATGTTTTAATTCAATCGCTTTGTATATTGTTATACTATGTTTTTTTTAATGCATTATATCATTTTTTTTAATATCCATTTATTTATTTCTTATTTGCTTAGGCACGTCGCTATAGTTTATTGATTGTCATTTCTTAATTTTTTACGCCTTTTACTACTTTTCTTCTTCTGTTTGTTTGCGCGCTATTTAAATTTTCCGTTTGACCCTAAGGTTGACTGGTACAGAAAGCATAATTTAGTGTTAAGTCCACCTTTTGTACTTTTATATCTTAATAGTGCAATAAAGATATATAAAAAACAGAAAATTCATGTTTACATTTATATTAAAAATTCTAATGATGTATGTTGATGCACGGCGAATCCGCTGAACCAATATCGATTAAATTTGGCACAATCATTCCTTATACACTGTGGTAACATATAGGCTACCGAAATCCTGTTAATTTTACAGGAATAGGATGACATTGAAAAGCGCTATCTATTATCAACCTTTCACACGACAACAGTCCACGTAAACGACCACGACAAGTTGGGGGTAAAGACTAGTGTTTATATAAAAGAGTCTTAATTTCATTGTAATTAATATAAAACAGCCACAGCGCATTGTGGCTAGGTTTAGCTAGTCATTAATAAATGTGTGTCAGGCGACATCTGTGGACACGATACGTACCAAAGAAAATAAGCAAACTTCTTCTATCCATGCGATATACCTCAATGTCATATATTATGATCAAACACATTTACTTTCTTTTTATTGTAATTTGACATACTTAAGCTGGCTTACTACTTTTAGCTTTCTACAATAGTATAATAACTCTGGTTTTAAAATAATATGTTTGTTTTAAAAGCACGGTAATATTCTATCGATGAAAAAAATATCATAGATGGACGATATATGAAACCATCGGCGGAATAGAATAGTACCACCCTCATTTCTTACCGAGGTGTCGTAAAAGGTGATTAAGGTAAGTCGACCCGCCGTGTGGTGTCCGGCTGAGTAGAATAGACCAACCTCATTTCTTACCGAGGTGTCGTAAGAGGCGACTAAGGTAAGTTGATGTCAGGCAGGCGGCCGGTCTTAAAATACTTAGCCAAATCATGAGACAACATGTTTATAACATGTTGTGCCGACCCCACTTAGAGTAGGACAAGGGCAGGAAGTGTATATCAGATGATTGATAAATAAATATGTGTAAAAATGTCTAAAAGATAACTTTTTCCGATAGAAGTATCAATATAATATTTGTTGGTGGTCAGGAAAATCGGGTGTTTTTCAGTTATTTCATATATTCGTATTCTTAATTCCTGCATCCTTTACTCTTAAAAGTTTAAAATTTTCTATCTATCATTGAAAGTTACATAGCACAATAGTCGATAATTCTTTAATGGATTTTAATTGTTGACAAATTACGGATGTCACATTATGCTGAACATGACATATTTATAGGGACTTTCACCTCAATGTAAATCGAATCTCACAGTTGATTTAGCCGACGATTCGTCATTATCAATAAGCTGATACGATCGAGCTTTTAATTTTTTTTGGGATGTAGAATAGACCACCCTCATTTCTTACCGTAGCGTAAAAATTGTCGTAAAAACATGTCGACTCAACGTGTGGTATCTGGTTGAATAGAATAGATCTCCCTCTTTTCGTGTCGTAGATTACACATTAGATAGTCAGGCAGCCGGTTGGACGTAAAATTAGTAGCCAAATCATGTGACAACATATTTATAACATGTTGTGCTAACCCCACTTAAAGTGCAGGCAATGGCAATGATAATCCGAACGTTTTTATTTTGTATATTAATATTAGTGTAGGTATAGGACATTGACGTTAATCGCCGTTTATGAATGCCATCGATGTTCTATGATTCTATCAAATTTAATACATCAGACGCAATAGAACACAACAGGAAGGGTAACAAATTTTTATCATTAATGAGATAAATCAGGTATAATTTTCTTTAAAAGGGCGAAAAGTATTCAGTGACGTATTTTATGTATAAAGTAATGATTATACTGTTTATGTAATAAACAGAGTGGGCTGGCAGTATATAGGCCTATTCTTTTCTAACAAGGCCAGGGTACCAAGAGGAATCGCGCTTGCGCGATGAAAGGTCAAGGTCGGATACCCTGGAAGATTTTCATTCAGTTCGACGACCGTAGTTGGTACTTCATGGCAATTTGCTTTCGTACAAATTGGGACGTACGACCTTCACCGCCTTGACCGCACAACACGACACGTGTATATGAGCGTAGGCGTTCTTGCTATTGAACCCGTAATATAGATCTTAACACATTTATCCATTGTTTGTCAAGCTATGAGCTTCTACGGATATTCTTTGGTTGTATGAAAATAAGTCAATCTCGCTTTACCTTTTGTTACTCGTTTCTAGACGGATAAATAATATATTATTTTTTGTCTATAGTAACTCGGGTCATTTTCTTCCAAGAAATATATCAGGTTATATTAAATAGTATAGAAAAGCGAATTTCACTTTAGCTGGCAACATTATTGTACATATATATCAAGCGTGAGCGTTTTTTTCGTTATGATTATAATAGTTCCGTTAAAATTTAAATTACCACTATGTTACTGTGGTATCCGGCTGAATAGAATAATACCCTTTACTTTAATAATACCCTTACCTTAGTCGCCTTTTACGACACCTCGGTAAGAAATGAGGGTGGTTTATTCTACTCAGCCGGATACCACACGGTGGGTCGACTTACCTTAGTCGCCTTTTACGACACTTCGGTAAGAAATGAGGGTGGTACTATTCTGCATAGCCGGATACCACACGGCTAATAGTAAAAACCAACATTATAAAGAATAATTTGAATTTAAATAGATCTAGTTGTCTCATAATCTTATTCAATATATTTAAGCAATCAATTTGTTTCATTACGACTTTATTTAAAGACCTCTCCGAGCTCAAAGTTACGCGGATCTGTTAGTACACAAGGGCGCGGCGCGCGGGGACACACGGTCGGTCACGGTCGGGGACGCGGCCTTGACATGCGCAGCCTCCCGGGCCCCGCTAGCACGCTATACATAATTATTTCGTTTACATACTAATGCCGCGAGTTCACATTATATAATATAATTTATTTATTGGAGTGTATTCGAATTTTAAAAGAATGATGGTGTATTAAATACAGTACATGGGTGACCAAGCCTTGCTCGGTAATTTTTAAAATGATGTAAAAAAAATAAAATTTAAACAGAATTTAAAAAGAAAAATGAAATAATAGGGCAGGTGGGGCTCAATCCTAGGTATTTTCACCTCTCTAGACCGCCCGTTCCCCAAATGAACTACCATGACTTTACGTTTGACAGCGAAAAATTGTGATTGTATTCAACGTAAATTACAAAAAAAAATTTGAGCCCGAAATCAGAGATAAAACGACTATATAATTAATTATATTTTAAAAAAAATATAACTAATTATATAGATCGATTTTTCTCCCCCAAACTTCTCTACATGCTGAATTTCAGTAAAATCGTTGGAGCCGTTTCCGAGATTCTGAATATATATATACATATATATATATATATATATATATAAACTAGATAAACTCATTTAAATATTAAAGTAAGGGGCCTCGATCCGGAGTTGAAGCTCTTTGGGGTACAGAGCTGCTGCTAGTGGGGATGGGGGTAATGTGTACGATGTTACCCTGATTCAACTAAAAGTAGCGTGGCGACGGACTGTTAGGGTTCATCCCATTTGTTCTGATGTTTCATTGAAAATGTAGTCGCTTTATTTTAATGTCGATTACGTACATAATTTTTTACAGAAATCTTATCTTATTAATATTATAAATGCGAAAGTTTGTGAGTATGGATGTATGTTTGTTACGTTTTCACGGCGAATGCGCTGAACCAATACGATGAAATTTAGCTTATACACCGGAATAACAAATAGGCTATAGAAATCCTGGTAATTCTACAGGAATAGGATGACACTAAAAGCGCCATCTATTGTCAACCTATCACGCTACGACAGTTCACGCGAACGCAGTCGCGGTTAAAAGCTAGTAAGTAAATATAATTTCTAAAGAAATGTAATAAAATTAAATGAAATGGTACCTAAACATTCTGTAATATTCGGTTAATATTATATATAACATTTAAAGTTTGTAAAACTCTGCATCATGTCCGACCCGAGTATTATAACATGTATTCAGATTCAAAAGTGTTTGTAAAAAGCTTACTTGAATAAACATTATTTTGATTTTGAGTATGTTTTGTTCATAACCTTAATAATGAGACACGAAATTAAGTTATTACCTATATCGTGAAAGTTCTTCCAGTACAAATAACTATAAAATTTCTACAAATAAATACATTTTCCACAGTTCGTCCACGGTTCGTCCAGACTTTTGAAATATGATATTGAATTTGTTGAAATATTGTGTTCTATTTATTTTAGTTAATGTAACAATATTTGCTGGATCATGGTTATTTGACTTAAAGGTTATCTTAACTAGTGCGGGATAGGGCGAAACTAAATAAGTAAGTATTAGTACTTTATTAATTACAGAATTAATTATTGAAATCAAAATGATAGTTAAAAGTAGTCGGAAGTAGTTATCCAGTACGATGATACGATGATATACTGAAGCTAAATTGTTTCAAATGTGCGAATTTCATGCAATTTGAAAATTAATTAAAAATTTTTGAACATAGAAATACGCTTTACACGAAACAAAAAGATACAAAAAGAGGTAAGTCTTAGGGATAATCAGACACATATTGTTGTAATATAGGCGGCAATGTCGATGTATGATTCTAAGTGGCATGACATTTTCATAGGTCTGACCACCGAAAATATAGGCGTCCAAAAAGCGTCCTATATGACCCTGACGATCAAATAACGATCGCAAACACAGAAACACGTAATACACACATACAGCGTCACCCCTCCGTCGTCGTATTGACTAATCGAAGTCATACCATCAGCCCTCCACTACACGTCGCCTTAAGCCGTGGTCCGGCCTCACAGGAGGCACCCTTAGGACGACGTTCCCCGACGCTAGTAGAGCTTCTGCGCTCTACTTTCCGCATTTCGCAACTTCGGCGATGCTTCTGCGCTCGCCCGCCCGGTGACGCTGTAAAAGCATATGGTCAATTCGAAAAAAAAAATGACATTTTCAATATTTATTGCAATATTTCAACCAAACTTTAAAAAAATATGGTCATAAGTATATTTAACAGACGAGAGATAGTTTTGAATTCAAATAGGACGTTAATTCTCATTGATTTAGTTTTGAAGTAGTACAAAAAGAAACTGTGCGTGGTATAGTGTCATCGTCTTGTATATGCTTCTCTTTAATCGTTTTCATTAGTACAACAAATCAACGAACATTTTAAATTGCAAGTGATGTAAAAACCGTCATTCAGTGTAGCGGTCGGATACGGGTTCCCGATGGACTGGTGCAAGGGGGGTGCGAGGCGAGGTGTGCCGGGAGTGCATCGGGACGTTGACTGTCTGGCTCCTGACTGCGTTATCTGCAGTTGCCCTTTCGTACGATGCACCGTAACCCTCCTTCCACCCCCACGAGACGGGGACAGCAAACTACTACAAGCCCCTTAGCATTCTAGAAATTTCTGTTGACCTGAAATAACACTGTAAACATAATTTTGGCAAGTCCTAGAATGAATTAAAATTAGTTTGAGTTTAAATAAATTGTTTGTAGAATGTAAATAGCCATTTAAGTTCTGTTTAACACTGAATATTAAAGTTAAAGAAAAATAATTCACAGTCATTCAATATCATTATTAAATCGCTTTAATTAAAGTGCTGTCAAAGACGCACCGCGGCTGCTGAGTCTAAAGTTTTGAGGTCCGTTCAAGGAATGAGAAAATAAAATGTATTGCTATTCCTTATGTATTAAGAATATTAAAAAATCTTCTACCCGGAATACGTGTCATTTGATAATGACACCTTTCACCTCTTATCAAGTATCAAAAAAGGTTTTCTCTATATAAAAAATAAGGATAATTCCTGCGGCTTAACGCTTCTATTAATACTACTACTTTTCATCGGATAATCTAATTCGCGGGACCGATTTAGTTCAGATTTTTCTTAGTAAAGCTTGAAACATGAATTTAATATTATTGTAGCAAAACATTTATCGCTTTGGGATCTGGTACGTGCAGTTAAATAAGGATTTTTTTTATTACTGTAAATCGCTTTGTATTATAAAACAGTGCCTTGTCATGTCTGTCTAGTCTATTCGCGATAAACTTAAAAACTACTGAAGAATTGGCATGCATTTTCTCTAATAAAGACAGTGATTCTTAAGAAAGGTTCAGGTGTTTGATTTTTAAATGTTTTTAGTGAATTAGTTAAATTATGACATTGACTGTATAAAAATGTCGGAAAAGTCAAGCCGCCTAGAAGCTTTTATCGAAACCACTGCGTAACTTTGTTTGAGATATAACAGAACAATATACCTATATACAATAAACGTAATATATATTATTTCTCTTTTATTGATTTACAGAAAAATCCGTGATAGGATATATATATTTTTTGAAGCAAACAATATTCATTCTAAGTTTGAAAAAAATGGTCTAACGCGCGGTAATTGGAGAGGTATTTAGAGGAATACACCGTTTATCTTTACCTTTTAATCATTTAATCTTTAAATTGTTACCTTAACCATTTTATGCGTTACATTATGATCTCTTACAGCTTTTAATTCAAATAAATATATATGGAGTTATCGCAAAATGTTACCTTATGCGTGTATAAATTAATCAATGGAGGGTTCTCATTCTGGACATAGTATCGCCATGGGCTGCAATAGTGGAAATAAAAAACGTATTTTGAGATAAATGGGTAAAGTTTTTAAGAAAAATACATAAAAATGCTTCAGTTTGTTTAAACAATCGGCCTAATATTGAATTATGAGTTCTGCCGGTATTGCTGTTAAAAAGAATGTGTACTTTAACATTTATCCCTATTCTCAGTCCATAACATGTGTTTTTTGAGTTATGCCACTATTTCAGGCCATGAGCGATATGTTCGTGTGAAGCTGAAGTTGGTCGACTAGTTAAAATTATAGTAATAAAAAGTAAAAAGAATGGCTTATTTACATTAATAATCTGAATAGGTTATAAGTAATACTGAAAACCAACTGAATTAACACTTGTACAGAAGGACGGTGGGACTTTCTCTGTTACTTCGATTATGCATTTTGGCTACAATATGAATATAGATACAAAGTCTGAAATTAAAACAAACAAGTGTATCTTACGTATAGCATAATAATTTACCAGCATACGTACAATTGGCTGAGTGTAGGGCATTGTTTTCTAGCCGTGGACTCATGATAACGATAACAAATAACTTATAGGCAGTTAAGCCTTGAACCCTAAGTGTAAGGACCTTCGCGTGCCTTCGCCATTGTTTTAATCAAGCTTTTACAAGCTTTGTTATAATTTGTTTGGAAGTTTATTTATTTAAAAGCCTTCTCTAGAAGTAGAGGTTGAAATATTTATCAATGAAATCTTTGGCAATGTTAAAGGGAAATTTGTTATTTAGACTTATTTAAACTTTTTTTTAGTGTAAATCAAAATCTACAATGTTACTTGTAACTAGTTATTTTGTCAAAATATGTCACAATAGTTTTTATGAAAAAAAAGAATCAAAAGAAGAAATAAGCTGTGATGGCCCAGCGGTAACACCGTGCAACTCTTTCGAGGAGGTCACGGGTCAAACCCCGGGCAGGTACCAATGAGTTTTTCTGTTAAAACTTATATGACTAATTTATAATTGCAATTTATCACACGCTTTTCGGCGAAGGAAAACATAGTGAAGAAACTAGTATATGCAGGTTATGAATGTCTTCTTTTGCCGAGTATAAAGTGGTATCCCGTGTATGAGGACATATGCGCGGTCATGATGGACGAGTGTAAAGTTTACAGGTTTTCAACAAATAATTAACAATTGTTGAAGGCAGAACTGAGGATAAATGGGGAAAAGATGGTGGAAGCTACAAGAAGTATATGTTCTATGTAAATGAATAATAATACTGCGATTAATAGGATTACGCGATCTTTTGTAAAGTAGAGTACTAATTAAAGTGTACGGAAATATAAGGAAAGTTAATAATAGAGTTTTATTACAAATTCTTAGGCTATTTGTTAAATGATAATCTGCATTGGAGTATCTTAGTGGGTCTAAGCTACAATATTTGTCTCCAAGTCTCCTCAGATAGACTGATCATTACTATAATTTCGTTACTCAATATTTTTTTTTTATTAAATTACAAATATCAGTTGTACTGTTTTGTGTAAAAAATCCTTTAATAAATACGAAGCTAAAATATTAATCAAATTATCATATGGAGTAATGAACTGTACTCGCCACATAATATTTGAAGGTCAGTGGAATACAGTCCGTGACATTCTTAAGGTTTTTGTAAGGTGGATTTAACGTAGATCAGATTAGTCGAAAAATTTTTCGACCTCAGTTAAGGGCAATATTGTGATGGTGTTAATAATAACGACATAATTATCGACAAAAGATGTCAAATTACAACATGTTGTGCCGACCCCACTTAGAGTGGGATAAGGGCAGAAGGATGATGATTATTGCAACAATTAAGTGAACTCTATCAGGTTGCGTTGAATCCATAGAACGCAAATGCCCCAAGACACTGCTAGGATGATAGGAAGGATGATAAATTTGTTCTTTTATCAGTACTTGTCTAACAACATGTTAAATTGTCAAGAAGATTTTAAAGTCGCACAAGAAACGCATCGTCTGTGAATATAAATCTCTAACAAATTGAATTAGTAAGTAAACTTTTTATGTTAATTTTCACTTATCATCACATAGAAAGCAATTCTTGTTACGCTAAACTCATTTGTTGTTATCAACTTAATACTTAAACGGTTAGTATTTTTGGGTAAATCGACCTTGGGATCGTGTCCTCGAGCCGTGTCAACGACAGCGGTTTCGGAACTTGCCCCCCCTCCCTTTAGTCCACCCCCCTCCCGATAAGAAGGTTTGCTAAAATTCAACCGACTGCAACTGGAGCTTCCCATTGTACGCTAATTTCATTTGCCTTTGTTAAACATTTCCATGTAATATATTTTTTTATGATGGATTTGTAACAAATAAAAAAGTTATTTGTGAATATACCTATTAATAAAAATATTGTAAATCACACCAATACGAGTTTTTGTTTTTGCTAGGTAAATATCATTAAGTAAATTATAGGTACGATATTTTAATGATGAAATACGATACTATGTAATAAGTCTTTTTTTTAGTTAAAAATAAAACAACTATACCTATGTAAAAAAATACTTTTGATGAAAACGTCGATAACTGTCTTATATAGTATTCTATACTAGACCTGTCTATAGAAAGAATTAAATTAAGTGTAAGAAATAAAAAAATATATATACTTATGTAAACAAAAACATATTACAAGAAGATTAATTGGATGATAAAAATGCCTGGATTTTAACATCCTTACAGATTCATACAAGACTGCGGTTTAATAATGTAAATTGAAAATGTTTAAAAGACTAACCGCCGAGTTTCTTGCTGGTTCTTCTCGTTAAGAGTAACATTCCAAACCAGTTGTAACTTAATTAATCATATTGATCTTTGACGATTCAAAAGTGCCTAAAAGGGATGAATAAAGATTAAAATAATCTTTATAACTTGAAATGATTTGATATACACATAAATGCAAAATTGTAAAAGTTGAGTACGATTTTTTTTTGTTTCTTATAATAAATAATTCAAAATTACTTAAACATTTGATAAAGTTATATAACAGTAATAATATGATTTTGCTAGAACCCGCGATAAAAATAATTATTTTTGTAAATTTTACATTAGTAAAATAATATTATCATCAATATGAAAAATCCAAAATCAAAATGCTTTATTTCTTTAAAAATACAGATACACAAGATTTGCAAGGGCCCCTCTACTAGGCAACATTATCCACTTTTCTTATAATGGACCTCCGCAAAGTAACGCCTAATTCTATATATGATTGATAGCATAGTTTTGTTAAAGATTAAATGTTTAATGTCATTATAAGTGTTACCAACGTGTTTAAAATTTCAATAAGCGAGCCTTAATTGTTGTGATTACTTTTAATGATAAAACACAATGCAACAGTAGGCAGCTCACAATAACATTTACTCAGATGCATTTCAAAAGAACTGTTGGAATGGGTTGCGGAGAGGAGGCAGGGTAGAAGGGCGACGACTGGCACCTAAAGTCCGACATTGAAATACCCTTGCAAGGGCATTCCACTGCTGCAGTCTTCAAGGCTGGAGGGTCGAAACACTGCGAACTATATTCTGAACTAATTTTTACAGGTTACATGAATTTGTTGAACTCATA
Source organism: Morpho achilles (assembly GCA_947086495.1). Lineage (NCBI taxonomy): Eukaryota > Metazoa > Arthropoda > Insecta > Lepidoptera > Nymphalidae > Morpho > Morpho achilles. Next base: position 9,104,371 of record CAMTZB010000019.1, on the reverse strand, counting down.
CCATTTAAATTTAATACATGAAAATATGCATTCTTATTTAATTATTTTACATCATACAATAATTCATTTAATTAAAAATCAAACCTATGAATTTAACAAAAAAACTGAATAAAATTACCAATCCAAAACGATGTTAACTTTACTTTACTAATTTTGCTAACTTTAAGATTAACTATATGTAGGTTAACCTACACCTACTAAATAAAATAAGTTGCTTCTTGCTCATTTAAAATTACATAATAATAAAACCACATTTTAATAATATTTTAAAAAGTTTATTATTAAAAATGTATTCATTTAGTTTTGTTATTAAAATTAGGTAAGTTAGCAAAATTCTGAAAATGACATTAAGACAAAGTTATTTCAAACTTATTATATTTATAAACATAAAAAACATTATATTTTCATTTTTTATTAATTATTTATATTATTGTACATTTGTCAGTATATACATAAATGAAAATTGTATATTTCATTAATACTTTTCAGGCATTAGTATGATATTATTTACGTATACTTATTAGTTAGGTAGTACTTTTTTGTTCCATGCACTATAATGTATTGAATTATTTACTTAACTTTATCTATTTGAGGGAGGAAAAACAATATTGCTATAGCTTTGTCAGTATTCCTTGTATCCAGGGGAAGAAATACACGTCTAGCCGGTGCATATTGATCGTTTGAGGTCGCGACGGCGGGTACGCCGCGCCGGGCGAATCTGGATGCATTTACACCGATGCAATATTTTAAAATTAACTGTTTTGTTGCATTATATTTTATTCATAATAACTGCGCCGCACTTTCAATGATTTTGTGATTTCAATGATGTTGATCTTTATATAAAACTTTTTTATATAATACTTTTATATAAAAACCATGAAGTTCGACAGTAGAGTTATGTTTATATTCACAGATATCATGAAGGTTTTAAAATGAAACCGAATTTAACGAAAATAAATTAGCCAGAACGTATGAAATACATATAATTCATACGTTCTGGCCCATCCGGAAATCGAGAACTCCGAACTTGAAATTACAGTGATTCAATAAGTACTATCTGCTGATTTTGATGAAAGGGCTATTCCCTCTCACTCAAATAAACTTGAGTTCGGCTCTAACCAGTAACATAAGAGATATGTGCCCAAAATCTACATATTAGAAAAATACAAATATTTAACAAGTGACTATTGTTACAATGTCGTAGGTTCATGAACGATCAGAAAACTATATAGTATCTAAACAAGATCAATTTCAACACTAATTTTGCTTGCATGATATTAATTGTTGAATGTTATGTACACTTCTTAAATTAAAGATATGCATATAAGTACTTTTTTAAAATATAAGTGTATATAATGTTTAATGTCTTAATATGTATATTGTTAGTATACTTATTAAATAAGTAAAAAAAAAAAAAAATGACGTTTACAAGGAGTGAAGTAACGGCCAAAGTTGTCTGTAGTTATGATTTCAGAATTAAGAACCTTCTCACTATACATGCAGTCTCTAGCAATAGTTCCTTCTACATCCTACCCTTGATCCAACAATTAAGCGAAAACTTCTTGAAATGTTGGTTTAGGCTCCTCGCTAGTATAATAATAGGAAATATTATTGTTGAGTCACTATTCCGCATATCGGTTATCTCATGACCTAGCTCTAAACATAAATATATAAAAGGTGCAAATATTCCTGAAGTGATTCTATAATGAAAATTTAAAGATGTAGTTGCTTATCAATTAAATACACAATTAATGACTAACTTGAAACTTTAAATTTTTGAATTATTGAAAAAAAAATTGCGATTGTGTTATAACCCTCTATATGAAAAGGATGAAACTAACTGATTGAAACGACCAAGGGTGAAAGGTTTGTAATGGTTGTAGACAATATGAATGAGCAGCGACATTTATACCAAAGGTCCCAGTTACTGTGACCTTAGCTATATTGATCGTCGGTCGCCGACCTTAGCAAACAACTAGCATAAGCCAATATCATATCCAGGTCAACAATCATCAACAATATAATTTATGGTGTTCTAATGAAATGCAGCACTTGTAAGGTTACATAAAAATATACAAAATATACATCATTATAAAAAACATTAGCATTGGCGATGTATTTAATAGACAAAGCAGCAACCGATATAAGCTTGCTGCTCCTGCTTTGCTTAACAAATGACTTACATAATTTTCTAAGCTTTGCAGCTTAGAAAATAACGTAACTTATTTGTGGGTTTCAGTATAAAATTCTACAATCAGCTCTGACATTACAGCACAGTGTGGTATCCGGCTGACTAGAATAAACCACCCTTATTTCTTACCGAGGTGTCGTAAAAGGCTACTAAGGTAAGTTGACCCATCGTGTGGTATGTGGTTGAGTAAAATATACCACCCTCTTACTAACCGAGGTGTCGTAAAATACGATTAAAGTAAGTTGACGTCAGGCAGGTGACCGGTCGTAAAATACGTAGCCAAATCACGTTACAATATGTTTGTAACATGTTGTGCCGACCCCACTTAGAGTGGAATGAGGGTAGGAGGTTGATTACAGCAGTTAAAAACCCTATTTAAAAAAGGCTGAAACAGTAAGCCTTCTTACTATACTATTGAGGATAACATAAATGATAAGAATGCGTGGACATAGCTACTGTTCGACCCTGTAGAAGATAGTAATGACTGTATGTAACTAGTTATAAGAATTATATTATGAAAAAAGCAACCACCGATTGTCTTTTTGGGTTGATAGTAGCAGTTTTCGGAAATAGAATTAGGGCCTGTTTCACAAGTTACCAATAAACTGTCAGTAAGCTTATTCAGAACATATCTAACACATATCTCAGAATTTTGAGTTTCTCAGGTTTCTGATAGGCTTATTCAGCACTCAAAGTCCCTAATAAGTTTACAGGTAGATGATGTGGCTGTAATTTGCTATATAGCAAATACCTATTTCAAAATGGCCGAGATTTTTTTTTAATTTTCACTTTTATTCTCTTTTTAGAGACATTTATCTGCTACTTAGTTATTTGCCGGTTAACTATCCGAAACTTTTATCGATAACTTGTGAAACAGGTCCTTAAAGTTGACTATTCAAAAGCACTTGTTTACAAATAAACTTGAAAAAAGAATAATTATTTTCCAAGTTAAACGAGGAGTATTAATCAAAGGATATTCGGTGTGACAATAGCAAGTCCATGCATAAGTATGCATGCATTGCGCATGCGGGCTGCGTCTGCGGGAGTCGGGACACCCTCGCTAAGACCGCGTGTCCTGGTGCCCTTCCCGAGACACCCGACTTTCACTACCGATAACTACACTACCTACCAATACGCAATGTATATTGTATATTAGCCCTGATAATGTTGCGGAAGTTTTGTACACGTTAATCTATAAATAAAGCAGTATCCTTGCAGATATTTATCTTCAATTGCGTAGTATTATATGCCAAATGATAAGAATTATATGTTGGTCTCGACAGATTAGACTCACATTAATTTCCTTAAAAAATATATAATTAGAATACAAATGATAACGAAATATGGTATTAATATTCTTCTTCTTCTACATATGATATTAATTGTGAACTCATAATATGATATTAATATTCTTCCTTTTCGTCAACATATGGTACTGATTGTGAACTCATAATAACTACACAATCGAGTGCACATGATACACATTGCTTAGTTTCGTGAATAAAACCCCTCAGATCAGTAAAATCTTTTACACTGAATACTTAACGATATGTATTTCAATAATCTCATGATTAGTTAATATTCTAAGAAGAAGAATAGCGATAATGTTTACAACAAAACGATGATAGTTCAAACAAACCAATGATGTTGAAAACTATTAGTTTATAACACTTTTCAGTGTTCTTTTTTTTTACTTACTAACTGCGCCTCGCAAATGAATATGTTGATTTCAGGCAAAAAAGAAGTTTTATTAAAATTTTCTAACGTTCCGCTAAACTTACAAAATTAGAAATTATAATTTATATTATGTCCTACAGGCCATTATATCAATTTTAATTTCATTTGTTTATTTCATGAATCATTGTTTTCCTTTGCTTGTTTCTTAACACTGTTTGCTTATAACCAAAGTTTATAAATATTATATTTTTTTTTGTCCCGAGTGTTCACCTTTTGTTAAGATTTGGATCATTCCAGAAATAAAAGCCTAGGCAGTAAATTTCAAACAAAAACAACGCGGTTACTTTGGATTCATTAAAACCTGTAGCCGAAATAGAAGGGAGCATCAACAACGAATATGAATCTTTGGTGGCAGTGACCCGTTCGCGCCCTGCCACTGCACCACCCTTCTCCTCCCTCAGCTACCACCATAATAAAACCACCCCACACACCCTGTTGAAGAAAGATGTCTGCGTAAAAATTAGGCCTACACACCTTATATCTGCGAACATTATTTCAGTGCAATTTATTTATCTACTACTTAAGTCATCATCATCTTCCTGCCCTTATCCCACTCTAAGTGGGATCGACAAAAAATGTTATAAACATGCTGTCACATGATTTGGGTGCGTTTTTACGACCGGCCGCCTGCCTGACGTCAACTTAACTCAGTCGTATTTTACGACACCTCGGTAAGAAAGAGAGTGGTATATTCTACTAAACCGGATACAGCACGGTGGGTCAACTTACCTTAGTCATCTTTTACGACACCTCGGTAAGAAATGAGGGTGTTACTATTCTATTCAGCCGGATACCACACGGCTGTTACTACTTAAGTCATACTATCATAATAATAAAATCAAGCCGTAACACTAAAATATAATGAAACGTGTAATCTTAATGAGACTTGCTAAAATCAATTACATTAACCTTTTATTATCTTAAATTAGAAAAATGGGTTGTTACAGAACATTCATATATGTTTTAGATCAAACAACAAATTCACTATGTTCAATTTCGTCCATTTCACTTACAAGGATACATGTTGCTAGCGATATAATAAGATAAAACAGACAGAATGTTTTATAAATGCAAAAGTGAAATACAAAAGTAAATCTCTGATGGGTTCACTGAATATATTCAGGATCTTTTATGGATCGATTTTTTAAATCTTATCATTTATTCCATGGTATTCAATGCTAAAAAAACCTAGAAACCTGCTCTTTTATATCAAGTACTTCTAGCAACAATAATGATGCATCCATACTAAGTTCACTATAATACTGTAACGTATTTCGAAAAAGTTTCAACATAAATTTGTCTGTGATACGTAGAAAGTTCAGGGCCGAGAGAAATGCTGAATTTAAAACGTGTTACATATACGAAGATAAAAAAATCGTGTACTATCTTCTTTCAGAGATATGGATTAATTATGATTTAGGTATAAAAGATATCCCAGCACTCGCTTGCTGCCCTATCTTCTTGATGATTATCATGCTGCTATCAGTGAGCGTGCCCAAACGCAACTTAAGTTGAACGCGTATCGTTTTCATTGCGGAAGTGATAGAGTTTTTACGTGTCTCTTATCACTATTGTAATATAACAAATCTAAAACGTACATAAGATTTATTTTATATGATGATTATACGGATACAGAAATGATCGCCGGATGGGATCCGGTGAATCGAATTAACCACCCTTATTTCTTACAAAGGTGTCGTAAATGCGACAAAGGTAAGTTTACGTTCTGCAGGCGGCCGGTCGTAAAATACCTAGCCAAATCATGTTACAACATGTTTATAACATGTTGTGCCGACCCCACTTAGAGTGGGTTATGGGCAGGAGAATGATGATGGATATAGAAGTGAGAAATGTATCGACATCCTACTTTTCCACAACCTGGATTAAATTTATGAAATTAAGCACAGTTTAAGCGGTAGACCGAGGCAATATATAGGAAAAAAAATCTAAATTATCTTTACGGGTATAGGACAAAAAGATATGGATACGCCAACGAAGTCCCACTAGTAAATAATAAATCTTATAACAACATAGTTATGTGTACAATAGAATAGTATTCGATGGAACGAAGATTTCGTTTCATCCATTAATAAATAATATTGAAATTGAACTTGATTATATCATGAAAAACTTTAGATTGATTAGATCTCGAATTAAAATATCTAAAGACTCATTGCAAGTTAATCGCGGAAGGCAAGAATTGTGTGAAGGTTATTGCTTCGTTTACGCATCAAGCAAAGTGTATTGGCGATTGAGTAGTACATGCACGATATATAAACTGTGATAATGTAAGTGATTGAAGGTTACTTTAAAAAAGTAAATATATATACTCATAAAAATGGACGATATATTTTTAGTCCCTCCATATGCAAAAATTTGCTATAGTTGTGTATTTTCTTATTTTTCGTTATTTAAAAGAAGTTTTTACAATTTAAATCAATAAGAATCATAACAAACATAGGTACTCCTACATAATACTAAATTACATCAATCAACCGGTCCACTTATTAAGTGACCGAATAAAAAAAAATATATACAAATTACATCAATCTTAAAACATACTTAACTATGTAAAACACTGCAAATAATCATATAATTTTAATAAGGTATCCAAAGAGCATTGCACCGAAGAGGTCAGGTATAAGGTTAAAGTTGACGTCGGGCTGTTGCAGGCAGCGTGGTGTTGGATGTTGGGCGGGCGGTGCAGGACACCTGAGGGCGCCTCGAGGGCGAGGGCGCGCGGGGCCGCTGCAGATTCACTTTCGTCCGTTCGCGGCCGCCGCTTCGTCAGTGAGAGAAAGTTGGCCGCGGTGAGCGAACGAGTCCCGCGAGTCGAGCGGCGCGCGCCGCACCGACCCATTGCACACGCGATATCGCCTTGTAAACACAACACTAACATGCACATGTAGATTTAGGAATATTTTTCTCGTGAATCTACATGAAATTTTGTGGGAACAAGTTTATGTTTTGCGGAGGGGCGTTTCTATTTTAGAAAAACAATATAATATTAAGGAACAATGCAGTGCTATCCGAAGCTGTCGCCCAAGCGCGAGCCTTCGGAGCATAGCTACGAAATAGAGATAATGGGTGGTACTAGGAGGCTGGAATTGCCAGCGCCTCCGGGCAAGGAATTTCGGGCTCCTTGCTTGCTACCGGCGCCGGCACCGCCGCCGCCAACGCACTCGGTGATTCAGTGCATGAGACCACCACCGCCTCCGCCACCACCACCGCGTCTCCACAAGCCACCACTCTTTGAAGAACCTTCCAGCTCCATTCCAGATTTAGGTTAGTCATACATCATTTAAATATTATATAAAATGTATAGATATATAAAAGCTTATATTCATTATTTGTATTTCAAAAAAGGTTAGAAGGTTAAATTAAGTCTTCTTTTCCATGAGTTTGTAATGATGCTCGTATGAACAAAACTTGGATGTTCTATTCGAAGACTAATAACAGAAACAGGAGACTTTTCAAAGTAAATTCTAAAATCTGTAGATAAAATTAATTGGGATGGATACAATTTTTATACATTTGCGTTACAATACTTGGATGGTATTTTTTCTTTTCCTTGACCATCGTAGATTTCAATACTTCCTGCTTCGGAAAATTGTAACACTGCTTGTAGTTACATAGCAATTTCCGGGTGATGACGACGATTGCTGAAGGTCAGGCTTATTGCAAATACGTATATGCTGTAATCGCACTATATACACATGTATAACAAAACAAAAATAAAATTTTCATACGACCGTAAAGATTACAATTCTAAGAACAAAGTTAAAAAAAAAATTTAACGTACAGGTACGGATCCAGGTTACCTATATTATTTTTTTTTCTAACGTTATTGTGTTTTTAAGGTTGTATTACTTAAATATTGACCTTTTTTTTATTTTGCTAGGATGGTAAGGCAGCAGTTAAATATTATTTGAATAAGTGTCAGATTTTGTTTCGGATAATGGGAAAAATTATCAATATTTTAAGAAGTGGTTGTTGGTTTTTAGGTCAGCACATTTTAAGTTTTATCATCAACTTGAGCCACCTCTGACTTCCCTTCCGCCAACCTATGCGTTTTATTTCTTTCAGTAATGCAATATGTTTTTCGCTCTTCCCGAAAAGAAAACGTATATAATAGGGATTATGTTTATTCTATATGTGACCCCGGAATGTAGCCTCTAAGTTTCATTGTGCCAAATTTCAACAACATTGGTCCAGTGGTTTAGGCGTGAAGGCGTAACACACAGACTTTTTTAATATAATAAAAATAACACAGAAAATTGTTACATCATAAAGTATTGTTGCTAGCTAAATAGGTATATTTTGTTCGCTTAATGTGTAGAGGGTAGTCTCCAACAAGTGTTTGTAGGATCGAAAGGTGCCTTCTTAAGGAACGGCATAATATGCTTCTTGGTTTTTGCTAAGGATAATCATATTTTACAACATTCATTATTCATATCTTTACTTTGAAGCAGCAGGATTGGATGGTTATCCTCCTAGAGGAGTCATTTGCTTAAACTGAGATATTAAATTATTGAAAGCATTTTGCAGAAGTATCTAATAATCAAATATATAAACCAAACAATATTGAAATTAAATCTAATTAATAAATTAAATGTTAGTACTTTATGGACAACAAGGTTTAATTAACTAACATTTAATTTATGTGCATTTAATCTATGTCAAGAAGTTGAATAACGAGGAAACGATTTTATCTCAGTAAATCACATAGAAAAAATGACGTTAAACCCTACTGGATATGGATATTAAAAAACCTTGCTCGTATGTAGCTTCGTTCGCATATAAAGCACGATTTGAAATGAAGCGAACATTGTATGTTAACTCCATATACTTTAAAATGATACTGTAAAAATTTAAATTGAAAAAAGTCTTTATATCATAGCATTAAAGTAATTTTGTAATCTTTAATGCTTAAAGATAGCCCGGAAGTAGTAGAGGAAGTCGAGATTGACTTAGAGGACGATTGGCATGGTAGAACATGCAACTATAAATATACTAAGGAAGGTTATTAATGAAACTAGATAATAGTGTATATTTAACCGTGCTATCAGCGTTTGTAGTGGTACCTACGCTGGGTTTAGAATTGAGCGATTGGAATCAAGCTGAAGATATTTTCTGACGAATATCATGCATATCATCTTAATGTATCTGCAACGATCGATATGTCTTCCAAAAACTTTAACCATCCACTGAGAAGAATCTGCCACAGATAGCTTTTGGAGATGATGCAAAAATACTTTTGGCTTCTTTGTGCGCGTTCTCGATTGTGCTTTTCGCAATTTAAGCCCTTAACGCAGGTAATTTTAACTTAAGATTTTAAGGTCTGTGTAGTATCATTATCATGAGCATAAAATATGTTTCTTTAGTGGTATGGTGAATATAATATTCCGGGTGATAAATTGGGTTACTATCACGTCACAGTAGGTGGATTCGATATAAGTACCTGATATAATTACCTGGTACCTGTGCCAACGGCCAGTCGATATAATATATTTATCACGTATATTCATAGATATATGATATAACTATGTATTTGTTGTACATAAATAAAACGGATCTATAAATGCATTAAAAGCTTGAAACAAAAATGAACCATGTAGTTCAGCACAGGTTAATGTAAATAAGGAATTGGTATTAGTATGGTTGTTGTTAGCGGATTTTGCATGAAAAATGATTGTGCTAATAAAATTTTCGCGAATGATTAAATAAATATCGCAAGGTCAGAGCGACGAACGTGTGGTGACAGAGCGTCATTCAGTGTCATTAAGGTCAGTGTGACATTGGGCTGACAGCAGTGACAAAATAATAATCGTTCGTATCTTATCACAAAATATCACAAGCGCAGGCGCAGGTGCCTACGACCCCTACACCCTCAAATGTGAGTGAACCTGATGTAATCATAATGACTTTATGTGACCAATTTACGTGATTCATCACATTGTTTAAGATGGAAATGTACCTTTTCGCGTGCATGACATATTTAGTTGTTTATGTTGGTAACCGCAATTATCCATATTTGACAATTGAAAAAGGTTTTACAAATGTGTTTGAATGCAGCATTATTTTCTGTGATCGCCGCTTAAAAGCTAGTCTAGCAATTATTTAAAAAAATAGTTCACACTTCATATCTGATTAACGTTAGTACCTGGGTGACCGAGCCATACTCGGTAATTTTATAGAATGATGTAAAAAAAAATTAAAAAAAAATTGAAAAGAAAAAATAATACGGCAGGTGGGGATCGATCCTAGGATTTTCACCTCGCCCGTTCCCTAAATGAACTACCATGACTTTACGTTTCACAACGAAAAATTGTGATTAAATTTTGTTGAAAACGTAAATTTCAACAAAATTTTAGAGCCCGAAAACAGGGATAAAATTAAATTTTTTTTAAATAAAACTTATCTAGATCGACTTTTCTCCCCCAAAACCCCTACATGCTTAATTTCAGAAAAAACGTTGGAGCAGTTTCCGAGATTCTGAATATATATATATATATATATATATATATATATATATATATATATATATATATATATATATTTACATACAAAAATTAACTCATTTGAATATTAAAGAAGATTGATGCCTTCTCAATAGATGGATATCCATTGCTTTGGACTTGTTGAGTGTGCATATAAGTCGTTACCTATAACCACCACGTTAGGTTTGTGAATTGTTGATATAACTTGTTGACAGATCTCTACCCAGCTTGTTGTTTTCAACCGTTATTAGTATAAAGTTAAACCGCCTGCAATAAATCACCATGAACGGAAAAACTGCATCACTATGGACCATTAGGAAAACTACTAGCGACGAGTTTTCTTAATTTAGCCCAAAATTAATATATTGATTCGTTTATAATATTGCCTCTACCATCATCCTCCTACCCTTGACCCACTGTAAAAGAGGTCGGCACAGGTTACAAACATGTTGTCACATGATTTGGCTACGTAATTTACGACCGGCCGCATGCCTGCCGTTAGCTTACCTTGATCGTATTTTACGACACGTCAAGAAAGAGGGTGGTCTATTTTACTCAACCAGACACCACACGGTGGGTCAACTTACTTAGTCGCCTCCTACGACACCTCGGTAAGAAATCAGAATGATCTATTCTACTTAGCCGGATACCACACGGTGGGTCAACTTACCTTAGTCGTATTTTACGACACCTCTGTAAGAAATGAGGGTGGTACTATTTTATTCAGCCGGCGTATAATAATGCCTCTACCATAACAATATTCCAATGGATTATTTATTGTGCTTTGTCCATCTTATTACCTATATTATTGTTACGTATTTTCCTTATATATCTTGTTTCGCAATAACACACAATGCGATTGTACATACATTAATCCATTTACGTGGCAAGAGTCAACGTGGTATATAATGTGTTATCACCGTAACCTTCTATAAGAGCAAATTACTTCCTGCTGATACACGCGATATGTATCTATTTATCTTTTCGTATATTTACGATAGCATTTGCTAATTTTGTCGCATATTACGAAGTAACAATTAATATTTATTAACACTTGTTCGGCATATATATGCAATTAAGTATTGCGGATATTCTAACGATGTCTTATTATCTGTTAATTATAAAATTAAATATAGAACATCAAAAAACAACAAAGAACATAAAAAGAAAAATACGTTAAGAATTGACATCTTTATCTGAGAGAACAAATAGTATAAGTAAGTTATATTGAAAGCTAGAATTTTAAAGTAAATAAATAGCAATAATACCGTATTGATCATTCGTTCGCAAACTACACATGCTTGTATAGTGTATTGACAACGCACCTATATAGCTACGTAATAAACAATAGAATACACAGGGAAGTGGCTTGCAACCTTGCCGGAGGTCACCTCGCGTCACTTGCAACACTCGTAAATTGTAATACATTGCTCCATAGTGCAGATACATCATTTCGTATTAATTGTTTTTAAATATACATTATATAAAGGTCAGATGGAGATTCTTCTGTTGCGATACCAAATGGCAACAGAATGCGCTTTTGGAAAACCGGTAATAAAGCAGCAATAGTAGCAATTTCGGCTTGATTTATTTAAATACAAATTTTAATTCTTTTCGTGTAGTCTAAAGTGAATTGCTTGAATCGGTTGTAAGAATTGTCTATTGTTGTCTTTAAGAAATTTGGTGATAACAATTAAGAATTCGGTACGCAAATCACTAACTACTTACTCGTTTACTAGGATGATAAGTTTTCTCTGTTACAAATAATTGAAGTTTTTGTTTAATACGTTTCTTTGTTAATTAAGTTATTTGAGTTCTCAAGTCAGCTTAGAATTTTTATCATTTTTAAATAATTATCTGCATAACTTTAATTTTTTCTTTTGAGAACTTGAGATTTCCACACATTGTGCAGAACTACATCACATATATTGAAACACGTAAGAAACTGCACCCTAATATATAAAACTAGCTGTGCCAGCAGCTTCGCTTGCATGGAAATCACTGTGTCAAATTTTTCTTCCCAAATTGAATTGTTGAACATAAGATGGTGACTTAATTATAAGAGATTTTTTAATAACTTTCACCGTTTAGCGCACTCAAGGAAAGCTGTAAATATTGCCGTTTTCGCAATATTTTTTATTGCTGCTCATATTCATCTTACTGTGATGTTATATAGTCTATAGCCTTCCTCGATAAATTAACTATCTTACATTTAGGGTTGCCACCTTTTTTGAAGGAAAATAGTATTTTTCTTTTTAAATCAAAAAAATATAGTACTTTTAGGAAATTCAGGAAAAAAAATAGTACACATCTATTTTCAATCATTATTTATTTTTCCATCACTATTTATTATTACTTTTCGCTGGACAATGACAAAGGAGTAAGAGTTACTAACTAACTAAGCCCTGTAAATAGATAAATGAGTTTCGTTCAAACATTCCCTATGCAGTGCTGCGGGTGCGTTCCATTCACAGTTGATTCAAAAAAAGCGCGACAATTGAATTAGCGATAAAAATATAGTATTTTCGTCCTATATTGTTTTTCTATAATATATAGTACAATTGACTAAAATATAGTACGATACTATATAATATACTACAGGTGGCAACCCTACTTACATTCAAAGCGGTCCAGTAGTTCCTGATATTAGCGCATTCAAACAATCAAACAAAATCTTTAGCTCTATATATATTAGTATAGATATAACTTCTACAAAAAGTCCTTAAATATACCGGGTGGGTTGTTAACAAGTAACAAATGTATTCGAGTTCAATTCTACCCGTCAACCCTGCCGCCAACGTCGGCCTTCACTTTGATCCCTGCCACCCCTTGTTAATTTGACCGAGCACAGGTCACGGTCACTTGTATTTAACGCATGATTTTATTGACATTGAAAATTTATAATTCATTACATACGAAACAAATGTTATACCCCAATAACATAGATACTTTTAAAAAGGTATAGGTAAAGGTTTAAAATAATAATTAACTTATTTATATTACGCGGGCAAAGAATTGAGTGTTGAAAGAAATCTGTTTTAAAGGTTAAAATTTCAAGGGGGTCTAATACAATTATTTCAAGGTCCAACGTAAGAAATATTACATATATATGTATATTGCGATAAGCATTATTTTAAAATTTGATATAAGAAGTCATTTCTTATTCATGATCATCATCATTGATTCATCAATCATTTGTTAGAACAATTTCACATTTGTGGGAGCTGGAATATTAAATTTAAATAAATACCCAAAAAACTGTTTCACTCTTTAGTTGCTTTGATTTTTCTATATCGAACTCAGATTATAAAAGTTGATTACAGAAGTAGTTGTTAGGTAATATTTAATACGCACATGAGAGAAGAAGATCGGTCATTCTCATGGTCAAACAAGACGAACTGAAATACTACCGGTGTCGGTCTATATACGAAGCAAAATTAACCTATCATACATCCAAGTGTACATCAAGGTCAGGATCCGATCGTAAAAGTAATTTCTGACGTTTAGATTAGTGCTGCAAAATTTTTTCGATGTAGTGAAAAAAGTTGAAATATTTACTGATTAATTTATTTATACCATGGAAAATATGTTTTGTCTAAAATTAAATGTAATTAATATTAATTACATGGCAGGCACCTACTTAATTTTTTTTATTCCATTTACTTTGAGTACGAATTTAAAAAAATTGTGTCGACGTGACACTGTAAGTAATGTTTTACGCTGTATTTGGTCTGTACACTGTACAGGCACACAATGAGGGATTAGAGAAAACTATATACTCGTATTTAAATCTCGTTTTATACCTTAAAATAAATATTATAAAAATTGACACAATTTTGGAAATAAACAATTTTGTTTATGATAGTTTTTTTATGTTTCGGATAATTTACAAATTAACACAATCAGCGCATTCAGTTACCAAAAAATAATTATTTGCTTAAGGAACGTTTTGAATTTAAAACATTACCTCTGAAAATAATTAATGTTACAGAATCTGTAATATGTTTTTTAAAAATGATTTGATACTCCAAATAAAATCTCGAACGCACAAGCTGCCCACTGTCGTAAATTAATATTTGTTAAAATTTCGAAAATTATAGTCGTAGCAAATAGATTACAAAACAATCATGAATTTATAAAAATCTCGAGCAGTATCTTACTATTTAATACTTTTACATTATACATTTTATTTGAGGTTTAAGTTCAAAGTAGGAGTGATCTCGTTATTATATACATAAAAAATATATATGTATTATTAAAATTAATGAAAATGAAATTAGGTAACTTAGTAAATATTGCGTCTGAAATTTCGCATCTAAAAATATAGTTTTTACATATGCTATTGCTGCTGTACTGAAGGTCGCTGATAAGAAATCAGCTTATTACAAACTATATGCAACTCTCGTATACAAGTTACGCATTAAAAAATATGCTCTTAAAATTTTACAACAACGTTTACGGATTTAAGACGCCTATTCTTCTTCCTTGAGAGCTGGTTTTAAAGAGTCTCATATTCACAATATCGACTCTTACAATAAAATAAGAAATCATACATTACCTAAGATAACCTTATTATTTACCTTATTTATATAGTAAATAAAAGTTTTTTAAACCTTTAAAAGGACATTAGTCACTCACAAACCCAACCTGTAGGGACGCTAGGGAAAAGTTTGTGTGTGCGAATAAGACAAAAAAATCTATGATTATATAATAAAGGTAGTATAATATATTTTATAGGTATAGGTGATTGAAAATAATACTGCAACATAACATGCTAACGATCAAAAACAGCGCAACTTGTATCTGTATGAAAAAAATGACCGCTATTAGACATACTGACTTCAGGCGCCTAAATTTAACGTCCGTAGTCATTCTTCAATATCATATTTTTAGATGGCTGGAAGTGTAGTGTCCATCAAATTGTTAAGATCGAATGTTACGTAACACAATATCTTGTCATAGTGAAAGTAATTAAGATAAATAGTAATAATGTCTGTAAATAAAATCAACTTATGTAACCAAACAAATTCGGCAGCTGTTTCTTTTATCTTGACACGTCCGATTAATAATTCCTCACCTAAAACAGAAGGCTCCAGGCTGTATATATTATACTAGCAATCGCCAACGGCTCCGCCCGCGTGACTAGATTAAAACCGTAATATAGTCTTTTGATAACCATAAAAATGGTTAAAGTGGGTTAACCTTAAAAGCTAGACATATGCTGTCGCGGACTTTTATTTAGAACTTTTAGAGGGGAACAATTTTGTAATAGAATAATAATTTTTGAATAACTATTACCGTTTACTTAGCGCACGCAAAGAAAGCTTTAAATTTTGAAGCTTTCGTACTATTTTTTATTGCTGCTCTTCTTCTATTCATCTCAGCGTGATGTTAAATACTATCTAACACTGAAATAATTTTTTAAATTGGTCTAGTAGTTCCTGAGATTAGCGCGTTCAAACAAACAATCAAACAAACAAACAGACAAACAAACTCTTCAGCCTTTATAAATTAAGTATAGATTTTAAGCTCTAGAGTTGCTATTTTATTATCAGTCGGGTGTGCCCACCCCTGGTATAGTAACAAGCCGTTACAAAACTTTTTTTGATATAATATGAATATCACTCTAGATAGCGTAACTCTAAAACCAAACCTGGTTTTCATATATTGAAGTACATACGATATACATACGTACAGCTAAACATTTAACAGCCGTTAAATTGACATCATCATCCTCCTTTTTTTTTTTTTTTATTATACAGGAAAAAACCCCTTATGGGTACCGCCGCCCGACGGGGACAGGCGGCGGTTATGTCGGACTCGCACCGACTAAAACGACCTGTGTGCTCCACCACGCTGCCAATGGCAAGGACAGGGTATCATTGTACATTTTGCCCCCATCCCGCCGACAGCTCTGATCCCAGAGAATAAACACCTCCAGGTAGGGGCCCCTCGAAAGAGAAACCCCCCTCCGCTAACCGGTGCATCGGGAGCACCAGATGCACCGACCGCCTCGGGGACCTGTAAGCCAGGTGTCCGATGTACCCCGTTCGGAACACCCGAAGGTCCCCAGTAAGGGCGGCAGACAATGGGCTTGGGCGAGTCACTAACACCTGGACTCACCAGCAGCAGATTGGATCCAGAACAACAGTTCGTGGAACCGCTCCGCCGCCTCCTTCCGCCCCCCTCCGCAGAGCTAAAGGAGGCCATCGCTGCCCACGATCGCTCCCTGCCCACCGTGTTTGTTCAAAATCATCCTCCTGCCCTTATCCCACTCTAAGTGGCACAACCTGTTATAAACATGTTATCATATGATTTGGCTACATATTAAACGACCGGCCGCCTGCCTGACGTCCACTTACCTTAGGCATATTTTACGACACCTCGGTAACAAAGAGGGTAGTCTAATCTACTCAACCGGATACCACACGGTGGGTCAACTTACCTTAGTCGCCTTTTAGAACGTCTCGGTAAGAAATAAGGGTGGTCTATTCTACTCAGCAGATTACCGCACGGCATAGCCGTTAAATTTACTATAACAAAATAATATATAGCGAAGATTTCGTTTTGTAGCGGAATAGAATGTAGTTTAAACCTATTACCAATATACACGTAGCTGGATATCTCAAGTATCACGCCCCTGACCCACGCACTCGGCGCGCGTTGCCATGGTCACGGTCGATCGATGCAGGGATGCACCCGGAAAGTCTGTTCAAGGCGCTTCGTCTCACGGTCGGTGGGGTTGGGTTGGTTCTTCATAGGAATAAAATTGTGGAATTACATTTAGACATTATTTTTAATATTTAAATGAGTTAATCTTGTATGTATATATGTATCTATGTATGTGTCTATATTTTCCGAATCTAGGAATCGGTTCCAGCGATTATCATGCAATTCAGCATGTAGGGAGTTTTGCGGGAGAAAAGTCGATCTAGCTAGGTTTCATTTTAAAAAAATGTCGTTTTATCTCCGTTTTCGGGAAAATGCTAAAATTTATGTTGAATTTAAAAGATAATTTCCGCCATTAAACGTCAAGTCACGATAGCTCATTTGGGGAATGGGCGGTCTAGAGAGGTGAAAATACCTAGATTTGAGCCTCACCACTTCAACTATTTTTATTTACTTTTATATCCTTTAAAAAAATTACCGAGTAAGGCTCGGTTAACCAGATACTTTTATTTAAACAAAATATGTGTTAATAACGTTCGCGTATATATTAATGTGAATGAATAAACATTTTTTTATACTGGCGTCAATATTTTTGTTTAATGATTTTGTAATGCCTTGCAAAAATATTTTTGACGTATATTGATTGGTTTTATCAGAGAAAGTTAATTGCTATCTTGACGCAGCGTCGGACGGGAAACTTAATAGAAGTTTAGACTGAAGTTTGTACAAATAAAAAATGATAAAACTACTATACTGTAATTTTTTTGATTATTGCATTTTAAATACAATAAATGCATATAAAATTTAAATTAGTTTCTGTTATGTGTAGATCAAAAAATGAAAATGATAGATATTTTAAATGTTTGCTTTTCTAATATATATATATATATTAGAATATATATATATATATATATATATATATATATATATATATATATATATATATATATATATATATATATATATATATATATATACATACTGAAATATGTGATAAATAATAGAGGGTTTGAATTAAAAAAAAATATCATCACATCTTTAAATTGAAAAATATTTTTCTGACATTCAGCGTGTATGGGGTTTTGGGGAAGAAAATCTCGTTTTATCTCTGTTTTCGAGAACTAAAAAATTTAAGTTCAATACAATAATAATTTTTCGCTGTCAAATGTGAGAGAGGTGCTAATAACTAGGATCGAGCCCCACGTGTCAAATATATATATTTTTTTTATTTCAATTTTTACTCAATTTTTATTTTTTTATATCTTTAAAAAAAATTACTTGCCACCCATGTATTATATATTAAACATTGAGACTTAATATTTTTAGTCACTTTTTAATGTGCCTATAATATTGTAGCCATAATACATCCCGACTAATATTATAAATGGGATAGTCTATCTGTTAGTCTGCTGTTCTGTTTGCCTGTCTGAATGATAAATATTGATCAAATTTGGCTCAATTGAAGTATATATACCGGGTAAACTTATGGCATAAAAACTTTACTTCGGGAATAAGAAAATTATTAAGTGCGTAATTAAGGGTAAAATTAAAGCAAAAGTTGTCGCGGGTAATACTACTATTATAAAAAATCTAGGAAAGTATGATTTAGCATACTTAGCATGTTTACAAGTATGACTTAGCATACTTAGCATGTTTACAAGTATGACTTAGCATGACTTAGCATGTTTACGTACACGTAACAAGATTGACTGACGTAGTGTGGGTGCCATCGGCAGTATTTCGAGCATGCCATATTCAGAGTGCTTGTTATTTTTATCCAAGCGTACGTTGACCCAGTCGCTATGTTATTTACGAAACAATTAAAATATTACCAAGATACAAGTATGTCATAAAAACGAAGTAATACTGGAGTTAGGCCTTGGAACATCTTTAATTTTCAGTAATAGTAAGTTTACGAGTAATATCTCGTTGACCGAGCCTTGCTCGCTAATTTTATTTTTTTAAATCTAAAAAAGAGAATCTCCTGCCTTTACCCCAGTCTAAGTGGGGTCGGCACAACATGTTACAAACATGTTGTCACATATTACATATACGTATATATATACATATTACGTATTTTATGACCGGCCTCCTGCCTAACGTCAACTTACCTTAGTCGTATTTTACGACACCTCGGTAAGAAAGAGGGTGGTCTATTTTACTCAACCGGATACTACACGGTGGGTCAACTTATCTTAGTCGCCTTTTGCAACACCTCGGTAAGAAATGAGGGTGGTACTATTCAGACCGATTCCACATGGCGTATGAAAGGAATAGGTTGTACAAAACATTTATACATTTCTCAGATTAATTTCTCTTTTCTTAGATTGAGATCTTATACACTATCACTAAAGTAACGGCCTGTTACTATCCCACTGTTGGGCATAGGCTTTCCCCTCTCCGTTTTTGGAGAGAGATTGCAGCTAAGACCTACCCACGATGCTCCAATCAGAATTGGTTAGTTCCACGTATACCCAGAATTCTCTCGAAATATGCAAGTTTCCTCACGATGGTTTCCTTCGCCGGAAAGCATGTGATAAATTGCAATAATCAATTATACACATAAGTTTGAACAGAAAAATTCACTGGCCTGCCCGGGGTTCAAACCCGTGATTCAATTGAAAGAGTCATACGGTCTCACCGTTAAGCTATCACAGCTCCCTTATCACTAAAATCTATATTAAACTTAGACTTCTTATTTGCAGTCACAAAATTCTTAATTAATCCATGTAATTTTCCTCTTAAAACAAATTCTTTGGAACAGATGAAATGTTTTACAAACAGTTAGCGCTGAATCGAAATGAATGAAACTGCATCATACCAAATATAATAAAGATATCATAACACTATCTGTTGAATAATATTTCTTTATTGGTACCAAGATAATAAAGCTATTGTGTTATCGTGATTTAAAACGTGGGAAAGCATTCATTTTTGATGTTTTTAAGTAATGAAAATATAAGAGGGTAATTATAATAATGAAATAATATAATCGGGATTCATAGTTTTTATACAAGAGTAGGGGAGATAATTTTATATGTGTCCATAGAAAAAAAGGAAGAAAATTAATTGTTGTATCACTCTCACTTCACTAACTCTGGCTCGCCTTCTCTAGTATAATAACTCTATGTCGGGATCGCCTGGTTTCAAAGTATTTCGGAACTCGACGGATTTACCGTTGCGATTACCCAACGGTAAATCAGTAAAGGATGATTCACGCTACACCGTGTCGCGACCGGGCCGTGCCACGGCCGGGACACGGCCACCGTGCGCCGGCCGTGCCAGTCATTCATGTTACACCGGGCTGTTTGGGTTTATTATTTGCACGACTTATATCTATGTTAAGTATACATTGTCCATTATATTAACCATCTTTTGACAGATTGACGATTTACATATTTAGTGATGTCCTAAAGATTCTCGTATGCGATACCATTCCGATTATAGTACCTACTATCATTAATCGAATTACGTACCTAAGTAATTCGATTAATGATAACATACGTAAACTAATAACAGATATAGAAATCAACATTTTGATTTAATATTGCCTTAGTTTTTTGAAAATAAATGTTAATCCGTGTGTATTTATTATAATCATAAAAAATATATTATACATCAACTGGCAACATCAACAGACCTTCCGCTCGGCCGCCATTTTGACGTGATCTGTCACTCTCAACGAAACGCCCGTGATAGTCACACGCATTTACGTTCGCTGAGTGTTCTCTCGCATCTGTTACACCTTGAGTTAAGTAGCTTTATTCCTCGGAAAAACTTTTGTGAAACTTATATTAATTGATCGTGAAAATGCCGAAAGGACGTGTGTTGAAAGCACAATCGAGACAGTTAGTGTTAAAACTTCATGAGTATTTTGAGCAAGAAAATCAAAATGGCGGACCTCTTATACCTATCACGCAAGTCCGAAACCGTGTTGCAGCCGCGTTGGGGATCAGTCTATCAACTGTGACTAAAATCACTACTGATGCCTACGGCAGGAGCGGCTTGGAGCAAAACAAACCATCTACACCAAAAAGAAAGCGCCGGGCTCATAAGGTGACAGCTGTTGATGACTTTGACGCTGACGCTATTCGTCGTCATGTATATGATTACTACTTGAGAAAAGAAATTCCAACTTTGAGAAAACTTATTGTTTCTTTGAAAAGAAGTGGTCTATTTCATGGTGAAAAATCTTCTTTGGTCAAAGTTTTGAACACAATTGGCTTTTCATATAAAAAGTTAAATAAAAGAAAATTATTAATGGAACGCACAGATATAGCTATAGCACGTTGTGATTTTTTAAGAGAGGCAAAGAAAATACAAGATTGGGCAAATATTGTTTTCACGGATGAACCATGGCTCAACGCTAACCACACACTATCTCGTTTCTGGACTGATGATACTGCTGATTCCACTTCCTCAGTACCAATGGGAAAAGGTGAGCGCCTAATCATTTGCCATACAGGTACAGCAAAAGGATTTGTACAAGACGCACTGTTGGCATTTAAATCGAAGAAATCAAATGACTACCACGAAGAGATGAATGCAAATGTGTATGAAGAGTGGTTCAAAAAAATGCTCATTTCATTGGAAGAACCATCAATAATTTTTATTGATAATGCGCCCTACCACTCCCGTCAAATTGACAAAATGCCAACACAGGCTAATAAAAAGCATGAAATAATTAATTGGCTTCGGGACAATGGAGAGAATGTGGACGACTCAATGTTAAAAGTTGAATTAATAAAAATATTAAAAACCAAAAAGAGAGCAAAACGCTATGTAATCAATGAAATGGCAGCAGAATATGGCCATACTGTTCTTCGGATTCCTCCATACCACTGCCAGTACAACGCAATAGAACTTATATGGGCACAAGTAAAAGGGCATGCTGCGAGATGCAATACAAGCCCCCCATTCACAGCGAATAAAATGTTGCAATTGCTAAAAAATGCTTGCACCCACGTAACGGCTGAGAACTGGGCAAGTGTGGTGGAAAGAACTAAAAGAGTAATATTCTCTGATTGGGAACGTGATATTGCGTCTGATAATATATTATCTACACAAGAGCTAATAATAACTGCTACTGAAGACTCCTCATCGGAGGAGTCTAGTGTTGATTATCATTCCGACGACTCGTGCTAATAAAATAAATTAAAATATCCTGATTGTTTTATTTGTATTCATGTATTAACTAAGAAGAAAGTAAAACTTTATATAATGTTATTAAATGTCTTTTAATACTCGTAACATCGATTTCTACCGATTATTTTTAATCTGTGGCATAATCGTAGTAACCATTATGTGTGACATCACTAAGTGGGCGGTACCCATCCATAAAGTACAAATATTATTTGTATGATATTTGTACGTAAGCAATACAAAACTTAATGAGCGTGAGCTGTCAAAAGACTGATAATATGATGGACGCAGTATAGCTTTTGTCAGCAAGTGATTTCATCTATCGATAGACTTGACGCCTAAATAAATATGCAGTTTCACAATTTGAATTAGCAGCTATTGCAATTGCCATCGATGATGAAGTATTGGAAATTATTTTATTTGTTATCTAAATACTTAGGATGGCTCATGTCGTAAATCACAGAGCAAATTACACACATTTTAAACAATTTGCATTGTCCATTTTGCTGTTAAGCTGCTAAACTCACTAAGATTTGACGTTGACTGCTCTGCGGGCGCCTGGGCGCATATGTTTATGTTACAACGTGTCGGGGCCGAACCGTGCCGGAGCCGGGAAACAATACCCACCGACATTTCAACGCCGTGCCCCGGCCGTGCACGGCCGGGACACGGCCGGGGCACGGTTAGGCATGAATCACTTCATACCAAAAGTATACCATAATGTTCGACCGTGCCCCGGACGGGGCACGGCCCGGTCGCGGCACGGTGTAGCGTGAATCATCCTTAAGCATGTTTATAAGTGCATATGATCGGAGTCAGAAAAATATATCTTCACATTCATAAAACTTACAAAATTCTTTATCGGCGGACATTGTGATATACAAGATTTATATCGTGACGTCTGAAAGCAACTATTGCTCTCGCTTTTACTTGTTTACTGAACGCGTCGATTACGTGTGGCGTTTCTGCGTGCGTTAGGTGCAATTGATATTGCTTTCTAAGCAGTGAAGGTAAGGTGCACGCTCACCGGGGCACTTGTAGTTCAAGTTTATCGCGGCGCGGGCGCAACTCGGCGTTAATAGTCGAGATCGTTGCACATCTAACGCCCTGTGAAGGGGCAACGAACGCACGCAGCTGCCCGGGAAATAGATCCCGTCCTGACTATTTCAGAACACACTTGGTTAGAAACTAGTCCCTTCGACGTTTGTACTGCTCTGTAATATAAGATGTTATAAAAAATACACGCAATGAACGATAACATAAAATACGATGGTTCTAGGTAATTACAACGACTAAAGCATACAGTATGTCTTGCAGGTAATGAACATTAAATAATTATTTTTATTCATAAGTACAATATGTGTTTTATTTAAAATAATTTATTCATATAGGTTTAAATAAACTTTAATATCTATACTAATATATTAAGCTCTAGAGTTTGTTTGTTTGTTTGAACACGCTAATCTCAGGAACTATTGGACCGATTTAAAAAAATCTTTGTGTATAAGATAGTCCATTTATCGAGGAACATGTATATAATATGTATACCATCTCGCTCATATTAATACTATATGTAATAATAGAGTTAAAAAAATTATCAAGTCCAGAATAATAAAACAAAAATACGATACGAGAACAAGCCAAACGACTTCATGCGCGTCATTTTAAATGTTAAAATACTATATCTTAAAATGAAAACAGGATTTTTATTCCAGATAGCTCCGTCTATAAGCTTCACTCTTACAAAATTTTATCAATATAGCTCCAGCAGAAAAACTAGTTTTTCTTTGTTTTTCGACAGTTTTGTTTTATAGTATTAGTAAAAATGGATTGAAGAGTAAAATACTCTATATGAGGCAGCGACCAGCTTTCACCGCCTAAAAGTATTGATTAAAACTTACAAGATTTAACATATTACATTATAATAGATTTCTGTAAGTCGTCAAATCTTTTAAGTAAAGTTCAGTCCGTTATGTCATTAAGTTAGAAAAAAACTATTTCAAAGACTTTCTTAGTCGTTAAACGAATAAGAAATGGTTTGATTCTATCACTGTCGTAAAGTCATTATCAACATTTTTGTTACCTGTTGTATATAATCATCTTAACAATTTCGCAACTTTATGAAACATCTAAAATATTATAAATAAGAAAGTATGTCTTTTTCTCAGTCTGTCTGTTACTCTTTAACGGCTAATCCGATTAACGTATAGGTAAGGAGGATTTGGTACGATTGAAGCTTGCATATTGTATAATATGTGTGCTAACTTAGATGAATTTTTTAAATTACAAATAAAAACTAGTACATAATCGAGGGTATTTTTAACATTTAAGATGACGAACGGCTTCACGGGTACATCTTTGCTTATTATATCTGTAGGACAGTAGTACGGCCCACTTAGCGAAGTTCAACAGGCCATTGCCTTTTAGAGGCGCATCGGTAACGCGCACGCGTCGGTTATACTTCGCATATTGTTTTCATACAACAAAGCGACTAATATGTGTTAACACATTATCATCCCCATGCCCTTAACCCACTCTAAGTGGGGTCGGCACAACAAACACGGCATGTTAAAAAAATGTTGTCAATGATTTGGCTACATATTTTACGACCGGCCGCCTGCCTGACGTCAACTTACCTTAGTCAACTTTTACGACACCTCGGTAAAAAATGAGGGTGGTACTATTCTATTCAGCCGAATACCACTCGGAGTTAACACATTATATTTTAAATTTTCATAAATCTTAAATATTGTATTTGAACATCAATTCATGGTTTAAATCTCAATGGATTATCAGTTTAAATCAGACTAGCTGTGCTCGCAGCTTCGCCCGCGTGAAAATCTATAAAAAAATATAAATATAAATAAATATATTTATTTATATTTATATATTTTTGTTATATTTTCTGAATCTCGGAAACGGCTGCAATGATTTTCCTGAAATTTAGCATGTAGGGGGTTTTGGGGGAGAAAAATCGATCTAGCTAGGTTTTCTCTAAAAAACAATTCGTTTTATCCCTATTTTTGGGCACAAAAAAATACTAAAATTTATATTGAATTGCATTTTTGCCATAAATTGTCAAGTCAGCTTAGCTTATTCGGGGAACAGGCAATCTCGAGAAATGTAAATACCTAGGATCGATCCCCAACTACATATATTTTTTTGTTTTTTTTTTTTAATTTTCTTTTTTTTCATTTTGAAAAAAATTACCGAGTAAGGCTCGGTCTACCAGGTACTAATATTAATGCATAGATTTAGCTACTCCTTGACCTTGCACAAGATGACAATTACGAAATGTAACTAAATATAAGATTTTTTAAAAAGCAACCGCCGATTATGTTATAATATGTATTATAATATGAATTTGCAAAAAATTTCGTAACCAACAAACCGTAAAAAAGTCTTCTCTGACAGAGTTTGCAAACTCATAAGAAAGAAGACAATAGGCCACCATGAAACGAGCTTTTTAAATGTTACCGACAATATCCTAACTGTATAGTATAGTAGTCCACTTGGTGAAGTTCAGGAGGTCGATGCACTCTAGACGTGCATCTAATGCGCTCGCGTCGAAAGTGAATCACATACCACGAGTATACTCTCACCGCGCAACGAGAATGCGATATCGCTCGATACTATGTAATAATGACAATTTAGCTGTCGTTTTCAAATACAATTTAAAGTATTGACTAAAAAGCTAATGTTCAAACGTTGAATTTTAAGGAATTTAAATTAGAATTCATATCCGATTTAAAAAGTAAAGTAAGTAGCGGCCTCTAACTATTACACTGCTGAGAATAGGCATCTTCTCTCCGTTTTTGGATAGAAGGATTGGAGCTAAGACCTATCGCGCTGCTCCAATGCGGATTGGTAGGGTACACATATCTCCAGAATTCTTTAGACATATTTAGGTTTCCTCACGATGTTTTCCTTCACCGAAAAGCGTGTATTAAATTGCAATTATCAATAAGACACATAAGTTTTAACAGAAAACTCATTGGTGTCTACCCAGGTTTGAACCCGTGATCTCCTCGAAAGAGTCGCACGGTGTTACCACTGGGCTACCACAGCTATGGTTATAACTTATGGTAAAAAGTGTTTATAACAAAAAACAGTGTTTATATAAGTATTAACTTTTGTTTACGTGAGCAATTTTTTTTAATAAACGATTGACTGGCCCGTTGGTGTAGTGGGTAGTGATCCTGCCTTCAGCTCCGCGGGTCGCGGATTCGATTCCCGCCGAGGGCCAACATTTTCAATAAATGAATTTGTTGGCCTTTGAGCCTGGGTGTATATTTGTATTTAAGTATGTATTTAAAAAATATATAAGTATATATTCACCAGTTTTCTGTCTACCATAACACAAGTATTAAGTTACTTACTTTGGGGATGGACGACCGTGTGTGTAAGTGTCCCATATATTTATATTTATTTATTTATTTATTATGAAGTGAAACCGTGTGTAGTGTGTGGCTATATACAAAAGCTCCATATGAGCTTATAATGAAAAAATACCATTTAATACAAGTTTAATCTGCCCACTTAAAACAGTTTTAATATACGTTTAATATTATAGAAATTTGAAATTATTTACAATTGTAGTTTTTGTTCAGTATTCATTAGATATTTTAGAAGTTATCTGTTAATAACGACAGTACGTACTACTTGTACAAAACGATGACTATTTAAAAAAAAACACGAAAATAAAAAATCGCAAACAATGTCTAACCGTCCTATCTCACGCCGTACATGGCTAGTTAACGTGCTTAATACAAAAGCGGTATGAACTTAGTTGACTGGGCTGAGCTCGGGAATGCGGCGCTAGAAAAAAAACTGCAATGTTAGAAGTATCTAAGCAAGTCGAGTGCAGTGCCCCGCATCGCACAGTGCCACTGACCTGCACGGTGCTCGTGCGCACTCCGTAGAAGCGCTACGAAATGCCTACGAATTACGATCTATCGTAGGTAATTGTAATGAAATAAAATATTTTCATATTCTATTCACCTATTGTATATATCTATATTTGTAAAATCAAATATGTTTATAATAAAAAACGAGATACAACATTCCTAATTAGTTTATGTATTTATGTATTTATAGGACGTTTCGATAAACGTCCTTATAATTTTCAAGTATCTAGACAGTCTAAACATTACTCGACAGTAGTTGGTGCTTGATCTATAAGCTAAACTTGAAAATTGATTTCAATAACAATGTAATGACGGCGGGCTATAACATTCAGTTAGAGCGAGTGGCGCACGGGTTTTTGCTGTAAAGCCGAGTTCGCATACGAAATTAGCGATGCGATGAGACCGCCGCGAGCCCGCGACCCGGCCGACGACCCGCCCGCGACGCACGGCGTTGACCTCAGCCGCCTCTTGACTCTGCTGCAAAGGCAAAACACGCGTCTATGGTCTGGCTTTATTGACGGTTACTTTAACTACAATAATAAATACTATTCACACCAGGGTCAAAGTGAGCACAATTAAGTACTAGCGAAAAAATCTCGAGAATGCATTGATGTACGAACAAGAAATGAGTCGTTTACACAAAAAAATTAAAACAGATATTAGCTAAGGAAGATATCGTGAAATTATGGTAAATCAAACCCAGGCATAAACTATTAATTGGATACTGTAACTCTATTTTGGCATTTCTGTCATCCAGAAAAGCTAAAGATTTGCTACATTTAGCTAAAACCAACTTTGAAAATAGATAAGTTTTTATATATTAGGAATTATTATATAACAATGTTAGCTCACGGAATGGCATATTCGCTTAAGCGAATAAACTCTGAAAATAAAGAGAAAAAAAAGAAATTAGTCGTTTACACAAAAAAATAAAAACAGATATTAACTAAGGAAAATATCGTGAAATTATGGTAATGGTAGATATATTATTTTAGTTATTACGGCCTAATAGTTCATTTTACCAATTGCTTTCAACCAAACTTCTAAATGAGCACAATTATTGTGATATATTATTGTTATATATTAATGATAAACGCTTTAGATTTCAAACAAATATCAAGTAATTCGTCAGGTTAGACAATAGAAATTGGGTTAAAAAAAAATTTGGGGAAAATTTTCACAGATTTTTACATTAATAATGATTATAAATATATCATAGCATTGTAAAATTATTATTTTTTTCGTATTAGATTTTGCTAAATAAACAACTTTATATTTATACATATCAGTCTTAAATAATTCATAGAAGGAGGCGTTACTTTGCGAAATTCCATAGTACTGAAGTTACAATAATTATTTACACTTAAGACTACATAATATATTCTTTTGACAAACGCGGATCACTGCAAGATAATTTTATTGTAACTTTTATATCAGTCTTATATAGGTATATTATGTAATTATCAATAGCTAGAGAAAAGTAAAGTCCTAATATTAATAGTCAGTATTTGAATGAAACTATCAATCGTTTATCCTCTTTTTACCAATGAAGTGTAAGTGAGATAACGAGTAAAGTATCTCAGTATAAGTATCGAGGCATTGTAATAGGGGCTCAGCACGGGCGGCGAGTCGACGGCCCCAGCCAAGGCCCGTGCGGTCAGGGACGTGCTATCTAACTCGATTACATTTACTATAGCTGAATCGTTAGAATACATTATATTGTACTTACTGTAATACCGATGGTAGAATACTTAATTTTGCCCGAGGTTTTTTTTCATCAAACAGTTAACAGTATGTTCTATTTTTGTTAGTAGTTACTGTTCTAACTAGTAAACACCCGATGTATGTATGTATATATATATTTTCGGAATCTCGGAAACGGCTCCAACGATTTTCCTGAAATTCAGCATGTAGGGGTTTTGGGGGAAAAAAATCGATCTAGATAAGTTTTATTTTAAAAAAATGTCGTTTTATTCGTGTTTTCGGACTTTAATTTTTTTTTGAAAATTAAGTTGAATGCAATCACAATTTTTTGCTGTCAAACGTAGTCATGGTAGTTCATTTGAGAAAGGGGTGGTCTAGAGAGGTGAAAATACCTAGGATGGAGCCCCACCTGCCCTATTATTTTTTCATTTTGATTTTAATTTTTTTTTTCATCATTATTAAAATTATGCCCCTGTGACTCTTTTATGAGTTTCTGGCCATTTTGCAGGGGGTCAACAAACACTGCTATTTGCGTTGTGCAGTCTACAACACTTTAGTAGGTATCCTATATTCATCGATTCTTCGTATGTACTAAGTTTCCCGCCCATTACCACTTGCTATGTACATATATCAGTAATTTATATTCTTCTACAGATCTCTTTCTGATTTGATGACGTAGAGATAGATACTCCTAAGCATAGTTAGTTCCATTATCCGCTGAACGAATCTGACCTTTCTATAAATAAATCAGTTTATTCGGAGCCTATACTCACTTTAAATAGCTTAGTGACTTTAGATTCTCAATAAAAATAATATTTTATAGAATTAGGCGTTACTTTGCGGAGATCCATAATACAAAAGTAATAATAAAATTATTTTGCTATAATCCGCGAAGAATTATTAATTTCTTCGCGGATTATAGCAAAATAATTTTATTATTACTTTTGAAAAATAATATTCTTATTTAATTTTATATTTTTGACAATTATTTTACGAAACTCATATTCCTTCTTCATCCAACTCGATATATATCGTACTATCTCCAGGCATAAACATAGAGCTATTATACTAGAGTGGGGGAGTTAAAGACAGGTATGTAAGCGAGAGTCGCAACAAATGATAAGAGGGAAAATGAAACTCACAAACTTATATTTGTATAATCACACATAAAAAGAGAAACAGATATTAAGTCTCATTTACTTTTTTTTTATTGTCGATGGATTCATTTTAGGCCTGCTCTCCTACTCTAGTATAATAATCCTATGGGCATAAATGACTAATTATTTTGTATCAGACTAGCTGTGCCAGTGGCTTGGTGGTGGTCAGTGGGTCACAAAAATTTTCCTGAATTCAAATTTTATATATAAAAGTAGTTATTTTGAGATAACCATAAGAGATAGAAACATGTTATAGCGGACTTTTTGGTAGATTTACAACTATCTAGTACATTAATTTAGTGTATCTCTGTTGGTACACGTGGTACACCGACTAAAGCTCCTATCAAGCGAGCTTTTATACAACTGCGTGACCTCTTCAATACGATCTACATAATACTGTTATGTACTGTTAATCTAAACCTTCTGGAAGAATCGCTATTATATTTTTTAATAAATCCGCTTAGTAAATTTTGAAAAAATCGATTACATACAGACAGATTTTTGGGACTTTGCTTTACGTCAGTCTATGGTAGTAGTCAGTCAGTCTAGTGGTAGTCTTATGGTCTATGGGATGTGTATCTACTCGTACATACACATCCCATAAATTTTCTAAGCATGTTTCACCATGAAAGTTTCATCGTGCTCTTTTTTATACCATGAATAAAAGCTTCGACAAAAAAATTCCCTATTGTTTTAATATTTTTTAATAATTTTAATTACAAATAAATATAATTGATTAAAATGATTTATTTGTATACAACTTGTGATTCACATTTGAATTGTTTTAACTATAATTCTAAGACCAAAAATCATACAGTTTTTCGTCTAAGGAGATGCATCGCGTACGCTTCTTTAGAAAATGATTGTCATAGAACAGCCGTAGACATTGTGTGGTGTAATCACACGGCGTGTGTAATGCAAGTCTGTATGCCGACACGTCGGTGCGGAAGCGAGGTGCGTCAGACTTCTCCCGTCTGGCCCCAAACCCTCGGCCGCCCTGTCTGCAAGCCCCCTATGCCTCCCTTGCAACCTGCCCCCCCGTAATTCACTCTCACTAACCCACTGCAGCATAGTCAATCATGCATATCGCGCAGTCTAATTCAAGGCGATGGTCATGTCGTGTTCTACTGAAAAAAATATATAAATACGTTACTTAGTACTTCTGTTTTAGGTGATAGACAGTTGGTAAATAGCATGCCTAATATTAGATAAATACATAAATACGTCCAGACTCAGACTGATTGATTTATAGAAAATATTTCCCTCTGTAAGATTAAAACCCGCGACCCCCAGAGCTAAAAATTACCCCGGTGTATAATTGATTTTGAAATTTTATCAATATTAGTCTCAACGGATTAGCCATGACGGCGTTACAAACAGAAGGACTTTCGCATCTATAATGTCATTATGGATTTACATATAACTCACGCTTTGAGTGTATTTACGCACCATTTAGTAATATACTGTAATTTTATATTTGTTAAGATCATATTTCTTGTTCTAATTCGCAAAATACGGGATATTATGATGCACAACTATATTTTTAAATATATTCACTAGAATAATGGTGGCATTTGGTAAGCTTAATGCGACATAAATATTAGAAAAATTTTAAATGGGAAAAAGTACGATCTATAAAAAGACGAAAAAATATTACATACTTTTTATATTTCAATATAAAAGCACTTTAAAAATGTTAACAATAATGTAATGGTAGTGTGCGAGTCATAAAGTCAATATTAAGTGGTCCACAATGCATTGAATGAAAGCATGTTCATTTGTTTAAACATCATCATTCAAGTTGAATATGAGAGAACTTTTGTAATTGTTTAAACGGGGTTTCGTTCCTCGCTGGGGTTTTGTTCGTGTCACACACTACATAAGTTAAAAGCGTCGATGCATTCTGTTTTTATAATGTCTGCAAGTCGTCGGTGAAAGCGTGAGGGTGGCGAAGGAGCGAGGGGCGCGGAGGGGGAACAGGGGAAGTGCCCCCATGTCTAGACTGGGTCGGTAGTTTTCCGGGATTCAGCCAGCTTTAACTGCAGTCTGTTCACCCACTCACTGCACCATTATACATGTAGGTGTGCATACGACCGTCTGAGGACCCTCGTCGCATCAGACGCAGTTTTGTATTACTTTTTCTTTATATAGGCGGGTAGGAACATTCAGGACGGAGAAATGAATACTCTTGTCTACAAGGGATCCTTAGGGCGGTGAGACAAAAAGAGCCAAGTTGCTTGGTAATGTACGTTGTCTACGTCGTGAAAAGGGGAAAATATCCGGTGAATTTAAAAGTAGCGTATTTTTGAATAGGAAATACAGGTGCCTCTGTACCTAATTATATTTATCTGGCATTGGAATAAAAACTAAAGGATGTAAATGATATCCAGATGATCTATACTTGCATTGATTTATGTTTTAACGGTAACTCGTGACTCACAATGGTCATGGGTTCAAACCTCAGTCAGGCACCAATAAGTTTTTCTGTTAATTTATCACACATCGTGAGGAAATCTGCATATCTCTCAAGAATTCTAGGGGCATGTGCCTACCAATCCGCATTGGAGCAGCGTGGTGGGTCTAAGCTCCAAACCTACTGCCCAAATAAGGAGAGAAGAGGCTTATGCCCAGCAGTGGGATATTAACAGGCCATTAATTTAGTTTTTTTATGTTTTAGGAAGTAATTAACTTATTACGCTATCTAACTTATCTTCAATATTTAGACAGCAGGCCCTTGCCAAATAGTGGAATAGTGACATTTGTTAACTTCTTATACATTTCCATTAGATTTTTATTCAGAAGTAATATATTTCTAAGCTATTTAAAATCCAGCAGTGTAAAGACGAGTTTTCGTACAAAAATAGCCGTATACAAGACATTCATGGAGCGCTAATTGTGAGGTAGAGGCTACATACACAAATATACTTAAGTAAAGATTCGTATGAATCAAACAGAAATAAAACTATTTGGTAGATAATTCATAGATTTAAATAATATTGACCTTTAAAACAAAAGTTAATAGAACAATATATAAGATTTCAAAATCTCCAAGGGATAGATAAAGGCTCTAGTTCTTGTATGAGTGAATAATTCTAATTTAGAGCCAATATAAGTATTCTGTATTTTACCCAGTTAACATACATACACTCCAGAAATTTTCCATTTTCCAAAAATATGCAGATTTGCTTATCATATTTTCCTTCAGTATAAAGCGTCAAAGGATACTTTTATATTATCAATCAAGCAACAAATTGGTTATTGACCAAGTATGCCCTTTTTGACATTTATAATCTGTGCTCTCTAATTTTAAAATACATTACTTATCTAAATCCACGTACCTAATTTTTGTGTGACATTAAATGTATTATTTTATTAGAATCAATAAATGAAATAATTTTTTCTACACATATATCATCGTACTCCTGCCCTTATCCAACTCTAGGTGGGGTCGGCACAACATGTTATAAACATGTTGTCACAAAATTCGGCTAGGTATTACGACTGCCTGACTTTCAATTTACTTTAGTCACCTTTTGTGACATCTCAATAAGAAAGAGGGTGGTCTATTTTAATCAGCCGGACACCACACGGTGTGTCAATTTACCTTGGTCGCCTTTTACGACACCTCGGTAAGAAATAGATTCTACTCAGCCGGATACCACACATATATGTACTTGAGATATTGTATCCAAATATACTAATTTCATATCAGTAGTATAAGTAAAAATGCATTCTTGTTAGTAGATACATACTCGTCTTAATGTGGTATAACTCCTTATAGCGGTTCTATGAATTTCAGTCACTAGAGTAACCACCGGACATGTATTGTCAGCTTTGACGAGGTTTCTAATTCCACGTAGAACAATTCAACACAGTTCGTAAATAGAACGGTCCTATGAACTAGTTGACAATAGATCGTTTACGGTTAATACGCCTTTGTCGTAAAGCTATCAATATATAATTTTAACAAGATCCTCGTTGCATACTTTCAGATATTAACACCGTGCTCCTCCTTTAACTAATAGTACCTGGGTAAACGAGACTTGCTATGTATTTTTTTATAATAAAAAAAATTCAATTACAAATATATAAAATATCTGGGATCGACCCTAGTATTGTCAATTCGTGACCGCCCGTTACCCATTGAGCTATCATGATTTTGCAATCGACATCGTAATTATCCTTTGCTTTCTCCTTAAATTATGGCAGTTTTTTTCAGTGCCCGAAAACAGGGATAAAACAACATTTTTTTTATAAAATCTAGTTAAATCAATTCAAAAAATTTATCTAAACTAAATCGTTTCTAAAATGTACAAAAATATATAATGTATACAAGATTAACTCTTTTAAATATTAAAGATATACTGATATATAAAGATAAACTATATACCAATAGCCCAACGGCAAAGACGAAAAACTTTACCTAGACCGCTAAACGATCGCTATAGGTACCTAATAGTAAAATCTTAGCTGGAGGAATAGGCGAAATATCCAAAGTTATTCCAGTTATTAAAAATATTACAAAGTATTTAAGTGTATTATTGTTATGTTTACTTTGTGAAAGAAATCACGAATTTTGAAAATTTTATTGAAGAAATGATAAATATAGGAAATTACACACACGGTCCTCGATGGACGGCCGCAAATTAAGGAATTTAATACTTGTGTTACACAAACAACATGTAAATATAAACAAATATTTAAATGCATACACTCAGACCCAAAAAACCGACAGATTGTTTTTAGAAAATTTTAGCCCCTAGCGGGAATCAAACCCGCAACCAACAGAAATGTGCCCACCTGCGCTAATGGGCCACTTGAAAAATGAAAATATACCACCGCAATACTTTAAAACACACAGAGATCCAAAACCAAAGTAAAAAGTTCATTTACCTATTTGTTTGTTACAATAAAGGAACAAATAATGTTGTATAAATGTATAAAAGGCACAACACATTTAGATAGAGATGTTGAATCTCGGAATTAGAACGCGATGTACAGAGGGCCGTACCCCCCTCCTCCTTTAACGAATATCAGTTACGGTAATGCCTGTTTCACATGAGACCAGGCCAGTGAGCCGATGCATATATTAAGTATAAAGAACTAATGGACCGACAACGCTTGTTCGGGCAATCATGAAATTTCAAACTATGAAGATCTATTTATGCCATTGATTTTTCAAAAGTTATAATAAAATTATTTTGCTATAATCCGCGATGAAGTAAAATAGAAAAAATATAATGCTAAATGTCGAGTGGACAATCGGTTATCATACCTGATACATGCAGGATTCGTAAAAACACATGCACAAACCTCCACCACCGTCACCACAATACACAAGCACTACATACGTTCGCTATCACAAACTCAACAATCGTTTCGCCCCCAACCGAAGCCTCATCAGGAGATAGACTCCACGACCAAAATCGCAAAGCTTTGCGATTATGCGATAGCAAAATAATTTTATTATTACTTTTGTATTATGGATCTCCGCATAGTAGCGCCTAATTCTGTAAATTATCCATTGATTTTTTTTAAAGTTGTAGTCAATCTCAAGCCAAAGTCGCGTGATATCCGGCTGAGTAGAATAGACCACTCTCATTTCTTTCCGAGATGTCGTAAAAGGCGACTAAGGTAAATCGACCCTCCCTGGCATCCGGCTGATTACCTCCCTCCTAGTAGAGACCACCCTCATTTCTTAGTGAGGTGTCGTAAAAGAGGTGTTTATTATTACATCCATGAATTATTGATATTGACCAACTTTAGATTCGGCGCTTGAACATTTGCTTAGTCTTCCTGCCAACGACGAACGAATTACAGTCTCGAAATAGTCAGGCTAATTGTGTTTCATAACAGCGGTCTGAAGGGTCGTAGGAGGTATATTTAGAGAGTGTGGTGTGAAGGGGAAGAGAGGTAAGGGGGGGTAGGGTGATGCGGAAGCGTAGGGCGGGCGGAGGGCGTTGACCGTGAACGTGGGGCGGCATCGATCCGGTAGCCATACCCTCGCGCAACGGGAAAGTGTACCCATCCCGTCTCGAGATTCGATGCGTCTCAGGACGTTACTTCATTTCCAATATCGTCATTCAATAATGATGTCTTTAATTATGTCTATTTTTACGCGTTCTTAGAATACAGCGTAAGCCAAGAACCAATGTTATAATTGATTTTTATTTATAGGTGTAGCGTAAACATATTAATAAACTCGCATAGAAGTAGTCGAAAGTACATTTCTACGCGTAACTGTCTGTCAGTATCGACATATTAAACTCGCATAGAAGTAGTCGAAGATACATTTCTACCCTTAACTGTCTGTCACTATCGTTTTTACTGTCTTTAGATTAAGTTTTGGATTTAAGTACCAATGGTCGCCATTGAAAACCAGCGTTGAGGTACTCCTCAACTTAAGCTGGTCCAACTCGGAACGCCACATTTCTCTATAATTGTCTTATTTTTACTGTGACGTTATTAATAAAAGCTTTTTTGATTTTTGATTTTTTATTTTGAAGAAAATAGTCAATTTTCGTAAACTTTTTTTATACCACTTCAACTTATCCAATGATATTCAGGTTTTTTTAAATTAAAACTTGTAATTCTTACAGAAATTTAGGTATAGGTTAATTAAAATGGTTACGAGTCCTAGAACATTTTAATAAAATTAATAATTCCACTAGAAAACTTAAAATGGAAATATAGATTTGTATCTGTTTTAAAAACTACATTGACACAGTAAAATCGATGTTTCGTCTTATAAAACGTAAAAATAGTATAATAATACAAAAATAGAATAAACATAATGTTGCATACCAATAAGTACTCTTAAGTTGTCTTCTTCCCTCGGAACCCTCTTGCCTCCCTTTCCTTAATGCAATAACGAAATTAAAGTTAGTAGGGTGCTTCCGTCAGGGAATAATCCGGTAGTGTGTCTGTAGCCCATAAAACATGTATTATTTTTCTCCCTAATGTTGATTTTAAGTGATAGACTTCGATTTGATGTGATTTTTTTATATTTAACCAATTTTCTATTACATAGAAATACATATAGTATTTCTAGATAAAGTCCTATTCTATATTTTCAATTAATCAAATGGGAAAAAAAATTATCTATTGCCAATATGAGTTAAGAATCTAAATTATTAACAAACAATTTTTGTTCTGTTTTGTTTTATAATGCAACTTTTCACTCTCCAAAAAATTTGAAATACATCTAGTATGTAGTAATTTCGTTATTGTATTACCTATAATTTTTTTAACACAGACGAAATAGCACATTGACATATTATTTTGTTCGACATAATTGCCAGCATTAAATTATTCGCCTTAATGAATTGCAAAAAACAAAAATATGGTGAAACTTTAATTACATTTAAATTATGGACGTCGAGAATGAATCTAAAAAGAAATTGTAATAACCAAAAGTATCCTTTAATTTGAAATGTTGCGTAGGCACGTTACATAATGTACAGCGTGGATGCGCATTTATCGCGGTTATTATAGTGTTTGACCTCGCCGCGCTCATTTTCCGCATGGTTTTCGTTTTAGCCATAATATCTACGCTACAATTGTAGGATTTAGTTTATCCTTGGAAAATGAAACGAAAATCATAATAAACATAAGCTCAACAAAAACTAAAGTTATATAACGTTAGGTATAATCTCTAAATTTTAACTCAACCGAAAAGGGTTTTGATGAGTAAAGATCGAATATTGTTGGTATAATAACCTTTATAAACCTAGCTATGCCTAACATAGATAGCTTATATCTTATACTGATACTTAAACAAGTAATTCGGCTAGACAGCCGCAGATATATAATTATAATAATAACTGCGGTCATTTTGTCATCGACCAATCGCACCGATTAAATCGATAAAATTACAAAGAACTCCATAGACTATCTCTAAGATAACTTGTATATTAATCGGTGACATCTCCTGTTGTTTTGGTCGAATAAAAATGGCACCGAATACGTACATCAAATGTTGTTTAGTATTTAGGTTTGACCAAAATCTTACCAAGGTTTCATTCTTAAATATTTCATTTGAAGAACCATTTAAATATTTTATGTTATAAAACACTTTTTATGTGACAGTATAGAAGACACCTTCGTTAAGAATTAAGCACCCATCGCTTTCTAAGAGTTTATATAGAAATCATGACCGCTATCACTGCAACCGCACCCGAAATTCCTTATAGACAGCGAGATGTGTAGTGATAACGCATCAGGGCGCGGGTGGCATGCTGAGTGGGACGGGGAGTTGAATGTCGGGCAAGGGCGGCGTGAGTCACGGCCGCGATCAATACTGCACCAGGAAGCGAGTGCGTACTCCACCCGCTAATCCCGCCGCACGCCGCCACCCGCCCGCCTGCACTTTGACACTGCCTCTACTGCCCCTATAAGTTGATTTTGGCAGTGTTAGCTATACTCGAGTCTGGCTCTACTCTAGACTATATACGAGAATACTACACGAATGGCCACTGTTACGTAATGTAACGTATTCATTACAATTTTTCAAATTTCAGTTTTTGCTTTTGATACTTCATGGTGTTACTTATTCAGTATCTTATATCAAATACATAAATACAACACAATTACAAAATTTTATAACTATCACAGAATATACGTCAAATTCGGATTC
The DNA here is from genome assembly GCA_947086495.1 of Morpho achilles. Classification (NCBI taxonomy): domain Eukaryota; kingdom Metazoa; phylum Arthropoda; class Insecta; order Lepidoptera; family Nymphalidae; genus Morpho; species Morpho achilles. The sequence continues at coordinate 9,065,729 of CAMTZB010000019.1, read as the reverse complement.
GTAATTCTTACAAATGTTATCAAATGAATAAGCTTAATTCTATATATTCGGTTAAAATTCTTTAATCGTTCTTTTTTCGTTATTTAAGTCTCAACATTGCTACTAAACAATTATATTTTTTTACGGCACATATAATTGATTATATCGCTCATTAGCTACAATAGTGGCACAACTCAAAAAATCATGTTTTGAGATAAAAGAGGGTTTAGAGTTTTCATTGCAAAGAAAAATGTATGCTTTAGTTTGCTTAAACGAACGGCCTTGTATTAATTTATGAGTTCTACCAGTATTGCTGAAAAGTAAGTGTATTTTGACCCACCCATTTGTAATCAAAAACACGTGTTTTATGAGTTGGGACACTATTGCATGTATAAATCTAAATATATCCTACACATAATATTTCAATGTAACCGCTATTACGCAAAACGTAAAATCAGCGGTCTTAACTCTCTAGCAAAAGTCTCGAATACGAGATAAAATTAGAACTTAAACTAGCCAGAGCTATAGTAGAGCTATAACGTCTTTATAACACATACAAAGTTCGAATAATAATCACAATTCGAAAAATGATGTTGCTATGAATTCGATTAAAAAATAAAATAATCGACAACATAGAACCAATATTTCGACGCAAAAAACGACATCTGTTTGTTGTCATATACGTAGAGTGTAATTATAGAGTCACCGCTTTATCCATTTGATATTGGGAGGGTATCCTTTTTTTATACAATGACTTTTCCTTATCACAGAATATATCTAATCTACGATTACCCGCGATATTAAACGAACAAGGTCAGTGCCAAAATACTGATAACATATAACAAATGGCAGCCCAGATATAGATGACCTCTGAAGTTGTAATTTCATGTAATCTTTTAATTAATTTAAGTACGAATTGTTTGCTATCTTACATAAACAGACGGGTTAATATCATTGTCTTTTTAAATTGATTATTTGTAGTATTTTTATTTGATTACTAGTTGGTCCCACGGTTTTTTCTCGCGTGGAAATCATTGTGTCACAAATATATATATTTCAGTCAATGTAGATACCTGTTTTACCTAAACCTTCCTCAAAAATTGCACTACTTTTTACTGAAAATCTTACAAAAACCCGTATAAGTAGATTTTAATAAAATTGACCACATAAAGACAGACAGGACTTTGTTTTATATGTGTAGACTTGCAAACATTTGTTAAGTAATACCTTGTTGATGCAAGGAATGTTATCACACGATGCACAATACATTATAAAACAAAAATTCATGACAAATGCTTACACACACACACACACACACACACACACACACACACACACACACACACACACACACACACACACACACATACGATTGTTAAAATGCGCATAATAAATCACTATGTTTAGTATTTTTTTTTATAAAAGCTCTTAGTAGCTTCTTTATACAGAAATCAATTTAATTTACCTAATCAATATTATCATTTTGAGTGAACAATACGAAAATGATGCAATAATCTCTATTCTACAACAAGACGTTGCATTAATTAAGAAATTATATGTATAGTAAGCTTGAAACATATATTTGTAAAGTAAAATAAAATAACAGTAAAAGAAAGGAAAAAAAGTATGTGCGTATGTGTGTGTGTCAAATTAATGCTAGCGTGTGTAATGATTTTTTGCATTGTTCATGCATTAATTTATTAAAATAATTTGAGTTTTGCACTTCTTCTCTATATAAACTGTATGTGTTTCAAATTTCTTACTCTATGTTTTTATCTCCCCATTCCCATTCTCTCCTATCATTCGTCAATTCTGGCGCTACTCCTTTTATATCATACTTCACACAATCCAACCATCGTTTTTAGGGCAGCCTCTAGTCATATATTCATCCACATTTATATTTAACATTTGTTAAATCACATTATTTTCATCCCTCGTCATGTCCATACCATACTCCTCAGTCCGCGTTATTTTCTTAAAAAGGGGTACAAAGTTGTTACCTCATGTATTTATAAATTTAGATTGGTATTAATAAAAAGTAAATATAGGTTATGTTTTATACATGATAATTGTTTTGACTACTGTACCAATATTTTTGTCCCATCATTTCTTGTACGACATCCAACGTTATAATTTTATTATTATTACAATAGCAAATCTAGAACTTCTGTAAAAAATTATTTAACTAATTAACACAGTTCTTCATTTCTTAAATCGTTTTAATACGTAAGCGTTGTAATAACTGGATTCAAACCTGAGAAATCTTATATACCGATCATACTGGTATGACAAAAACCAATTCGTGTCGAATAATATTCGAATACAAATCAGTTGTATTTTAGCCAGTATATGCTATTATACTAAGTATGTTTTGTGGCATTGAAACTAATAATAATAGGTGAACTTGACATTGAGAGCAGAGGCTCGTCATCGTAACAACATTCGCCGTCTCTACCGCACCGGGCGATTAGCTAAGGTTGGACAAGGACAGATAACGAATCTTTCTGTATACGCGACTGTTTGTAGGTCAGTCGTGTGTTTGTTCCGGACGATAGTCAGAAAGTCGGCTGGAGGTTACAGCACATACAACATAATTATTTATTTTTCTTCTTATCAATCTAGAGGTGTTATTGCAATGTCGTCAATTTGCATACTCGAATGCATTTCGATGCCACGATATCATGTTTGGGATTTTTTGTTCGTTATGTAATAATAAACATAATATGTATGTTTATATTTAGATTGAGGGTAAACACTATACGCCATATAATATATATAATATACGTATATATAATATACACCAAATGCTTACATTGTTTGAGCCTCAACGCCTAAATTCAGACGTGATTCAAAATGTTATATTTATTGAAACGTAATCGTAAAAGTAGGAGTCGAAAACTCACTACCATGGGAGATGCAAGTCTGATTATTAGAGACCTCTTAAACTTATAATATTTCCCAAATATGCCTAGCGGGGAAATAGGTATATGAGGTTAGAATGAAACACATCGCGTTGTTTTCAGCTGCAACTATTAGAAGCAGGATTTGTCATTGTTAGCGCTAAGGAAAAGTGGGTTAATTACCTTGAATGTACACACAATTTCGTCGCTCTCATTCAGAAATCTCCACTGCTCATGTTAGTTAGGTGACTTATATTTAATTAAATTAATTTTTATTATTTGCTAAAATCATTTAATGAAATTTTGTTCAAATATACGAATTGTCATAAAAATACGTTAATGGAAACTTTATAGAAATAAATAAATTCTAAAGCGTCGTATAAGCGTTATTTTATTTAAATCTTCCATTTAATTTTAAAGTTTTAAAATTGTTAACAGAAAATTTGCGATTTATTATAAAATTCGAACTTTCCCAGTTTTTCTTCCGTGGCGAAAATTTGATAAATATACCTGAAAAATTAACCGGGGTTATAAATATATAATATATAATATAAATATATAATGCCTAGGTTTTTTTCAAGAATATAAAAGCTCAAACGGTCGTTTTAAGAAACTACAATTATATTGTATAATATACTAAAAATGTGAAATCTAAATAAATGTGTGTGACGTAAATTTTTGAAGCGAAGTCTAGTGACATTTTCACGAATTTCTTTGCTATATCAACGCCGCAAAGCCTCATTGTTCCGGAAAATTCCGGTAGATGGCGCAAATAAGAAGACAACTAAGTGCTTCGGATAACTTCAACAAGATGGAGCTACAATATACAATTGAGCACATAAAAAAACAATAAACTTTTTATAAATATTTTTTTGGAATCTTACATTGCTATTTCTATCTATAGCTATTACAAAAAAAATGTAAAATACAAAATGGTTTTTAGAACAGCAAGTACTTCTTAGAACAACAAAATAAGTTTAAACACCTTTTGGAAAAACGATTGTTATAATTATTAATGACATTCTTTTTCTATAAACGTAATTATTCATTCGTTGACCGACAGTTTAATCAGCCATTGATCGAGCGGAATTATTAAAAGTTTTAGTGTTTAGCCGTTGTGATGACGCACTAGCTAGCACGTTAGCGGTCGTCGCTCTCCTTACAGAAAAATGACGTTCTTGACTCACTTTGTTTATTGCATATTTACCCGCGTTTACGTCATGCGTTATTTATGTCCACCTTTCGAAAGAATTGTTTACAAGTTATCGGGGACTTCTAATTTACTATTCAATAATTCGAGTTAAAATTTGTTTTTTTTTTTTAAAATAATTAATTAGAATTGGTATTGCTCACTATTTACGATTTTAGAATATTCGTAAAAATTTATAATTTTATTGTGTTGGCATTAAGTTTAATCAATCATGTCGTCCCCGTCGAGTCTCTATTTCTGATGTTTTTATTTGTTGGTCCACTTCATTGTTATATATTGTCATAGTGTATTAAAGTCTGATAAACATTATGTCATCATCTTCCTGCCCTTATTCCACTCTAACTGGGGTTGGCACAACATGATATAAATATGTTGTCCCATGATTTACCTACGTATTTTACAACAGGCCTGCCTGCCTGACATCAACTTACCTTAGTCGTATTTTACGACACCTCGGTAAGAAAAAGGGTGGTCTATTCTACTTAACTTGATAACAAATGGTGGGTCAACTTACCTTAGTCGCCTTTTACGACACCTCGGTAACAATTGAGGGTGGTCTATTCTACTCAGCCGGATACCACACGGCGGTCTGATAAACATTATAGTAAAACTATTATTTATTTAAAATAATTTATTTCTAACAATTTCATGTTTTGTCATGTATGTTATTTGACAAATTTCTGTAATAAAATTGTTTATTCTTTTTAAAGTGACTATTTTATTTTATTAATTATAGATTTGCAGTATTTAATTTTACGTATTATTATCGTAATATCTGTTGACAAATAGTGAAATATTTATATCTTTCTGCGAAATAATATGATTTGATGATCATTGAATGATCGCGATAAACTTTTGATATAGAAAACTTAAGATAAAAAATTTAAATTATAACGTTACGGCTATTCGACAACAGATAGCGCCACAATTCGGCTTTAAAAGAACCAGAACTCATAGAGTTATTTTACGTTCCAAACACAATATTCTAAAATTCGTTACTAGTATTATAATTCCACACCAAGTTGTTGTAAATATTTTGAAATCGTGCCCAAACTAAAAATACATTAATCTATTTTCTTTAGCATGTTACCATATATTATTATCTGACCAATATAGTCGTATCCAGCCTTGACAATCTTTTGAAAGCAGTTCTCGCTGCAGAAATCGGTCTGGCAGACATCATTTTCTTGGGGGTTATTTCACTTCAATTCTTGAATTTGATTGAATTTACTATTTATTTATTGAATTGCGTTTTATGACATAAATACTATGAAAATTTGACTGTGTTAGAAACTGTTTTAGGGCTTGTAAAGATTGAAAGAGATAAAGAGATTTGTTGATGTTCAGTTAAGGATATTTAAATGCTCAATTAAAAATAATTAAATCAAGAATGTGGATGATAATTATAGTTATTCATATGAAACCTGATCTCATAATCGGCCAATGTGTTTAAAATCGGCCCTGAACGTATTTGAAATATTTTTCATTTTATACCAATAACAAGAGTTTTAATTATAAAATTAAATAATGTCGCATTGTAATGTTTTTATAAACTACGTATAACTTTTTCCGCATAGCATTATATATCTGACTCCGGCAGTTTCAAAGAAGTGTGTTTGGAATCGAGGAAATTTATCGTTTTCATTTTATATGTTATCTTCTATAATTAAAGTTATTAAAGAAATCGTTTGAGCATATTAAGCATTAAAGAAACGTCGGAGGCAATCTCTCCTGTAGATGACTACGATATTCGGGTTTTCCCTTAACCGTTATCTAGGTTTTCTTTACCGCTTTAAGTTTCCTTTATCTTTAATGATACGCCGTTTCTACTATGGAGATAGAAAAACATTTTTTTTCATCTTTAAACTCAAATGAAAGTATAAGACTTTCTTCGTTAGGTATGATTTACTATCTCTGCGTCGTCTCTACATAAGTCGCTTACATATGTGGAACCTGTTCATAGCGCGTTTTTTTTACAAAGTTTCTTACATAACCTAACAATTTGTCCGGAAGACACTGCTCTTTAAAAGGCTACTAATATCTGCGTTATTAAAAGCTTTATTCGGATCAAGAAGTATTCCCGGGCATTCGTGTGGCTTAATTTCATTTTACCGATTCAATGAACTCATAATTTGAATAAATTAACTTCTAAATTTGTCGCAGAGCATAATAATCCAAAAGACCTTCAGCACAATATCGATATGATAGCAATGTAATAAAATAAAACGGTATGTCGGAGAAGGGCGGGCGATATAGTAACTGTAGTTAACGATAGCGTTGCAACCTTGCAAAGTTTGTTGATCCGTCCGCGGCCAGCGGGGGGTCTGAGGGTAGGGGGGCGGGCGGTCCTCGCGGTCCGTGATATACTCCTGCCGCCTATGACACCTCTGACGTTACGAGTTGTTGATGTATTCCATAATAGCGAACCCTGTCATCTTCAAAGATTTGAACTGCTTTGAATAGTTCATACAAAATACACACTTTCTTTCTTGTTAATATACATTAAAGTACCATAGAAGATCAAACGTGTATGGCTTCTATGTTTTCCAAAATTGTTTTTATATTCAATTTGAGTATTTTCAAACGTTCGTTTTTTTAAATAAAATTTTTTCGTATTCAAGTGTACAAAAGGCTTCTTAGGAAATTTATTTATCTTTATTCCGAAATTGTAGTATTAGGAACAAAAGGAAAACTCGAGGCTCTCTTTCACGGGTATTTTTGTTATTTTACCTTAACATATATTATACAAGAAACGCTGCACAGATGGTTTTTAATCATAACTATGAATAGCACTTTAATGTTTGCATATATGAGTGTATGGATATAAAAACTGGGATAAAAAGAGATTTTCCTTACATTATCCCAGTTTATGTCTAATAACTATCCTTCTCTCCCACCGTGGTGAACGCTGTCAAGTAACCAACAACTTTTTATGGAGTACAATATCAGTATACAATTTGTATACTCAGGTATTTGTATTTGAGGTACATACAAATCGTACTCCTACTAATATCATAAATGCGAAAGTTTGTGAGTATGGATGTTTGTTACTCTTTCAAGGTTTTTTTTTTTTTTATTATACAGGAAAAAACCCCTTATGGGTACCGCCGCCCGACGGGGACAGGCGGCGGTTATGTCGGACTCGCACCGACTAAAACGACCTGTGTGCTCCACCACGCTGCCAATGGCAAGGACAGGGTATCATTGTACATTTTGCCCCCATCCCGCCGACAGCTCTGATCCCAGAGAATAAACACCTCCAGGTAGGGGCCCCTCGAAAGAGAAACCCCCCTCCGCTAACCGGTGCATCGCGAGCACCAGATGCACCGACCGCCTCGGGGACCTGTAAGCCAGGTGTCCGATGTACCCCGTTCGGAACACCCGAAGGTCCCCAGTTAGGGCGGCAGACGATGGGCTTGGGCGAGTCACTAACACCTGGACTCACCAGCAGCAGATTGGATCCAGAACAACAGTTCGTGGAACCGCTCCGCCGCCTCCCTCCGCCCCCCTCCGCAGAGCTAAAGGAGGCCATCGCTGCCCACGATCGCTCCCTGCCCACCGTGTTTGCTATGTCACGGTCGACAGGGAGAGATCGCGCCCCAAGTAGGGGCCCCAACGCCTTGGTGGGCGTTTCCGCCCCCACCGGGTAATTTTTTATAGAGGTTTTCTTCCTCGCAACCCGAAGGTCCCCGTTCCCATTGCTGGGCTTCCGGGTTTCGCCGACGGTGGCCGTAACCATGTCCAGCCAGACTTAGAGTAAGCCCAACTGGACCCGTCGCTCATTAGGGACTTCACCCCAACCCGAAGTCCCCGGCCCGTCCAGATTGCCCTCTGCTAATCAGAGGGACAACTGGATTGGCCACCCCTCAGTGGTCCGTTCGCCAAGACTAAGCTTGCCCAGGGTGCGCCACGAGGAGGCCGACCACTTTGGCACCCCCTCTTTCAAGGTGAATCAACATCTTTCAATCAAAATTAATAAAATTTGGCACAAATATTCCTTACACATCGGGATAACATATAGGCTATAGAAATCCTGTTAATTCTACAGGAATAGGATGACATCTATTATCGACCTATCACGCGACAACAGTCCACACAACCGATTTCACAGGTAAAAGTTAGTCTTTCATAATTACAGAAAAAAGAGATAGTCGCAGTTAGCTTTTGATTTATATTTCTTATAATGATTTATAAAAGCAAGCGTTACTTTGCGGAACTCTATAGTACAGAAGTTACAATAAAATTGCTTACGAACAAATCGTAATGCGATTTTGTTCGTGGAGTCTATCCTCCTGATGATGCTTCGGTTTCGGGGCGAAACGATCGTAGAGGTTGTGGTAGTGAGTGTGTATAGTGCTTGTATGGAGTGTTGGTGTTGGCGGCGTCTTGTGTTACGTGTGGCTGCATGTATGTGGTATGTGATTGTTGCCTGCTTCATACACTTAGCATTGCATGTATTCTCTTAACAAAAACGCAGATTACAGCATAGTAATTTTATCGACTGGCTCGTTGGCGTAGTGGGTAGTGACCCTGTCTTCGGCTCCGCGGGTAGCGGGTTCGATTCCCGTCGAGGGCCAACATTTTCTACAAATGAATCTGTCGCTCCTTGAGTCTGGGTGTATATCTGTATTTAAGTATGTATTTAAAAAATATATAAGTATATATTTACCAGTTGCCTGTCTACCATAACATAAGTATTAAGTTACTTACTTTGGGGATGGTCGATCGTGTGTGTAAGTGTCGCATTTATTTATTTATTATTTATTTATATTTCTTAGTAAGTTCTAATAGGAGTGTGAGCAATGCAAACTCAGGGAGAATCGCTTATCGACTACTACTTAATGATATAACTATTAACAATTGAACGTCACTCGTACTTGATGTAGTTTATTGTTCCAATTGCAGGTTGTTTACTGCACTGGTATACGCCTTTATATTTTTCTAGTGCTACAATCATCATCAATTACCAGATTGGTGCTGATATTAAATGAAGGTCGTTTATTTATTGACCGAAATCATACTTTAATTTTTTTAATGCTGACAGAATTAAGCTACGGCTCTATCACACGACTTAGTTACTTAACTACTCTACTTATTCTAAAGTGGTTGACTAGAAGAGGTTCCGATTCCGGAATAAGCCCGCCATTGCACATTATGTTGTTGTTTTTTATATTAATGCACTGAAGAGATTACAAACAAACAAACTTACATGGGTGTAGGTGATATATTTTGAATATAAAAATCCTAATAACTAATTTTTATTATTATTACACTAAAACGTTTGGAAAAAAAAATCTTCTTGAGGTCTTATTACATATTGATTTTATTACATTTTTTCAGAGTACTTCATATACAGTACACAGTACTTCATATGCAGTACACAGTACTGCATATACAGTACAAATTCGTACTTTATATACAGTATACAGTCATCGTTCTCCTGACCTTATCCCACTTTTAGGGGGATCGGTACAATGTGTTATAAGCATGTTGTCACGTGATTTAGCTACGTATTTTACGACCGGCCACCGGCCTGACGTCAACTTATCTTAGTTGTATTTTACTACACTTTGGTAAGAAAGAGGGTGGTTAATTCTACTCAGCTGGATACCACACGGGCTATATACAGAACACAGTATTTTATTAAATTTAAAACTATACATTATTGTTCATTGTTCCATTTTTCATCTCTTCTTTCTTAATTTCATTCCTTCTGAAAACATAATTAGTTAGTGGGATGAGCAACACAATTAACAATATGTTTCATTTTACACACAAAAGCATATGAAAAAATTTAAAAATTTGACTAGAATATTATATCCACAAAATATAAAAGCAACTGTCCTCACAACATACGTGATCTCTCCTAAGCTTTTATCCTTACATGTGGTGAAGACGTGTTCTCTCGAAAAATAGGACGTGTTATATTTTTTGTATTCTTCAAAGATGATTTCCACCCCTCATAGCCCCGTTTGATCTCCTTGCTTATTCAATGACATGACCTAAATACGAACGGAATACTGGCGCTTGCGACACAGTTCGTTACCGCCGACAACAGACGACCAAAATGAAACACCTTCCTATTCTATTTATAAAAATTTAGACTACCAAAATTAAAATGTATTCTACTAGCTGTACCTACTGCTTCGCGGGCAAGTCAATCATCGTTACAAATTTTTCCCGCGTAAATCCCGAATTATAGGATATAAACGAGCCTATATGTTGCTTTATAAGCTCCTCTATCTCGCAATGAACCCCATCAAAATCGCTTAAGCCACTCCGGAGGATGTATATTATTAAAATACTTAGAAAAAATTTCCAAAATATATCAAAACAATTCCTAAACATTTTATTACTCTTAATTACTTTAATAACAATTATTTTTCGTCAGAACAGAATGCCGCCAAAATGAATTCCTCCTTCCATTTTTAAATCTCTCAAGTTGAGACTACAATATTGAGACTAATGCCAATATTTAAGCTTAATACAATAATTATTCAAATGTTAAAATTGCTAACAATATGAAAATGGAATGTAGTATTAACCTAAACCTTCCTCAAAAATTGCGTTATCTTATACTAAAATCCGTAAAAAATCCGTTCCATTTTCAGTTTAGATTTTAAGAAAATCGATCAGACAGACACATTATTTATCTGTGGAAACACAAAACAACTTATTTTGAAAACAAAGTGTTAAAGTTAAAATTCATTTTAAAATATTGTTTATCTTAATATTAGTATATATGTTACATACTACGTCATAAAATGTTTGTACATGTTTGTATTTCTACAGTTCTACAATTAATAAAGTATATACAGTTTTAAACGGCTGTCGATACGATGTTTTCATAAAGACCTTCGGAAAATGATTGTATATTATAGAAATAAAGGGTAACATGGTTCATGCGATGTGAAGCAATAACAGTCGGATCTCACGAGGACGATAATTGTGAAGGTCGCGTCGCAGCTGGATCCAGCGTCACACGCCCAACTCCTCAGTGTGATATCAATATACACTGTGACGATATTATACTGGCCCTCAGCACCGCACGCGATATTGTCATTTAAGACGTAAACGATAAGTTTTATTTCTGTGTAACGCTCGCAGCGGTCGGTGGCCTTACCTCATTAAAGTTCATGCACCCACGCGAATCTGGGGCACGTACCTCGTGCGCCCCCTCCACCTGCGCTCGCTGCCCCCTCGTCGTCCCGTTGCCTACCACTAGCTTTCATTGAAATGTTACTATTACTCCAATTTGTAATCTCGTACTACGATATTAAATACTAGAACAATCTCTAGTTTAGATAACTTCGCGAATTTAGAAGCCTGATTGTTCACTTAACGTGACTGCGATTGATCTTTGTTCGGCTCGACTCGAAGCTTTGCTACTAACAATATTAATAACGTCCGACTGATGAATAGAGATAACACATTCTACGTAATTTCAACTAAAATCTAAATACAACTTATACGATATTCAGCTGTATAGTTAAAAGCACTAGGTATCTACTAGTTGTCACTTTAAATAGTGAATCATGTTTATTATATTTTGATATGAGTGTCCATGAAATTACGGTACGGTATCATTTACAAGTTCTGTCTTCGAAGGAAATGCTGTCACCGACGAGTCCACTGAACCAGTATTGTAGTACGTCGGTTGCGCAAGCGCAAAGCGAGAAAGTGCGAGTAAAAGTTGACGCAACCAGCGTCACCACTCGCTACCACGTCACACGCACACATACACCTGTAAAATAAGTTACGTTAGGTATACGAACGCATAGTGTCTTGTATTGACGATACTCAATTATCACAAATGAATGGGTTACATAAGAAAAGCCCTTATTTTAACAAAAACCTGTAATGTAACTATGGAAGTTGTCTCAAACATTATCATTTATATCTATATACAAAATAAGCAATTAACAATTTTTTAATTATTATTGTAATTTTTTTATTGACTTTTAAAGGTAAATATAATTATTCATATTGTAGTTTCTGTTAAAAGCTCTTATGTTCATTATCGGTCTTTTATAATTATGTTGTACCGATATTTACCCTTCCTAGCCTATCAATGAATGTTCCATTTTTAAATAGCGGGCACATTATTCATGTTATCTTATTTGTAAAATTGTACGGATAAACTTGCAGGCAAGGTCGGTGATTAATCAAACGTTCAATTTATATGACTAAAATTTTATATTCTATGTAATGGCCTACAAACCGTTAATAAAGAAGGTTACATTAGTGCCTTCAAGACATTGATGCTGTGTTGTTTGTTAACCTTCCTCACCCAATATACTGATAGCGTTCAGTCTCTTCATAAAGAAAACCAATAAATGTGACATTTACAAGTTCCATAATAACATATTTCTTAACATATTTCTTCCGCCGTCGTTACTTCCAAAAAAGGAATAAATTTATCATTCATTGTTAGCATACCAAATACATAATAGCACTTTTGTATCGGTATTATTTTCTTTACTAACTAAATATTTTCTTACAACGTACATATTTCTTAATACTGGATTAACGAAATCAGCTTCCAATAAAGATAATATAAATATAACCCTATATTCCAAGAATATTAAACTTTTTTTTTACCTCCTACTATTAAAACTTGACCATATTTTTATTTTTATTTTTTTTTAATATGTTTTTTTAATTATGTTACTAAGTTTATCATAACGTTTTTAAAAATTTTATAAAAACAAATTAAAAAAATATATAAATGGCTATTTATATCCGAGAAATAGCCGGTTTATAATATATGAGAGAAATGAAGGTTTTCATCATATAATATGTAAATTTAAATAACTATTTTTTATGAAAGAAAAAGAATGGCGGTAAATAGTGACACATTTAACGACAATACAGCAAAACTTTAAAATGTAACTTTTTGTGACCCGCAACCTTGAGGCCAATAAGTAATTAAGTTATCTAAAGTCAATCTACTTTAAAAAAAAATGTTTGTTTAATAATTGCAAATCACTACAAAGGATTTAATATTAACTTAAAGTTAAAAAATCCCTTATTAAAAATATTCAGTATCATTCTTCGTTAGACAATTCTTCGTTGATTATGATTGTACATTATATCCACAACAAAAAAGTTCAATTACACATAATTGTTGTATTATTATAATATAACATATGTTTCATTTTTATTTGATATTTTTGACGTCATGATGATATTATATGTCAAATGAACGAAAATAATATTATATTGTATTAATGTTACTTAATAATACACTGGTGACACTGGCAGAGTGATTTCCGCTTAATTTGCGCTGTACAGGCCATAAAGCAAGAGGATAATAATAATAATACACTGTCATAAAATAAGCAATCTCCTTTAAACTACGTTTTGACTTGATTTGGTAACGTAAATTATAGTCATAGTATTATAATGGCTTCATAAATTTCTTATTCTATGATTATATCGTGTGTATGTTCACCTTCTGGAGTTAGTAATTTCCAAAGAGGGTTGAAGTGAGGGCGTCGAACGGGAGAGGTCGCGGGTGCGGGGGGGCGAGGGGAGCGTTATGGCGACAGAAATAGGGCGCGGAGGACAGAGCAAGGCTGCCCCGGTTGCCGTTCGTCGACCCGCGCCCGTACCTACGAGAACGTATCTACGGCCTACCGCTGCGCGTGTGTGCGTAACCACTCTATGATTATACTGTTCGCGACTTCGCGCCATATGCTTCGCGTATCTATTGTTATAACATCCCACTAATATGTTGTTTGATTCTGAACCTTATTTGTTTATTAGCTTCTGATGTTTGAACTGTTTTCAAACCGGTCGGGTTATTTTTAATTTTCAAAGATAATTTGTTTGTGTAAAATAAATTTATTTCGATACTTTCATTTTTACTCTTCATTTACCTATAAAAAAAAAATTTGCGCCATCTATCGCAGAGTAGATTCAACAAAAGTCAGAGAGAAACAGCATTGGCAACACCGTCCTCTCCGCCTCTCCCCACGATAAGGGCACGAGTTCGTTGCCCCAATACAGGCTGACCTCAAAAACGAGGACACTGCAAAATTAGGACGTTGACAACGTAACGACTCGAGCGCCATCATACTACGTACCAAATTAAGCTCTGATGTGATTATTATACGAATGATTTTTCTTTAAAACTAGCAATTGAACTACATATATATTTGATCAATTAGGCAAATACGCTGACTCCAACAGCAGTGAGCTAGATTCAAGTATTTCACTCTATGGAAATAATAGTTAGTCTAAGATTTATTTATAATTTTTCATTTTAGTTTACTTAGTGTGAACGTTTTATTCAATACTATTATAAATAATAAGAACATTCAGAACATAATTTATATACATTTATTTATTATTTTGTTTCAGGTAAGAATATATAATCTAGAGGAAGCATAATCCCGTAAAAAATTACTTTAAGGTAACATATTTATAAAATTTTTAACACGTTTATTATAGAAATATCTATTTAACTGTCAAATAAATATGATGTAAATCTTTTTACTTTGAAAATCTATGCTTTTATGACCGTTTAAAATGAATTGAAACTTTTGCAAATAAGGAAAACCTGTACTTATAAAATATATTTTATTTTCGCTGAGTGCTTATTATAGTTAGAAGATGCAAGTCTCTTTAAATAAATAATTCAAATGTTTTTTGACGCTTTAGGATAGTTTTGTTTCTCCGAAAGAAGCCAAAAAATAAAATTATGTATTGGGCAGCTATTGTGTATTGAATAAATCTCGCAGTGTGACGGGTAAAAATAGGTTCACGTGGCGTACAGAATATCGTAAGACACGTGAAAGGAAATGAGGTTGAGGGGATTCTGAAATTCTGTTATTCTATTGTCGAAGGATGATTTGCGACGGAACAAATCGTATCTAATAAAACAAACCACGAGCTATTATTGTTTACTTACTACATACAATTTACACTTTACGTCCTCTTGCCCTTATCCTATTCAGAGTGGGGTTCGGCACAACATGTTATAAACATATTTTCACACAATTTATACAAAATACACACGTTGAATGTATATTTGTATTTAAGTATGTATTTAAAAAATGTATATAAGTATATATTCACCAGTTGTCTGTACCCCATAACACAAGTATTAAGTTTCTTACTTTGTGGACGGACGACCGTGTAAGTGTCCCATATATTTATTTATTTGGCTAGGTATTTTACGACCGGCCGCCTGCCTGACGTCAACTTACCTTAGTCGCTTTTTACGACACCTCGGTAAGAAATAAGGGTGGTCACACTTTAAATCTATTCTAGTACATGAACTGATCATTATATCCTGGCTGTATTTCCTTGTATAATTGGTTAACAGATTTATGTGCCAAAATTGAGCACCCCCTCTAGTTTTTTGAAAGTAACTGACGCATAGAAATTATTAAGAATTTTATTCACATAAACTAAATAGCTCAAAGGAATGTGAACATTAAATAGATATTCTTATTTTTTTTTTGCTCTTGATGATGCTTCTGTTTTGGGACACAACGATTCATGACATTGTGGTAATAAGTGTGTGCAGTGCTAGTGTATTGTGTTTGTGATTCTTATTGTGTGCTAGGAATCCTCCTGCATGAATCATGTACGAAACAAATAGTACATTATACATTTAGCATTACATTTTTTTCTATCACTCATAACATACTAATATCTACTCCGGCCGTGTGGTATCCGGCTGAATAGAATAGTACCACCCTCATTTCTTACCGAGGTGTCGTAAAAGATACTAAGTTAAGTTGACCCGCCGTGTCGTATCCGGTTGAGTAGAATAGACCACCCTCTTTCTTACCGAGGTGTCGTAAAATACGACTAAGGTAAGTTAACGTCAGGCAGGCGGACGGACGTAAAATACGTAACTTAGTCGCCTTTTACGACACCTCGGTAAGAAATCAGGGTGGTCTATTCTAATCAGCCCGATACCACACGGCGAGTCAACTTACCTTAGTCGCCTTTTACGACACCTCGGTAAGAAATGAGGGTGGTACTATTTTATTCAGCCGTATACCACACGGTGGGTCGACTTACCTCAGTCGCCTTTTACGACACCTCGGTAAGAAATGAGGGTGGTACTATTCTATTCATTCGGATACCACACGGCGTGAGAAAAGAAGAACAATAAACACATCAATAGAATCGGGATTCTGAAAATGACCGCTTTCGTCTCTATAAATGACAGGAGCCTGGACATACTATTGCCACTGAATTCGTTATCGCACACATATGTGATAACGAATGCAGTTGCAATACGTTGGATGCGCCGAACTGGGAGCCCGGCTAAATATATCGGGGTCGACGTACCGCAAGTAGGTCGCTCCCTCCACCTCCCTCCACCCTCGTAAACTATATACATAAATGTATACCAAACTTACAACTTTCGCAAATTGACTTTTTCTGATGAAAAAGTAATGAGAATATTATTTTGCTATAGGAAAAACATTATATTAAAACTACTATGAGAAAAAATATTAGTGTCTGTGAAAGATATTCCTTCATCATTCCTTCATCCTTCACCGTAACATACTTAAGGGAAAACCTGCATACTATATTTTCATCAGAAAAATTTATAGAATTAGGCGTTATTCTTCGGGGGTCCATAATACAAAAGTAACGAGAATATTATTTTGCTGTAATCCGCGATAAAAGAAAATATATGTAATGCTAAATGTCAAGTGTACTATTCGTTCTCATACCTGATACATGCAGAATTTGTAAGAACTCATGCACTACCCGACACCAATGACACAACTTTTACACTTTTTAAATATTTATATGTATGATCATTATACATAGAAATTAGAAAAGGCATAACAGTATATAATAATATAATAGTTAATACAGTATTACAGTTAATATTACATATTTACATGGCATATTTAAATAATTGGAGCAGGCTGTAGTAATTCGCACCCATATAAGTTTTTAGATTATGTATTTGAGTAAGGAAATACCTATTTGGCTTTTTTTATTATCATTTATTTATAGTTTTATTTTTTTTTCGAATACGATATATATCCCCCTGCCCTTATCCCACTCTAAGTGGGGTCGGCACAACATGCTATAAACATGCTGTAACATGATTTGGCTGCGTTTTTATGACCGGCCGCCTGCCTGACGTTAACTTACCTTAGTCGTATTTTACGACACCTCGGTAAGAAAGGTGGTCTATTCCACTAATCTGGATACCACACGGTGGGTCGACTTACCTTAGTCGCCTTTTACGACACCTCGGTAAGAAACGAGGGTGGTCTATTCTACTCAGCCGGATACCACACGGTGGGTTGACTTACCTTAGTCGCCTTTTACGACACTTCGGTCAGAAATGAAGATGGTACTATTTTACTTAGCCGGATACCACACGGCTATTTCCGAATACAATATATCATCACTACATAGTTTAAAACATAGTCGCATTCTTTGTTTGTCCATATATCCCTATGTATGCATAAAACTTCAAAACTACGCAACAGATTTTGATGCTGTTTTAATGCTGTTTAATAGATAGAGTGATTCAAGAGGAAGGTTTGTATGTAAAAACGGAGTAGAGAAATACTGTAATTTTTGAGGTTTCTGTCAATAATTACATTTTTTTCCGCTTACTTCGCAAACGCTGGCTAAACCCTACGAGATTTATCAAAATGATGTACTAAGTATTTGTACACCTTGAAAAGGTTTACAGAAAAGTCCGCGATGGTGTATGTCTATCTCTTATGGATAACCCACAATAGCATTTTTTGTCATTTACTTCTTACGAAAAATAATGCCCTATTTTCAAAGCAATTTTTATACAATACAGCATTAAGTCTTATCCAATTAAGTACCTTAAATAATTGTTGATTTAATATAGACCAATATGGACGTTTACAGAATGTAATTTAAGTGAACATTTTCGGAGATATTACAGATTTAAAATGCTGTGAGGACGCCGCGCTTCACCCTATAGCACTTCGCATTTAGCAGCTATATTATGTCGTTCTTTCAAGAGTTTGTTTAAAGCTGTGAATGTTGTTTATAAAGACATTCTGTAATTAATTGTAAAAATAAAATAAAATACATAGGGAAAATGTAAAAGTAAATAAGTAAAAATGTACTATATGAATTTAGATATTCCAAAGATAGCAGGAAATCTTCTTGGTATAGGGAGAGGAAATTGTTTTTCTCCAAATTTAACGCTTGTGGGCCACGGGCAGTAATTAATAAATCAAAACTACTGGATCGATTTTAATCATTTTTTTACACTGAGTGACATGTGATATATATTTTATACCCGTGCGAAGCAGGGGCAGGCCGCTAGTACTACATAATTATCAGATGGGTGGTTTTTAAATAGTTAAGTGAATATCGTATGCGAGATCTAAGCTCCAACTCTTCTTTGCAAAAGGAAAAAGAGGCATATAACCAGTAAGCAGTGAGACAAACGTCAATTCAAATAATGTTTTATGTAGTTGTATGTAGTAATACAACTGTACAATATGTAGTTTTATATATATATATATATATATATATATATATATATATATATATATATATATATATATATATATATATATATATATATAAGTTTAACTCATTTAAAATATTAAAGATAACGCTACTCAGGCATAGCACTGCCTTCCTTACTTTAAACCTTTCTTTATTTAAGTTGAATTAGTTCTTTATAGAGTTCTTTATTTAGTACACGCGAGTATATTAAAAATGGAAATGATACCAATATTATAAATATTTCTTCAAAAAGTTTTAAAAACATGTGTTCTTACGTTAGGTTCAGAACATATAAATAAAATTTTTGTATGTAGAAATATCATATGATAAAAAATTAACATTTTATATAAAAAAAAGAATGCAATTATTAGAAACTAAAAACCGCTTGCGGCTACTACTTTGCGCCTAATAAGTACGTCAATCGGTGAGGATTTTGGTATACAATTTTATAATAAAATCCCACAATTATGTTTAGCTTTGCCATGACGGTATTATAAAATAACTATTAGAAGAACACCTACACAGGATGCCGTTTTATATAAATAATTTTTTAAAGGTTTAACTAAATAGTTTAGTACCACAAGCTAAAATCATTTGAGTTCATTTCATTTGAGTAACCGCGCGCCATGTTAAATTTCATAGCTAGATCGATTTTTAAATTATTTATTAATTTTTAGTTTTTTTTCAATAGTTTTTTTTAATAATTTGCAGTTACCCTTTTTAAAGTTTCACTTTACGAAGGTTATAACAGCATTGCCGAGAGCAAAAATTGCGATGAGTAAAACGCAGAAGCAAACTAATGTTGGAGGTATTTCTAAGGCTTGGCTCCTGTGATACCTGACTTTAGCTAACATGTAGTTGAAGATATATAATAGCAGTAATTATTACTCTGTAGTGACGTAAAGTTGCGACTGACCGGCGTCAGAAAGCAGGAACCTGGGTTTACACCTCGAAAATTTTTCTTTTATCAAGATTATATTGTCGGCTGTAATGTGGTATACGTAGTAAGGAAACTTTAGTACTGCCTATAATTTAAAAAATGAAACTGAGTTTCGCAGAAAATAAAAAGAAATTCTCGAAAAAAATGGGATTTTTTTTAATGTTCATGTTGTTTAGGATGAAAAAAATCCTATTTTTCTTTCAAGGCCCGGTAATTTCCATTACTAAATTTCATCACTATCGGTCCAGTAGTTTCGCCTTGAAACGTAAGAGACAGACAGACTTTCGCATTTATAAATATTAAGGTTAACATTTAAGTGAATAATTCTTCTCTACTCATTAGCATATTATTTCTGATAAGAAAAATGAAAATGTGATTTTAATAATAAACACTTTCCTAAAGACAATTGAAGTGAGTGAATCTATCATCTTTCATTACCAAAGCAAACCATAAAACAATCAAGAGCATGCCTTCGAGGTTGCGTTGCTGTGAAGTAAGATATTTTTTATAAGGACCGTGGGTGTTGTTGTTTTCCCTATGGTTGGCTGAGGTTGGCTGAGGCTTTTCTAAGGACAATTGAAGTGAGTGAATCTTTCATTACCAAAGCAAACCATTAAACAATCAAGAGCATGCCTCCGAGGTTGCGTTACTGTGAAGTAAGATATTTTTTTATAAGGACCGTGGGTGTTGTTGTTTTCCCTATGGTTGGCTGAGGTTGGCTGAGGCTGCGGCGGTGCGGTGCGGCGAGGCGGGGAGGTGTCGCAAGCCGGGGGCATGGCCGGCCGTCGGCACCGCGCGACCCTGACTGACTTATCTTGCAAACGTGAGCCGCGCGCAAATTCGCATTCTAATGCTGGCAAATTTTACAACGCGCAATTTTATACTGCTATATTTTTATGCTTCTATTGCTACTTGACTTAACACCAATCAAATCATTCTTTATTCAAAGTACCTGGTTGACCGAGCCTTGCTCGGTAATTTTTACAAAATAAAAAAAAAAACTTTAAAAAAAAATTGTGTAGTTGGGATCGATCCTAGGTATTTACGTTTGTCGAGACTGCCCGTTCCCCGAATAAGCAAACAGAGATAAACGATTTTTTTTACGTAAAACTAGCTAAATCGATTTTTTTCCCCCAAAACCCCCTACATGCTGAATTTCAGGAAAATCTTCAGCCGTTTCCGAGATTCCGAAAAGATATATATATACACACACATACATACAAGATAAATTCAGTTAAATATGAAAAGATAAACTTGTAAACATGTGCTTTTGAATTGTCAACTCCGCTGTTCCTAGCGAGAAGAGCCAAGAAGTTGCTCTTTCTAAAATATAATTCGTATGAATAGTCACTGTCCTATACAAGATAGTAATTTAGTCACTATTATCATGACAGGGTCGAACAATAGCTATACTAATTGATGATGGATGGAATGGATGATTGGAGATGGATAGTTAAATGGAAATGGCGTCCAAAACCCTCTTACACTTAGATTTATTCACAACCACTTTACTTCGCGTTGTCTCTAAAGTTGACATCAACACTCATTTTAAAATATCCTCAATTATGAACTATATTTATTTTCCAATTTCTAAAGGAAACACAGGAGTGTTTCAATTCTACATGTTAGCCCGGTGTATAGTAATAACAATAAAATCGTCAATTGTAGAATAGAATAGAATAGAAATATACTTTATTGTACACCATAATCCATACAAAAGAAAAACAGTTTGAACATGAAATTGTATATAAAATAATAGCTTCAATTCGTCCTCCGGTGGCCAGTGTAGCCATGTAAACGTAACAGATATACAGACAGACTTTGGCTTTACAAAATAGTATGGATTTAATAAAACTAATACTAATATATCACTACATATTATAAAACAAAGTCCATATTTCCGTATGTACGCATAAAACTTTAAAACTACGCAACCGATTTTGATGCGGTTTTTTTTAATAGATAGAGTGATTCCAGAAGAAGGTTTGTACGTATAATAACATTCAATACGAAGTAGAGAAATACTGTAATTTTTGAGGTTTCTGTAAATAATTACATTTTTTTCCGCTTACATTGCAAACGCAGGCTAAACCCTACGAGATTTATCAAAATGATGTACTAAGTATTTGTATACCTTAAAAAGGTCTACAGAAAAGTCCGCGATGGTATATATCTATCTCTTATGGATAACCCACAATAGCAGTTTTTTTCATTTACTTTTTACGAAAAATGATGCCTTATGTTCAAAGCAATTTTTATACAATACAGCATTAATCCTTATCCAATTGAGTACCTTAAATAAATTGTTGATTTAATATAGATCAATATGGCCGTTTACAGCATGCAATTTAAGTGAACATTTTCGGAGATATTACAGATTTAAAATGCCGTAAGGACGCCGCGCTTCACCCTATAGTACTTCGAATCTTTTAGAGTTTGTTTAAAGACATTCTGTAATTAATTGTAAAAATAAAATACATAGGTAAAATGTAAAAGTAAATAAGTAAAAATGTACTATATGAGTTTAGATATTCCAAAGATAGCAGGAAATCGTCTTGGTATAGGGAGAGGAAATTGTTTTGCTCCAAATGAATAAATCAAAACTACTGGATCGATTTTAATCATTTTTTTTACACTGACTGACATGGGATATATATTTTATACCCGTGCAAAGCAAGGGTAGGCCGCTAGTACTTATATAAACTTTATATACCCAGGAACCGACCGCTTTCAAGTAATTTGTACAAAATCACTGATTTTATAATTTTGACACATACAATTGAGCAATGCAAGGTAACACAATTCCTTAGTAAAATATTATCAAAATGCATTTGAGAGAATATTTCAGCGAACGAGAGACAAGTCACCGCCTCATAACAGTGATAGGTAAATAGGCTCAACTATAGTTAATTAAATTTCACAAAGTGCTCAGATACTGATTATACAACAAAGTCACCAAAATCTGTCTGTCTGTATGTGATCGATTTTCACAAAATTTACTGAACCGATTTTTGTACGGTTTTTTACTTAAAGCTAGTGTGATTCTCCTGGAATGTTTAGATTAATAGTTTACTACTATTTTATGTTAATTGTGAAGAGATCACGCAGTTGTAAAAAAACTTGCCTGCGGGGAGCTTTACTTGGACTTGCCGCGTAAACCAGCAGATTGAAGTTATGTACTAGAAAATTGTTGATCTATAAAAATACTACAAAAAAGTCCGCGATAGCATGTCTCTCTCTTATCGTTAACTCACAATAACTAATTTTATTATTAACTATTTTTAAATTCTGACAAATTTTGTGACATACTGCATTTCGGGTGAAGACGCTGGCACAGCTATAATGATAGAACAAATATTGAGTAGGATTGATACCTACCTTCTATAATAAGAAGAAAGGAAAAATTTCATGTTCAATTTTAACTGACATCAGTTACGAAATTAATCAGCGACTAATATTATTTTTACAATCATAAGCCGTATACGAGGCCAAGCATGCGATTTAATCGCATTTATCACGAAAAGGGTCCCATTGCCGTAAACACTGATAATTCATGCACCTTGGCTTCAAGATTGAGAATTCAAATAAAAACTTACTGCAGGAACAAAAGTTTCGTCACAAAATAAACTACTATAATATCGTTACTTTGTATATATAATATTGCAAAGGTGACAAAGCCTTTTTCTAAGTATTTTTGCGTGAAAAGCAAAGTTTGTAACCATATTTTAATTATTCAAAATATTCCAAAGAATATAATATTTAAAAATAAATAGTATATAATACTGTTTAGGCAGTTATTAAGTGATATCTGTTTACAGAAAAGGTTTATTTCGTGTTTATATGAAGTCTCAATGTAAATTGTTTTAAACACTCCAAAATCGAAAGAATTATATAAAATAAAGACCATATTGACTTCGTCAACTTTACAATCATTGTATTTATACTTTATATTTTTTGTTGATTCTTATCCAGACTTATAATTTTAGTACTTTCTTCTATCTAAATTGTAAAGGCTGCTTTTCCCTTTTTTCTATACACGCACACATGATAAATTGTTAGCAAATAAATATTTTTGATATATGTAACGGTAAAACAAATAATGATTAAATGTAAATCCTCATTACATTCCTTCTAATCAATCCCTTCAAGTTGAAACTGAAATGAGTGGCGTTGTGTTGCCATTTAAAATGGGCTTATTTCACCTTGACGTAATATATTTATAATGAGTACAGGTAGCCTTTAGGTATAGTAAGAGGTAAGCCTAGGATCTTAAAAGCAGAGTGGCAGGGAGCGGCCGCGGTCGAGTCGGACTTTGTAATACGATCGGCCTAGTCAGCGTTCGTTGCCCCACGCTCGAGGTCGCGAGCTGTAGGCCGCAAGCAGCGAGCGCCGAACGCGCCCGAATGCCAACGGAAATCGCAGATCGAAGTGTTGGCGCGGAATTCAAATTGGCTTGCACAGGTTGCATTTGCTAGGGTTTCCATCTACAACTTTTTGTTTGCACTCTTGAGTTTTCTTTGACGCGAGTATCCATAGCAATTAGATGATTTCAAATTTCACTTATATTACACACGCTTCCAAAAATTTTATGGTATCAATTATTAATATTGTCTTATTATAGAAACATTGCATATCTATGGGCTTGAGAATCAAATTATGACTATAAAGGAAGTCAAGGAACTTATAATTCTATAAAATAGAAGTGTATTTTAGGATAGGTACCTCCGATCTATTAATATTAAATTTTTATTTAATTATTTACAGCAAAAATGTACAAGTTATATCTATATCAAACTACTTACACACTAGGACTATATAAATCATGTCCGCGTGGAATGGTACCAAGAATGCTGGCAACGTTTCCGCGCTGAATCGCTAAGCTGATTCTTTATGCGAAAAAGGAGCCACCCCTCTTGTCACCTGAACAAGCAATTAACCGAGGTGTTAAAAAGGATAAATTAATGTTAAATAATTAATATTAAATGATGATTTTACGTTTTTAAGTTTCTAAAACATTTATAATTTATGATGGATATATTAGTTTTATACATGGTTTAAAAAATAATAAATAAATAAATGTTAAAATTATATGTTTCGCTTAAATATAGTCCTCAGGATTCCTACAATATCATCTTATACTGGCAACCCTACCTACACATCGATCAAAACTTCACATGTGCGTCACCCTTGCTTTATCGAGTATACATCTGATAACAAAATTGTTTTCAAAACTTTGAGTAAAATTTGTAAAAATAATTCTTAAAAACGATATCAAAGATTAAAAATTTGAAAATTATAATAGTAATATCATTACAGGAACTATGTTAATTAAACAAATTATCGACTTCAAATCAGACCATATCAAATGTATGCCAAATTATGAAGTTAACTTTAATCTAATAGATTATATTTCTAAAAAAGTTCAAAATCCTACATTCAAGAAAACAAATTGTTCTATATGATACATAATTAATTTTAATTGTTCACCTTATTGCTACTACTTAAGTCATTCTTGTCATTTTTTATATTTCACTTGTTAGTACCGTTAAATTATAACGCAGACATTCGTTTTTCAGTCTATTCTTTTCACTACTATTTACTTTTATATTAAATTGATAACTTTATAATTATATTATATTTGCAATATAATATATTATATCGCAAATAATTTCACAGAAAACAATAATTACGTACGACCACCATACAAAATTTATTTAAAAAAACTTATCAGTATAGGTATTATCGGAAAATGGTAGTCGCAAAATTGTCCGTGTCAACATAGTTTGTAAGACAAAAACTACAATCTTGTATCGTATATATTGTATTCTCCAATGCCGTTCAATTTTTTCTTAATTTTATCGATATTGCTTGAGCGCATAAGCCGCGAATGGTTTATAGATAAACAGAAGGATAAACAGACACAGATGTTCATATTTATAATATTAGTTTGAAATTTACAAAAGAGTTACCTATTTATAGGAATAATAAAAATACAATACGACCAATCTATTAAGCATTAATATAAAATTTACAAAAGTATTATCTTTTACACATTAGGTAACATTCAGAAAGCGGTCTCATGACACTTAAACCCAGTGCTGCGGATTCCGGAGGTGCAAGTGCGTCGTACTCGATTCGCATTCATTAGTATGGGGACAGTGGCTCACCATCACCACTTTCACTCTCGCCAACAACAAGTGTTACGCAAGACCCGGCAACGCTCTGACAACTCTCTACTTGCCAGTCGCCTGCTATCTCCGAGCCACTCCCACCACGACTACCTAAACGAGATGAGATATTACTCTCGCAAGGATGGTGAAACCGTTCGCAGTCTACGTAAGACGCATCCTCGTGCCTAATGACGAACTCAGAAACGAAAGTAGTGTTTCGGTTAGTTCATAGTGGGTCAGGGGAGTAGGGCACCCGGGGTCGACGGCCGCGCAGCCTCGCCAGGTGAAAGTGGCCCTCCTCGTCCCCGCGCCTCCAATGGCGGCAAAGCGCTGCGGCAACTTGCGCACGCGCTTACTTTTTGCAACTTGGCCATGGGGCCTATTAACCACTGTGAAACAGTGCAAATTTACATGCATGATCATGTGATTACAAAAGTTGCGACTAATAAAAACTTCCTGATCACTTAAATCGCTTATCAATTATAGAAAAATGATTTAAAAATCATCATCATCTTCCTGCCTTTATCCCACTCTAAGTGGGTCGGCACAACATGTTATAAACATGCTGTCACATGATTTGGCTGCGTTTTTACGACCGGCCGCCTGCCTGACGTCAACTTGCCTTAGTCGTATTTTACGATACCTAGGTAAGAAAGAGGGTTGTCTATTCTACTTAACCGGATATCACACGGTGAGTCAACTTACCTTAGTCACCTTTTACGACACCTCGGTAAGAAATGAGGGTGGCCTATTCTACTCAGCCGGATACCACACGGCGGAAAAATGATTTAAAAATAATAATTGTTTTTTTATATTGTATAAACAGCGTAGTACGACGAATACTCCAATATAAAAGTGTTTTTGTAATTTGAATGCCGAAAAGTAAGAGTATCACAAACAAGGATATATTGATCTTTATAGACATATCAAGTTATTAGCATTGCGTGATTAAACTGAGGGCTATTTATAGTTCAGTTTTTAAAGATTGTTTTAAGATTAAGTTCTCGAGCAATTGTTATGGGTATAATATATATGGGTGTCGCTTCACTGATCTTTGCCATAAGAGTAGTGCTATACGTGGAACGTTTTACATAACAGACGGTAGTAACTAGTGATTGAATAGACTCATCTTACGTAAATGTAACGTACTTACACACGTAACACGTAATAAATGAATGTTACGCAATGTTTACGTACTTAAAACGTTTTTGTTATTCTCATTGCAATTTGCTTCATTGACTGATGAAGCAAACTGCAATTATTTGGGAATTAAGGGTAAATTTCAATATTGGATTGTTATTTATAAGCATTAATGTTCAAATTAAAGATTATAATGACGCTTGTTTTTTCAGGTACGTAATGAATATTATATGAAATAAAGTAATTATTTATTTCTTACGACACAAATTACGTATTTACCCATACAAAGTCAATGTTTGTAATTTTTTAATTTCTTTTTTCATATACACACTTTAAATCTTATTTGATAATCGGACGCTTTTGTTGTAGTAAACGTTTTATGAGGGCGTTAGCAAACAAGCAAGACTACGTAAGTTGACCCGCCGTGTGGTATCCGGCTAAGTAGAATAGACCACCCTCAATTCTCACCGAAGTGTCGTAACAAACGACTAGGGTAATTTGACCAACCGTGTGGTAGGTATCTGGCTGAGTAGAATAGACCACCCTTTTTTCTTACCGAGGTGTCATAAACGTCCCCCACTCTATTTGGGGTCGGCACAAAATGTTATAAACATGTTGTTGTATGTTTTGGCTAATTTTTTTACGACTTACTACCTGCCTGACGTTAACTTACCTCAGTCGTCTTTTATGAAACTACAGTAAGAAATGTGGGCAATCTATTTTACTCAGCCGGATACAACATAAATGTATAGGAAAAACGTGTCTATCTTAACTCTTAATTAAAAATAAATAGAATTAAGGCAATACGTCAGTTCTAGAATAATTAAATCGTATGAATGCAAAACAGTAGGTCGATATGAAAGATTATAATATTTACAAGCGGCTGTGACTTAGATGGGTGAACGCTTGATAAAGCAAACCGAGGTTAAATTGTGAGTCTGTGTGTTGCGACAGCTTAAACAAAGAAAGCGGCAGCGGCACGGCCTTGGGAAGTTCGATGACCGACTTTTGCGCGTCGCAAGGTTTCGCCAGCCGGGCTTCTCGCAGCCCAGGATATTGCCAATTTGATACAGCACTCAAGGTTGCTTTGTCCGGGGCAAATCTTTTACTTTTCATAATTCTACACACGTTAATAGCCGTGTGGTATCCGGCTTAGTAGAATAGTACCACCCTCATTTCTTACCGAGGTGTCGTAAAAGGCGACTAAGGTAAGTCCACCCGCCGTGTGGTATCCAGCTGAGTAGAATAGACCACCCTCATTTCTTACCGAGCTGTCGTAAAAGGGGACCTAGGGTAAGTTGACCCACCGTGTGATGTCCGGTTTAGTAGAATAGACCACCCTCCTTCTTACCGAGGTGTCGTAAAATACGACTAAGGTAAGTTGACGTAAGGCAGGTGGCCAATCGTAAAAACGCAGCCAAATCATGTTACAGCATGTTTATAACATGTTGTGCCTACCCCACTTAGAGTGGGATAAGGGCAGGAGGATATATAATTCTACACACGTTAAATAAGGACAGCGAAAATGAGAATGTTACTAGCTGTAGCAAAATATATACAAGCATTCTTACTTAAACTATGTTGATCTAGTTTTCTGTATCTTAGTGGTGCAATTACCACTCAAGCATTTGTCCAAGGTGAGACGAACTTTAATTCCCAATACAGTTGATCAAAATAACTTTCCAAAAACCTTACTTAGGTCCACTGATTGGAACCTTTAGCCGCCTTTTATATAATGTCAAATAGTACTTATCTGAACACCTCAGCCCTTACAGTATCAATTTGACAAAAATTAATGTCTGTCTAAGATATAAGCTTTTTTTAAATTAACATTTATGTTTTTCTTAACTTGTGTATCTTGGTACCATAAAATACATAAATTAATCTTTGTCCCTACAATGAACTATATACATATATACTCTTTCGTGAAAATCGAGTTATCTTATTTATAATTGTAAAATCACAAAAAAGTTTTTATGTATTTGACTGAAAAGTCGTATTGGATTGAAAAACTTATTTACAAGCTTAATACTAACTCAGATCGAAATGCAAATAATATAAAAAAAAACAATAATTAGCAGAGAGAATTATTTGCTGGTATAAAAAGTATTCAGTTCGAAAATATTTTTAAATTTAACAGAAAATGTTATGCAAATTACGGTGCCCGGCGTACACGATGTCTCAAACATATTGAGACTTTTTATATAGTGATAAAGGACAATTTTTAAATAAGTAATTGATTTTTAATAATCAATTATTTTATCATCAAAAATCGATTATTTTATTCGTTATTCGTTTTCTTTTTTTTCTTGTTTTTTATGATTAGGTATGCATTGTAGGTGAAACCAATGTAGCCAAACTACACATTTTAGTCGCATTTCACAAACAGTGCATATGTTATTATTCTCAGTCTCTACATTCAGCGTAAATAACTTACTAAATTATAAAAGCACCAATTGATCAATATACAACATTAAGGTCATAGTTTTCGATAAAAGAGATAATAACAAATATATAAATATAATAATAATAATGTAGGTAAAGACCTGCTAACACAAATTCAAATGTAAAGGTTACGTTATTGTTTATTTGTTTCAGTCAATATTTATTACAAGAATATTCTATTTTTTAGAATACCTAAATTTCACTTAGAGTGGGATAAGGGCAGGAAGATGGTTAAAACATTTTTAATTTAATTCTTTATTTATCGCTTTATCCCTTATTCAAAATGGCACGACTCGTAGACTTAAACGTGAATTTCATAGTAATCCATTCTATAATCAACTTGTTACAGACAAGTATTTTATAGCTTAGCATCATCCAAATATGTTCAGCCGTCTTTACATAATAAACAAACTAAAACTTAACATAATAAAATCAACGGCAAAATAAGAAAATCAAGATAAAAAAAAACAAATTTTATTATTATTTTTTTTAATTGTATTCCGCATTTGTAAATATATTGTTTCGCTGAGATATAGCTTCCTAGCGAATTTTTGGTATCAATTGTATATGTCAAAGTGCGTCTACATAGTAAAATACTTCCTCCATTCTCTACTTCCATTTTCTCCTTTTTTTGTAACTCTGGCGTTGCTTCTTTCATATATATATATCAATCATGCTTCGCACAATCCATCCATCTTTTTTCAGCGTCCCCCTAGTGATATATTCACATTCATGTTAAATATTAGTATTACATAAATTTCTATTTTAAAATAAAGTTGTTCAAAATAAATCCCTTACATTGATTTCTTTTCTTAAATCATATATAAGCATAATGTAAAGTCATAGCTGTAGAGAAGAATAATAAAATTAAGACAAAAAAAGTGGTTCAGTAGAACATTGTCCAACATTGTCTCTTTATAACCAAATGATCAGATATGAAGTAAATGTATATTTCTCATCTCAGGTAACTTTCTTCTTCTTTGACCTATCGTCTTATACTGTTGGACAACGGTCTCTTCAAATTAAATTTCATATCCCACAATACGACTCGACTGTGCCCCTGGACCCTTTTTTGAGGTCGTCTTCATATGTCGTAGGAGTTGTCACACCCTACTACCCCAACGCCCATTTCTCTCAATTAAAGTAGCGTACTCCCAAAATCAAAATCAGTATTAATAACAATTTACAACATATTTAGACACATTCGTCATAGATTACATAAATCAAAATCTGTCCAAGTCAATAAATTTTTACGATGGACACGGTAAATGGTTCGTTCGACCCTGAATGCTTTATAAAGAACCGTTATTTACGAGCTGACGTTACTCGTTTTTACGTGCGTAGTTCAGATTTTCAAGTCATTTCCTTAGACACAATACGATTTATAACATAATTTACATTGAATAAGGTGTTCACAGTTTACAGGAAGTGTTGTTTTCTAGGCCGCAGTTAATAAATTGTTTGAAAATATAACTATGATACAATTTTCCTGCTTTTCTTGCTTTGTCAAATTGTGGTTTTAGGCGATGAACATCCGTTACTGAACCTTTTAGACTTCTGCATTGCTAGACAGTTTGTTTTGGACGTTTATTTGGATAAATAACCATTACGGTTGTTATCGCATTGCTAATTGCATCGCTCGGACCCTATAAACGTTCTTCTTTTTATTTTTCAATCGATGGATGACGTCTGTTCGACATCTTATTATGAGGTTTCTATGGCACATCATCTTGAGCCGTATAAATTCAGCCGCTATCATAACTTCAGTTTCGTACGATGAGCTTTATAGGTAATTTCTCCTCTTCTTCCTGATTTGATCACTTAACAAAAGAAACAAGTACTGTCTATTTAGTATGTCAAGCTTATCAAAAAGAGATAAAAGATTAGCTTTAAATCTTTGGACATCGCATCGTAACCCAGTCGAATTAATACACACATATCTCTAATTCTTCGAAGCAAAACGTGACCTACAGCACTTTCGTACGTTATTTTTATTCACTTAAAAATAAAACCGAGTGTAACACCGGCACGGAAGAAGAAGAAAAATTCGGAGTATATATTTTTTTCTTATAATCTGGTTAAAGGTCACAGAAATATATTTGCCTCCATACCGAAGATTTTTTTTTATAGCTATATTTAATTTTTATAGCTATATTACCACATACAACATTAACATGATTCTAAACCAAATCAGTAAAAAATATAGATTAAGTAAGTGTTGGGATTTCAACATATTAGTGAAAAAAATACTTAAAGTCCTTTGGTTAACGTCATATCCAGACGCAAGTTACGCATTTGAATTAATTTGAATAGTGTAGCGTAGAAGCGTAGTTGCTTTTAACCACAAAATGGGAGCCTTAGGTATAAAGTCGCATTTTCCTGCTGAGTCAAGCTTAGAAGTTATTATTAATACTCATCATTCCTATGTTCGGGAACTTCTAGCCTCGCGAACATTCAAGATTTGCAACAGGTGTACAGCGCTACTGTACTACATTCATCCAAACGCTGCTGATTTTGGCAGATGCTGATTAATTTTGCAAAAACAGTTTGATTTGGTCAAAACATTTACGGTTCTACAATTACTAAAGCCGTATATACCCAATATATAAGTATATATATATCATTATACCTAACGCTAGGCAACGTTCGAAAAATCATGCAATATCTTATCGTTTGAAACAATGCATATTGCCAAAAACGATGTCTATTGCCAAAGATTGGACTCGTTACCTGGTCGCAAATTGTGGGTTTTGTAAGCAATAAATAAAAATCAAGAAGACTCTTGGACTAACACTCTCATGTGATATGGATAGAGACTTCGGACCAAAAATAATAATATAGTCCTTTACATTGATTCCAATGATGGCGATTCCCATTTTTTTGCATAAGATCTGTCTAACGACTACAAAACTTATGTAAATTTGCGTTTAAACGAGATGTATTGGTAACCATCACTATTGTATGTATAATCATATAAAATTATTGCCGATATTTACGCATTATGCAAAGTGTCAGGCTTTGCATCAAGCAGTCGAGATTCTTCGATCGCCGTCCTTGACATTAAAACGCCAGTCTGATTTAAGAAGTGAACGCAGTATCTGTAGGCCTTCTTAAAGATGGATTAAATACCTAGTCAGGTCGTATAGAGAGAGTTGCTTAAAGCAAAATACTTTGGATTACATAAAACAGTTTAAGGTGAAATTATAATTTATGTGAAAATATGATGATGAGAAGTGATCGTTTCTTAATAACATAAGCGGACTACACACTAACTAAACATATTGACTCAACTGACTAGTTTATACATGTAACTTGATGTTAACCTCTGTGACGTGTACGAGTAGGTCCCATTACAGACTTCATAACAGTGGTTAGGGTTTTGAGTCTCAGTTGGATTAATTGAAATTATTAACTCGTGTGATTTCTGTGCCTTTCAACATATTTATCAGAGTTCGAATTGTGCATCCAAGTCTTCAGAAAAGTTTCTACCACCAAATATTTAAAATCGTAGAGTGTCCAACTGGTTAACAGTATACGTATAGTACGTATAAGTACCTAATTTGGCCTGATTAATGTAAAGGTTAATTTTTAATCTACAAATATTTTTAAAATGACATCTACCGCTCCGTCATACTTTTCAAGGTGTGAAAACTATTCAAGATAATAGACGAACAATGCAAACAACAAGATAATGCTAAATTATAAACATCACAACAGAAAATCTAGGCTACAAACTATGTTGTAAGGTTCTGATTCACTTTGGGCTACTTGTTGTTTTAACCTACTTCAAAATGATTGCTATTTAAGGAATTTCAATCATAAACATATAACACTGCGTACTTTGTAAAGCTTAACTAACGTTTTTGTTACGTTAACTAAAGTTTTAAGTTTTACAGACAAAGTTTGTTTTGTCGGTTATCAATAAAAAAATAGGCTCAAATATTTTTATTTCATTATTTCTTGATGATACACGTTACTGGTTTCTTATACAAAGCTTGTGGCGTTTAATTTACCTCCTCGATGTTTTGTAAAAAAAAATACCAGATATGACCTTCCTTTTTCAGAATTTTCAGAAAATTTATCTTTATTAATTATTTTGTTTTAGTATAATATAAATGACTCTTTTGAGTGGGTGACGAATTCAAACTCTGGGCAGGCACGATTGAGCTTTTCTATTGAAACCTATGTGTCTAATTGATAATTGCAATTTATCACACGCCTTTCCGTAAAGTAAAACATCGTAAGGAAATCTGCATATCTGTAGAGAAATTTGGGGATATGTGTAATCTACCAATACGAATTGGAACAGCGTGGTAGGTTTTAGCTCAAGCCCTTCTCCCCAGAAATGGAGAGAGGAAGCCTATGCCCAGCTGTGGGATCGTAGCAGGCTGTAACTTTTACTTTACTTTTATAACATAAAAACTAAAACACGAATCTATGAAGTGACAGGGACAAAATAATATTTAAGTTTATGTATTATTTACTTTAAGTTATATTACAATAACATGAAACTGTTTCAAAACAAATAGCTATTTTGTTTACAAATTCTGAAATTGGAAACAAGAACGTTGGAACCTTGGACCAAACGTCCCTGTTCGGCAATATATTTTATGAAAGTTGAATAGATGACGTTCAATAAGCGTCAATCGGGCTGCATTTGCTATGCAATTAGAAAGCGAATTGCACAAGTTACAGCGTAGACGTATCAGAAGAAAGCGTACAAAGTAAGAAAGTTGGATCGACGAGCAAGGGGTGGGGCATGCGCGCACGCAGAACCAAAAGTGGTACACTTTCGATCTCCGCTCGCGTTGGTGAGAGTTGCGCGAAAATGAAAGTGGTGTGTCATTATGGTCCACTTTCCATACTGGGGTCAAAAACCTCAGACCTGATGCTCTCAGCGAGTTAATTAGCAGTCACCAGCTCACTTCGCATTGCAAAGAACTCGCTTACATTAAATGTGGTAATCGAGTAAAAGTTGCGTATCCTATAATAGTGAGACCATTATGTTGATGGATGATATTTTCAATTGCTACATTATAATGACAAATTGTTGTAGGTGTGATTGAGATTCATCAACATTGCGAATACAAATAGCATGTGACTTGTTTTTTTTTTGTTTATTAACTGAAAGCGGTAAAACGGTAAATGTAGTAATAAACTCTTAACTACTAATTAATATAATATTGTGATGGTAATAGCCAGTTTAATTTTATTTTAAGTGTTAACTTTATTCGTTTAGACTCAGTAAGTATTGCATGCAATATAAAATGATATAAAACAGTTCACGAGAGCATACATACATCTATCTTCTAAGGATAACTTACGAGTATTATACTCATTCTCACTTTTTTGAGTGGTCATGTACAGTACAATTTTTGGAAAACTAATAAAACAGATAAAATATTTATTCCTTTCGTCTAAAATATGTGGGTACCCAAAGTATTTACGCTAAACATTATGAAAACTTACGGCATATTGTAAGTAAATATTTTAATCATTATAGCAAAAGAAAACTAACGCGTAACTGAAATCCGGTATTCTTCCAGTTAAATGCATTATTTATTGTCACTTAACCAACTTATTCTTATACATGTTATTATATTTTATAAACAAGTTATAGTCGTGTGGTATCCGCCTAAGTAGAATAGTACCACCCTCATTTCTTACCGTGGTGTCGTAAAATACGACTAAGGTAAGTTGACGTCAGGCAGGCGACCGGTCGTAAAATACATAGTCAAATCATGTAACAACATGTTTGTAACATGTTTGTAACATTATGGGGGATTAGTATGTTAAATTTAAGATCCATCGGACCCTAGGAAGTAGTTCAAATTTAACTTCAAGATTCTACCTTAACATATATACACGCAAGTTGAATAAAGCTTTTCAAAATTGCAACGGCTCTGAAACGTACAAGGGCATTCGCTACAATACACTTAGAAATGTTAAATATATAAAAGCAATTCGGATACGATATAGGTGAAGCATCATTGCAGTCTGAATATGGGCCGAGGATAGGCGAAGGGGTGACGGGTCAACGACCTCGGATGACGTCAGCGTGACCTGATGCTGCCCGGCTCGAGCTTAACCCGAACTATGGCCTGATCAAAGTCTACATATTTTATATATGTTGCATTACGTAATTTCACTTCATAAACCAAAAGATTTGGTTTATTAAGATTTGTGGATAATTTCTACATGAATACATAAGATATGTATTAATATAGAAATTATCTACAAACGAAATACAAATAACAATAAATTTACTGGATTTACGGTCCTACATGTAAATTTTGTCAAAATATTTAATCTATTGAAAACTGTTATACCGTAAGCTTTGTCCAAAAGTTTTTTCTTACAAAACTTCCATACTGTAACATGTTGCTTAGTAATAAATTGCTAGTTTTTCTGAGTATATAAAATATTTATTTTAATATGATTATGTTAAAATAACGTTTTTTTTTGTGCCTAGGGTAGTGGGAGATTTCACCAAAATTCTTTCTTGGGGATGATTTGAAAATTTTGTAAATATCAATTTATTCTCACTAAATCATCGCTGATAAAGGGTGATTTATTACGCAGGTCTTCAAAGACAACCTTAGTTAAAAAGTTCCAATATATTCTATTTCACTCAAATACTAATAATACATTGAGTTTGGTATAGCAGAAGTACAAGTCTATATATTATGATAAGATGACAATCAATTTTATTATAATATTTTTATTTATAACCTCACATTCCTAATCTTTGATATTTAAAAAGCTCAGCACTTACTTGCCCCTGTAACCACAAATTCTAAAATAATTCTTATGACAGGTGCATTGTGTTTAGAATCGCTTAAATGATAGTCGAACAGCCTTCGATCCTAATAAAAACCTATTATTAGATTTACAGCAATAATTTTAAAGAACAATACACAACTACATCTAAGGTTAAGTTTGACGCACAACTGTCATCTAAAGGATGTATGATTTATTTTCATAGAATTATCGGTGCTCATAAAAACGCTGTGTTTACGGCAGTTCGCGGGCTCTTAGCAGTAAATTAGTCGCCTTGGCCTATAAACTCGTCTCGGCTCAGCAACCGATTCGCCAATTCTAGATTTAGGTTTTCAGTTCAGTGGGTTGTGCTGGACGCTTCCGATTCGACAAGCGATGTTTCTGCTTAAGTATTATTTCGATTTACATTTTATCTTTCGTCTTTGTGTAGATTAAATTAATATGACGCATATTTTATTTTGGTGAGGCTAAGACTTTTGTGCATAATTATATTTTTTTATATATCAAGTGTTTTTCATGTGGAAGCGCGAGGTAAAAATATATAGATAAAATAAAACACAAATTTCTAATAATTTATTATTTTACCATACCCGTTATTTGACCCTTATTTATAACGCATTTTTTTCCAAATTCATTTTAAAAAATTCTGTCAGTAACTTATAAAATTATGAAAGCAAATCCACACCTGTCTTAGAAATGCGAAAGTCTGTCAGTCTATTATGATTTTACAGCTAAACTGCTAGCTCAATAGAGATGAAATTTCGAACAATTAAAGCATATTTTTCCTTTGGTATCAGGAAAAAACCATAGTAAAAGAGTGTAGTTTAACGCTTTAGCAAAGGCGAAGGCGTAGGCACAACTAGTACATAATAAAGCTTTAACAAAACAAAGTACACTACGAGAATCTGGGTCAATAAAAAAAAATTAAAACTGATATGAAAGCACTGATTCATCGGTATACGCTATGAAGGGTGTAATTAACAGGTAAATAGAATTCGTAAGGGGAGTTCGTAGGGGCGGGCGGCGCGTAGACCGTCTACGCGCGCCCCTGTCGCGGCGGCGTAGCGAGCGGGCGCCATTCGCGTTAACGCCGTCGCCGGCCGCACGCGCTCTCTTGTGCGGCTCATGCGTCTCCCGCCAAAAATGACTGTGACCGAGTGCTGTCAGCACCGAACCCATGACGTCGACCCCCCGAACCCACCATCCAACGACGCCGACGTCCTTCTTGGTAGAGTTCTCGCAGGTGAGTGTCCAGCTTCCTACTCTAATCACCTGACCCACATTGTTTACAGGACCTACTACTTTATACTATGTACTACGACTTTTATTTTTACTATACGAATTTTCGTAGAAGCTACGACTAATTGCTCCAGCATTGTTCTAGACACAGGCAATGCAGGGTTTAACCTTTTTCTAGGTCAAAATGAGCACTTCTTAATATTCATTTCATTTACACAACTAACATACACGAATATTTCTCATAAGCGTTAATTATAATTATGGAGTTAAATAGTTATGGAGAAAAATAGTTAAGGATGCTATAATGTCCTTTTCACTTTCCTGCGAGTCGAGACGTTGTCAGAGCAGGGGGAGGGCGCGGAGGGGGGCATAACGCGAATCTAGGTCAAGCGGAGTTCATTGCCCTCGGCCTTCCCGGCTATATTCGACATCGCTCGCTAATCACCGCTGCCTGTAACGCACTATCCGCGTCTTCTGTGGCAACGCACGTCTGTACATATAAAGGATTGCCATCATTCATCGCAAATATATAGCTTATGAACAATCGTTTCGATCTTAGATAAATGACTTATAGTATAATTATCTAGAGTTTCAAGTCTAATTTTATTTATATTCAAGGTCATTTATTTGAAGCTTTATACTTTCTGAACAATGGTGTAGCTAGTTGGTACTTACAACGAAATAAATATCATTTTATAATTTACATGGTTATAAAATAAATATATTTCACTCTTCAAGCACCCGAAGTATTAGCAAGGCTGTAACGACGTTATTTGATGTAGGGCAATTAGCAATTGAATTAGTCAATGTATCTTTATTGCATTATTCTTAGATAGTAGGTCTCCACAGCCGTACATACTAGTCGACAATCGCCATCATGGTCGAGTCGGGTTTCGCAAGGAGAGCCCATCGCTGAATGCCATTTTATTTTGGAGGCCGTACGAGCAGTCGGAGGGCCCGCGGTCAACGGCCCCAACTATCTAGGTCGCCTCAGAATAACCTAGCGCCGATACTCTAATAATAATCTAAAATGAGCCTTGGGACATACTGTTGTCCTACTCTCGCCCGTTCACACGAATAGCGACAATGCGCGTTTCGCAACACCTATTTCATAGGCAGCAGCTATCTAGGTTTCACTATCTCCTTCTCTCTTGAAAGCGAAGCTCACTTGACAAAACTAGTTGTGTTAGATACTAGACTTCTTCTTGATTCTAATAATCATCATATCGTATATTACATAACATCTGACTCGCATTTGTAGAATAAATAAATATTTTTAATTATAAATAAATTAAGTATCCCATACAGTCCCTCTGCCATTAAAAATAATTATTCGAAGCGAAATATATGTTACTTAAAATTTACATATTTTTTTGTTGTTATGTATATTTGTAAAACTTAAGCCAGCATACGCAGAACTTTCCATTCAACATTATTTACGCGCTTTTACTTATACTCTTGTATTTGTAATATCTAAAATATTTTTGATCTACTACATAAAATTACATACATAAAGAACTTATATTAATAAGTTGTTTATGGAAAAACAAAAGACGTGTAAATAATATTATTAAGTTGTATGATAAATCTGTACATATTGATAATTTTAAAATTCGAACACATTGAAACAGTTCAGGGAAATATTAAAATTAAAAATATTAGAAATAGATGAATAATATTGAGAAATTCTTATGGTGTGTAGTATTTGTTTAAATATTAATTTCTGCTAAGAATAAATATTAAATGAGTCGTGATTTTTCAAAAATAGTTAAACAATGCTTGCCGGTGACGTAGCGAGCGCGCAAGGCGAGCAGGGCGGGAGCGGTGTGCGGAGCGCGGGCGCGGGCGAGCGGTGGACTCGGTATTGCGATCAAGGCCTCGAGTTCGTTCACCCGCCAACAATTGGGTCACGCTCGCCGCCCTGCGCCCCGCACCCCACACAAATAACTGTTTTAAACCCGCACTAAATCTGTCCCTGTAATGTCACAATATGCTAACAGCTTGCATAATTACCTTAATTACTCTGTGGTTTAATGAAACACGCTCGGTCGATCAATGACCCGGGATTCGGAATAGCTAAATACACTGGTCTGATGATATTGAAAAACATTTACAGAACTAACCTAATTAAAGGTAATTGTTATTGTGTATACTTTATTACTTAAGTTACATTGGCAAGGGAATCGCGTGTTGTATTCTGTTAGCACCATACTCAAATAGTAATGAAGTTTTTTATTGCGATTACAAGAACCCTTGTCGGTGTATTTTTTTACATTATACATCGTTAATAAACATAATAAGATTTATCCTGAGTCAATATTTGAAATATCAATAATTATTAATACATGATTTGGGTCGTAAAATTTAATCTTTTTATTCAATAACGTATTGCGGAAGTGAACTAGTAGACCTTCTTTTTAATAACTGGTAGTCTGTATAAATAAGACTAAGGAATCGAAAGTTGGTTATCAAGTATAAATCCTATCATTGTTTAAAAGGACTTCGCTACCACTATACAAATTAACTGTATAGGAGATAACATGAAAATAAACGCTCAAAATTATTATCTATGAACCTCCGTTATCCTACCACAGACTAAGAACTGATATGAAAATGTTTACCATAAATATATTATCTATCCTCATACAATAAAAGTATTCTTCTCTAATATTGCCCGCAACTTTGTGCC
Organism: Morpho achilles; assembly: GCA_947086495.1. NCBI lineage: Eukaryota > Metazoa > Arthropoda > Insecta > Lepidoptera > Nymphalidae > Morpho > Morpho achilles. Next base: position 9,025,744 of record CAMTZB010000019.1, on the reverse strand, counting down.
AACTTAAGCGTTTTAGTAACCTAAATAATGCAATATCCTCAATAATAATTTGTTCCCCTGTCACGAAAGAAAAATCGTTTTTTTTATGTTTTTTACTTCGTCTGCGTTCAATGTGCCACAATTTTTTTCCCCCGTAATTTAAGACCCCGCGAGAATTCGAGATATCTTCCAGTGAAAGTCCTATCAAAATCGGCTTAGCCTTTCCAAAGAATGTGCTATTATCCAAAACTTTCCTTAAGAATTGCTATATCCGACGTAGTAATCGTAATAGCATGTGCAGATCTTTTTGATCTTAATTTCATATAATGGAAATATCTTTTAGTAAAAGCCGTACAAAAATCCGTTCCGTAAATTTTGAGAAAATCAATCACATTTAGAAAAAATTACATCAATATTGGTTCAGCAGTTTACAATTACAGCATAGCAGAGCAGCGCTTTACCTGCAATGAAAAACCATCTCTACGATTGCAACGGGTCTTACAGTTGAGCAATGGTGGCTTTAATTATCTTAACCCGGTCAAGAGTCTGACCCGCGTATTCATTCTATTGCATATGTGTCGACATTCGACATCAAACTTTGCAAAATATTTTTCACCACTTTATTCTATACACTTATTATTGCCACAATCAACCCATACATATATAGGTGTTCCGTAACTTACTGACTAACAGGTGAAACACGAACTGAATATTGCAAAAATTTTAAACGTTGCCTTTTTAGTATACCTTAGTAAGTTTTTTAATTAGCCTTTTAGGAATGATTACTGAAATAGTAAACTTTTTTATTTAAAATCTTTATATTCATCATTATCCTCCTACCCTTATGCCACTCGAAGTGGGGGTCATCATGAACGACCGGCCGTCGTGCTTGACGTCAACTTACCTTAGTCGTATTTTAAGACACCTCGGTAAGAAACCCTCTTTCTTATTTCGGGCTATTCTACTCAGCCGGATACCACGCGGCGAGTCAACTTACCTTAGTCGCCTTTACGAAACCTCGGTAAGAAGGAGGGTAGGCTATTATACTCAGTCGGATACCACACGGCGGGGCAACTTACCTTAGTAAACCAACTCTACCTCTGCTAGTCGGTTAGTATACTTTAGAACTCAATAACTGTCAAAGTTATTTTAACCGGGTAATTAAACTCACTCTTTATTCTAAAATATTAACACCTGATGTGGGTTTGTAGCGGTTCTTAGAGCGTCCCTAGATATTCATTAATACACATTTCGCTTATGTAAAATTTTCGTCACATACGATTAAATCACTATAATAAATGAAAACATAAACATATCGGTTGATTTTCTGAAATATGTACCTATATTCGTCACCTCTATGCAACATGTTTATCTCAACTACCAAATAAAAAATTAACAACAAAGTAGCAAAATAAATGCTTCTAATCATTCAGGCTTCTGAGTGGCTTCATTATTACAGTTGTATTAAGGCCTAGAAACTTCCTTTTACCAGTAATTGTACTGAATGGCCGATAGCGACAATCCAAGGATCATATCACAGCTTACATATTTTCCGAATAAAGCCTAATATTAACCTACTTCTAGCTAAACGAAGCTCATTTAGTTAGACTAAAATTTGAAAACTATTGTTATTATGAACTAGTCAATAGCGTCATTCCAAAGATCAAATTACGGATCAAATTAAGAGGTTAACTAAAAAAGTCCAAAATTCAAATCAAATCTAAATATCTTTTATTCAAATAAGCTCTCTCTTTGAATCGTCAAGGATCAATATGATTAATGAAGCTACAACTGGTCCGCAATGTTGCTCTTACCGAGAAGAACCAGGAAGAAACTCGGCGGTCAATCTTTTAAACATTTTCAATTTAACATTATTAAACCGCAGTCTTGTATGAAGCTGAAAGGATTTTTCAATCCAGACTTTTTTATCATCCAAATAATCTTCAATTTTGTAATATGCTTTACGTATAAGCATATCTCTTATACTTAATTTAAACCTTTCTGTAGACTGATCTAGTATTGATTGCGGAATTTTATTGTAAATGCGAATACCGAGACCATCGAATGATTGCCAACTCTGCTGAGTCGCGACGCAGGTATCACAAGTTTTTTGTGACCTCTCGTATGTCTAAAAAAATTAACCTACTTAACAAAGCTGATTAACATAAAGCGAAAATCTGAAACTATTGCTTTTGTTTGTACGTAATGGCGATTGGCGTTAATATCAGGGTAGCAACAGTCCAAAAAGGGTAGGCTCGGGTGAAGGGGCACAAGTGGTGCGGGTCGGGAGGGGAGCGAGGCTACAGGTCGACGGCCGCGCCGCCCTGACCCCGATTCAACCGCTCGCGTCATAGCGCGGACCTCCGTCCAGGCACACCGAGCGGAAAAACCCATTGACTGTTACAACATAAGCCACTCCATGAAAGTGTTGCAGAAAGGTGCAACGCAAAAATATTTTTCTAACGTTAATAGGCCCAAAAATGAATTTCATACTTATGTATTTATTATGAATAACTATATACAACCAAAATTTATTATAACTATATACAACCAAACTGGTTATGTTTTTAGGTTTGGTAGTATGTATGGTAGAAAAGACCACCCTCATTTCTTACTGAGCTGTCGTAAGAGGCGACTAAAGTAAGTCGACCCGCCGTGTAGTATACGGTTCAGTAGAATAGACCACCCTCATTTCTTACCGAGGTGTCGTAAGAGGCGACTAAGGTAAATTGACGGCATGTTGTGCCGACCCGATTTAAAGCGGGATAAGGGCAGGGGAATGATGTATAATTCATATTCGTCGCTTTTGTCACATGATTTTTTGTATGAAATTCACATGCCTCACTGAGTTAAGCAACGGGTTTAGTAGATTTAATATGATATCTTTTCTTTTTAGAAATTGCATGTATAAAAGTCATTCATGAATTTATGCTATATGGTAAGGACAATATTAGAGGTGATGCTATTGAGATTTTCGTTAAGTTACTGTGTATTTACCTTTTCAGTTATCTTAGAAATACTACCAGACACACATTTAAATATAACTTTTTTTTGTTTTGTGAAGAATCTGATATATCTATCTATTTTGTATAATACTACATGTATTCTAAAATAAATCTGAATAAATAAATAAATGCAATCGCTGAGCTAAGTGTACCACTAACCTTATCTTATATTATAAGTTGGTACATTTTTATTATTCAGGACATTTTCCTCATAGCCCGTTAACTTGGCCACGTTCTATATCTGCCGTTTTCCTGAACTCAATTAAATTACCCAATTTTTTAAAAGTTAGGTAATTATATTATTTATACTTTACAGTTAAACCTTAACTATTTGTAAATGTTTTCATTGCTACTAGCTTGTCTAATTTTGTAATTTTATTCAATTTAATATACAACCACACTAAATACAGACAGATATACAAAAACTATTATTCGAGTAATTATTATTATTATTATTTTTTAATTAAGTAACGCCGTGTGGTATCCGGCTGAATAGAATAGTACCACCCTTATTTCTTACTGAGGTGTCATAAAAGGCGACTAAGGTAAGACGACCCGCCGTGTGGTATCCGGCTGAGTAGAATAGACCAATCTCATTTCTTACCGAGGTGTCGTAAAATACGACTATGGTAATTTGACGTCAGGCAGGCGGCCGGTCGTAAAAACGCAGCCACATCATGTAACAACATGTTTATAACATGTTGTGCTGACCCCACTTATAGTGGTATAAGGGCAGGAAGAAGATGATATTTTTTTTAAATAAAGTACTCTAAAATAGCTCCATAACATTAAAAACAAACGTTTTGTTATGACATATGTGTATAACTACGCAGTTACGCTTACGCTAAGCTGAAGTTGATGATTAAGTCTGTTTGAGTCAGCGTTGACCCAGATGTGGTAGGCCGTTGGCGGTAAGCGGGAATCTACGTGTTCTAAATACTCTCGGAGTAGGTTAGGGAGTGGGATCAACGACCTCAGCCCGCCCTGCCCTCCAATACCCGGGCGGCGTAAATTTTGTCACAAAAATTAAGTAATTGTTCTATGGCATCAATCGAACGATCTAATTATATTAATAATGTACAAATATCAATTAAATAAGCGATAAATTTATGTGTACAAATATATAGTGTAATTATTGTCCTTTTTTAAAAGATATTTATGATATATTTAATAAGATATAACAGATAACTAAAAAAAAAATACAACATTGAATGTTTCAATTTTACTGCAATATAATAATTTAATTTGTAACTACATTCGAGTCACATGAATTAATAACAGATTTAAAAAAAATAGTACATATGTAAGTGTAGTCAAAAATGTTGGATCTTGACTTCTTAGAGAAAGCTAATATTTTACCGCCATCTAGCGTCGAGTAGATTGTTTGTAATAGATTCGATAGATGTCGCGTGAGGCTTAGAATAGGTTAACCGTATACTATTGGTTAGTTTTACCAACACTGGTGCATTTTCGTAACTTGAATGCTATTTAATTACGTTTTTGTGGTTAGTGTTTCAAAATTTTATTTATTTATTTTATGTAGTATTATTTACGCACAAGTTAAAACATCAGAAAAACATTATTAATAAAAAAAAGGGTACAAAGGTCAACTTATCTCTTTAAGAGAGATTAAATTTTTGAATTGATATATGTATGTAGCGTAAACAATATTTTATACTTGCTATTCTGTAAATTATCTATGTATATCATTGCATATAAAATACCTATATTAATTAAACAAAGTCCCCCGCCGTGTGTGTCTGTTCGCTGTAACCTCAAAACTAACATGACACAGATTTTAGTATAATATTCGAAGGTTCTGTGTGAATTAGTTGAAATATGACAATAATTGTTGAAAAGTTAAGGAAAAGTTATTCGCCTGGGAGGTTTATTCGAAAACACTGTCAAATTCGTTCTAGATATAAAAACAACGGTTGTTTAAAATATAATATGGAGGGCAAATAGCTATTTCAGGAATTATTATGATTATTGTTTTATTTCTTTTGTTTTTATCGGGACTTTTATCAAATATAATCAAAATAATGTTTATTAAATAATTTGAATAATTAAGTGCTTTTTCGAACACTTTTGAATCGTCAAGGATCAACGATTAATGAAGTTTCATCTTGCTAAAGCTACTGGTCTATTTGCCACATTATTCGGAATTTCTATACTTAGTTAAAGCTCAAGTTGATAACAATTGGCGAGAATGCTTTGACGAAAGATCGCATACTAAGGGCATTTGGTATAGGTTCGAATATTGGTTCAACCCAGCTTATTAAAAAAAGCGTGGTTTGAAGATTCCAAGCTTACTAGGCATGATGTAGTCATACCATTAAAGCTCCGAACCGGACACATTCCACTTAATAAATTTACTTATTTGATGAAGAAAGTGTTATACGAATTGTGTTGAATGCGCTGCTATCGAAGATTTATTTCATATTTTGTAATAATTATTTTGGAATGTGCGCGGAACGGACCTTAGGAGTGATTTTAGTCTTAAACTATAATCAATCTTTGATTTTGCTACTTGTAATAGTCTTTTAGCTTCTCTATATTCAGGAGGAGCAAAATTTTTGCTTTACAATGTAGAAAGTAATGTTAGTTTTGAGTTACTATAGTGGTGGTAGTACTATAGTTTCCTTGCGAAAAGCCCCCGAAAATTAAGATAAAAAAAACTAATGCACGGCAAAATTTGAAGAGAGGGAAAGTCGGAAATTGTTTTAGCCATAACAACGCGTAGCCGGATTTACTAGTGTTAGATAACATTAATTATTTAAAATTGCAAAACCAACTAATAAAATTCGACTTCCAAATAATAAGAAAATCTACCTCTGCATTCTACGAACCATGAGTTCAATACCACATTGCTTGTATTGAATAATAGTGTAAGGTTATTTTAAACAGCACTTGCACACAATAAATATTAAACATTGCCCATTAGTCTGAAAACTAAAAATAGTTGGCTGATATAACTCGGAATGGTGGATTAGGTAGTAGGAGGGGGGTGAGGCGGCTTGACCGTGAACTCTGCCGACCCCACTCGCACTACGCCTCTGAGTAAAATACCTACTAACAATAAGGCCCGGTGTCCACCAAAGACAAGAAGTTCTGTATCTGATTGATGGAATCCCAGCCTAACTCTCTTCTTATTTTTGCGTCATTACAGTTTTATATATTATAGTGAAACTAGCGGTCCAGACATACGTTGCTGCGGCTCAGTCTGATTTCGAGTTTTCACGTTAGTATCGTAAAACAGATCCTCTGTTGTTTACAAAATAAAAAATACTTTTGAATTTTGAACCCGAGTTATAATAATCAATACTAATATTATAAATGCGAAAATCTGTCTGCCTGTTACGCTTTCATAGCTAATATCAATTTATTTATTAAAAAAATTAATGCAGTTAAAGCTTCTACACTGTGTAACAAATGGGATAAAAATACCGTTTTTTTTTACTTTAAACCACAAATATTTCATTATTGAGGGTATTTAAATGCTGAAGTTCGCGCAAACGAAGTCGCGGGTACGATTAGTTAGAAAATAAAGCTTTGGGTAGTCGAGGGGGTTGCGTTGGTGACGCATGCGCGGTGTTCAACCACGCGTTCAGCGGACCTAGCACCGCTTTCGCGCCAAACTGCCGGTAGGGTGCTTACCGCGCGCCTGTCATAACTCATAACCTAAAAATCGGTCCAACATGGAAGTTAAACGCGACATGTTGCCGCCTGTTCGAATAACAGGTAAGATATTTCATTTTATAACCTAGTAGACACGTTTAGCTCATTTTGATTGCGGTCATTCAACTTTCGCCTTAATCGTACTCGGCCGAAGTGCCGAATGACCGGTAGATTAACAATCTTTGATAAAACTCAGATAAACATAATGCATAAAGATTTGTAACTGCTTAAATAATTGATAGATTATTTGAATTAATAAAGATATTTGAATTATAATAAATTTGCGCGTAATTGTTTTTAAACTACATACGTTAAAATGTGCAAATATTTATTAAATTCTCCTCGTAATTTTTATCTGAGGCAGACAGGGATATCACCGTGTTTGTAGAGAACTATTATTTACAGTCTTATACAGGTTTATTGACTAACTATATATATCTTGATGAAAGTAAATATTTTTTGTATTTTTGTTATCTCTAAGCTTTATTATAAATGAAATGACGACACTGTTTTCTTATTACAAGGTTTATTACAATTCACTGTTAAAAATAAAAAAAAACAATAAAGCATGCAAGATAGAAGCTATCAAAATCAATTAACTTAATAATGCAAAAAAAAAATTCCATCGAAATGAAGGTAACATTTTATGAACACTAAAACGTATGGAACACTCATTTTTATTAAGTTTTATTTATATGGTATCGAAGCCTGACAAAAAGCTCGCAAACGTGTGGCAACTGTTCAGTTGACGCATTCAGACCGGAACCTGTTACCTCAACTGCAGCAGGCAGCACGGTCACCGCGCTCCATCGCACCCATGCATATTGCATCGTGCACATCCGTTCCACTTTCCTGCATATCCTCTCCGAGTATTAAGTCCAGATATAAAATTTATATATAACTATTGGTACCAAGTACATTGACGCCAACTTTGGCGTTTAGGAGCGCTTATTAATGTAAAATGTTTTTTTCACACACACACGCACACACGCACTCACGCACACACACACACACACACACACACACACACACACATACAGTGGGTCGACTTACCTTAGTCGCCTTTTACGACACCTCGGTAACAAATGAGAAATGAGGGGACGACAAGCAGTTTAAATAGAATATTACTATGATTTTTTTAAATTCACGAAGCTTAATCTTGTATATCCGAACTTATTTTACTGTTTGTATAGATGCTTATATTTACTGTATCTCTTTGTTATCAAATGATATTATAAACGAACTAAGATTCTTAGTGTTGAAAACATCAATTTCGAATTGTCAGTAAAACAAAAATGTTACTTACTAATAATAAATGTTACTTCACTGTTAATAGATGTTCAAAATTGGTATTATATAACTACTAATGAAAGTAGCCAAACACTCGGCAAAGATCTTGTCTCATTTTATGAATTTTAATCGACTCTTTCCGACTTGTAATAATATATTACTTAATTATCTTTTTAATGTTCTTATATTTGGTGAAACCTAACCAGTAAACCGTAGCAATATAAAATCTTTTACCATTACTACATGATATTTAGTTGTTACATATGATATTTAGAATACGCTTTACGGTTAAGAAAAATGTGATGATTCTGCATATCACATTAGAGTTACGCAGTATTTCTAAACGCGCTCTCTAAGAATCTATTTAATTTTAACCATATTAACACATAAAAAACAAAACCTTTCTTATCTTTAATTATTTTATCGTGGAAGGTTTTATTTTCCAAAGATAAGATGTAATTTTAATTTATTATTCGTTTATTTCCTTTATTTTTATTATATTTCGTAAATCAGTAATTAAATCCATGGCTACGTATTTTTGATTCGTTGTATTATTATTTACGACCCAATGGACACTTTATTCTTTTTAACTAAATTGAATGTACATAACACTTGTTTCACATTTTTATAATAGTATTATTGAAACAATGCTTACAATAACCATACACGAGGCAATTCGTTCTTGAATTTAAATATCGGGTTATGGGCATGTAACCTTTTGTTGAATATAAAAATGTTTAAAATTTAAATATATTACTGCAACTGCTAATTGTACAAGTTCTGTAATATGTATTTTCAGTAAATGAAAAATGTTTTAGTCTGTTAAGGAAGTAAGAAATATAAAACTCGGTGATCACATCGACCCTGGTATATAGTAAGTAGTATTAGGATTCATTTGGCCAAAGAGCAATTATTAAAAAGTGCAACTTTGCGAAAATGACAAATTTAACAAGGAATTTTCAGTTCCATCTTGACCCGAACTATAGGTATTATACAACCGACTATGCTGATGTGAACCGCCGTGTGGTATCCGCCTGAGTAGACTAAAACACCCTCATGTCTTATCGAGGTGGTAATAGGCGGCTAAGGAAAGTTAACGTCAGGCAGGCGGCTCGTATAATAACTAGCAAAAACATGTAACAACAAGTTTAAAATATGATGTGCCGACTTCGCTTAGAGTGTGATAAGGGCAGGAGAATGATGAATGATGATCTATGCTGATCCTTCCGTCTATCTTTCTTTTATGGTTTCACGGGAAATAGGCCTGAAAAACATTGATAAAATTTGGCACAATTAAGTTGGCAATTGTGCCAATTTATTAAGCATTTAATTAATTAATAAACCCTTAAGTTGGCGCGAAAGACGCGGGAACTAATAGTAGGTACTACTAATATAAAATATATCTGACATAATTTACTACAAGTTTGACGTTTGAAAAGAACCGGAAAATTGAACTACGTGTAGAATTAATTAAATTTCAGTTAAGTAAAGGCCTGTTTCTATGTCGCTGCTTTGTAAAAGCCTCATCTCTCCTTGAAGAAAAAGTATGAGAACCTAAAACCGCCATTCCTAGACTTAACCTTTTCTTATACAGGGTGTATATGAAAAACTTCCTAATTTTTCGCACGACCCGTGTTTGTGATGAACTGATAGTTCTCAGGCGGCCTATTATTGGCGGAATTAATATCCGCAGGTACTTAATACAGCAGTATGCTGAATTGATACTGGAATACAATAAACATGATCGCTAACCCGATCGGCAATCGGTATTGTTCAAATATCGCATTATAAACATCTATAGAAGCGATTTATTTCCATCATTGCAATTTTCTTTACATTTTAATATTTGACTATAATCCATAGGTTACATTTATCCAAAGGCTTTGCCCGTCTTTATACGCACTTATAGGTGAAATTGAAACTGCGAATAAGTATCACGTAGTTCAATCGCTTATAGCTTAAAATAATCCTAGCTCAGATTCCATGTGATTTTTAGGGGTTTTCGTCGTTGTTTATTGAACTGAAGAATCCATACTGAGTCACATTAATTTGCGTGTTTAACTTGTTGTTATAAATCGAAATCACAAAATTTGAGTTTTTTTTTCTTTAAAGTCCGTTTTCCTTAAATGAATCATTAATGCAGGAATAGCGGTACAACATGTAGACAGAAATCATCAAGATAGTAGTTATGACGTAATAATATTATTAATTTTATATATTAACTGGCCCGTTTGCGCAGCTGGTAGTGACCCTGCCTTCGGGAGTCATGGGTTCGATTTCCGCCATGGTCCAACATTTTCTAAAAATAATGTGTTGAGTGTATTTAAGTATTAAATTAAAAATATAGAAGCAGTATATTTATCAGAAATTGCAAAAATGGAGGAACAGTGGTTTATGTAGGTTCCATATCTTTCTCTTCAAGTTGTCAAGTAATTACTACAAAAAAATGATGTACACCATACAACAACCTATATGGGCCTGGATTGTTAGAGGTTAAAATTTAACAGGGATAATAGTCATAACTATTAGAAGTAATTGACCAAGTATTTAATTCATTCTTCAGTAGTCTTGCCACATGCCTCACGATTACGGCATTGATCGCATTCTTGCAGGAGTATGTGGTTTAATATCAAGTAATCCCCATTAATTCTCCTTAAAACTGGAAGAATGCGTATCACAAAGTTTTCAATCTCCTCCAAGACGTGGGCTCCTTTCAAGAAATTGTAAAGCGAGACTTGACGTCGCCCTACACAACTGTAACGGAAAAAAATAGGTGTACGATGCGAGTGTGCGTCTAGTACGCGACTATGTACTTAAAGTGCATCGCTCCCTGGCGGGTGTCGTCGCACTGCATATAGGCCAGTGCACGCGGTGCCCTGCCCCCCGCCCCGCGGTATCCCCGGCCCCTCCGCTGCGCCTCGCGATTTTCCATTTCCATCGTCCCGTTCGGTAATTTCAGTGCGCCGCGACGCGCGATGTCGTAATGCGGAGAAATTCCACAGACCTTTCTCTAAACGTGTCTATCGCCTTCCGCTTTAGGGCGCATGACCCCGCTACGATTGACAGGGAAATTATATTTTTGTTGTGGTCACTTGTAAGCATTGCATATTATTTACTTAGTTTACCCAACTTTAAAAATTGATTCGAGTGTAAAAGCATTTATCAATTCATACATTCTTAGAGTCTTTATTCTAGTTATGCAAAATAGAGACATTTATAATAACAGTGTAATAGATAGTCTTACCTAGAGAGACAAAGTACCTTGTGTACCTTTTATATGCTTGTAATAGAAAATCCAAACTAGGAACGTTAGCTTATTATGTTAGTACTAGATAGAGTAGTATAAAATAGTTATATTATTTTGTTCAAAATATTGATCGCCAATCAACAATCAAAAATCAAGTTACTTGGGCAACTCAATCCATTCCATCAATTGTTCCAATTAAGCTTTAATTATGACAACTTGTCGATATTGCGAAGAACGCCTATCGGCTATAGGTTTAATACGGCTGGTATCAGCCCTAAATTCAATAATGACGTATGACCATATTCAGAGTTATTGAAGTTAAGTTTTAGTGTCAGTGTATTAGCGTACTCGGTATGTGAGTTGGGCCGTTTTGCCAATGAGTGCATGTATGTAGTTACAAGTTCCCGCGGTCGTTGCCCGCTCGATGCGTGCGCGACTCCCCTATATCGGTTAACTGTGGCGCGGAAACTAATTCCCGCGTCGCCACTCAAACGTCTGAGATCCACACACGCTACATTCCTATTCCATATTCAAATGTCATAGATAAGAAAATTTTCTAAAGAGTATATCAAAGTACAGAGTAGTTACAGAAGTTCGATGTTCCTTAAAATAAAAATTTTATAATAGAAAGTTGTCAAATATGAGTAGGTAATAATAATGCAGAGCGAATGCGTTAACGCGGAAACGGTTTATGCCGTTAGGTAACTGTACAGGTTTAGTCTAGAACAATCCTGTGCAGGCTCGGTGATAGGATCGGACGACACGTCCTGAATTGATGAGTATTTTCGTAACACTGAGTGCTTTTTTATGTACAAAATTCATTCAGGCTGTTTATTTATTCTAAGAAACGTGTCCGAGCATTATCTATTAATTGAATCAATTGCAGCTTTCTTTTATCCTTCAGTGTTTAATACTAGTTGATGAATTTCCCACAATGTACCGAATAATTTTTGGCAATGAGTTTATGGACTTGCATGAATGAATTCTGCTGCACAATACAATCTTAACAGTAAGATTGAATATACTCTCTATACGTATTTTTTTTATTACTAAAACTAGATCCCGTAACATTAAGTATAACACAGTATTAACTAACAAGCTTATTCAAAAACTTCGATTTAAATTATAAACAAATAAGCACTAGACTGTACAAGCATATTACGTGTAAAAATAATTATTGAAAAAGGGATCACTGAGTTTTTTAATGGTTCTTTTCGACAACAAACAAACCGTTGATAGTTTCATCATATTTTAACAACCCAGCTAATAGAAGAAGAAAGCTTATTTGAAAAAATAATATTAAGAATTACAATTTAAAATTCTGTTATCCTTTGAATAGGTCAAGTATGTCAGGTATGTAACAGTTGTTTACGATTTTCGTAAATGTACAATATTTAATAATAATAGAATTTAATAGATTATTTAGATACCATTTTGGGTATTGCATAGGTGATTATAAAAAACAATCTGTACCCGCGATTTTGTTCTCGTCAATTTGAGTGATAAAATACCCTCAGTTATATGATATGTTTTATTCCTCTTTATTAAGAAGGAAACACCGTCCCTTTTAGCCCGATAGCTGTTAGCTCCAATGGATTAGCCGTGAAAGCGTAACAGACAGACAAACATTCGCATTCATAATGTCAGTATATGTATGTACTAGTGAAGTATGCATAGCCTAGGCTAGGGACCCTAGCGAATCGGGGTGTAAGGTGAATGACCGGTGGTCGTCGTATTGTCGTGCGAGTGTCGCCGCCACAAGTGACACTTCACATAAGCTTTGCTCGTTGAATGCAAATTTCACATGACATCACAAACTTTCCATCATATTGCTTAATCACTTGAGTTACGATCAATCAAAATAATAGATACAATCTATTAAATAATAGTCAAGTATCATTTTTATTACTATAACATCAAAATTTCAGCTTTCCTTATGAATTAATAAAAGTAGCGGCTTCTTAGTATCCTACCGCTGAGCATAGGCCTCTTCGCTCAAAACCTGAGACTCAAAACCAAAAACTGAGAGAAGGTTTTTGAGCGAAGATCCACTACACTGCTCCTATGCAGTAGGTTACACATATCCTCAGAGTTCTCTAGAGTTGTGCAGGTTTCCTCACGATGTTTATCTTTACCTAAAAGCGTGTGATAAATTGCAATTATCATTTAGATACTAAAGTTTTTAATAGAAAAACTTATTCATGCCTGCAAAGGGTTTGAACCTGTGACCCCCTTTAAATCAAAACTTTAAATAAAATTTAAATTACATATTACTCAAGAACTAGTTTTCTTCTGATCCTGACACCAAAGCATCGCTGGTAGCAACAATGACGTTGCAAGATTTTGTAATTAAACTCTTCCTGAAATAGATAAAAGAAAAAAATAAATAAAAGCTTACTACTAATATAACATTGAAGTTATTGGTAAAGCTAATTCCTTTATCACTAAGGTAATAGACTAAAGTTACTGCGACCTAATGATTAGTATTTATATAACTAAGACATTTAACTGTGATGACGACCACATTTAAGGTTAAATAAATGGATCGATAAACGATTATTCGTATCGTTAGAACAAAAAAAATGATTCACTTTTATCTACATTTCTCTGTATTGACGTAAACACCGTCCTTGATGCAAAACAATTCAATAAATATTATGTATACTATACCTTCATTATACGTTGAAGTCACTAACCCCGTCCATATGATTATCAGTACCTAGTTTTACGATGTCAGTAAAGAATTTAGTAACTATGTAATAAATTCGTGTCATTCGTTGAATATCGTCACACAATTGACCCGACTTCTAATACTAATAAAAATATAGTATAGATAATTAATATTATGCGGCCTGCCTGGTAAGGGTATTGCCCTTCCGTAACCTAAAGGGCCACCATATCGGATAAAATAAAAATGGGACAATAGAAAATTTAATACAATTTTTTTTAGCAAAGAACACAAGAAAGGGGTGTTTTTGCTTATATCACACATAGTTTAGGCTATACGTAAATGTTATATATCGTTATTATATATTTTGGTTATAAAAGGTTAGAACTCAACAACAAGAAGTGTCAGTTTTTAAAACTGAATTTTGTGAACCCTACTATGAGTATTTCTATCGTAAAATTTCGATGACTTGCCATTGAATGCACACGAATCTAAATATTTAGCTGTCAGGAAAATTATAAAGTAGAAATTATGCCTGACGATTAGGTACTTAAGAAATCGCATTCTGGAAGCAAATATCAATTTAGTAAACGATGTATCAAATAAGAACGCCGTGTGGTATCCGGCTGAATAGAATAGTACCACCCTCATTTCTTACCGAGGTGTCGTAAGAGGCGACTAAGGTAAGTCGACCCGCCGTGTGGTATCCGGCTGAGTAGAATAGACCAACCTCATTTCTTACCGAGGTGTCGTAAAAGGCGACTAAGGTAAGTTGACCCACCGTGTGGTATCCGGTTTAGTAGAATAGACCAGCCTCTTTCTTACCGAGGTGTCATAAAGTACGACATTGGTAAGTTGACGTCAGGCAGGCGGCCGGTCGTAAAAACGCAGCCAAATCATATGACAGCATGTTTATTACATGTTGTGCCGACCCCACTAGAGTGGGAAAAGGGCAGGAAGATGATGATGTATCAAATAAGAATCATATTACTAAATCTGCAGATGCATGCTTCATATTAATGTAGGTGTATAGTTTTTGTTTATAACGTTAGTAAACAAATATTGTCTGTTCTAAATAAATGTGTAAATGTGGACCTTATAAAATATTTTCTTAATAAAACAATAGATCTCAGAGGGTTTGAATTTAGATAAATGCCTAGATTCCTTGTGGAACACTAAACAATTGATGCTGCGACATACGAGTATATGTATTTATTTAAAGCAATTTTTCCTTCCGAACACAAATATTACCATCACAAAATTGCTTGGGTACTAAGGTAGCGAAATCACGGATGCCTACAAAAATAAAACTATAATTATTTAATTATTTTTAATCTTTATTTAAGAGCTTAGTCGTGCCCGACTATGTCGCTCTTTATAGACCGCATACAAATAATTTCATCCACTAATAAATATTATATTTTTTACGTTGTTATATAATTTAATTAAAATATTTGCAGTAGTTGATGCTGAATCAGCTAAAGTAATATTAATTAAGTAATTTACACCACCAGTTGAGAGTAACACTTTACGGTTATTTAATAGTATACGTCTCATTACGCGGTTTCGCTCACATTTATTAAATAAGGATAATTTCCTCTACGACATTACAAACGTTACAATTTGGTGTAGGGACTTTACTCATTAAATAAACAAATTTATATAATAGGCCGGTCACGGCCCGCGAAACTAATATGCTTTTTCCATGGATCATAGTTGTTTGTGAGGTTTTTTAAAGGTTCAGCTTGACCAGTCTTATACCAAATAGATTTCTCCTTTGATCTTCTGTCAAAAAATATTTTATACTTGAAAAAATCAAGGTTTCTTACGGTATACATTCCTACTTTTACCGACATAAGTCAACTGTTGATACCTCAGTAATTTGTTTCATAATTTAAAGATGTCCTTATGATCCCATAAATAACTATATTGGGTTTACCACGTAATAGGTTCATATTATAAACACCGATTGGTATCATACTGGCATCGAGCACAAATGCTTTGACGTTCTTCAAACTTATAAGAACTTCTTTGTTTAGTAACAACAAACGGTGAAGCGAGTGCATTATCAGTGACATACATAGCTCGCTCGATAGCGTGGCTCCGATAAGCCGAACAAAACATCGTTTCGGTACATTGACCCAGTATTATATAAAAAAGTATACGATTATGATAACGTTGTGACAATGACATTTCGTGCTGACCACGCTTTTATCGAATGTTATAATAAAATTCTTTGTCATCACGCACTTCGCCATTTGTATACTCCTTTTCAGTATTGATTTGACAAAATAAAAAGGTCAACACCCGCTGCAGCGGTAAAGAGCATGTTTATTTATAAAATACTAGCTGTGCCCAAAGTTTCGCCCGCGTGCAAATCAGTGTGTTCACCTTCCTCAAGAATTGCAGTACCTTTTAGTAAAAACCGCAAAAAAATCTGTTTAGCAAATTTTGAGGAAATCGGTCACATACAGACTGATAGCTTTTGGGGACTTTGTTTATAATATATATAGATTTAGATAGTTATATGCAATCAATTTATGCTATTAAAAATAATTCAATGAATACAAATAAACAAGATGCATAACAAAATTTAATGCAAATTAATTGTAGTGTAAATATTACAGGAAAGAAAACCATCATCGTTAAATCAAGGTATCTTGTAATCGTAATATTATAAAAGAATTACTAACTTAAATTAATGCGATCTCATTTTCGCCATCCACTTTCAATATTTTGAATCGGCAGTGCTTTCACTGAATACAGGTAGCAATTTGACGTATTTAAAATGCTAGGAGAGAGGACAATAATATAATATGTTCGTACTTTGTTACCGTTGCTAAAAATTTCTAATTATTAGAAATATATAGTGATCTATAAATATAACTTATTGTATATCAAAACCATGCATCAATAAACTATAAATTATTATATTCTTGTTTGTTATAATTTGCGAAACCCCTTAGAATGTCTGTACAAATTTTTATTAACACTTCCATTATCTTATTCATAATAATAACATTAATTTTTCACTCCAACTTTTGAAAATTATTAATGAAGTAAAAGACAAACTTGAGGCTTGTTCCGCAACATCTAAATACTATGACAAATTAACGCCTGATTCTATAAATTATTTAAATACTATGAATTTCCCTTAACCTATGTCAAACAATAGTAATTTAAAATATCCAATCCAAAGTATCCGCCCTGACTATGCTACAAGATGCTATCAAACCATTGTTCAGACGTTACAATAAGTGCATAGGAGTATTCAGTAATCTATATTTTAATACCATAGTATGTAGTAACACGTGGTGGACTGAAACTGAGCGATGCAGGCGTCGGCGTCGAGCGGATACATGTCAACTTTCTCGCTGTTACGTAACGCCCCGTTGAGAGATGTACTAGAACGTTCGGAGTCATCGACCACGAAACTGCTTACGACACTCGCTTGCGTACACTCCGACGTTATTTTGAGAATTCTAAAATTTAAATATTCACATTTTGAACTCAAAACTGATTATGAAAGTCTTTTCTCAACTTTAACATAGTTTTTTATATACAGTGTCACTAAATTCGGTTCGGTTTGGAAAAGAAAAATGGTAGTCTAAATGAAATTGGACTCTCAGATAATAGTTATACATCGGAATAACATATAGGCTACAATTTGTAATGATTTTATGTAATATTACGATACATGTCAATTAAGTCGGAAAAAGATCTGGTCGCTGATCTTAGCAATCTTTGATCTTGCTACCTAAACCATTGGAGTTACACAAAGATATTGTAAATTTCGTTTTCAATAGTTGTAAATAAAACTCCACGACAGCATATATTTACCTTTTATGTGTAACCCACTAAGACCAAAATTGTAAACCATAAATTTAATTAAATTAGATATTATTTTACAATGCACATTTTAGTATATTAAAAATATAAGCGATATATGTGAGCGATATGTGAACAAAGTCACGCGTAAAAGCTAGTATAGAGGTAGATTTATAACGTTGATAGCTAGTGATAGGTATGGTTCAAATAGCATATCCGCGAACGCTAAGCCCCTGGGTCGTCGATCGCGCGCGCAGGTCATCGTCGCGGCGCCATCATTGCCATCCACGTACCCCGCTAGCCGCATGATCAGCCTACAAATTTTAAAGCTAACTAGATTAAAAAAGTCCTTCAACTAAAGTTCTTGCTTATTTAGTAAAAGACGCGTTAAAAATATTACTATAAAAAGCGTAAATATGGGCTTTACAAAATACATTGCATTGAATCTCATAAGTTAGCATTGTTAGTTATTAATAATAATTGAAGGAAGAAATATGTCGTATATTGGAACAGTGAAACGCATATTATTTTACGCAACATGTTATCACATGATTGGGCGACGTATTTTACGACCGGCCGCCTGTCTGATGTCAACTTACCTTAGTCGTATTTTACGACACCTCGATAAAAAAAAGAGGGCGGTCTATTCTGCTCAGCCCAATACCACACGGCAATTAATTTTTTCCATACTAATAGATTTAATACTAGTAAGTTAATATCATACAAGCTATAGTGAATATAAAGATATAATTGTAAATAGGTCAATATCAACTCTTTGTTATTATTTATTTTAAATATGAATTATTTATGTGGCTTATTTGTTAGTTTACTTTCTTCGATATCTGTTTTGTGGGTCAGTAGAGAGGACTGTTTACTTAATGGTGCTATTTACAGTATCTGCGGTTCATTGTTTCATTGCTGTAACCGCATTATTATAAAGAAATGATTTCTTTAACTAATATATGATATCAGAAATACGACAATTCTTCATATTGCTCATGGGCTGTATTAGTAACACAACGAAAAAACACGTGTTTTGGACTAGGAATAGGTATAAATGTTAAAAACATTATTTTCAGCAGCAATACAAGCACAAATCATAATGCAATATTAGCACGTTCGTTTAACCAAGCTATAGAACTTTTTATGCATTTTCCTCAGCATTAAAGACTTTAAACCTATTTAAATTAAAACATGATTTTTAGATTATGCCTCTATTGCAGCCCATGAGTGATATAATTTTGAGGGGCTACACTACTACGTATTCCACTGCACATGTTTTTCGTTCAATGTTTAATTCCGACTAACTTAACATAACATACCGCCCACCAAAGGACCATAAGGGTTCTTAAAAAAAACCAGTTACCGGATTCAATTATCATTTATTGAAGGAAGAAGATCAATATTGTAAAACTAGAACGTGTAACGTATTGGCTAAATGACCCCAACTTCTAAGTTTCATAGGACATATTTTGAATCAGGATTTGACAAATAAGTTACAGACCCATCAATAGCAGCTGTTCGGTTAAATATTACTAGAGAATTATATACATAGACTCTCGATTCCGTCCTTAACGCAAAGAATTAAATAAAACATTAAGTTTTCGGAGACTAGCTAAATGTAAACAAATCAACTTTTCATGAGAATAGTAGAGCAAATAACATTCGATGGATTACTTACGTAGGCAGAATCATTAAGATTAGCGGACAGCTCAAAGAAGTGAAGGGGCGGAGGTACGCCGTGACACATCAGCAATTATAAGTGTGGAGGCGTCATTGAACTCGTGTTATTGCGAAACAACGGAAACCAGTCCAGCACTCCCCGCTACCCGCCTTGTCGCGAGCCCCTCTGCTCCTTGCACACTCTACTACACCTGCTGCGAATTTTTAAAATCCTAGATTATAGTTGACATGCGGTCAGGTCCGATATGACGTGACTGGCATGCAAAGATGGTGCACGTTACATCATCTACGACTGTAGACAAAATATGCGATAGTTCCACGTTTAATGCATTTACGTTACCAAAACTATTTGAATTTTGATTTGGAAGATGATGAAAACGATTAAAACTCTAGGTAAATTCTAATACTCTCTTACTGAAAATTCGGTAGCACACGAGCAACAAGTACAACGTTTTGAAATAAATTTTCCACGAGCTAATCCTAAGTTAAACCTATGTCGACCTTATTAATACAATTACCGATTCTAAGACGTTCCTACTGATCAACTTTCAAACCGTTGTAAAATACAAGTGTAATTTTATGTTGACCTTGTTTTCCATTATAATTAATCAATATAAACAAATTCATTGAATGAAAGGGTTTTTAGCACAAAAGTGTAAATAAATAATAAATTATGTCATAAGATGATTATGCTGTCGTTACATCGGTTAGCGGCGACCTAAAAAGTGACGTGGCCGATAGTGGTATAGTCAGGGACAACGGCCGCACTGCCTCATTCGCAGGAATTGCAGGTAGGCTAAGGGGTTAAAGAACTCCAATGCACTATATCAAATACCATTGAACTCGCTCCGTCCCACTCGCACAATGCACCCTGATGCATCGCTAGCAGGCCTCACCGTGTGAAATGCGAATCCTGTCCGATTACGCGCTACGCATGCGTATGACATGATCCATAGATATGTAGTGGACTTTGTGGTTTACTCGTCATAAGAATACCGAATATTTGCGATTACGTAAACAAATGTTCAGACATGCATCCCTTTCAGTTTTGTTTACTATCGCGCCCCCAGTGAATCAGCCTTTGTATCAAGCAACAAAATTTGGACCACCACTGACAACATCACACAGCATTATAAAGCAGCAGCATAAAGTCTAAACTTTAGTATGCCCAGTAGTATATACTTCCAAATGGACATATCCAGCTGTGCTATGTACATAGGTTTTCGTTTACATTATTTAGAACAAAATTTTCTACATGATTAGGGTAGAAGATCAAGGTTCATTTTTTCCATATATTGTACGATCTGTTTGTTGTTCATCTTTAGTTCCACTTGGAATATTCTGCTAAGGGATACCTCAAAATCTTTTAACATTACAACTATTTTTTGCGATTATAAGTATGTAATAACTTTATAATCACAACTTGTTTTAAGTTCAATTTCTAGTTATTTCACTTTTAAGTATGAATATAAATTTTTGCGAGTAATTTTATGAACAAAAATCCCTTAATAAATATTTTAATGACTCATATAAAGATCTGATCTATATTTATATAAATCATACTTGCAGAATTAGTTAAGTGTATATTCACTAGAGCACTCAACGCACGTTTTGCCTTGCAACCCCTAATCGCTTTGCGATTCTATCGTGCAGTCAAAATACAGAAGAACACAGAATACAGAAGTGGTGGTATCTTATATTCTTGTAATTGTTCGTGCACATACTCGTATGAAGAAGTTAGGAAATTGTCATTAGAGGCATGCTCAACATTACAAATGTTTACTGTTATCGTGTATAAAAAATTATAAGAATATTTTTTAAATGCAAAAGGTATTAAGAAAATTCATTTTCTCGAAGATCAGTAAACACAGTGATTTAGTCACTCGAAAACCAGCTTAGTTTAATAAGCCTAATGTTGAGGTAAAGTAAAGTTAAGTACGTCTTAAGTACGATCAACTTTATTAGCTTCTGTTCATCTGTTACGTAATTCAGCTTTTTCATACCTTGATTAGAAGCCTTAAGCAACCAAACGTCAATAATCAAGTTTAACATGTAGAAAGTTCAAAAGAGGGCATCGACACAAACAGGATTTGCCGGCTCGCTTTGGCGCGCACTGGCTAGAAAATCTAGTTAATTCGCACGACACTTGATTGCCCGCTGATGTTCAGCCGCCCCATCAGGAAGAGATCGTTACGTCTAGAGTTGCACTGATGCGGCGCATCCATCTAATGGTTAACTTAACTTAATACTTCTCTCGATTTATTATTACAAGAAAGTAACATGCATTCTGCGTTCAAGCAAATTTAGTTAAAATTGAATTAAAAATATTAAAAAGTAGATATGAATTTGTAGTTTCGGCGATAACTTTTCTTTAACTTTCTTCTTTTAATATACTATATATTTTTTATATATTGAAATCGAAGTATTAAATTACTAGTGTCCTTAGTGCGATTTTTTTAACCTGTTCGATAGCTTTAGCATAACGCCAATTTGTATGGCGGTGGAACAACGGTCGCTAGATGTCGCTATTGCAGCGTCATACAAATTGACGTTATGCTAACGATTGAGTGGGTTAAAAAACTCGCACTAAGCACACAGATAGAAATCGCTGTCATTTTTGAAATGACAAAAATTACATTTGCGGATGCATCAGGCAAACTTATAGTGTTAGGCAAAGATGATGCGTGCTTGGAAAGATAAACGGGGGCTATAAACCCCAGGTTCGCTTTAAATGCCACTTTACGCTCGTTCCAAATGCTAGGTCGTCTCTATATAGTTATTTAACGTATCGTGATTCGGCATTTCTTGCTACAGTTTCGCGTACTTTGTGTCTCAAAAACCTCGAATTAGACTAGTCTGATCTCGTTGCGGACAGATTATAAAAATAAATTTTCTTTAGTAACAGAAAAATATAAAGCTAAAAAAAAAACGAGACATAATTGAGGGTAATTCAACAGTTAAGTTGCCGCGAAAGAAGTTGTGAGTGCTACTTGTATTAAAATATTTTTATAAACTTTGTGCTATTGTTAAATTTTTACGAATAGTACCTACACGAACAACAAAGCTGACGCGATAAATCCAAGGTAAATTGATAAAATGTCACTGAACTTGATAAAAAGAAATTTATCTTCAAGCTTGAGTTGCAACGAGGAAAATTAGTCTATTTATTAAATAGACGATAAAATAGAAAGGTATCATGGACATTACAAAGGAAAAAAATCATAGATTGATATTCCTTTTAGAAAAAATATTTTTTTCTAATTTTACACGTATTTATTGATAATAAACCTTAGAATGTGATTTTAATTATTATTTACATAATTATATTCAAGTTATTGTTTATTATATAAATAACACATTATTTTCTGTATTTAGCAGTCAGTGTGGTGCTCAATATTAAGTAATCTCCGTGTGTGCTCTTCAACTTTAAATATATGGAGATTGATAAATTCTTAACAGATTACCGTAGCCTAGCCTATATACCGACACCCTACATTTTAATTCACACGTTTTTAACGAATATTTCACTTTAAAAACTGAGAATTATCAAAACATGACACAAAATCTTAATCTTTAATATTTTGTTAATAATAATAATAATAATAATTTGAGCCCTTTGTGGTTTTGCTTAGCCCTTAATCCACTCAGTGATTTATTGAAGGATTCGGGGCTAGGTTTCCGCCTTCGCAGAGGGAGTGAAGTCATATCCCACTTGCTATATATGGATGACCTAAAGTTGTATGCATCAAAACGTCCAGACCTTATGCAGCTACTGAAGATCACTCAGAGCTTTAGTAGCGACATAGGTATGGAATTTGGTGTAGACAAGTGTGCGGTCATTCATATAGAGCGTGGTAGAATTATAAGCTCAGAACGTGCAACCATATCTGATGCTTTGACTCTCAAAACTCTTTGTGAAGGTGAAACTTACAAGTACCTTGGAATGTCGGAAGCATTAGGTATTGAGGATAGAAGCATGAAACAGACAGTAAAAGAACGATTCTTTTATCGCTTGAAAAAAGTACTTAACAGTCTTTTGTCGGGTGGTAACAAGGTTCGTGCTTTTAATGGCTGGGTTATGCCTATCCTCACCTATACTTTCGGTATTCTGAGGTGGACTCAAACAGAACTGGACTCCTTGGATAGAGAGGTCCGAAAACTGCTGACGACATCTCGTATGCATCATCCCCGTTCATCTGTTATGAGATTGTACATCCCACGGAAATGCGGGGGACGTGGTTTTTTAAACGCCAAGAACCTCCATAATCGTGAGGTGTACAACCTCAGAGATCATTTTCTCAAGATGGACAGTGATGTGCATAGGGATGTCGTCGCAGCTGATAAGGGCTTTACCCCGCTCACCTTAGGCAAACAGAATTGGCGCAAACCTGTAATAGTTGGTGTCTCTGATCGCATCGAGATATGGAAGAGCAAGGAGTTGCATGGTAGATTCTACAAGGCTTTAATGGGGCAAGACATAGACCAGATTGCCTCTGTATCCTGGCTACAATACGGGGATCTCTTTGGGGAAACTGAAGGTTTTGTCTGTGCAATTATGGACGAAGTTATCAAGACGAAGAACTACCGGAAATACATTATGAAAGATGGCACTGTAGACGTATGTCGAGCGTGTCATCGTCCTGGGGAGTCCCTCAGACATATAATTTCCGGTTGTTCTCATCTTGCTAACGGTGAATATTTGCACAGACATAACCAAGTAGCCAGGATAATACATCAACAAATTGCTCTTCAATACTCTCTGGTTGATGAAGAGGTACCATATTACAAGTACGACCCTGCGTCAGTTCTTGAAAATAGTCGTGCTATGCTCTACTGGGATCGGTCTATTATCACTGATAGGTTTATTGCTGCCAATAAACCTGATATAGTGTTAGTAGACCGGTTAGCGCGCCGTGCAATTATTGTTGATGTCACCATTCCGCATGACGATAATCTCATAAAAGCCGAAAAAGAAAAATTAACTAAATATTTAGACCTTTCTTATGAGATAACCGCCA
This sequence comes from Morpho achilles, assembly GCA_947086495.1. Classification (NCBI taxonomy): domain Eukaryota; kingdom Metazoa; phylum Arthropoda; class Insecta; order Lepidoptera; family Nymphalidae; genus Morpho; species Morpho achilles. The sequence goes on along the minus strand of CAMTZB010000019.1, from coordinate 9,001,348 downwards.
TGTGGAATGTTGACTCAACAATAATTGTTCCTATTGTTGTGTCGGTTAACGGTCTGATTGCGAAGAGCCTCGACCAACATCTTCAGAGGCTTTCGCTTAACAGTTGGATCAAGTGTCGGATGCAGAAGGCAGTATTGCTTGAAACGGCGCGCATTGTGAGGAAGTTCCTCACTTTGGATCCCTAACCACCGGCAACTCGGGATATTTCCCCGTTCCCGGCGGACGGCAATTTTTTATATTTTTAAATGTTTTTTTAATTTTTTTTTTAGAAATATTTAAAAATGTAAAAAGTTAGGATTAAGAAAAATAAATGTATAATAATAATAATAATAATAATAAATCTTTATTTCAGACAACCATGGTCCACTTTGTTAGTAATATAAATTTAAAAAAAAAAATTAAAATTAATTTTGATAAAATTTCTAAAAGGAAAATAATAATAATAAAAATATGTATAAAATTTAAATGAGATTAAAAAATAAAAAATAAAAAATCTTAGTAGTACAAAAAAATAAAAAAAATAAATACTTCAGGACTGCCACACAAGCACCTTTGTAAAATGATGTATGCTAGGCGAGTCCATCTTACATATTAATGTCTTCAGAATACTATTGGAGCTGGACCGCAGTCTTGTTAGTAAAGATGCGGTCTTCTTCCTTATGACGGCTTGAAAACAATTTGTTTGCGTATAAGCGAACATATTTGACGCGGAACAAAACCGCGGCAACCCCAATAGTATTCTGAAGCCGTTATTATACTGCACCCTTAGGGTATCTAGAGCTTTCTGCGAATATCTTGTCCACAGGTTCCCCGTGTACATTGTTTGGCAATATGCTTTGAACAGGTGTATTTTTGCTTGAATGCTACAACGAGAGAACCTGTGGGCCAACATATTGCATCTAACTGCTAGTGCCCTTCGTTCGCGTTCTATGTCTACATGATCTTTGAAATCCTCCGCAAGACAGTGACCTAGATATTTAAACTGTGTCGTTCTGTTTAGTCTAGTCCCGTTGAGTGAAATAATTGGATCGTATAACACTTTCTTGCGGGGGGCCCCGAAGATCATGTATTCGGTTTTTTTTACATTATATGATAAGCCATGTGTCTGTGCATAACGTTCACATACCAATAACAAATCCCTTATTGAACCAGCCGTGGGGCCCAGCAAAACCATATCATCGGCGTAGCTTAAGTTATTTACACATAAACCATCTATCCGACATCCATATGGCTTATTACTGAGCTCCACGATCAGCCCATCAATGTAGAGATTGAAAATCTTAGGAGAGGTCAAACCCCCCTGCCTTACCCCACACTCCAATTTGTAGGCATCTGAGATTTCACTTCCCCATCTAACATTATTAATTTGATTACCATACCAAAACTGCATTATTCTTAGTACCTCCGGCTTTACGCCTGCTTCCTTCATCTTCTTCCATAGCACATCATATGCAACTAGATCAAAGGCTTTAGAAAGATCAAGAAAGCAGGCATAAACCGGTGTTTCTCTATTTGTATAGTATTGGACAGTCTCCTTCAGGCTATATATTGCAGTCTCAGTTGAGAGTCCAGGTCGAAACCCAAACTGAGCATCCTGAAACTTTAAAGTTTCATTGAGATTTCTGTCAAGAAGACTGTCGAATACCTTAGCAGTTATGGTAGCGAGGGATATTGGTCTATAGTTAGACAGATCAGAAAGATCTCCCGTTTTATTTTTTGGAATTGGGATCACCACTGTTCGCATCATGGCCTCAGGAAGATAAGAGTGGCTCATGCAAAGTGAATAGAACAGTGATAGAACCCGTGCCAAGTGTACCCCCGCGTATTTAAAGTGTTCAATGCTAAGACTGTCGTGACCAGCGGACTTGCCTCTCGACATTTTCTTAATTATCTCTCCTACTTGCTGGGCCGAGAATTGTAGCAGTTCAATATCAGTATTTATGTCAACACTGAACTCCTGCGCGGAAGGGCCCAAGGGTGACGGGACTTTAAAGTGGTCCTTAAACTTATTAGCTATATCCCTCGGTAAGTTGGAATCCGCCACACTCACTGGTAAACTCGGCCTAACATTCACACCCTTGGTCTTTTTCCAGAATTGTGTGAAATTTTTATTAGCTCTATGAGAAGCTATGATGTCCATTCTGATTTGATCTTGATGCGTCTGGCACCATTTTAACCTGCTCTTAAAAATTTTCTTACTTTCACACATTTCCTCCCAGGCTTTTCCAAATTGGGGTTTGTTTTGCAATAGCCAAGTTTGATACTTAAGCCGAGCCTCACAGTGAGCATCTCGGACATGTTTATTCCACCCAATGACCGGTTTTTTGTTAGGAAATCTAGACACTACATAGGTTTCTATTGCGGATTGGGATAATATAGCAACGATATCGCTATAAACAATATCTAGGCATCGTTTGTGTGCCAGAGCAGTACAAAGATTACCCTGACATGTTATCAATTCGTCTGGGAAAATAATATCTCTGAGCCTCATACTACACAATTCCCGATATCTTGTAATCTGCGCATCCGTCCTCTGTCCCCAATGAACTTTATTCTTTTTTTCATAACCACTATGTATTTTTGAAATAATAGTATTAAAGTTGCATTGAAGGACGAGAGGCAGGTGATCAGACCAAAAGACATCATAACATACATTCGCATTTACAACACTTTGCCAAGCAGACTGCGTTACCAAGCAATGATCTAGCCATCTCAGACTACCGTTTATGTCACTTCTGTAGGTGTATGTACTAGAAGATAGCCCTAGTTTCTCAACATCTGCGCATAACCAACTTTGGTCTGAGCAATAATTAGTGAGTTCATTCCAGAAAGGCTCGGCAGGATGAGAATTGAAATCTCCTAACATGTATGTAGCCTCAACATCATTATTTTCTATTACAGCTTTAATTGCACCTAAACAGTCTGTGAATTCAACTAAATTTTCTGAGGTATCAATTGGCATGTAAACACTAAACACAATAACATGACGATCATTTAACATAGCTTTTATAGCGCACAGTCTATTACTATTACAATTTAATACTGATACAGACTTAAACAGCCCCTTTCGCCACAGAATAGCAACCCCACCATATGGCCTACCTTTTAAGATGCCTTTTGATGTATCTACTGCTGATTTCCCAGTATATTCAAAATCATCATGTATCGTTCCAAGAAAGTGAATATCGTGGGGCAGCAACCATGTCTCCTGAAGCGCCAATATATCCGAAGATAAACAAATATCTCTTATATTACCTAATGACCGTTTCACAGATTTACAATTAAAACTAACTAAATTTATTAATGTTTAAGTGTTTTTACCTATACTGCATACATAAATATCGGATATACCAATCGTGTTTTAAATTCTTCGCTACATAAATTAGTACAGATTAAATCATAATAATGGTATCGTTTTTCATACCATTAGAGTAATTCTTGCGAAAAATTATAATAAATGAGTCTACTTTTATTTTATTTTTTAAATATTGATGAAACATGTGCTACGAATTCTCGTAACTTGAATGCGCGTAGCCATACTACATAATTATCAGATGGTTGGTTTTTAAATAGTTAAGTGAATATCGTATGCGAGATCTAAGCTCCAACTCTTCTTTGCAAAAGGAAAAAGAGGCATATAACCAGTAAGCAGTGAGACAAACGTTAATTCAAATAATGTTTTATGTAGTGTAATAGTTTTTTATGAAACCTTTAATAACCGACTGTAAATATGAAGATAGCGGAAATATACATTGTCAAAGCAAACGTCGAGAGAATCAATATAACATCTTAAAAGTAACCGTTCAATATTAATTGTAAATTTATACTAAAAAAATTAATACAGGAGAATTGCAATTTTCATCAACATATTGAAATACCTAAAATAAATATCAATGTTGCCAAATTTCTTTAGAAAATATACAACAACATAATACTCATTCTCTGCCAATTATTTCGTTACACTTTCTTAAAATATGCGTGAGTAGGTACTTATTTTATTTAAAAGTAGTTTTGAATATAGCGTTTTACACAATTGTAATACAGTACTATTTTGACAAACGACTCATGTTTAAGCAATGTGGGGCCGATTTACATTCGCAATCGAACTTTCGATGGTTCTATTTTGAATTCAAGGATAACTATTTACTTCCAGGTATATTGTCGCTAGCAACGAGGTGTGTTTATTCGCTGTATCGCGACCTTTAAAAGAAGCCTGTAATTTTAAATAATGTATTTTAAAAAGTAGATTTTTTAATATTATAACTTTTCACAAAGGTGCTTTACGTTTATGGAGGCTTATAAGATATTAACAGTCTGACTACAGGTTGTTGTGGCCTAGTCTTATTTCGAATTCCCCAAAAAAAATTACATTATCAGATCAAAAATAGATCTTATCGCTACCACGAGAATATAATTACAAAATTATCAGCTGGGTCAATCTATATAAAAAGTTTGAAAATTTCATTAAAATTAGTCCAGCCATTTCGGAGTCTTCACACATACTTCTTCTATATCCATATATTGCATGTATTTACGTACTAATACTTGTTTTCTATAAAGTACTATTGTATGTTAAACTGATTTAGTATTTAACAAGCAAACCCGGACGCATGTTCCTATAGCAATATGTTTTCAGCTCAATTAACGCGATGTAATTTTATAATATTTCCTTATTCACACATATTATTTAAAAAATGTGTTACATACGTATGGTCAACAAGATGGAACATGTGATGAAGAGGGATGATAATCTTGTGACCAAATGAGTGATAAATATGAATGTTGATCGATACGTGACTAGAGGAAGGCCGAAAAAGAGATGTTGGGATCCATATAAAAGGAGTAGCGCCAGAGTTGACGAATGATAGGACAAAATGGAAAAGAAAAACATATGCCGATCCCATCCACAATGGGATAAGGGCTGGGGAATGTGTGTATATTGTTAGGCAATGGAGTAAACAACAACTGGTCCGTAGTCAATCTTCTTCTTGCCTCTACAACTAGTGAAGGTTGGCAGGCAGTTCTGCATTTGCCTTCCTATTCTTCGCCAGACGGAAGAGTTCGGGAGCTCTAATTCCCGTCCATTCCGGGATGTTCCGTAACCAAGATAGTTCATATTAATATGCTAAATATTCTACTCAAATATTTACATGGCAACCCTAATAACCGTGTGTGTCTAGATAGGTAGCTAGCTATCTACGTCGACACTTGTTTACCGCGTTTTGCGCAGACCTTGAGATTTGGCAGCGGTCACTGCCCGGACCTCGCTCATTATTATACATATTTTTATCAAAAGCCTGGCTATTTGCACTGCTAAGCTGAAATTAGAAATCAACTGTAGTAATAGATAGTTTTTTATAAATAATTATGTTTATATAATTTTTTGTCCGCTAGAATCTAGACTTCAATAGATGGTATAGTTTGACATTTACCATACAATAGTAGTTTGTAAAAGAAGGATATTGTTAATAATCTTTTTAACCTCATTTCTTACCGAGGTGTCGTAAAAGGCGACTAAGGTAAGTTGACCCACCGTGTGGTATCCGGTTTAGTAGAATAGACCACCCTCTTTCTTACCGAGGTGTCGTAAAATACGACTAAGGTACGTTGACGTCAGGCAGGCGGCCGGTCGTAAAAAGGCAGCCAAATCATGTGACAGCATGTTTATAACATGTTGCGCCGACCCATGTGCGTGGATAAAGGCAGGAGGATGATGATTGTTAATAATCTTTTTAGTGATTTACAGCTATATTTGTATGATGTATTTCATAATTTGAACACTGGAAGTAAATGAGGCTAAATGCAGTTTGGTTCTAAAAGCCTTTTAGAACCAAATTGCATACTTGGTTCGAATTTTAATTTTTAGGTCCTTAGTGCCATATTTACTTCAAGTGTTCATTTGTTGAGCTAAGGTTGACTGAACAATGAACTTTCCTATTAGTTTCTTATTTCATGTCAATCAGGTTTCTTATTTTGTCTGTATGTGTTAATAAATACTTTTTACACCTTTCTTAATGTGTATTCTGAAATGTGTGCTCAATATATGATACAGTAACACAAGGAACACACAAATATAATTTTGTGCCTGTGTTTGTGATTGCTGATTTTTGGTGGAAGTTTCAAGGACGACGGGCCCGGGTTCAGTAGCCACCTTCGACTGTGAACGACACCATTTCGTGCGTTGACCCTCTACATTTCCTGTGCGGCAAATAAAGTTTATGTCGATAAGTCGATACGATTTTGTACACGAATATTATATTATGCCGTTCATATTTTAAACGACTTAGATACAGTAAGACATTTATATGCTGGAAGGCAATATAATACAAAAATTCAACTTTTTAAATATGCAATGTCGAAAGCCCGTATTATGTGAACGAGTGAGTTACATTATATACCTTCGTTAGCGCTTACTACAAGCCAAATATAAGCCTTTGCCAGCTAAATACTTTCGGGTCTCTAGGTAAAATATATTGACAATATTTATTAATTGAAATATGTTGTAACTAATGTTCAATTCCTTGTTCCAGGTAAGTGAAATACATTTTCCTCGATGCTTGCGTATGTCCAGTGGAACATTCGGTAAGGTTTTGTTGGCAAGTTATATTTCTGCACGTATTGCGTTCTCGTTAGAGCACAATGCACCAGGCTGCAGTGGTGAAGTCAGTCACCCCGTCCTAACGGACCTCGCCCTATACCCGCTTGTGCATCGCAAACTGCTACTGCCGTCATCGAGCCGCAATTGTCGTGCAATCGCTTACTGATACAACTGCAACTGTACTCCTAATGCATACATAATATCAACGGCTACACCAATAAATCTTCACGCCTCGTCGCTACCCACCCCAACAACTTACTTCGTATTCATTCTCCATAAATCAAATAGCTATCTTTAACACGAACGTTAATGATGTCCGAAGGTCCCGCTGAGTAACGACAAGAAAGGAACAATAAGTCGACCGCAAAATTTACCATAGTTTTGCTTTGTTACAGAAATAAATGCGTACGCGTTAAATTTGCAACGAACAATAGTTCAATGCTGGACTTCTTATTTGATATTAGAAACGCTGAGAAAAAGTTTGTCCCAGAATGTTTTATAAAATAATTTATCAATTTTAGCGAAAAAATCTAATACTATTGAATGATTTATTATAAACTATTCATCAAAGTTGTAAGTTTGCAATTAAAGTCATTTTCTAAACGTATATTTTATATACGATAATACACTGCTGTGAAAATATTGGCAGGTATCCCGCTGATATTTTATCATTAACACTGATATTTGAATGAGGGTCTTCTACGATATCGCTTAGCGACGACACGAATGTATTATTATCTATCTGGGAATGTCAGTTACGAATCGACTTAACAAAAGGAAGCCCAAAAAACTAATCTTTAAAAACTTCAATCCCTCGGTTTTCTGCCAAAATGGTCCCGATTAAACAATAATTGTTTTTTTCCGACTCCACAGAAGAGTTGAAATATCGCGAAACTAGTGCAAAGATACGCACAAAAAATTGAATGTTACCTGTTAGTGAAATCTGAGATGAAAGAAAGGGTAGGTTGATTCGCACCGTGATTTTTTTATTAATAGATGAAATCTTCATTTTACCTGATTTTTTGCTTAAAAATTTTATCCCTAAAAATCGAAATTAAAAGGAAGTCAGCTAGGGTTAAAAAACTTCTATTATATCTTTGTTCGCGCAACAGATGCCTGTTGCTCTATGCCCTGGCGATAATATGGGTCACAAATAGGCATTTAAATTTTTTGTCCACATTTTTATATATAGAAAATCAAAAATACTTAACTTAATTGGTCAACAAAACCAGCTTGTGATACTCTTAAGTCATGTTACTCTACGTCATTCTAAGTCGACTCTAAGTACCTATTCTGTTATTTTTTTACTTTTGTACTGTTAAGCATTTTGTTTTTACTCGAAAGTTTCGGTACTAAAATTTACATCATTGAGAGGAATGAGAGAAATTTTAAGAAATCGGTCATATAATTACTTTAGTTATATTTGTCGAGCAGTGGCAAAGTGGTACAGGCACGGTGGGAACCGTTACACGCACTCGCGGAGTTGAGTGCACGCGCGAGCGGTCGCCGACACCACTGGTTATTACCATCCCCACTCTACAACTATAGAATTTTTTACTACTGCTCTCTATTACATCATCATCAAGTCAACTAGTATTAAATAACTTTGCAAATTAAGTTGGATTCCTATAATGACGGGTTTAAATTTTCATCGCTCGTGTCCTTGCCTTCACGTAACACGTCCGCTCGGAAACATCTTGCACGCGGATTTTTACGCTTAAGGAAATAATGGCAATCGGGAACCTTTTTACTAAATTACTATAAAAAATTCAAAAAGCGATCTGTGCCTTTCCACTTTTACTAATGACACGATGGGAGGCGGCCACGTGTCGCCGCCCGCGCCAGCTGGAAAACGAGGAAGTGTGCACACAATACGCAAACCACGAACAATAGTTATTACCGATTGCCAAAAATCGAAAACGTCGCAATATTACTATCTCTATAATAAAACTTATGCCGTATGTTCTCCAACCTACCTTTAATTATATAAATTATTCGAAGTTGAACGACTTCTTTATTATTAAACATTTTTTATCAAACGAACGTTTAGAATTCGCGATTTTATACTTTCCATCCCCATAGTAAGAATTAAATTAGTATAAATTTAACTGTTTACTGTTTCATATTATTTGTCCATAATTTAATGTTAATCTGATCCTACGCAAAATATTTGAAGGCTAAGTTTGGTGAACCGTAGATTCTAATCAAAACTGAACTGTAGTTTTATAGGTATTTTGTAATAGATGTTTGCGTCGATAATGATACTAAAAAGAGGTATATGTAATGAATAGACATTGAGTATTAAAGTATCTACTCGAGACCAAACGTTGCACAAAGGAGCGGGGGCGCGACGCTGCTTAAAAAAGTTATTTAAACCGGTTTGTGGTGAAATGAAAGTCGGCTATAGGCAATACATATTACTTTCTCCTGATGCACACTGCATTCGAGGTCCACCTAAAAATGTTACCTCAACCGTAGCTGCACGCGCTATTATATGCAACTAAGCACACATTGCTGATGGTGCACGACGAGAAGCAAGTTTTACGTTTAATAAATTTACTATATTTAATATATTATATACATATATACATATATTTGATACGTCATATCCTATATCCTAGTAATCAATTTTCAACCTGAAAGATATAATGTTAGTAATATATAAATCCATAATTAATAACATTATAAATAGGAAAATCTATTACGCTTTCACGGCTAATCCACTTGACCAATATTAAGAAATTTTGATACAAAGAAAAACTTATGCACCTGGGTAACATATAGGTTAAAAACACCCGGGATTTTTCGGGAACAGGGAATAACACATATTGCATTTTTGCGATTACCTGAAAATTTAATTTGACGTGAACGAGATCGTAAATATATCTTGTGATTTTTAAATTGAAACTATCGTGAGTAGTAGTCATAGTTAATGTATAGAACCGGCTATACTCACGTCTTATTCTATCGGGTTAGCCCGACTAGTTTCGAACCCATCCGGGGCACTTATTCATGAGCTCTTTACACGACGTTATCGCGGACGTTCCCGCCGCGATAACGTCGTGTAAAGAGCTCATAAGTGAGTATAGCCGGTTCTATACATTAACTATCTTGTGATTCATTATCATCTTCCTGCCCTTATCCCACTTCTGAATGGGGTCGCCACAACATGTTATAAATTTGTTGTCACATGATTTGGCTCCGTATTTTACGACCGGCCGCCTGCCTGACGTCAACTTATCTTAGTCGTATTTTACGACACCTCGATAAGAAAGAGGGTGGTGTATTATACTTAACCGGATACCACGCGGCGGCTCCACTTACCTTAGTCGCCTTTTACGACACCTCGGTAAGAAAAGAGGGCGGGTCTATTCTACTCAGCCGGATACCACACGGCGGGTCGACTTATCTTAGTGGCCTTTTACGACACCTCGGTAAGAAAACAGGGTGGTACTATTCTATTCAGCCGGATACCACACGGTGTAGATATGTCTTGTGATTAATAACTCTAAATTTAAAAATGCCACGTAACATAATACAGTTGTTACTAAAATGGGTAGGTATGTCATATAGAAAACTTATGTGATTTAAATAAAGTCAAGGATCATTTGCGTCGCAAACATCGATGGGGTCAGTAGACTCAGCTTGCCCCGCGCCCGCGCCCGCCTCCTCGCCGCGCCGAAATTATCGCGGCTCGCGGCATACACGCGCCGCGCGGTTAACGAACGCGCCAAGGCCATGGTGGGTCTCCCAGCGTTCCCCGCGCAGCGGCTCCCCGAACCACCGTCCCAGCATCCGAAACTGCGCATATCACAACAGGCGGTTGTAAACATCGCGGAGGAAAATTTTGATATTTACTGAAAGCATTTGCCACATTATCTCAATCATTCTCGGAAGCAGAGTATCTGATCTTTATATAGGTTACTTTATTTGTTGTTGTTTACAATAATATGTAACAATATTTAATTTTCTCGTTAACAAGAATTGGGACTTCTTCATACATTGCTCACTTAAACGCTTAGACGTTTTGAATATTAATGCAAAGGTTTTTAATTACAACACGAGCAAATATAACTATTTATTTAGGTCTATAAATGATAATAATACAATAAATTACAGAGAAAAGAAACAAAACTTACAGTCTTTATTATCAATCTGACTTAAATTGTTTATAAATAATTAGTTAAGTCTTAATTATTAAAAAAGAATCTAATAAAATCCTTAAGTGAGCAAAAATATATACTTAGTATATTATTGAATATACTATATTTTTATAAAAGAACTTAATCTCTCAACACGTCATCTAATTTGAGTATTCCGAATTTATAATGGTTTCTCGTGGTTTAAAAAAACCTAGATTACAAAATTTATGTTTCGAGAATATTACAAAAATATATTCGATACCAATCCTACTAAATATAAAAACGACAATATACTTGGAGCTGTCAAGAGTAATGGGCGCTTCCAGTTCCAGCAATAGAAATGATAGGGAGTGTGGGAAGGTGCTAGGTGAGAGGCTAGGAGTGCGGAAGGTGACGCGGTGCGGAAGCGAGGGCGAGCGCGGGGGAAGCGCGGCGGGGCGGGCGGCAGGTGGTGGCGTCAACGCGCGACCGTGAACTTTCTTTGGACACGTTTTCAGGATCGAATGCTGCGCAATAAATTGCCAAACCTTGCCCGGTCCTGTAATCCCTCTCCGCGCCTCCTACGCGCGGCCAAGTTATCATACTCCCAAAGTACTAAATTGACGTCACTGACAAATTATTACACAAAAAGCCTGGTGTCGCGCAATTTTACGGAGATGATGGAAAATCATGAGTTTATGACAGAAATTGTATCGTAGAGTTACATTTAAGTGTAGACATAATTGTTCTTCACTTATAAGAAAAAAATAATAACTTTCTTCCGGCCTTCTCCTTTTAAGAGATAGATTAAACGGTTATGGCGTATTATTTTTTTGTCATATTATATTTATGTCATATATGTATTAATATGTCATATTACACTTATGTTATATTACGAATTCAGTTATTATTGTCAAGTTGTGTCATGCTGAATGTTTAATAATAATCAATTTTATTTGAGTAGAGAATAGACATCTAGAATTTGATAATTGTTATCATTACGTCATATGGACATTCGTGCTACCCTGAGCTATTTTTAAAAACTAAAAAAGATGTATGAGCCAATATCTAGTTCAATCGTAAGCTTTGACAAAGTTAACAAAAAAAAATTATTCCTACCAAAAGAGACGAAAAAAACCTCAGAATTTTTTAAACTCATTATTTTTGTTTTTCAGTTGATAACGCTCATCAAAATGTATCTGGTTCGAGTTCAAGTGTTCTGATATATTTTCATACATTATGGAAGTAGTTTTGCGTCGCTCGCCAAAAAATCAGGGCCAATCTGTACATGTAATTGTGTGGATTTCCTGTGAAAAATTTTGTGAATAACAATTAAACTTATCTAGGAGAGCAAAATGTTATCGTATTTCCAACACTTGGATGCTTTTAAATATGAATATAGCTGGAAATAATATTTAATATCTTAAATTAAACATAATTGGTACATTTACCTATAAGCTATCTGTTAATGAGGCCAAGTTAATGTAACAGTAGGAAACGAATATGCGATAAGCTTCCTCATTCTCGTCCCTGTTGTGTAGTAGTAAGTAATGCAACGTAACATGCACTGCGCAGGCGCATTATACAACCGCGTGCATCACCCAGGCTCGCCTCGCTCTGTTTACGTACGAGAACTTCTTTAACATTTACAAAACCATTATCAAACTGTTGTAAAGTACAATCGGGGCTTATGTATTTTACCATAACATTACCGAAAATTGATGCCAGTATAACTCTTACTAGCTTTTCTATAAGAGTAGCTGCCTTGTGATGCGTTACTTTATCGCCCCATCCGGTAAATAAAGTACCATGTTCTATGCAATATATAACTAGCTTTTACAAACAACTTCGTCAGCAGCAGCAGGGTCTTCTCACTCTCCTTGTGGGGAGGTAGGTGGGGTGTGGGCCTCGAGGAAATCCTCACTACCCGGGCATCCCCTCGCAGGCACTTAGGCCGTGAATGTGTTTCGGCCGTAGACCGAGATCACCTAGGTGACCTAAAGGTGACGGAATTTGGGCCGTAAGTCCAGGTGACCTAATGGATGTCCTGTGGTGGGGAGCTACCATTCCCAGACCTCGGGAACTTAGTTCGGGTGGTGTCCAACGCAACTTCGTTCCCGTGGACTACTGTCGCGTAAAATAAATTGATAATAGATGGCGCTTTTCAATGTCATCCTATTCCTGTAGAATTAACGGGATTTCTATAGCCTATATGTTATCCCGATGTATAATGAATAATTGTGCCAAATTTTATCAATATTAGTTCAGCGGATTCGCCGTGAAATAGTAACAAACATAAATCCATTCTTACAAACTTTCGCATTCATAATATTAGTAGGATATGTATGTAGAACGTAAAACTTTATTTTTCAGATAGGCCGAACTTTGACGAGTGACTGACATTTCATGATCCAAAATAAAATTACAGATTTATACGAAAATGATTCATTCAGTTATTTTTAGAACGGACAGATCTTGTGGGATGATAGAGTTCATACTTTCTTAACTAAGTCAAATCATTGGATTTGGTTTTTTTTATTACTACATTTACAAACATAAGTAGCGTAAATATGTACCTTACTTTGGCATTGACTACATACGCTTAAGTAAAAAATGTCTGAGATTTTTAATGTAATCTTGAAAGTTTTTAGTTTTAATAAAAATTTATAGAATTACGAAGTTTTTAAATTGGAATGGGACATTATAACATTAACAATTTATACATTTACGTGTTTTTAAACACGAATAGTATTTTTCCGGGTTCGATGATTTGACGGTTTTTTTTTGTTATTGATCCCATTAAAGTTTTTAACATATATTTTTAAATGGACTTTTTTTTAAATAATATAGATTCGCATTTATGGACGTTTATTATGTATGTACGTAGTCGTCCTCTGTCAAGAGCAGGAAGTCTGGCTTTGGAGTAAATATCAAGGTAAATAGCACGCAAATCTACGTGTGAGAGAAAGGAATTCCTTTCGATTATCTAGTATTCTGGATACCTACTCCCTTGAAAACATAATACTTTATTCTGTTTTTTAAACAAAGATTCTGAGAAGAGACAAAAGATGCTAGTAAAAAATGCCCATTTTGCTTTCGTTTGGATACTTATAAATAAAATCAAATCAAAATAATCTTTATTCAAATAAGCTCTTTCAAGCACATTTGAATCGTCGTAATCATTACGGGTTACACTAGATATTGTTAATGTTTCCTCGTGTAAATTTTGCCTTGACGTTACAGATATTATACTCTTAATTGGGTATAATTTGACATTGACACGTTTGTTTATTGATATCCGGAAATACTGTTGCCTAGGGTCAAACCTATTTCTGGTATTCAAGAAAGTATTACAAGACCGAATAGCAAAAATTTCTACTATACGCTCTAACTAACAAAACATACCTTAAAATGTATTGAACTAGTGGCACCCTTCGCGACTTAGTCCATGAGAAATATTAGGCGTTTTAGTACCCTCGATAATGCAATATTTTTTTCCTTGGTCTTAAAAGATTTCATTAATATCTATCCAGTGGAGAAACCTTGAAAACGTAATAGATAGACAGACTCACGAATTTGTAACATTAGTAAGGATTAATGGCTTGTTAAGATTATTTATGATACTGTATCCAGATTCAAGATATCAGATATTTTGAAATTCGAAGACTTTTGTTACTCACATAAAAATATATATAAACGGTTTAGAAAAATAATATCTTTACAGTATTTTATGCCTAGGGTCAAATAAGATGTCCTTGGAATGTCTTCACGTAACATCTTCCTACATTAAACCTCATTGTCGTCATTTAAAATAGATATCCACTGATAGATATATCTTCCTGTTCGTAGTAAAATTTAATATCTCGTTACTGCCAACTTCTGAAGGTCGTTTAATGTTTAACATTTATATGTCGGCTGTCTGTAGTCTAGTATAGTAATTTATAATTGTATCAGAGCTTAAATGTAGGATAGCCTATATTTTTCGCTTCAGTTTATTTATATCAACTTTTTGATTTTATTTTTTCCCTAGATCATACGTTATTTATGCACTTGCGCTTTTTTTATATAAAATTTTTAAATTTATACTGTTAAAAACCTATAAATAAAAATATTAAAGGCTTCACTTAAGTAACAAAATCCATTATTGATTTCACTCATTTCTCAATCTTATCTTCTCACTACATAAAAATGAATGCCTTCTAAAGACTTTGAAATGGTTCGACTGATTTTGATGAAATTATCAGACAATCTTTAGAATGGTCGAGCTGTTGATCCTGTAAGTTTGGTGACGATCGTAGCTTTGTTTTAACTGTAGAGTTCTGTTTCGAGGGAAATTCGAAACCAGACTGAGCAACAGTAACGCGTGGCCGGACAGCTAGTCTATTATAAAAGGTGCAAAAGTCATTTGTTTCCATGACTTGTTTATTGTAAAGCTCGGTAAGAGCGGTTTTGTTATCAAATCGCCCCATCCGAACAATAATGTTATAGAAAAATATGTTCCATGTATAAGCATAGAATATGTTCCTAACTTTATTCTTCACATTGAGCGAAATTGTTTTTTTTCGATGTATATATTATACAATTTGGTTTATAACATTTACAATTTTATGTGGTCATCATATATACGACTATAGCAACTTTATCAGGACTTTAACTCAACTTTGCTGAATAGTCCATTCCAGTAATGGACTTCGAATTTCGTTAAGAATTAAAAAAATTAGCTAATGCGACACGTTTCCATTGATTGTAATGACGGTGGACACGATCGTACCAACATATTATCGTGTTTTTGCAGGTGCACAGAAACAGTTGAGTTGGTACAATTTCGAAAGGTGGTATAATGGGGCCCCAATAGTCGTCACTCGTCGCATGTAGCTATTAATTGAGCACACCCGACGCGGTCGGTTCGACCTTGGCCTTGGCACGGGTTGCCGAATCGCCGAGGTCGGTCCGATTGAGCTCGTCCGGATCACACGGCCTGAATGTCATGCTTATTCATTCTAATAATATTAACACAATATCACGTCACGTCAACACTCATCGGGTGGAATTCACATTTTTAACAAAGACGGTAGTAGGCACACTAATTAATAACTACAGAAATTAATAGCCGCGTGGTATCCGGCTGAGTAGAATAAACCACACTCATTTCTTACCGAGGTGTCTTAAAAGGCGACTAAGGTAAGTTCACCCACTGTGTGGTATCCAGTTTAGTAGAATAGTCCACCCTATTTCTTACCGAGGTGTCGTATAATACGACTAAGTTAAGTTGATGTCAGTCAGGCGGCCGGTCGTAAAAACGCAGCCAAATCATGTAACAACATGTTTATAACATGTTGGCCGACCCCACTTAGAGTGGGATAAGGGCAGGAGGATGATGATTAGGGCTCGACGTTCCCCACGAAACAGGAAATTCTACGAATAGAAAAACTTTATTAATTAATATGCCACAGCAATGAGAGGGCGACTTAAAAAGCGACAACATATACATATATAGTCAGCAATGTTTTTCTACTAAGTATATAGAAACGATGTTATATTTTATTACGTAATAAAACAATACGATACGAAACGACAATTTCCTAAACATGAAAATTATTGTAACATTAGACATACTATATGTATGTCTAATTGCAAAAATTGTAAAACAAATTACAAGTAGAAGTCTTACTTTATATACTTTTATTGTTAAGGATTGAGGTGACCCTGACATTATCTATGTAAGAAGGAACGAATTTGAAACTCGTATAATCCAAGTATATATAATGTTATGTAGGAACATTTAAAATACAAAACATGTATGTTTTCGTTCGGTGTCACCATCATCGTCGCAAGCGCAACAGCGAGCGAGGTAATTGACTCCAGTTGACCTCGTGTTACTTCGGAAAAACTCGACGAAACTCGGCTCGCATCGCGATTCCCAAATGCTTTGTTTACATTATATTGATTCCAATGTAACTTAAGATCTTGATGTTTTGTTTTTTTAACTAATCTCTATCAAATTGCTTTAGGTAAATCTGTAAAAGATACATCCAAAACATCCATCACAACCGAAATAAACCGAAAATAATCAAACAGAAATTACTTACTAACGGCCGCTATAATAATATGATAAATAATAATATATGGGACACTTACACACACGGTCGTCCGTCCCCAAAGTAAGTAACTTAATACTTGTGTTATGGTAGACAGACAACTGGTGAACATATACTTATATATTTTTAAATACGTACTTAAATACAAATATACACCCAGGCTCAAAGACAAACAAATTAATTTACAGAAAATGTTGGCCCTCGGCTGGAATCGAACCGGCGACCCGTGGAGCCGAAGGCAGGGTCACTACCCACTGCGCCAACAAGCCAGTCGAACTATAATTATTAACTTTATCTTATTATATACATAATACTTTAATTGGTTCAAATAAAAAAAATATATACATAATAAGACCATTCAACTTAATTCAAGACATGTTTTGTTTGTTTTCTATGTTTCTTAGTTTGGAAAACTTAAGAGTTATGTCTATACATAAACAGTCCAATATTAATTTGATTTATTTCCGATATACAACTGCAAATGCAACAATGGTTTTGCTAGTTCAGTTCCGTAAGCTAAAGTTAATAATAATAATAAAAAAAAACGGTTAATATTTTAACAGTGCGATAATTTTTCTAGAATATTAATATATTTTAATGATCTAGACATCATAGACTAAATAGATATATAAAAAACAATATTTATATTATTCTTGATTATTAGTATATGAAAAAACTAAAGTTTGTGGATCGAAAACTTTAACGTGAAAATATGTAAAGAAACACGAGTGGCTAGATTTAAGATACAAGGATGAGGAGCCTAATAAATTAGTTAATATCCATTCGGATATTATAAATACGAAAGTTTGTCTGTCTGTTATGACTTAACAGCTAATCTGCTGGAATATTAATAGATTAAATTTGGACAAAATAACAATTTACACACCGGGGTAACGTATAAGATAAAAAATTCCAATTTTGATTTCGGGAACAGGGAAAAACCACGTGTGTTATTGAGGGTAGAGTTTGTTTGTTTGATTGTTTGAACGCGTTAATCTCAGGAACTACTAGACCGATATGAAAAATTCTTTCAGTGTAAGGGACGCTATTTATCGAGGAAGGCTAAAGGCTACATATTATTACGCTAAGATAAATAGGAGAGAAGCAGCAATAAAAAATAGTATGAAAATGACAAAATTTTAAGCTTTCCTTGCGTGCATTGAGTAAACGGTGATAATTATTAAAAAATCATGTATTGTTCCCCTCTAAAAGTTCTAAATAAAATTCCGCGACAGCATACATCTAGGTTTTAAATTTAACCCACTATAACCTTTTTTATGGGTATCAAAAGACTATATTACGGTTTTAATATTTCCACGCGGCGATTGTTAGTACTTGATAAAAAAGACCACTACTTATATATACATTTATTCCGCGAACATAGCTGCTGATAAAAATTAGTCGCAAATACAATAACATTGTCCGCTTCGTGTTTCGCGCATCGGATATCTGCCTGTCAGCGAGGCCTTGACCGAGCCTGGCCACAAGCATCCGCCGGCCCGGGTCACCTCCACGTGACTTCTGCGAACTTGTCTTCAAATATTTCAGACAGTTTCTAATGTCAACATCATTCTTTGTTTATTTTTGCTCATCTCATGCTAGTTGTACAATTAGTTAAGATACCTGCCTACCTAAAAAGAAAATACAAAAAATAAGTCAAAATAAATACCTATAGGTTTTTATCCTACATACACGCGGGATATTACCTTCAATTGTATCCAAAATATATTGTTGCGATTAGACGTAAAAGTGTAAGGAACACACAGACTTTTATATTTATAATATTAGTATTATAAGTATGGACTTATACGTAATGTTATGACGAGATATATGTTTTGATTAGTATTGCAAGTTACTTGCAAGACTAATCGTAACTGCAAGTTGCAGAGAAATGATTTTAAATATTACTTTAAATCTAAATAGTCATCGATTGTCACATCGTACCAACAATATGTCATATTTACTCTTATCTACCTCATACATTTTATTTAAGTTGTCACGGACAAAGTCAAATAACAAACAGTACATGGGTGACCGATTTAGAAACTCGAAGCTCGAACCTAGGTATTTTCACTTCTCTAGACCGCCCGTTCCCCAAATGAGCTGTAATGACTTGGCATTTGAAAGCGAAAATTATATTTTAAATTCAACATATTAGCATTTTCACGAAAACAGGGATAAAACGAGATTTTTTTAACGTAATAATAACCTAGCTACATCAATTTTTCTTCCCCAAACACCCCTACATACTGAATTTCAAACCGTTGGAGCCGTTTCCGAGACATTTAAATAACAAACATATGTGTCAAGAAAATTACAGTAAAGCCTTGATAATTTCTCTTAATATTAAAAATCAGAAACTAGAACCTAAAGCCTAGAAGGCCACGCACTGACGGCCTCAATAAGTTTATCTCGATGTCATCGTCGCGTCATTGAAGTAATAAGTGAACACTGCAAAACGAGTAAAGTAAAACTAAACACGAGGGACACACATTTATTATAGTTGATGTCCAAGACCCGTTTGTCCGGTGTGGGCCGGGCACGCTCGCCCCCATTGTGCCAGTGCCCTTGGTCCAGAACAGCGAGAAGGCCGCCCAGTTAGTCCTCGATTGTTGCTTACTGGGATTGTGAAGAAACAACGGTTCCTACACTCGTGTTAATTACATACTTTTTAAACAATCCATATAACAATGTTTATACAACTGTTACACTTTCACTAATCAACTGGAGCAATATTGATGAAATTTGATACATTTGAAGCTAATTTATAGAATTAGGACAAAAGTAATACTAAAATTATTTTGCTATAATCCGCGATGAAGTAAAATAGAAAATATATATAATGCTGAATGTAGAGTGGACAATCCGTTTTCATACCTGATTCATGCAAGATTCGTAAAAACACATGCACAAACCCCCACCACCGCCACTAAAATACACAAGCACTACATACGTTCACTATCACAAACTCAACAATCGTTTCGCCCCGCAACCGAAGCATCATCAGGAGATAGATTCCACAACAAAATCGCAAGCTTTTTTTACATCTGAAGCTTTTATATACCGAGCTAAAGTATAGGATATAAAAGCTCCCATTTTTACTTCGAAGACGGAGAAAACACTATGTACAAAATATTTGAGGGTATTTATCACTAGCGACTCGATAAGTTCAAAAATGGTTTTAATTATAACCATTCGGAAAATGTGTTTCTATAGAGAAGTACACTGGCAGACTTAAATGTCATCATCAAAATCATTATGTATTTTTTTCATTATTTCTATTTACTGGTATAACTTCGTCATATCCAAAGAACAAAGTAATATCTCCCATATATAGGAAATGTGACTTTATTCTTCATATATGGCGACTTATGTAATGATGTCTCAATTATAAAATACGATGTGGCTGTGGCTTAGTTATTATATGTATGTGCGATTATCAATTATTCGAAATGACTCTTAATTTTGGGTAACCAAATAGTCCCATAACCTATTGAGGTTTAAGCTCAACTAATTTAAGCATTAATAATGTCAAAAGAAAGCTTTCAATTTTAATCCGGATATAGAAAAAACGGAAGCCATAAATTTCATACAATATGGTAGTCTCCTTACTTTTTTATTGCGAAAAAACCAGTCCGATCTATCGAGATCGTTAAAAGTAAATCGTGCCCCATCGTGCATGGCTGCGGTCATAACGAACAATGCCTCTAATACATGTGGCTACCGACTGACACCAGGCTGACTTTTTATATTCGAGTGCAGCCACAAGATAAGCTAATATGAGTTTTATGAAACTTATAATAAAGCTTAAATTTATATTTTAAAAATGCATTTTACAATCAACCATGTAATTTGATATTCGCATCCCGATATTAAAAACTACAGGCAACGGAAGGAAGTAAAAAAATTTGGACACCCATTTCACTTTCACAAATTCGTAGTGCACATATGGTTTTGTTGTTATATTGTTTGTTTTTGTTTTATGGGCATCTTTAAAACATGTTTTATTTAAAGAAGCTGGTATATTGCTTGGCCTCTGTCTTTCTTAGTATAAAAGCCTATCTTCTCTAGTATAAAACCATATCTTCTCGTCAATCGCATCGTATTGTACCGTAGGGCAGAATACCTTTGTTATTTGTTTGACAGTAGCAAACCACAAACGAAATTTCTTAAAAAAAGCTATTTAATATATTTTTTTAAATTTCATGCATAAATGAAATAAAAAGCTGTTGTGTGGCGAGAAATCACAGACCTACGGAAATTAAAACTCGACTTCGCTGACAATTTAGTGTAAAAGGAATGGTGTAAGTCACTGATATAAACTGATTCTGATGAATCTGCTATTTGAATGTATGAATTGATAAGCGTTCAAAGATGAATTTGAACCACAGTAAACTAGAAAAGCTAGGAAATACTACAAAATTTCTCACATTCAGTGAATCAAGGAATATGTGAATGCGTTAGTGTTATTTTTAATTCATATTATCAGACAAAAGTAATAATAAAATGATTTTCCACAATAAAGTAAATAGCAAAAGTATATAACGCTAAATATAGAGCGGATTATGCGTTTTCATACCCGATACATGCAGTTTTCCTAAAGACGCATGCATAAACCTCGACCACCAATACACATGCACTACAAACATTTACTATCACAAACGCAACAATCGTTTCGCCCCGCATCAGGAGATAGACCCACGCTAAAACCCCAAAGGGCATCGCAAATCATATTATCAGGCTTAAAGATATATTGCTTTTTGTAATACACTCATAAAAAAGTTTATTTTCATCGTCAGCTAAAAACTGAATCAACGTACTTATTTAGAGTTTCTCTTACCGGTTGAATTAAAAAAAAATTGCTACACTGTTTTTTTGGAAACCAAAAAACTTGTTTCCTTTTAACACATCAAACCATCACGTGGGAGGATATTTGCAAAACGTCAAAAAAATATCCCTTTTGTGCAACGTTGAAAGAAAAAGTATTGAAGCAAAATAATATCAGCAAAAACTGTAAATAAAACCCTCAGGTAGGTTTTCCTTTCAATCAGATGCCGCGCAACCCTTTATATTTTGTAAAATTTTTTGTTAATTTCATACATCTGTCATTACTTTTATATAAATAAGAGCTCAGCTATTTTATTATAAATAAAAAAGGCTATTTTGTTAAAAATGATAGTATTTATATAAAAAATTAATAACCTACTTTTCAAAAAATTTAGGGATTAACATATTTTCCATTTAATTCTTATTTATGTCTCGATTTATGAATGTAATTAACCGTGGTAAGAAGTCATTATAAAATAATGGGATATCCTGTAAGTTAATTTGGAAACGTACAAATAAGTAAGAGATCAACATCACTGTAAGTACCTATTTCATTCATAAATTTTCCTTTTTCTTCAACTGATTAAATACCTTTGTTGGAGAAAGATCTTAGAACTTCCGTAGTTCATACGAGCTTAAGATCCAGTTATGGTTAGATGCAAGTTAACATTATAAGTAATTTGTTTTTTTTTTAATGTAGAGAAACGATTGTTTATCAAAATAACGTACAAAAAAGAAATTCTAATAGCAGTTTAAACTGTCTTACATATCACATAGTACAATATTATATTTATGTAAACGCGCTATAGGCTATTTGTGACTGCGTTATCAGATAATAGGATCAGTCCATAAGGTATATTTCATTGGTAATTAAGTCGTTGTGCTATATACTTTGTTTTCGTGCCTGGGAGAGCGTATTTAGCCACCTGATTACGCCCTTTATTTTTCCTTAGGTCAACGATTTCCGTTGACCTGGTATTTAATTAATTCTTTGTCCGAACTAAAAGTTCTCTCTGCGGCTTTCTGGCGTCAGTCACCATTACATATGACAAACAAAAAGATATGATTTGCTAGAAACTATTAAAAAAAAACTTCTTCTTGCCATTATCCCACTCTAAGTGGGGTCGGCACAACATGATATAAACATGATGTCAATGATTTGGCTACGTATTTTACGACCGGCCGCCTGTCTGACATCAACTTACTTTAGTTATATTTTAAGACACCTCGGTAAGAAAGAGGGTGGTATATTCTACTTAAACGAAGGTAGGTTGACCCACCGTGTGGGTTGTAATGAGAATATTATTTTGCGGATTATAGAAAAATAATATCCTCATTACTTTTGCTTTCTAGATTTATTAAGTGAACGATTTTTATTGAAGCTCGGTGAAATTGTAACAAAATTTTAAAAGCAGTGTTCTGTTGCGAGTGTCGCAAAGCGCCTGCGCGGGAGGTGGCCTTGACCGGCCTGCGCCAAAATTTCCAGGTCGTTCACCCGCTCCGCCGCCCACCGCCGCTCGTCTTTATCTCACATAAATAACTCTAACCATTAAGCCGATAACGATATTTTGTCTATAGCGACACGGTTCAAATCACTTTGATACGTGTAACCGGGGATGTTATATAAAATTAAATCATTTATGTACCTATCTGTTATAGAAACTTGTTTATCAATAAGCACATACGTTCTAACATTAAGCTGACGTCATTATTTTCGTTTGTTTTGGCACGTTTAACGGACTTTTTTGAATAAGATCACTATTTTAAAATTGTATTAGACTTTTAATTATTACAGATATACATTCAGTAATAATGCTAAATGGGTCGGGGTATTACATAACTCATTTTGTTCATGTATTTTCTAGTGATCTATATAATAATAAGGCTGACAAAAGTAGTGTACTATGAAGTGTACGATTTCATACTTCTTACTTACTATAAATAGAAATTGTAAAAATTCGAAGCCGTTATAACTATACGAATAACACATACTTTTTTTTACTTTACACGCGGGTTTCATTTAATAAATGTGTTTTTATTGTAAACAACAAATATATATCAAATAAGCAGATTGAACTCATTATTAAGCTGTGATGGTATAACGACAAGAATGCGTTATTTTTATCAAGCGGGACTGAAACCCAGGCAGTTTTAATTTGATGTTTGCAAATTTCAATATGTTTCATTGAAGTTGAGAATTAATTATATACTTTATGGTGAAGAAATACACCACGATAAAACATGCATATCCCTGGTAAATATGTTGGTAGACTCCATCCATATCGAAACAGCATAGTGGGTGTAGACTCCATATCCTTCGATGAAATTGACGGGCCTTTGTTATGCAGTAGAACAGTAATAGGCTATTGTATTCGTTTTTTTTATAATATAAAATCATTAACTATATAGGTTACTTGGTCTCAAGATTATGATTCCGTCTAAAGTAGTAAAATTTAGGAAAATATTTCATGTTTGGGCTTTGAAATTGTTAAGTATATATAGTAGTTTGAAGGAATACCCGGAAATTAGTGCAGTGCTAGGCTATGAGGCAAGCAGGCAAGCGGGCCGAGAGGGGTCACTCCGTCACGCGGCGACCTACACAGCACTCGCCATCCATTAGTTCGATTTCGTGTTCAAGTTCACTCGCGTTCCATCACCAAAAATATTTTAGTAGTGTGACGCAACCAGCACGACAGCAGCTGCGTCCCTCTCGAACGTTCGGCTTTGGTCTCAGTCCGTACCGCTCTTGCGCGACCTTGGCCGCGGTGCGCCCGCAAGGTTCAGGTCTTCGAACTCGAGCGCGCGGCGAGGGCCGCGGGACGAGGGGCCTCGGACCCTCCAATGGCTCGCCGCGCACGTCTACGCGCGCTCGTGATTGGTCCATCGACAACGCGGCAATGACCTCGGAGACCGGAGTTCGAAGCGCGCCGAGGCTCGTTCCGAAACATACACTGGCGGGCTTCGAGTGTCGATAGAGGTGATATTTGCTCGGCGTAGCCCAGCACGCAGCCGAAGCGATTGTATCGCACGGAGCGCTGATCATTTTGCAGACTTTCACTCTTAAGGGGAGACTCGCGCGGCTACGAACAGAAGTGCGCGCTACCCGAGCTCAGTTCGTCTTTCGAGCTCGAGTGAGGCGCACGCGACGCGTGCAGCGGCAGTTTTACCAAGACGCGACCTTCATCCTTCGCGAAGTGCGGAGCGCGCGTTCAGGCTTATGCACTCCTGCCCCATATATTCCTTGATACTGTGCCCAGGACATATGTTTGAAGAGTTGTGGGGCCTAAATGTGGCTATCGTGTAGTGTATAGTGTGAAGGGACTATTATTATTGTTGTTTAGTTTATATCATATGACTCAGTGATGTCTCCTGACAGTAGCTATGGGCGCTATGATGCGCCGCCTCCAGCAGATACCATAATGAGTTCGGCGCACAAGGAACGAGAACCAGAGCTGCATATAGGTAGGACCCGTCTTAATGGCGTGGCGTTTGTTTGTTTACATTTAACTTCTGCCCAGAAAACCAAATTTAATGTTAGATAATATTGTACTAGGGACATATTTTTTTTCCGCCTTTATTGAAGCTATTTTTATAATGAAATTTTCTCACTACTATAACTCATTATAAATTATTTTTATTTTAAATTGTATGATTAAAATAATGCCATAAAGGAGAATATATATTTTAAACCTTTTAATGATATTAACTAACAATTATTAATATCATCAATAAAAAAATCACTATTTATAAGCCCTTTATTAAAAACCACGGAACTTTTAACTTTATTAATATTAAGTCATACATTATTATTTAAAATTATAAGTATTGTACATTTCATTTCTTATGTCATCAATATAGAAAAATATGTTTGGTACGACTTAAAATGAATTAACGCGATACAAATCTTGAAAAAGAAATAAGAAAGAAATATAAGAAGCTATTGTATATCAGCTTTTGCCGAAGGTGATCACTCAAAACTTTCACTCTCGAGTATCCTTGCTATTTTTGTTATCATTCAAGGTCGTGTGATATAAAACATGTAAGTTAATTTAAAATATGGTTTCTATTCTGCTTCAATCACTGAATTGATCTCATGGTCAATCCAATTATCTAGTCAATATTTATAGTACATTTGTTTCTTCTATTTAAAGACAGTTTTACTTAATCTCGCCAACTGAAACGCACCAGCACAGAAACGATTTGAAGAATGTGTATGACTAAGTTAATGTTAAGGAAAATTAATAATCATCGCTTAACAATTGGTTGACAATTTTTAATGATTAAATGTATCATTTCTACTCAGTATGTAACTCGAAATAATTGTCTTAATCTAGCCATCAGATTTTCAAATTTATAAATATAAATATAATATAGATAAATAAATTATAAGTTAGATAGATAGATATATAAATTCGCGCGCCAACTTTAAATTTTACATATATTGTATAATGTTCTACTTTTCTCCAGTTACCGAAATAAATAGGAATTTCTTCTGCTATTTATGTTAGCCTGGTATATAAGCTTTAATTGAACTAAATTTTATCTATAGTGGATATCAGGAAGGCGTAACAGACAGACTTTCTCATTTATAATATTAGTATAGACCTAATATGCACCACACGTTAGATCCACTTATTTACACCCCGATATATTGGGTAATAATATATTGGTCAACATAAAATAAAATTTAAAGCTTTTAAAGTAAAATATTTTTAAAAAACGTCATGACAAACGCGCAAATAGGTACGTAAAAAATAACCTTAAAATAAACCCTATGGCTATATTTTAATTTAGTAATAAAAATAATTTTAACCGTTAATTTTTTATGTAATGTTACACTTGATTAAACATCATTTATAATCTTTCTTCTGTCAAATGTTTCAATCGAAAGGGTAAAGTATTATACAATATAGCTTTAGATGGATGTACTAGAACGAAAGATTGATTGATTGATTGTTGAATTTCTACAAAGGGCTTGACGAAAACAATTAAAATTTTATTGTGCAAATCGCAAAGTACTTCACATAATGTTTCGCCCCCTGTGCGAATCGATGGGGTCCGATACCTATGAGATTTCGTGGGCTCTCTATAGATTTGCGTTCGATTCCTAACGATGTTATCGCTTTTTATTGATTACTTTTACAGTTAAAATTGTTAACAACAAAGGATTTAATCGTTCCGCTTTGGGATTGAATATCATTTATCCCGTAAGACGTAACATTTCATTAATGATGTTTAGTTCCTTTATTGTATATGAGGGGTCTAAACATTCGTTAAAAAATACGCTACACGCATCGTTGTGAATTAATAAATAAATATATGGGACACTTACACACACGGTCGTATGGCCCCAAAGTAAGTAACTTAATAGGTAGGTACCTACTTGAGTTATCGTACTCAGACAACTGGTAAATATATACATTTATAATTTTTAAATACATACTTATACAAATAGACATCCAGACTCAAAGACCAATAAATTCATTTATAGAAAATTTTGGCCTTTGGCGGGAATCGAACCCGCGACCCGCGGAGCTGAAGGCAGGGTCAATGGGCCAGTCAAATTATTCTAAAATTTTAGCTTACGTTCTTATATCACACATATAAGTAAAAATTATTACTAAAACCAATTAGTCGAACCAACCGCGTTCAATTCTATGCCAGCTTCCGCTCTGTAGCGGCCACTTTTACTTTTCTCTCGGTTCTCGTTTCACTAGTTCATTCCACCTAACTATTACGAGTAAAATAAACTAGCGATTCGCCCTGACTTTGCCTGAGTTAAGCTTATTGTCTTAAATGCGATCAAAATTTCATTTTGAATCTTACAATAACTGCTAAGAAATAACTTAAATTATATAATATTACGGATTACAATGTAGGGCTTGAAAAGGTTAAAGTAACCAATGTGTTTAAATTAATTAGGATATATCACACGCTTTTCATTGAATAAAAACATTATGATGATACATGTATATCTCTAGAAAATTCGCGGCTTAAATGTAACCTACCAATCAGCAATGGAGCAACGTGGTAGGTCTTACCTCCAACCCGTCTTAAACGTCTAAAACGTTAACAAACAGCGCACCCTTACCTCCCTCATGAATAACAGTATATGTATTAGTAAAATAAGCATAGAAATCCGTTCAAAAGTTCTTGAGTTTAACGCGAACAGTCAGACAGACCTGGCGAGGTACTTTGTTTCATAACATACTGATGATGAGATTTAGTAGTTTACATTTTTATTATTTCTCTTAATATAATTATTCTTAAATGGACGTGAACTAACTAAAACTTATAACGACATGTTTCCATTAACATGTTGTTTGAGGTGTTAGATCTTTCAGATATAAACAAAACAATGTATGGTGGTATATTTCTATTGTTATTGTTAATTTGATTATAAAACCATCCTCTCTTTGATGTGCAAAATTTTATAACTTTTAAGTAAATGTTTATATTGTTGGATTCGACCTTATTGCATTCGAACATGTCTATTTACTGTATATTTATACCAAACAAACGTGCTAAAATATGATAAACATGGCAACTCACAAGCGCTCTTTAATCTAAGTAAACAATTAATGCAGGGAACTACTACAACAAACGTGCTACTAATGTAGGAAGTATAGCACGTACGTGTTGATGATTTCGTAGTGTCGGAGGATGGTCTAATTATTTATAAACATCGCCCTGACACAGATTGTTAGCGGTCGGTCCTGTGTCTCGATCCACACGGCTGGGTGATCGCCGCCTTCGCCTAGCGTGTTACGTGGAGCCAACACTTTCTAGCG
Source organism: Morpho achilles (assembly GCA_947086495.1). Lineage (NCBI taxonomy): Eukaryota > Metazoa > Arthropoda > Insecta > Lepidoptera > Nymphalidae > Morpho > Morpho achilles. Next base: position 8,972,913 of record CAMTZB010000019.1, on the reverse strand, counting down.
CACTTTCCTCGCCTCTTTAATTGACGTAACGAACGAGCGACTCTCACATGCGCTCTACAGAAAAACATTCAAGTTGCATCACGAAGAGAAATTAATGCACATTTATGATTCGCTCACAATCGAATCATCTTTCATAGTTTTCTCTGTATTTTATCGTTGTACAATTAGTCGTAAACAGTGACTGACGCTGTTGCGTTGAGGGCAGCTGTTTATCGCCACTAAAAAAAGAAAGTAGCGCCATAGAAAGCGATTGCGCCGAACATCGACCCGAGGCGAGTGGTTGACGCCAGAAATAGAAAGTTCCTTCCTGAAGGCCGGTACGCTCCCTTAACAAATAAACAAACGTAAAGGGAAAGTGAGAGCAGTCGGGGGAGCCGAACGAACCTGTTTCCCAATCCGATTCCCGCGCTGCCTTCGTCCTATTCTTCACATACCTATTACGACATAACGTCATATTAGAATAGTTCATTGCTTCCATCCGTTACGTTATCTATCACTGCCCTAATAACAAATCGATTCGGTCATTAGACATTGACTGCTTAATACATTTTATAATTATTCATTAAAGAATTGTTTAGATTTTCAATACCAAATAGAGTCGTGTGTAGAATGTTTATATCAATAAGAATACAGATAAAAAACGAAATACGTGTAGCCGAATAGAAATTACTAGAATGTGAATGTAGTCTCAAATGAAAGGGTCAACGACTTCCCTCAAGTGCAGTGGAGAGTTAGCGCTTTCTAAAATAACTATTCAGTGTCACCAAAGCACGCAACACGATGCGCTTGCGTCATTTGGTTTATTAGCGACTGATAGTATGAATGTAACTTGCGTAATATGTCTCGTGTGTAGGGTTGCCACCTTTTTTTTGAAGAAAAATAGTATTTTTATTTTTAGATCCAAAAAAATATAGTACTTTTAGGAAATTCAGGAAAAAAATAGTACACATCTATTTTCAATCATTATTTATTTTTGCATTTATTATTAATTATTATTTTATTATTTATTATTAATTTTCGCTGGACAATGACAAAGGAGTTAGAGTTACTAACTAACTAAGCCCTGTAAATACATGAATGAGTTTCGTTCAAACATTCCCTATGCAGTGTTGCGGGTGCGTTCCATTCGCAGTTGATTAAAAAAAGCGCGACAATTGAGTTAGCGATAAAAATATAGTATTTTTTGTCCTATATTATTTTTCTATAATATATAGTACAATTGACTAAAATATAGTACGATACTATATAATAATATATACTATATATAGTACGGGTGGCAACCCTACTCGTGTGAGAGATTTGTTTGAAGGAAGTCAACAAAATACTTTACAATATATTTGTTTCGCGTGCATTTGTTTTAAAAACAAAATATTGTAGATATAAAACTAGGTCAATCATTTATATTCAGTAACTTTAATACAATTTACTCTTTTAATAGTACAAAATAATACGTACATCGAACTTTGAAATAAATAAATATTACATTTGTTTATTTCAACAATTTCCGCCGGCTCAATAGAATAGTACCACCCTCTTTTCTTACCGAGGTGTCGTAAAAGGCGACTATGGTAAGTCGACCCGCCGTGTGGTATCCGGCTGAGTGGAATAGACCACCCTCATGTCTTACCGAGGTGTCGTAAAATCCGACTAAGGTAAGTTGACGTCAGGTAGGCGGCCGGTCGTAAAATACGTAGCCAAATCATGTGGCAACATGTTTATAACATGTTGTGCCGACCCCACTTAGAGTGGGATAAGGGCAGGGAGATGATGATGTTTATTTCAACAATTTGTCTTTACATATTAAATTACATAATATCAGATTTGTTTTTGTCGATAGAAAAGAGCAACTAATAAAATTCGACAAACAATTTGATGTTTTGGCATTCTTAATAACTTACTTTTATAAATCACGAATTACAAATATTGTTTTTCCGTGTCGCGTATTGTTATTTTGCTTATGGCAAAAATTGCAATCGAAAAAATTTACATACCTAATGCTATCGAAGGTGAGGCAAGGTCACCTTATTATCGCAGGTCACGTGCGAAACATTGCGAATATATCTAATGCTTTAAATTCTGGATATTTGGCGTTCGCTAACGATTTTCATTGCATAAAATTTATTTATTTGATACACCAACGATATATTATAGATACATTAAACATTAAATCCTTATATTATTTCTAGTTCCAATATAATTATCAATTACAGGCGTATTCTGCATTGTTTTTATTTTTTGTTAGTTCTTTTTGAAAATACATATGTATGTAAAAAAAAAAATTAAACTGTAAATTATCCTATAAGTCACAAAATAAATATTAAAATAAAATATTAATTTTTATTAATATAAAATATTAATAAAAATAAAGATAATAATTGTCTAAAAAGTGATACTTGGAAATAATGTTATTATTTGACCCACCGTGTGGTTACCGGTTTAGTAGAATAGACCACCCTCTTTCTTACCGAGGTGTCTTAAAATACGACAGAGGTAAGTTGACATCAGGCAGGCGGCCGGTCGTAAAAAGCAAACAAATCATGTGACAGCATGTTTATATCATGCTGTGCCGACCTCACTTAGAGTAGGATAAGAGCAGGAGGATGATGATGATTAATAAAAATAAATATAATAATTGCCTAGAAAGTCATACTTAGAAATAATGTTATATAAATATATGAATATAAATGTAAATGAATGACTGCTGTCACAAGTGCCCGTACATGTATATTTTCTTTATTATTATATTTACTATATTTAGTTTAATATATACTATATTTACTTTAATATATATTATATTTAAACTTATGTCTTGTGATTTCTGTTGTTGCAGAGTTCGATGGTACAACTGTGCTTTGCCGTGTATGCGGAGATAAGGCCAGTGGATTCCACTACGGAGTGCATTCGTGTGAGGGCTGCAAGGTAATTACTTTTTCTCTATACTTTGACAGCTCAACCGTCCCATCCAGCATTCTCACCGAAACACCGCTGTATTATCTATATTAAAAAAAAATACTATCACCATAACTGCCAACACCGCCGTATCTACCTTTATTAAATACCATTACCATAACTGCGCTGTTCACATTGCGTTACATAGATGTAAGTAGCCTTACATCGGTCTTTTGCTCATATCGTATTTCAATACTAGTATGTTAGAGGACGTTAGTGCCAGACCACAATTTCGTTGAATGATTTTTGAAATTGACTATCAGTAAGTACATGAAATCTAAAAATATATTGAAAATTTTGGTCACCCGTTTACAAATACAGACAAAATATTATTATTTATAAAGTACGTACTTTATAAATAATAATGTATATATAGTGTTATATTTCTGTAAAAAAAACCGCAGACAGATTAACTCTGAATGTATAAATTGTAGAAAACGTTTAGGAAAACGTACGGAGCGTCCTGAGCGGATAAACATACATATATAATAAATCGTAATATAGGAATACCAGGCAAATATTGCATAAGTTGTAACCATTGCATTCAATTTTTTATAAATCACTATCACTGTTAAGTTAACTTTTTTTTGAATGGTTTGGGTTAGGTTAGATTAGAACAAATTACTAGTAAACTTGTTAACCCCTCCAGCTAAGCCATGCTTGTGTTAGGAGTGTTCGGACCCACGACATCTCGGTCGCAAGTCCGTTACTCTAACCATTCCGCTACCGCCGCTAAATTACATCGATAATGTAGTAAAAGTGGGATTATTATTATCATAAAGAAAACAATATCATTGAATTTATCTAGGGCGACGTCTCTAATAGGTTTTACTTTTGTTGATCGCTAATTAGTAAAATTACTTTACTATATGAATATTTACACTTTCACCGTAAATTTTCACCGTAAAGTAAGTAAGGCCTCTCTCTCCGTTTTTGGAGCTAAGACCTACCACGCTGCTCCAGTGCGGAATGGTAGGTTACACATATCTCCAGAATTCTCTAGGGATATGCGGGTTTCCTCACGATGTTTTCCTTCACCGAAAAGCGTGTGATAAATTGCAACTATCAATTAGACATATAAGTTTTAACAGAACAACTCATTAGTGTATGCCGGGGTTTGAACTCGTAACCTCCTCGAAACAGTCGCACGGTGTTACCGCTGGGTTGCCACAGTTTCATTCATATAGTATCATTATACAATTGATAAATTTGTCAAATTAAAATTTACTTTTCCTGCGCGTCAGTCAGTGCGTCCCGGTGAGTCAGTTAGTTAGCAATGTACAGTTTTATAGGTTCACACGCTATCTATAATTGTATATTTAGCTGGCACTTGTAAAGCCAGCTGGAAGTGTTTCAATGTCCTAGAGTTTGAACAGCAAGGTCGCGACTCGCGACATACGGAAGACAATCTCTACGGACAGAGATAACAAAGCTCGGCCGTGATATTTTTGATGTATAAACATTCGAATTCTTTGCGTGTTCGTTTTCGTCATCTATAACATACTAGCTTTTACCCGCAACTTCGTTCGCGTGGACTGTTCTCGCGTGATAGGTTTATAATAGGTGGCGGTCAATATCATCCTATTCCTGTATAATTAACAGAATTTCTATTGCCTATATGTTACCCAAGGGTAAAAGGAATAATTGTGCCAAATTTCATCGATATTGGTTCAGCGGATTCGCCGTAAAATAGTAACAAATATATATCCATACTCACAAACTTTCGCATTTATAATATTAGCAGGAGTTTGTTCCTGTAGTGTTAGTAACCGATGTTACTTAAAATTATTCACAGGCAGCAATCTTTCTTTGATTTAATCTTCTTCTTTCTCCTTTATCCCATTCTAAATGGGACAAAACATGTTATAAACATGTCTCATTATTTGGCTAGGTATTTTACGACGGGCCGCCTGCATGGCGTTAGCTTGCCTTTACGACACCATAAGAGGTTGGTCTATTCTACTCAACCGAATACCATACGGCGGGGTTCTTTCACTTAATTTCTATCACAAATAGTAGAGACAACGCATTAATATGAAAATATTGTGACACAACCATACAATCTCTTTCGAAACTTTCGTTTTGTTTTCGTTTTCGCTTGTCTGTTGTTTTCTACAGGTCATTCTTCTTGGCCACGTTGTTAATATTTAACGTAAGATGTGATAAATTTAGCTTACCCATAATTATTTACTATGTGTGTTATCCTAAAATTTTATGATTTTCATGCTTCAAGGCATCATCCGCTTGTATAGGTAAGCTTGTATCGTACCAACTTTTTACCAATATTGCAGCAGATTAGTCATGGAAGTGTTACGGACAGACAGACAGACAGACATTTATAATATTATTATTATTAGACTAAAAATTATATGTTTTATTTCTTCATAGATTTTCTCGTCTTTATAGTAATTATACAGTTATTGGTTTTCCTTTGGTTGCACCTTTTTATTTCCAAGTGTAAATATCTGATAGCGTACTTGTTTATATACATATTAAGGCTTAAAATGTCATAGTTACAACAAATTAGTTATACTAGATTGGACTTGAAGTAAAAACATGTTTACAACAAAGGAAATATATTTTAATTCCCATGAAATACTACGTGTGAGGGTTAAAAAGTTATCAGAAACCGGTACAAAAATGGTTTAAATTGATATAGAGGTCGACGGGGTCCTTAGGTACCTGTCGGCCTCGGCTATTCGGGTAGTCCCTTTGCCCTAATTCTATTTTATTTTTGTTACCTGCCCGGAACAATCACACGGGAACGGCCCGTCTTTAAGAACTGTTTCATAATAGACAAATTCTTTTATATTTCGTGCCCCGGGGTCGAGGTCAGCACAAATAAAGATAAGGTTAAACGGCTTCCTGTATATTTATAAATAATATTAATGTACTGAACGTTTACGTTTCTGACTCATAGACAACATCTGAGACATTGAAGATAAAAATGTCACATCTTTGTCATTTAATTATAATGTAGTTACATATTACACCATTATGTCGTAATTTTTTAAATTACTGTATGGTGGCACATTCATATTGAAATTAAAATCATTGAGTGAATAACCATTCAAATCTCATTCCTTTAATAATATTTTATAGTAACATATATATTATAATGCATTGTAATACTTGTTATAACAAAGGATTTAAAAATAAAATTTTAGATTGTTAATTAGAAGTGTACGAGGGATCGAGGGAAATTCGTAGCATACAAAAAAGTAAAAAGAAAATTTTTGTACACAAGTTAACATTACTCTATAGCACGATAGATGGCGCTACAGGCTATACGGCGTCTTAAAGTTATTTTTAAATATTATGTATAATTCGATAATGTCATAATTCAGATTTTTTTATTTTATGACAATCAAAAAATCGTAAATATCATCTTAATTTTACAAAGTTTATTTACTGTTTAAAAATACTTAAATAAAAAATGTTGCTATAAAGCTTTTAACTGTTACTCTTTACAATATATAAAGGATTTAAAGAATTAGGCTTTACTTTGCGGAGATCCATAATACAAAAGTTCATCGCGGATTATAGCAAAATAATTTTATTATTACTTTTGTAATATATAAAGGCATAAAACAATAATATTAGGATGTATATTTGATACTATCTCAAATCAAACCTTACAAAACCTTAATATTACTTAAACAGACATATTTTTAATATTAAAATGTGTGTATATATTTATATTAATTAAGTGATGGCTGTACATATTAACGCGTTTGTGATAACTTTCTTCTATTACTTTTATGATGTTTCGTCTTATGTAAGTGTATAATGTTTCTTGTTTAACCGGGTAACAGACGCCCGCATACAATATATCCCACTTGATCTTTTATCTCAGCCACTGCTCTGCTACTTCCTGTAAAAGTTTAATAAAGAGCTCTTATATTGTCTGAAGTAAAGCACTTATATTTAGAACTTAAGGACATATTTATAAGCAATCGCTAGGAGAATTATATCTAATAAATGAATATGTTTTATATATATATTTTAGAAAAAAAACAAAATATAAACTTAATTTACTTTATTTGTACATAAACTTGATCCGTAAAACGTAATTTTTAAATTTTAATGCGCATGTGTTAACAATACACAGTTACTAATTATCCTTATCGCTAACTATAAATATAATATATTTTAAAATGAGTTTCGATAATTCCCAAACCGTAAATTAATAACTAAGTGGTTGCAGTCTTATTACATTAGATTTTATTTGTCATATTTGCAACAACTTAATGATGTCTTTTATTAAATTTCAATTGAATTAACCACTGCATTTTTGTTACATCGACCCATAAGTTATGAAAAATACTAGTTAATTTAAGTAGTATTTTTTAATCCCCCACGAGACGTCTGTGATTGCTGGCTTAAGGTCGTATATTATGAGCGTGAAAGCGATGCAAGGAAGACGACAATAGAAGTGCAAGTGTACAATAACCGGTTTCAATGTTACAAGTTTGATCGGCGATCGGCGCGTCAGACCCCAGGACAAAGTATCCTTCGACCTCGTCAGTCTGGATTATTGTGTATCTTTTGTTTTCTACTGGAAAATTTTCTCATCACATTAATGTTTTGGCAACTTCGATGATAAGGTTGATAAATATAATGCTTATAAAAGTTTATATTTAGTCAACATCCTTAAAAACATACTTTTATATTACGAAATGTATTTATTTGTGGGAATTTAAACTTGTGACGAAATAACAAAATTTCGAGTTTCTTATTAAAAAAAAAGTAATTACGTATACATTTTAAAAGATGGATGTGGCGCTAGCGCCAACTAGTAACTCAAATATAAAACATTACGCTGTAGTTCAACTACTCGCCTCGAGATGGCGCCGTGCGCTCGAGCTGGCAATTCGTTTCACATGTTTCGCTTCAAACGAAAACTTGAATGAATGGTTTATACGGTCTACTATGAACGGTCGCTCCGTACGCACACTGATGTCAACGAACCTTTGTTTATTACTACACGTTTTATAATTTCACAATTATCGACCTATCGTTTTTTATGTGTAAAGGTATAATGGAATATCTGTTTTAAATTGAATGACATTTGTATATTTCTACCTATATAAGAAAAAATAATATATTTCAGTACTATGTATAATATTATTGTATAGTGAGTAGTCTTTAAGCTCTTACGGATCAAGTATACAATTAAACCTCTGTTTTAATATACCCAACGGTGATATAATTTCTTTGTACTATAAATTCTAAAAAATATAAATTCTTGATAGGTTATTACATAGCAAATTCTCTGTTTGTTAATGTCGGTTTGTACATTAAATTAAATACACCCGAGGATTATAGTATTGTGATTCGATTTGATTTCTAAACCTAGCGCGTTATTAATTTGAAATATGTATTGATTTTAAAAAGTAATTTAGCGTTATTGTATCAAAAAGCACGATATACGTAAATCATCGTTACGCGCGTTCTTTGTTCGCACCGTGACCGACATACTTCGCGTTGTGGGTCGCTTATTTTTTCGGCACCGATCCGCAGTGCAGGGCACGCGGTCGACGACCCCGTGCGTTCGCCTCGCGCCGTTCCAGCCTCTCCTTGCCGTAAGAACTTTTACGGTCAACGAATGTATGTACGCAACATGAACGTAACCCACATTATTTTTTGAACTGTCAGCTTAAAAGTTCATTGATCTCGCCGCGTTCATTTTTAATAAGACCATCCCACGGTATATTTTCTTATGATAAATGCGGTTAGGAAACGCATTGCATTTTGTATTAGAAGTGACGTTTTAAAAACAACTACAGCTATTATAATGAATTATTGATGTAGATTTATTAACAATTTTTGTAAGATTATCTATGATAATATCTTTTACATCATTATCCCCCTGCCCTTATCCCACTCTTAGTGGGGTCGGCACAACATGTTATAAACATGTTGTGTCATGATTTGACTGCGTGTTAACGACCGGCCTGTCTGCCAGATGTCAACTTACCTTTTCGTATTTAACGACATCTCGGTAAGAAAGAGGATGGTCTATTCTACTAAACCGGATACCACACGGTAGGTCAACTTACCTTAGTCGCTTTTAAAAGTTATGATAATATCTTTTACAGTTTCCTATATTAACACATGCTTAAAACACTTTTGGAATATCTATGGGACAGGAAAATATTGTAATTTCGGAAATCGGACAACCGCTATTTTAAGTACTTGAAATGATTGCATTGTTTATTCCAGAAACCTACTTTTATAAAAACGACTGTTACCGCGAACATGTGCTTCTAGAAAACCTGAATCACTTTTTTGTGACTCAGTAGGCATTCCAAATTAAATCTAGGAAATAACACTTTTGTGAAGACAACTAAATAACAATATTACTATGAGTTAAGGTGAAGTTTTAAATGGTAAGGCCAAAAAAGCCTATGAAACATTTTCGAATCAATTCTAGATATATGTAGTTAATAAATGAAAATAAAGAAATCTTTATTTTTCAATTAAAATTAATGAAGCTTATTTAATAATGTATGGTTTTGGTGTAAAATAAATTTATTTATGTCTAGTGCTAACCGCGGTTACGTTAGCACCACCGTAAGATTCTAAGTATCTCTCAATAATGTAATACGTTTTTCTTTGTTCCCAAGAGAAAAAACAGGAATTTTTATCCTATACGTTATCTCAGTTTAAAAGCTTTAATCGTGCCGTAAGCGACATACAGACTTAGTTTCGCATTTCTAATATGAGTATGTAGTTAATAAAAATTATTCTGCAGTGTAAAATGACTTGATTGAAAAAATATAAAGTGCTATGCACTTATTAAACACGTATGCTAAAACTTTAAACTTTCTTACTGAGGTGTCGTAACTAAAGTAAGTTGATGTCAGGTAGGCGGCTGGTTGTAAAATACGTAGCCAAATCATGTGACAACATGTTTATAACATGTTAAGCCGACCCCACTTAGATTGGGATAAGGGCAGGAAGAAGGCTGTTAAAACCTTAAAATCAGTTCTAGCTGATGTTAGAATTAGTCTACTCAATTTACTTGAACTAACCAATTAAACAGCGGTTAAACTCTGTAAACCTTTATCACAATTATTTAGGGCGTCTTGGTGACAAAAAAAAAAGAAATATGCTATATTGATACGACAAGTATACTCGTATATTTGCATTACGCAGACTACAAATATAGATTTGCTATATGCGAACGGGAAGTGAATCACAAGCGATATGATTCATAGTGTTATCAGGCAAACATCTATACACCGGCAGGCACGTAGTGGACTGTTAGTCGAGGTCGGTCATCGGTCGATGCTTCGTCGGAAAGCCTGTGCGTCAGCGATCCCGAGCTTTCGGCTTAGCCGGCGCAAGTCATTGTCCGCGGGACCGTTAGCCGTTTAGAGACACACCACAAATGGTTATAAATATATATTTGCATACAAAAAAATTGTGTGACAGATATAAAATCAATTTTTTTTTCTTATTCTAATTTTCTTAATTATCCGCCGAGTTTCTTGCTGGTTGTTCTCGGTAAGAGCACACTTCCGAATAAGTGGTAGCTTCTTAAAGAAAATTGACGATTTAAAATGACTGTAAACATACAACTACTTGAATAAAGAATAATTTGAATTTATTATTAATTGCTAAACGTAATTCTTAAATTTATGTATATAAATTTTACTATTTTTTTAATATATTTTCTGGTTTACATACGATAAAGTAACCTCGGTATTAAATAAAATGATTTTTGCTTTAGAACGATTTAAAAATATATTTGTGGTAAATATAACTTAGATAGATAAATAATTTATCTTACCTTATTTATAAAGTAAACGACACTTAGATCAGAATTAATAAACTTATTTATTTTTGATTCTTCAACGAGCCTCGCGATTATTATTAACTCAAAAATAGAAATTATTTTGAAGCCCTCCGAAGGTGTTGAAGCTTTGTTAAAAAGTTTTACTAACCCAAAATTTTGGTTACTGTATGTTGTGCACATATTTACAAAAATTAATTAACCAATATCGTATTTTATTACGTATCCGTATATTTTCACAATTTTTTTGTTAGTTTACAAGTTAGAAAAAAAATGTGTGTCAGTAATAACTAGATGGTAAAAAGATTTCGTACGTTTCTATCGCGCTTTGTTACAATCGAATATTCTAGATAGGGACCGAGGTCGACCTAGATTTGCTTGACGCAGTCGTCATTATTGTCGATATTTACTGTTTACCTTTTATGAGCTGTTATAAGGTACACCCGACTTTACCCTAGGTTTTATATTAAAGATTTATTTACCTTTTGCGATTTGAAGAATAAAGACCAATTATAATTTTAAAATATAAACAACTTTATATTGCATTTACATTATTATTTACGACAACCTTAAATATTATTCATATATAAAATAGGTATTTGATGAATTTGAAGTTATTTACATACTACATTTCGCTAAGGTGATAACGAAAGTTATTTAATTGCATAGAAGATAAAAAAAAAATTATTTACATTTCATTACGTGAAATTATTTGTTAAATATTACCATTTATTAGATGCTTAGGATCATCGTATCAAACTTTGTTAAAATATTTATATTTTTTATTTGGAAAAATATATCCCTAAAAATTGTTGTTTAAAGCACTAAACGATGTCACCGTGTTAATTGTTTAGCGGTCATTGACGTATCAAGATGAATATTCTAACATAATAAATATTTTTCTGGCACAACGTCCTCAAAGTCGAACGCTCAACCGCTTAAAGTCACCTAAATAGTAACAATAATACAATTCGGTAATGAAGCAGTAATATGTGTATTAATATGATAAAATATACGATGTTACGTGTTATTGTCATACGTTATAGTTTGCGGGCGGTCGGAAAAAGGTTTTGTTTTCGTGGCGTTGGGTCAACGGCCGCGCGGCCGGTCAGTGCCCGCGTTGCGACCAATTATGGGCCACTCGCACAGCGCACAATGGATCGATGGCAGCGCGAAATTGGGCCAGCGGATCGAGCGCCTCTCAGCCTGCGCTGTCGGCAGCCTCCGCCGCGAATCATTTGTAACGTTACTTTCTTAATACAACATCACAAACAATGTGGCGGTTAAAATTTCGACTTTACCGTGCATAGTGAACAAAATACAAAGTCTTGTACAAAATAGTTTTAACAATTCCGTTGCATCCTATTTTTTGCTGTTCGAAGTAGTATTTAAGTAACGCGGTTTGGATTGATTCAATAATTAAATTAGATCGTTGCACCCCTAGCGAGAAGCGCGCGCGCATTGAGGTAGGCCGTGACGCATGGCTGACGTCACCGGGCGTAGAATCGGTCGACGCTCCGAGCTGCCCGAGTCCTAGCTCCCGGGCGACGAGCAGGGCGACAGGGGCGAAGGGGAGCGAGTGTGGCTGTTGTGCAATCGGGCGGTCGACGACCCGGGGTGAACGGCCTCGCGCCACGACGCCCGCCGGGATGCGCCCGGCCTATATCCGGCGCACCGGTGCAGCGACAGCGGCGCATTCTAGAGCGGCGTGGACCGTTAGGAGCGCGCGCGGGGCGGCGCGGCGCGCGGAGGACGAGGCACTCTCACTTTCTCGGCTGGGTCGGCGGCCGGCAAGTAGGTCGCGCGGGTAACTGTGCGCCGTGCGCCGCAGCGCCCGCACAGTCCGCCGTCGGCCACCATCCGTGTCGGTGCAGCGCAACTATCGTAACTGGCTAGGCGCGAGGCGCGTACGTCGGGTTGTCAGTGCGTGAGACGCGGACTGTGCTTGTGTCAGTGAGTGGCGGTTGTGGTGAATGGTATTCGGCATGGCTTGCGGCGCGGAGCTGCGCGAGCGGCACGCGGTGCTGGTGAGCATGCTGGAAGGGCGGCGCGAGTCCAGCGACTCCGGTTGCTCCAGCGACGAGAGCTCTGATCCCGAGCGAGACACTAATTGTAGCTGTGATCCCCAGGGCTTCTTTCGCCGCTCCATACAGCAGAAGATCCAGTACAGGCCCTGCACCAAAAATCAGCAGTGCTCTATCTTAAGAATTAACAGAAATCGGTGCCAGTACTGCCGATTGAAAAAATGCATCGCCGTCGGCATGAGCAGAGATGGTAAGTTTTCATCTTTTTAATATATAATTATTTTTCTTAAATTTATACTTAATGGAACAAATAATAATGTTTTTCTATAATACATATTATTAATGAAATACATATTTCTATAATACTATTACTTGTAAATATCAGATTTATTATTAATTTTGTAAACCAATACTTGTTCCATTATTTATTAGATATAGTCCGAGCAGTTAAAAGTTTTAATTTTTATACTGTAGTCGAAAACTGAAAAAGATCGTAAAAAGATAAATATGGTTTTCTCAGTGCCTCCTTGTATGGGCATAATTTATTAGTAAAGAAATGTATTTAATTTGTTTCACTCCATATACGCAACGTACACAGTAAGGTCGATCGCGCAATCGCGCAGTTACTTAGTTCGCCGCCAAGTAGGCCGCGAGTCGCGAGCGTTATTGCCACTCCGCGATGAGATCCTATTTCGCGGCGCTGCGAGCGTGCGACGGGCGCTGGCTCGGAGGACGCGCGGGGTGTGGGAGGTCGGTTATGCAAGCGCGGGTGAGCGCACGCTAAGCGGGTCGACGCCCGAGGACTACTGCTGCCCGCTCCGCTCCGCTCGTTGCGACATTCTCCTCGCTTGCGCTTGCCGCTTCGAACATAACCGCGAGCAGTGAAAGCGGAGAAAGGTGAATTTCGTAAGCGCGAAAGTGAGATTTCCGTTTTCACTTTCATAATACGGTTCATCGCCCTCGCGTAGATATATCAATACGTAACCAAATTACATACCTATACCGTTAGAAAAGTGCAACGGTTTTCTAAATTCAATTTAAGTAATTCAATAAAAGTGCAACGGTTTTCTAAATTCAATATAAGAGTATCTATATTATAGGTTAATATATTTTAAACATTTCTTATTCGCCTTATTTATTCGGCATGAGGGACCTATGCCCTATATGGCTTTTTATTATTTATTGAAAGGTTTCCTCTATCTACTTTTATTTAGGTAAAATCTTGTAAATGGCTATACACCTTTAGCTTTGCGGATTTCTCAATGAGAAAATCACAGTCAGTCAAGATTGGCAATTACGTAGACCGAATGAGACGACTTTATTTCCAAATGGCTACATTAGATACAATTTAATACTTTGTTAGGGTCCATATTAGTTATTGATTTTTATTTTAATTCATGTTATATTAACTACTTTGTAAATGTATAAAGCAAGTTAATTTAAATTATAATTTAACATGCATTTATAGGTGTAAATGTTTGAACTTACAAATTACATTTAAAAAATGATTAAAATACACACCTCATTTACACTCGCCTTTGTAGATAAGAACCTAAGTTAATATTTTTTATCGATAGTACCTAGTTCTGCCACTCAGTGATAGATGGCGCTAGATGTATTATTGTTATACAGTTGGAACGCAAGGCATCTGTCACATGATAATTATTATATATTATATTTCATTTTACATATGTACATACTACATATGTACATATTATGTTTTTTTAGTAAACTTTGTATTTTACACGTTATAAAATATAACGCTATTGTTTGTATTGCCTTTCTATACATCAACTGATTATTTAAATCAACTTATTACTGATTACTATGTAATGATAACATTAGACTATTATTTGAAGAAAGGAAAAGAAGGCGTAAAATTTCAAATAACGAAGATATTTTTTCGTTTTTCAAACGAAAAAATATCTATTTATTTTTATAATTAGTAGAAATAAACTAGTAAAGGATTTATTTTAATTTTATATCTAGATCCAAAGTTTAAAAAGTTTATGAACCTTGGAGTTATTATTATAAAAAAGTGTAGGCACTCACGCACTGAATATTTATCCATTACTTTGCACTAAACATAGATAAATCAATATTATGACCATAAACGTAATTTCTACTGTAATTACATTTTAATACAACTATATTATAATTGTTTCTGTGTCATTATACGTATCGCATTTAGAAAATGGAAGAAATGGGTCATCCATTCTAGAAGTGTAGATTGTAATAAATCAAATAAATGTATCGATTTATTTATTACAACCATCGTTACCCACATGCATATCATTCAATGTAGGTAATGTACATTTCCATATCATCAAAATTACAATACAAAAATTTAAGTAAATAAAAATGTTTAATGAAAAAGTTACAATTTGATGTTGTTTAAAATTTAGGTGTCATATCAAATATAAGATTTTTACTACTAAAAAAGTAATAAGATGTTTTAAGTACGACTGTCTCTAAAGGCCCATTGTTAGTAATAAAAAATATGGGGTTTTAAAAAAAATTGAAAAACGAAGTAATTTAAAAATTACAGGAATATAAAATACGAGTAGGTAAATTAAATTTATTTAGGTATTTAATGTTGGGATTACCAGTGGGCAGGAGTAGCGATTGTAGGAGAGTCAGGGAGGACGCGCGGTGAGGTATCCGCGGGGGCAGGGGCCTGCGCGGAGTTTATTGACGGCGCCCCCCTCCCGCCCGCCGCCTGCCACCGCGCGCCCTCCCTCCTCAAGTTCAAGGTTGGCGCGGCGCGCGCCGCGGCGCAGTGCGAGGGAGTCCGGCCCGCGCATCGGTCGTCAGCCCTCTTTGTACCGCTATGTCAGTGCGTCGCTCCGCAGTTCGCCACGAGAACTCGAGGCTAGCTCACAGTGATCGCTCGGCTGCAAACCGTTGACTACATCGCGGTGTGCGAATATTAACAAAACATTGGATTACAATTGCACTTTCGGATTTCAGTGCTTGTGCTTATTTATAATCGTGCTATGTGACACTTGAATTAAATTAGTTCAATAAATATTTTAGTTACCAAACTTATTTGTCAGTGGCCATTGGCTGTGAATAACCTAGTTAATAGTGGAAAATTATTATAATGGTCTCAGATATGGGAGAAGATTTACCGATTCTGAAAGGAATACTAAATGGAGTTGTGAAATATCACAATGCTCGTACGTATTTGTTTTTTTTTTATTGTTACTTCTGTATTTAAAAATTCGAACACTAACATTTTATTAATTAAAACTTTTTAGAGCATTAAAGTTTTATTCATATTTTAATATGGATTAAATAGTAATTACGTAACTTTTATACATAATAATAATAGATAACTTAAAATTAAACTGTAAAAACAAAATACTTAACATTATTTTTTATTTAAATAAATATATTAACTGTTACTTTTTTATATAGGACATTCATAGTACAATATTTTACTATTTATTAAATCGATATTCTAATAGATAATTCTTTTTACTCGAGTGAACGTAGAAGTTAACAATAAAAGTTTCTGTGGGTTGTAGAAATATATTAACAAATGTTATTATGATTCAACAATGTTTTTATTCTATATACATATTCTATATTTTTTATGTCCTTTAATAGTTAGCTACGTTATACTACGTATTTATTTATTGAGTTACTTTTTTAATTACTAAATGTCAGTTATTTTAATCGGCAATTGCGAACAATAGGTCATGCATCTGGCGCGGCATACTTAGAGGCAGGGAAAGTCGGGAGAAATGGCGAGAGGGCGCTCTCCGCTTTCGTTTTCAATCGTGCGCCAGCGCGCAAACACTTTCACCGACGTACGAGCACGAAGGACACAAGCGGCGCGTTCAGCACCGACGTATACTACCTTTTGATTTGCGGCGCGCCTCGTGCGAGAAAGTTGTACCACTTTTCAGTATGACCTCGCGGTTCGCGCATTGTCATTCGTTTTCCAAACTAGTTCAACCGATCGCGATAAATTCGTGTATCCCGCATTTTTACACGGGCAACTGTAGCGATTATTACAATGGGCGATGAACTTTACCCTACCGTCAGCTGCGCGTGCACATGGCTCGGTGTGCACCCGCACGTACGCGCCTCCACCGACAGCTGCATTCCAACTGTGTACGTCTGCGTATCCCCGCGGGCGCGACCTCGCACAATGATCCCGTTGTTAAGTGCTATGCTTACTACTATGCATTGGTTTACAATATTATTTAGTAAAGATTTTTTCTTGTTGTTGCAGCTGTGCGATTCGGGCGTGTGCCTAAACGCGAGAAAGCGCGTATATTAGCGGCGATGCAACAATCGTCGTCGTCGCGGGCGCAGGAGCAGGCCGCGGCGGCCGAGCTGGACGACGCCCCGCGGCTGCTGGCGCGGGTGGTCCGAGCCCACCTTGACACCTGCGAGTTCACCCGCGACCGCGTGGCCGCCATGCGCGCTCGTGCCCGCGATTGTCCCACCTACTCTCAACCCACTTTGGTGAGCATACTTTACTTTTGCTTTCTAATAATTTAAATAAAGTAAATACGATGATTTTTTTGTACGTTGATTACTCGTTCATCTTATTTGTTCCTAACTGGTTCTTCTCTATTGTTGTAGGCGTGTCCGCTTAATCCAGCGCCGGAACTACAGTCCGAGAAAGAGTTTTCTCAGCGATTCGCCCACGTGATCCGCGGCGTGATCGATTTCGCCGGCCTCATACCTGGATTCCAGCTGCTCACGCAAGATGACAAGTTTACGTTGTTAAAGAGTGGTCTCTTTGATGCCCTCTTCGTGCGGCTCATTTGTATGTTTGATGCTCCTCTTAATAGTATAATATGTCTCAACGGACAGCTTATGAAACGAGACTCTATCCAAAGTGGGGCGAATGCACGTTTTCTTGTGGATTCTACTTTTAAGTTTGCCGAGCGCATGAATTCTATGAATTTAACTGACGCCGAGATTGGCCTCTTCTGCGCCATAGTTCTGATCACACCCGATCGTCCGGGTCTTCGTAACGTTGAATTAGTTGAACGGATGCATACCCGGCTGAAAGGTTGTCTTCAAACTGTCATATCGCAAAACAGGCCAGACAGACCTGGCTTTCTTCGGGAATTAATGGATACTCTGCCCGACCTTCGTACATTGAGCACTCTTCATACGGAGAAACTTGTCGTGTTCCGTACCGAGCACAAGGAACTACTGAGGCAGCAAATGTGGGGAGACGAAGAAGGATGCTCGTGGGCAGACTCTGTGGTGGACGAATCAGCCCGTAGTCCTATTGGTTCAGTTTCTAGTAGTGAATCGGGTGAAGCGATCGGCGATTGCGGTACTCCTTTACTCGCTGCAACGCTTGCCGGACGCCGGAGACTGGATTCCCGCGGTTCTGTTGATGAAGAAGCACTCGGCGTTGCCCATCTCGCTCACAACGGACTCACAGTCACTCCCGTGCGACCGCCGCCACGTTATCGCAAATTGGATTCCCCTACCGATTCTGGTATCGAATCTGGCAACGAGAAGCATGAAAGAATCATCGGTACCGGCTCGGGTTGTTCGAGCCCACGGTCCTCTCTCGAGGAACACACGGAAGATAGACGGCCGACTGGCCCGGCGGATGACATGCCGGTTTTGAAACGCGTCCTGGAAGCGCCTCCGTTGTTCGACACGCCTTTGCTAATGGATGAGGCGTACAAGCGACACAAAAAGTTCCGCGCTATGAGACGCGACACTGGCGAGGCTGAAGGACGCCCCGTGCAACTCACACCCTCTCCTCAGCCACCTCAGCATCCGCATCCCGCGAGCCCTGCTCACCCGGCCCACTCGCCGAGGCCTCTGCGCGCCTCCCTGTCATCCACGCATTCAGTGCTAGCTAAAAGCCTGATGGAAGGGCCACGCATGACTCCCGAGCAGCTAAAGCGCACGGACATCATCCAGCAGTACATGCGCCGCGGGGAGATGTCCGCGGCCGGGGCCGGCTCGAGCTCCGCGGCCGACGGCTGTCCGCTGCGCGCGGGCGGCGTGCTCACGTGCTACCGCAGCGCGTCCCCGGCGGCGCCCGAGCCGGTGCTGGAGCTGCAGGTGGACGTGGCGGACGCGCCGCTGAACCTCTCCAAGAAGTCGCCGTCGCCGCCGCGCTCCTATATGCCCCGTATGTTGGAAGCGTGAGGCCGGCCCGCGGAGCCGTACGTCTCCGCTACCCCACCCCGACCTACGTTAAATTAAATAAACTATGTAGTTAATAATTTTTCGCAAATTGGTTTAATATATTATATGTGATAATTCGGTTAAGACGCGTGCGTGAGGGGCCGGTGCCGGACGAGGAGAGCGCAATAGACTGAAAAATAATTTAAGACTATATAAGTATAATTTATAATGCAATGCAGCGCCGGTCGCGGTGTGTTTGTGTGTGTATTGTCTGTGCGTATGTGAGCGTGCTCAGTCATTTGTTTGTTAATATAATGACAGGTTGTTGTCGAATTAAAATAAAACAAACTTGTAAAAATTACTATGTCAATTTTATTTTCCTAGTTTTAAATATACCCATCTATAATACACAAATTGAGAAAATAATTAAATTACTAAATTGCTGACTACTATTGAAAATATACAAATACGCATAAGTATTAAGAATAAAATAATAACAAACACGAAATTAATCAATAATTCTCGAAAAGTTGGATAACAACTCGTACTATGAAATATTAAAAACTTTTTATGAGCATCAGCATAACTACAGCAACTTCTTCAAAAAGTAAACAGAATTATATAGAAGACAGGTCGACGGCCGGTTTAGGCCTCGCTCGCTGTTCCGTAATCGGCTGCCGTCTGGCTGACCCTACGGCGGGCTTCCTTGTTCCGCACGCAGCGCTGCTGTCTGTCGACGTTTCCTCAATCACAAGCCGGATAAATTTAATTTATGACATTGAGAATCATTATAATCAAGGCTTACTACAAAAACATTGACGATATATCGACACTTTACGGAACTTTCATTAGTATTTATTGCACTCGTCTGATGCAATTAATGGAGTCTGGAGGTCGCCTATTCATAGTCAACAAATGTATCGTTCACTATGACCATACTAATAATATAGATACGAAAGTCTTGTCTTTTACGATTAATCTGCTAAGCAATATTGATGAAATTTGGTTCAATTGAAACTTATACATATATCGGCCTAACATTTAGTACAAAAAAACAGATTTTCCTGCGGGAACGGTAAAAAGACAAGTAGTGTTTCATTTAAGGTATTTTAACTCTAAAGTTGACGCTAACGAGGTCGCGGGTACAAATAGGTGACAACATCATCGTTAACATTTGAACATTTTCGATATTTGACTCAAATGGAGTCCAGTTAGTTTTTAGATATCGCGCACTTTTGGGCGAGTTAGGTTCCTAAGTTAGGTTACAATATTCAATTCGAACTACAATTGTTCTGATATATAAGATAGTAAAAAAAATCTAACACAAAGATTGAAAAATATTAGGATTATAGTATTATTGATCACTAGCTCCTTTATTCCGTAAGGTATATTATTAAATTACATTACAAAACGAACAAAGAATTATAGGTATTTAACTGTAGTAAGACTGTACTCAATAAAAACTCGTTAATGAAATCTTAAATCAAAAAATGATTTCTGAAAGCTACCTAACAAATACTCTCACAAATAAATAATAATAACCAATATTTTCATTGCGCTAAGATTCTGTAGGATCGGAGCAATTTTCTCTACAACCATTGTTTCTCCAAAATATAAAAAAGTAATTTATATCATGAAAAGTAAAATATTCTACTGTTTGCTCTTGCTAGTTATTCAATGTACTTATATTATCATTATAGTTCTTTCTATAATACCTCATGAGCTGATATCAAAAATTAAATATATATAAATATTTCTTTAATACGATAACAGTTTTTACTGCGTTAAAGAATGAGAATTTTGTAGGCCGTTTTTATAAAGTAACCGTGAATAAAAACCAGAATTAGGTACCTATGTGTTCACTAATAAAAAAAATATCTGCGTAAGAAAAGAAATTCCCGTAAAAGTAAACACAAAACAGTTAAAAATTTGTATCACAAGTTGTTATATATCACATTAATCAGAAATGAAGCTTGAATTATGGACCTAAATAATTTAGAAATTTAACTAGGTATTCGAATTCACAAACAAAAAAAATTTTACAATGAAATAAACATAACTTTGTATGAAATAAAACTGAAGTAAGATATAAGAATATGAAATAGCGCTATAGCGAGCTTTAACTAGGCAATATAATGGAGAAAGGCTTCTAAAGTTAAACGCCATACCGTCAATCATAGTCTCATAAAACGTCGAAAAAAACCGAAAAAATATATAAAACAAAACAAAAAAGGCTTAATCAAAAACAATAATTAATAAAATTATGCTTCCGAGTAAACCGTTTGATCAATAGACAGATTTCTAAGGGACTGAAATGTGACTTGCGACACTTCAACACCGAATACATTCGAGGCACAATTGAGCGTAACAGGAGCTCAAAAGTGTTCGCAAGAGATCTGTCTATTGGGCAGAGGCAGTTGACACGATTGAAGACCGATACTGGTAGTATCAAAAGCACCAGGTATTATCCGGTACCAGGTAATATCCAGAGAAGTTTAGGCAACCAGGTAACATAAAAAAACGTAAAAAAACCTGTTTTTCTTATAGGAACAGCAAAAAAACCAATTATTGAGGTTACTTAAATGCGAAGTTACAGGGACCACCACAAGTAAGATGAAGTTTATTAAAATAATGCATATACGGAATCTGTATTATTGTATATTGTATATAAGACTATAAGAGATAGCGGCTATTGACCGGGGATCGTAAGCTGAGCGCAGTCGCTAACAGCGTGCATCGGCGCAGTGGCCGTGCACTTGACTCGTGGGCCTCGGGGCCTTGCGGGTGCATCGCCCGCCCGACACCTGCCCCAGGCCCTGGCACCCACACCCCTAAGGGGGACAGCCTCCGCACAACCCACGTAATCCTTCCAAAGGTCACCGGATGAATGTCATAAAAACATTCCGGGGAGAATGGACATTATAACTACAGATACGGTTGTATCTATTTTTAAATAACATATATAGTAGTACCTGGGTGACCCGGTAATTTTTAAAATAATGTAATTTTTTTTTATTGAAAAGGAAAATTCAAAAATCATAGGGCAGGTGGGGCTCGATCCTGGGTATTTTCACCTCTCTAGACCGCCCATTCCCCAAATGAACCTCCATGACTACGTTTGATAGCGATTGCATTCAACGTGAATTTCAAAATATTTTAGAGCCCGAAAACAGGGATAAAACGACATTTTTTTTAATAAAACTTATCTAGATTGATTTTTTCCCCCAAACATGCTGAATTTCAGGGAAATCGTTGGAGCCGTTTCCGAGATTCGGAAAATATATATTAGTTATAATATTATTAGTATATATATATATATATATATATATATATATATATATATATATATACAAGATTAACTCTTTAAATATTAAAGATACACTATATAAAGATACACTGACGAAAATTATCTGTAATAATATTATATATGTGAATCACACTACCACAATCTTTACACTCGTTTCGCCCCATAACCGAAACATAATGAGGAGATAGTTACCACGAAAAAATCGAAAGTCGTAGCGATTTCGTCGTGGAGTATAATTAAATAATATACAAAATAATATTAAAAAAGTAATTTTGTATTATAAAACTTCGAGAAGTTACGCCTAATTTTTTCTTTAATTCTAATAATTTAATTTATTTCAACCAAAATCTTTTTTATAGCTTACAAAATAAATTTTCCAGATAATTCTTCCTATTGTCCATGACAGTAAAATACAACTACCATTATCTGAAGTCCTGCAAATGAATTCTTAGGTACAAGATAAACAAGAAAATAAATTTAAAACATGAAATGTGCTGTTCAATTAACGTTCGCGACAAAAATGAAAAAGTTATTCTTCGTGTTAATGTATTTCGTAAAAATTTAGACTGATAGTGAAACATATAACATAATCTATGTTTGATTGTATCAAAGAATGATATTCAATAACGAGCTGAAATGTCAGCCATTGTTCATGTAATGGCTGCACAATAAAAGCTGTAAATAGTCAATGCTAGGGACCTTCAGACGACATCGACACACGGAAAACCCCGAATGGTTGCCCGCGACCTTGTGAGCCGAGGTCGTGTCCCCTCCCCCACCGCCTCACGACGCGGAAACAGGATAGCATATGAACTTTATTAATACAATAATGTTTTTCATTTGACCAATTTTACATTTAGCCGTGTGGTATCCTGAGTAGAATAGACCACTCTCATCTCTTACCGAGGTGTCGTAAGAGGCGGTTAAGCATAGTCGACACACCCTGTAGTATCCGGTTGAGTAGAATAGAACACTCTTTTTCTTACCGAGGTGTCGTAAGAACTAGACTAAGGTAAGAAAGATGACGTCAGGCAGGCGGTCGGTCGTAAAATACGAAGGCAAATCATGTGACATGTTTATAACATATCTGCCTACCCCACTTAGAGCAGGATAAGGACAGGAGAATGATGATGATTTGACTAATTTTACATTACATTCTATATATCTTGATGGTTAATAATTGCTACGTTTTCACGACTAATCCGCTGGAAAATTCGTGACAGTTGGTATTTGATTGAATTAAAGCTTATACAATGGGGGGTAACATGTAGGATAAAAAATTACGTTTTCGCATGGGAACAGGATAAAAACTCATTCTGAGGGCTTAAGACTAAGTTGGCGCCAACGAAGTCGCGGGTTCCACTAGTTTTAATATAAATAACAATGATAACAATAAATGAAAAATATACACATACATACGTATTTGAATATTGAACCATTGAATCCCCTGCAGTGATTCCAAAAATACTCTTACCTCTTTGTATGGTTCGTTAGCTACCATAGTTATCTGCTTTTTATCCTGGTAAATCATCATAATAAAGAAAAGGTTTTTTATTCAAATTAGCATTAGCTAAATGTTTTTTAATTTTAACTTTACTTTAGTCATTAAAAATTGCTTAAACCAACAGTAGACGTTTTAAGTACATATTGACAAAGGAATCGGTATCTAATATAAACTTCCTATTAGCTTTAAAGTTCCTAATGACCATTGTTTCAAAATTCTGTACACCTGTGACAAAAGCCTCCGACTTAACATTTTAGAACAACTTGAGATTATTAAACAACAATGGCACCCTAATTAACGATCAGATAAATGTTTCTAGATCAAGCTTGTTATATATCTTAGGAGGCAAAATATATGGTGGGGTTGAACTGATTACTATATAAATATGCTTGTTTGGATAATGCTTCGCTTTGTGATTTTGTCGTGGAGTCTATCTTCTGTTGATCCTTCGGCTGCGGGGCGAAACGATTGTTGACTTTATGATAGTGAACGTGTGTAGTGCTTGTGTATTGCGGTGGCGGTGGTGGAAGACTGTGCATGTGTTTTTACGAATCCTGCATGTATCGGGTATGAAAACGGATAGTCGACTCTACATTTAACATTATATATATTTTATATTTACTTTATCGTGGATTATAACAAAATATTTTTATTATTACTTTTGAACAACAATATAAGGTATTTTTAGTAAACGTGGTCACAGGTAGTTTATTGACTCGTCGTAGAAATCTAGAACACTCAGCAAAGAAAGCTTTGTCACAGGTGATCGATCTTATTTGAGAGACAATATCTGAAACAGGTATTTTCAAACATCTTCTCCATTTGATTACGATCTTTTACTCATTGACATCAACTACATCATTGGAATTACGCTCGAGCAAATATAGAGATAAAATGTTTCTAAATTTCAAAATTATATAGGTATTGCAGATGAAATAAATTTTATGATTATCATAACACTCATTGTAAATTCAAAACCTTAAACCTTCGAAGGTCAATGACGCACCTACCTGAATAAAACAATTTGTTAACCCGAACCTTATTTTGCAACAAAGAGCAAAAAACCATTGAGAGTTGCGTCCTTGCAGCGCGTCCACCTGTTGTTTCATATAAAAATTACGTACCTCGAGCGATTAGTCGTTCAGAGGTTATTCAAACCATATTATGTCTTCCATCTTCATATCCATATTTCTAGTGTCTCTTGTCACATGTTTGAGAAGGTGTCGGACGAAAAAGCTTTCCTTTGGAACGTAAGACAATTTTTGAAAACTTAGGCCCCTATGATCCACTTCTGAAATACGCTGTAAGACATACATCATAACACATTTGTCGAATATTACATGAACTATATAAATAAATTTAACAACTAAGAAAACGTATTCAGATTTCAGTGCTGTTGGAAGGTTTTTCCGACATTTTTGAGTTTACAATTAATTATAAAAAATATTTCTGATAACTATTTCCAGCTAATATTAAATAAAGAAGTTCATACTTGGAAGGATATTAAATTTTGCACAAGGTGGTGGGCGTAATCGAAACGGTGGGGTAATTTGATGTGTGGGAGGGAGGGGGTGTGCTTGGGGTGAGATGTGGTAGAGTGGTGTCCCAGTGCGGGGTGAGGGGCGCGCGGGGCGCAGGCGGTCGGCTCCAAGGTCGCAGAGTCATAGCCGGGCAAGGTCACCATGCCCGCGCGTGCCCGTTCGCCCCGCACCGCCTCCCTCACACCCGATAACACCCTCCATTTGCGTGGGACGCGACCTTTATCCATGCTCCGGAGAAGTAATTGTATACATACATAAATACTTAATTTTTTTCAGGCTTACGTAACATAGGCAAGGTTATCGGTTTCTGGAAAATGTGTGAATAATCTTATTGTTCAATATGTCATTGAAGTATGTACGACGCGGATATATATATAGCACCATATCTAAATTGAAGTGAATGTGTTTATTATATTGACTTATGTGGTCGATATTATGAGGACGTAATAACAGCAATATTTCGCATTTATAGAGCGATCTATTTCAAAGTTTGAATATTAGAGTTCGTGATTATTTTTTGTAAAAAATTGGCACAATATAAATTTATATTTTACACATTCTCCATAACAAATGCACAAGATTAATTTATTTTTTGCTTTTAAGTATGTTAAATACGTTTGCACGCGATTCTATAAGATTCGACAACCAATTAAGCTTTTCTGATTTTAACAGTATAGAATTACTATTGTCTCATCTAGTGCCACTTTGAAATTTACGTAGATCAGCTGAGGAGTATATAATATGTATTGTACGGATCAGAATGTTGGGTTAGGTTAGGTTATGAAAAATACTTATGAAAGAAGAGTACATGCAAATGAGATAGGAACGTTAAGGAGGATGTGTAGTGTGACAAAACTGGATAAAATACGAAATGACTATATAAGGGGAAATCTGGAAGTTGCGTCCATTATAGAAAAGACGAGAACGGCAAGATTAAGATTGCATGGAAAAATAAAGCGGAGGGATGAAAATCATGACACCAAACAAGTGTTAAATATGAATGTGGATGGATAGGTGACTAGGGGAGGACGATAAAAGCAAAGGTTGGATTGTACGATGTATACAGAGCGAATAATAGGACAGAATGGAAGCCAAAAATATGTTGCGCCAACCCCACTTTGAGTAGGATAAGGGCAGGAGAATAATGTTGACCAGTTGAGGGGTATTTGTAGTAATAATGGTTATATTAATTTATAAATTGTGTATTAATTTTTATTACATAAAAAGCGACGTAAAGCAAATGTATAATAAAAGTGTAAACTATTTTCACATTAGTAGGAAGTAAAGTGATTTAAATCATTTTAATTCACTCCATTAAATATTTTATGACATAAATAACATGATTTATCAGTACACTGGCAAGGTTGGCAAATTTTTGTAAAGGTCACATGAATGTTATACACTTTAGAGATAAATTTATTATATTATTATTCAAAGTTTTGTATTTTAATAATACGAGGAATAATACTACATTACATTGAACAAAAATGAACAATCCAGTTGATTATGAGGATAGTAATCATAACCCAGACTGCGATGAAAGGGTACATATATTTTTTTTTATACAGGAAAAAACCCCTTATGGGTACCGCCGCCCGACGGGGACAGGCGGTAGTTATGTCGGTGACTCGCACCAACTAAGACGGCCTGTGTGCTCCACCACGCTGCCGATGGCAAGTACAGGGTATCGTTGGACACATTGCCCCCATCCCCGCCGACAGCTCTGATCCCAGAGAACACCTCCTCCAGGTAGGGACCCCTCGAAAGAGAAGTCCCCTTTGTTCCCCCTTCGTTAACCGGTGCATCCCGAGCGACAGATGCACTGTAAGCTAGATGTCCGATATACCCCATTCGGAACGTCCGAAGGTCCCCTAACAGGGTGGCAGACGATGGGCTTTGGCAAGTTGCTACCACCTGGACTCGCCAACAGCAGATAGGATCCAAAACAAAAGTTCTCGGAACCGCTACATTTGCGCTAATATATTTTAAGCAATGCTGACGCATTTTGAGCATGTATTCCTTCTATTTTCTTATCTTATCTATATTTTCCAATATCTACGATGAACGAACTGTGACAATTATTGTTTCTGTTCCACGTACTTTTAAAGAGATGCCATTGTTCTATATAATATATAACACTATAATCCCGACATATTTCCTGTTCCTTGATAACTGCGGAATGTGAACGTATGTAAAAGGCAGTTACAAAGTTGAAAGTTTTTTTTACCGCCAATAGTTTATGGACGAAGACTTCGAAATGAGCAAAGTTTCATCACTGTGGGCCCAATAGTACAGTCCCAAATACAGGCCAAACTAATATACATATATTGCGTCTTAATTACGTACATTGTTTTTCCTGCTCCCGAAAAAAAATAATTTTCCTATATTCGATATAGTTGAAATATGTCCTAGTAGCTTTTACCCGCGACTTCGTTCGCGTGAACTCTTGTCGCGTGATAGGTTGAAAATATATTGCTATATATTATCAAACATACTTTTCAATTTCATCCTATTCCTGTAGAATTAACAGGATTTCTAAACGCTATTTGTTATTCCGGTGTATAAAGAATAATTGTGTCAAATTTCATCGATATTGGTTCAGCGGATTCGCTGTGGAAGAGTAACAAACATACTCACAAACTTTCGCGTTTATAATATCAGTAGGATAGGATAGAATATGTATAGGCCCTAATTGCACTAAATTTTATTTAAATGTTTTACCCGTTTAATCGTGAAAGTGTTACAGACAAACAGACTTCCACATTTACCAAAATATTATTACTATATGGATTATGGACATATTGTTATGACGATTAAAGGACCATTTTAACAGATTTTTAAGGTTAAACTATCAAGAGCTGTTAACACTCCATTAACGAGTTTCTGCGAACAATTAACTGTCTCCGAGGTTTAACATCGGAATATTTATTTCTTTATAGAACGATTATTAAAATTTATATGTGAACTGTTAAGTGCATGATACGGTAGCCGACCTTCAATTGTGGTGAAAATTACTGTCGGGAAATACTGTGTGAATATTTTAAATTGATTTCTAAACAATCGTACTTTGTAAGTTCTAAATAAGTTGTACTTTGGGAGAAAATTATTGAATAATTTAACGAGTCATTAATTAATTTATTATTTTTTTATATTATATTTTATACCCCTAAATTACTTTTTTTTATTTACAGCAAAAATCTAAAAGGTAAATCTATCTTAAATTACTTATTTAATAAGTGTATCGACATATCGCCCCATCCTAAGAATAAAGTTACATGTTCATGTTTAAACGTAGATCATGTAAATATAATCTTCGGATGGGGCGAATTATATGTGTTTTTTCCATTCCATTTACAACATTTATGACGGACAAAAACATTAAAATTTATCTTCACCCAAAAAGTGGACATATACATCGATATCGTTTAGTGATGTTCGTTGATTCGTGATAATACCTTTCTCTATAAATAATATTATTTATATCAAATAAGTAAGCCAACTTCTGAATTTTTTTTACATATTTTTGGTGTAATAAAATTAAGAGACCTTTTTTATTGTTTAACAGCGCTCAACCGTAGTCACATCTAAGTATAAACATTTAAGGTTGCATGCGTTCTTAAATGCCTAAATTCACACTAAAAAAGTCGCAGTCAACATTTAAAAAAATGTGTATTCTTTTCTGTTTTAGGGTAATAAATTGCGTTATTAAAATTATCATTTCTCAGTGTGTTTCCTCGTGGCTATAATAGTAACGCTTATCTGTTACGTAAAGACTCGCTTATCAGTACACAGCGTGTGCGGATGTGTCGTCCTCGACCTTCAAGATCTACTTAATTATACGTACAGTTGTTACGCATGTCACTGATGATTACACAATGTTGTATTACAGAATTTTTATTATAATGTTACATATAGTTTTCTGTTACAATTGCCTTATAATTATTGTAATATGCTCAATTTACTGCCTTCAAGGAATGAACAGAAGAAATTACCTAACTCTATATCTATTGCCTTAATTTTTATACAGGAAAAATCCCCTTATGGGTACCGCCGCCGGTTGGGGACAGGCGGTGGTTATATCGGACTCGCACCAACTAAAACGACCTGAGTGCTCCACCACGCTGCCGATAGCAAGGACAAGGTATCGTTGTACACATTTCCGCCATCCCCACCGACAGCTATGATCCCAGAGAACGCCTCCTAGGGACCCCTCGACAACCCTGTTCGGAACGTCCGAAGGTCCCCTGACAGGGCGGAAGACGATGGACTAAGGCAAGTGTCTACCACCTGGACTCGCCAGCAGCAGATTGGATCCAGAACAAAAGTTTCCGGAACCGCTCCACCGCCCCCCTCCACAGGGCAGAAGGAGGTCACCGCTACCCGCGGTCGCTCCCTGCCTATATCTATTGCCTGAGTGCTCTCTAAGTGAGTTTACTTGGCTATGATTCATCGTGCAGATAAACTGGCAAAGGAATTGTTTGATACTAGCCTTTTTGATTAATAATAACCTTTCTTAACGATTTATTCAAATATCACTGTTCAAAAAGAAACATCATTAGTTAAGGATCAGCATTCAAATCGCCTACTTATTACAACTTTAAAAAAAAAGTTAAAAAACCGGCTAGGTTTGCTGATAGGCTTTTTAGGGCTGTTAGCATATTGTAAAGTCGAAAATATTTAGAAAAGTATTAATAACATCAATGGAAGTTTAAATAGTTTAAGGAAAAAGGTATTCTTACATTTGCTTCACATGATTTTTGTTTCTGGAAAAATAATATTTTATTTAGTTGTAATAGCTATTGAAATAGTAGTTACAATATTGTTTTGTTTAATTTACAATGATTTCGCAAGAAATTTCACCATAAGATTAGATGCGCGTTCATAAATTTTTATTTAAATTTTTTAATCTAATTTATTTTATCAATATACTCTGATATTTTTATTTGACATGGAAGACATCGCTGCGGGGAAAGTCCTTGAAATCAAATTAGGTTATATACTCAAGGTATATAAAATGTCCTTAACGTTCCCTTTCTGGCTTCGATGATATGGCATTTGGAGACAGAATCTAGGTTACTTGAGCGGAGGGATCGAGGGCAAACAACATTATGGACAAGAACGAATTGGCCTAAATACAGTATTTCTGAATTATTTAGAACGTAGAATAGATTTCTCCTTGAAGTAAATTTTGGCAAATTGTTATTTGCCACATCTAAATGTTAGTCAATGAATAAAGTATTGATTAAGTTGAACCCGTGTGAAGAAGGTTTATTTTTCAGACCGTACATTATATTAGTTTGATATATCTATTATCAGAGTTACGTATATGTATTTCTAAATCAGAAATAGTCTAATATCTTTGCATAGTTGTTTTATGTAAACATGTATTGCAAAATTAAGCATTTAAATAGTGGAGGTTGCCATCTATACAAATTATAAAACAAATTCTTTAAAACCTGTCTATCAGTATGTGATCGATTTTCTCAAAATCTACCGAAAGGATTTTTGTAATGTTTAAATTAAGTGACACTGTGATTTTTTCAGAAGATTTAGGTTAATAGTACATTACGACTTTATTTAATTTTGTGATTAACTCACAATAATTACTTTTATATTCAAAATTTCAATTCTGGATAATTTTTGTGGCACACTGATTTCCACATGGGAAAAGCCGAAAGCTGTTATAGTATTCTATATGTCTCGATCTAAGCGTCTACTCCTCGGACACTTAGATGTTCTATCATCGAGGTTGTGATTGTTTTTGTCATCTTGTTTAGATACGATACAGTCTTGAATCATTCACCTCACGGGGTGTTCAATTTTTAATCAGTCAATTGTGAGATATTAATTCAGTAATATCTTGGATGACTATGTATGCTTATAAAGTGTTCTGTGTACTTTTCCATACTCACTAGTAATTGCGGGTACTTTAACATTTATGTACCACAAACAAAGTCACGGGTATATGCGGGTTATACAATAAATTGAAAACTCATCTGCAACGATTTCACACCTCTAATAAGTTTAGTAATTCTTATTTAAATACGATATTTTTTATTTAATTTAATATTATTTCTAACTCATATAATCAAGGCCCAGAATCAAAATTGTAAATAGACTTCAGTGAATCAAAAATGTTTTTTGCTCAGAAGACCTTCAATTTGTTTTACCCAGAGTATATAACAGCACCAGAAACTCGTATTCTGTTTAAAATGTGTACTCGTAAGGTCTTAATAAAATACTTGATTTTTATAATTTATTAGTTAGGTATTTGTAGTTTATAAATGTCTACATATATATTAAGTGCATTTTATTACTTAATTTTTTTCGTTATATTCTCAATTGCAGGAAATTTTGGTCGTCAATTTTATGACACTAAATTCGTTTTAAACACCAGTAAAATTAAGTTTTTACAGTATTAATTACTTAGGTACCTATATTATAAACTAGCTTTTACCCGCGACATCGTTCGCGTGGGTTGTGGTAGTGTGATAGCTCGATATTAGATGGCGCCTGTAAATGTCATCCTATTCCTGTAGAATTAACAGTACTTCCTATATGTTATTCCGGTGTATATAAGGAATAATTATGCCACGTTTCATAGGTATTGGTTCAGCGGATTTGCCATACAAGAGTAACAAACATACGAGTACGTCCATACTCACAAACTTTCGCATTTATAATATTATTAGGATGCAAATGGCTACCTGTCCGTCCGTTATCTTTTGTGAGTCTACTGGATCAATATTGCTGAAATTTGGAACAAACAAAGCTTATAATGGTACTGGGCTAACATATAGGCTAAAGAAACTCCCGTTTTTCCTTTAGAACAAACAACACACACACACACACATATCCACTATCTCTCTCACTCTCTCTCTCTCTAACACACACACACACACAAACAAACAAACAAACAAACAAACAAACAAACAAACAAACAAACAAACAAACAAACAAACAAACAAGTTTTTATATATTAGATGAAATAAAAATAATGAATTGACATTATTTTGGAATAAACTCAAAACAAACTAAAACAAAATTTAAAAATCTTTTATTTGAATTTTTTTATTTAAAATTTTAATTTGTCACCGACCGTCCAATCCAATTAAGCATCATTAGGGTATGATATATGATTTTTATACGAATTGAAACCCGACTTATCTTGCTTGTGTAATCCATAATTATAAGGGAGTAGGTATACATGAATCACTATATAGTATTAGTGACTTTGTTTAATAACAAAGTCACATTCTTTGTACAATACTTTTATACAATACAGCAATAATCCTTATCCAATTAAGTACCTTAAATAAATTGTTGATTTAATACAGATCAATATGGCCGTTTACAGCATGTAATTGAAGTGAACATTTTCGGAGATATTACAGATTTAAAATGCCGTGAGGACGCCTTGCTTCGCCCTATCTTCACCATTCACACTTTGAATTTAGCAGCTATATGTCGCTCTTACAAGAGTTTGTTTAATGACAAGAAAGCTGTGAATGTTGTATATAAAGACATTCTGTAATTAAATGTAAAAATAAAATTCATAGGGAAAAATGTAAAAATAAATAAGTAAATATGTAGTATATGAATTTAGATATTCCAAAGATAGCAGGAAATCTTCTTTGTATAGGGAGAGGGGAATTGTTTTCTCCTAATTTAAAGCTTGCGGGCCACGGGCAGTAATGAATAAATCAAAACTACTTGCATCGATTTCAATCATTTTTTCACTGAGTGACATGGGCTATATATTTTATATCCGTTCGAAGCAGAGGCAGGCCGCTAATAATACATATTATAAAGATAATTGAAAGTGAATCGTAAGTTTTTGCACGTTCGCTTTACCTGGTTTATTCTATAGTCTTAGGTTAGGACGGTTGTATAACTTATTCCGAGTCCTGGAAGCGGGTGGGGTGGAATAGGGATCGAGGACGTAGGAGAAAGGTCACAATAAGGACACGAGGTCGCGGCATCGGTCGCCAATTTGTACACCTTCTAATTGGGCTATTTATTCGCTATTTACGGCCCAAATATCTTTGACTATATTGTTGTAGCAAATAATTTTATATTAAATAATTAAAACAAAAATCTTGTAGTGTTATGTATTTTAATCGATTTTTTGTCTTTACTGCACAAATTAATAAAGCGATTTTGTAGCTGAGAGTGTCTTTTCCTAAAATTTTATTCTGCAGAAATCTGTAGAATACCAAAGTATTCCAACAAAAAAGTACCAGAATACTAGAATTTTTAGAACAGACACTCTAGAGTAACACCAGTATTTACACCTTATACAAATTAATTACTTACCTATATTATAAACTAGGTTTTACCCGCGATTTTATTCACGTAAACTCTTGTAGCGTGATAAGTAGAAAGTAGATGGCGCTTTTTAATGTCATCCTATTCCCGTAGAATGAACAGGATTGCTATAGCCTAAATTTTAATCCGCTGTATGAGAAATTATTATGCAAAATTAAAAAAAAAACAAACATACATCCATACTCACAAACTTTCGCATTTATAATATTAGTAGGAAATAGGAAGTAGGATAGGATGTATACAGATGTTTATGTGTTGTTATTTATATATAACGAAACTAGGCTTTATTACTATTTATTTTTTAAATAAAGAAATATAAAATGGTGGTTATGCGCTTACTTAAGGGTGCCCAGCCATTGCCCGATTGCTTGTTAAAGGTATCGATACTAACACACATACTGTCTTTATGTATTATGTAGTTTAATGGGTTGAGGGGTGGCTTATTATACAGGCGAATTTGTAATTAGGTCATTGAGACTATATACCCTTGACCTACGCCAAGCTCGCGCCTTTCACAACACCGCGGCCCGAATACAACGGGTGCCAAGACAAGGGCGCCCCAAGTTAAGAACTCTATTCAATTTAAATCGTTTGTATAATATGTTAATTCATCTTCAAGTACGTGCAATTGTATAAGACTGACGAAAGGTTTCATTATAATTTGTTTTTCCTGTTTTTTTTTGCCATAATTATGAAAGGTATAATTTATTTTTATTAACATTGTCATCCTGCCCTTATCCTACTCTAAGTGGGCTCGGTACAATATGTTTTAAACATGTAAACACATTATTTCGCTAGATATTTTGCGGCCGGCGGCCTGACTGACTTCAACTTACCTTAGTTGCCCTTTACGATACTTCGTCAAGAGGGTGGTATATTCTATTCAGCAAGATAACACACGGCGAGTCAACTTACCTCAGGGTGTCTTTTACGACAACTCGGTAAGAAATGAGGGTGGTCTATTCTATTTAGCCACCATACAGCGGGCCAAATAACCTAAGTCACCTTTTACGATACCTCGGTAAGAAGAAGGTTTCTATTCTACTCAGCCCGATAGTATTGTAGATGACAACATTTACATAAAAATGTTACGTTTCTTTTATTCAGCCATGATTCAGTCCGGAGTACCTACCATAATATATATATAATAAATATATATATATATATATATATATATATATATATATATATATATATATATATATATATATATATATATATATATATATATATATATATATTTTAATGAAATAAAAATTATTGGCAACGATATACCTGTTGGTAATTATAGATCGGTCCCAGTTGATCGGTCATTCTCAAGAACTGTGTTGGATTGTGTCTGTAATAAACCATTTCAATGCTAAAGAGTATTTATTGTTTTCAATAGTTCAAATTTTGTTTTAATTGCACTTTAACTGCAGTGTACCAACCTGAAGTATGAAAGCAGATGATACATTTCAGTATGACAAATAAGGTTAAATTAATATGCGACCGTGAAAAAGGCGTATACGCTAGAAATAGCGACGTGACTTTACCATGACCTTGCGCAAAAATACCGCAATCGACATCTCACACGTTCATACGCAATATACAAAGGAAAATCGCATTTTCGCGAATTATTCCGGGAAGTACTGATAGAGGCGAGTAGCGGGTTGGCTGCGATTATTTAGATATCTCGCGCACATCGGCATGCCATGTCAGGGTTATCAACCCTACAAAAAGTATAGCTTTGCGCAATTATTATAAGTTTTCTGAAAATAATATATTTTGAAGTTAGTGGAATCCTTAATGTTTCGGAGTGTACTTTTGTAAAATAACTGTAATTGTTTGATACAAATATTTGCGGCAACGAAACGGACAACTACGCTTGTAAAAAAAGATTTGATAAAAGAAATCATTTCTTATATATAGGTAAACTGGAACTTTTAAAGAAGTTTTTTTCGGTATTTTGGTCATTCTTAGATGCTAGATTTGAAAAGGAATTCATAAATGATTCAATATACACGAAAAATAAATATTAGGTTTATAAATAAAATATTTGAAATATGCAGAAGCATATTAACTAAATAAATTGCTGTTGAATTAGAAAACTCAACAGCAATTCATTTAGTTGAGGTAATAACAATGTAATTTCTTTTAATCGGCCTTAACTATCCCACTGCTGCGGAAAGTCTAAAATTCTATAAATGATTTATAGAAGCAGGCGTTACTTTGCGGAACTCCGTGGTAGAGAATTTACAATAAAATTATTTTGCTGTAATCTGCGTTTGTTAAGAGAATGTATGAAGCAGGCAACAATCACATACCCCATACATGCAGGACAACACTATAACTCCATACAGGCACTACACACACTCACTACCATAACTCCCACGATCGTTTCCGAAACCGAATCATCATCAGGAGGATAGGGTCCACGAAAAAAACGTGATGAGTCTATTCTCTATTTTTTCGTGAGAATGTTAAGAACTTGGTTGCGTATTGAAGGAGGAGGCCAAGAGTTGGTTCTCTTATGACATATAGGTTCTCTCACAACATTTTCCTTCGACCAAAAGTGCTTGATAAACTGTAAAAATCAATAAGCCACGTGAGATTGATTAAACCGGGGCTTGAACCTGTAAACATATGATGGGTTATAACCTATAAGGGACACACGTCACCGTTTATCACGACTTGTGTAATATTTGTATGAGACATGTTATAAATACAACGGACGAATAGAAAATATATTTTTTTGGGTTTTATTAAATTCTAGCAATCCTGGCGATTCCGCCCTCCGCCCGCGTGGAAAGATTAGAACCGTAATATAGTATTTTGACATAATTTTCTATAACCATAAAAATGGTTAAAGTGGGTTAACCTTAAAAGCTAGACACATGCTGTCGCGGACTTTTATTTAGAACTTTTAGAGGGAAACAATTTTCTAATACATGATGTTTGAATTGCCGTTTATTCAGTGCACGCAAGGAAAGCTTTAAAATTTGCCGTTTTCGTACTATTTTTTATTGCTGCTCTCTCCTATTTATCTTAGTGTGATGATATATCCTATAGCCTTCCTGGATAAATGGATTATCTTATACTGAAAGAATTTTTCAAATCGATCCTGTAGTTCCTGATATTAGCCCGTTCAAACAAACAATCAATGAAACAAACACACTCTTCAGCTTTATATATCCGTATAGATTTAATATTCTATCCTTAATAAGCCCAGTCCGTAGACGTATAGTAATGCGTCAATAATAAGCCATATTTTATATTAATAGTAAAATAATCAAACCTTTTTAATATTGCTCACAGCTGCTCAAACAATGAGTCTCTGACGCATATAAGATAGGTATACGTGTGAATTAATTTTGAAAAAATATAAATGTGTTAACCCTGTGAGTAAATACCTACTGGTATTTATTCGCGAATGGCGCCTGTGTGCGTGTGAGTGACATTGAACTTCACTCTTCAGTTTCACGCGGCACCGCACGAGTTGCGTAATAACTCCGCATTACTTTGGACGTCTTTACAGCTAGTTGTATCTATCATGAACAGATAAAAAAAATTATATATACGGTGCAGCTTTCACAACCTAAATATTATATAGAACCTTTTTCATATTAACATTAAATTTAACCATATAAGTATACCATTCCTCTGCATTTTACGCCCGAATAGCGCGACATATCGATATAATTTTTGTTTTTAATAGTAAAAGAGCCAGAGTAACAAGGCTAATTTTCAAGTTTGATTTAATTAAAGTTGAGAAACTCTCAAAGTTAAATCGTTTTCCGCCAAATTTATTGCAAGAGCGAAGCAACAGATATCGTAAATCCTTTTAGTATTTAGTCATCGTCTCAAATTTACTTTCATTTATCACACAGAGAGCTATATATCTATAGATATAAATGATATGATATTTCATGTTATTTACATTTTAAATTAATTTATTAAGCCAATTATCGTCTACGCTTGTCGCTGTTTAACGTATTACAGATATTCTAGTTTGCCGATAGAAGCCCGCTGTTGTTTCACTCGACTCTGTGGTATATTAAACAAAATAATAATGAATAAGAAATAAACTAATTTAATAAATCTGTAACTTAAAATAATGATTAAATTGCTCGGTATATCTTGTTTAACGAGGCGGCGGCTTTAGTGCTTAAATGATTTTCGAAAGTTATTTAGATTTTTGTCATTTCTACTATTATATCGTTGTTACAAATTTATCATAAAGATACGATAGTTAACGCTACTACATATTTTCGGATCTAGAATAAAAAAAATCTACATTTAATGTCGTTGCACACTAAATAGTAACTCTCAATGATAAACTATCTTTCCTCGTATCTTCTTCTAATATTAAAGTGAATATCACATAGCTTGGATTTTGTATAAAGTCAATATGTGTGTGTTATAATGTCATGTGTGTGGTTGTCAAATGACCTGAACGACCAGAAATAATTCAAGAAAAAAGAGCCCAATTTCGATAATAATCGTTAAGTAGTGATTCCGGAAAGTCCCTCATATAGTAGTAACGTATTAACATCATTATTTTGGAATTTTGTCCCAAGAGTGCACGTGAGGTAACCGCGTGTCGTATTTGATACTCACATTGACATTGAATACCATGAGGTATCACGAGTCACGACGAAACATCTTGCGTAATTCTCGACGCTAAATATCTTTCCCTCTCATGATATTTACTTATATAATGTAATATAGTTTAAAATTAGATCTACAGTAGATCGTTAAATGGATATAGCGCAAAAAAATGACGCAGTATCTAAGTTTTGAGAAACAATTTTCAATTACAGGTTCGACATAGATTATGATGATTACTATGGTTAAATAGATACGCAAAGTATTTATAGCGTTTTCGAAGTTTCCGAATACAAGTTCATGTCAGTAAATGTGAATATCTGTTTCGCGCCATGCGTTTTACGTGCGGTGTGAGGCGCAGTTTGTCCAATTGTTGATTATTTTGAGTTTTGAACGATTAAAATTTTCGATTTGCAAATTCTAAGTTGCTTAAAAAACATTACGTTTGTTTACGCTACGATTAACAACGTATAAATATCAATAATAACGTATAAATATATAATTCCGATAAATATCAGTGCAATTGTCACGACACTTTTGATAGATAGATACGAGGGAGAAGATATAACTAATATCTTCTCCCTCGTATCTATCTCTTATTCTATTCTGTATTATTCTATTATTATTATATATTGTTATTATTCTATTACTATTTTTACTATTATTATTATTCTAGAAGTTATTGTTCCACTTGCTAGGTTTTTACAATTTCTTTTAATTATAACCTGAGTAAGTTTTAAGGTTAGAGCGATTTGTAATTTTAGTATAAGCAGATGTAATTCCATTATAATATTTTTATATAGTGTTAACCTCTCCGAATGTAATAAATTTAATGTTTAAGTATTCATTTTAATTCGGTGAATTACTATAAAATTTGGTAGATTGCCAGCTTTGCAGTTTCAAAAAATAGAACACATTGCATAAAATGTTTTTTTCTGTGTAATTTTATTAGGGGATTTATCTATTTCATTGAGTCTGTTGTATTAAAAAAGTGAACAATATTTTTAATTAAATATTTGTTCCAAAAATCCAAGTGGTTAGAACACATAATATTTAACAAGGATTTGCGAGTCACCATTTCAAAACCTGAATGTTCTTTTACATTAAACTAGCTTTTACTCACGACTTCGTTTGCGTGGACTTTTGTCGTGTGATAGTTCGATAATAGATGGAGAATTAACAAGATTTCTATACCCTTTATGTTATTCCAGTGTATAAGGAATAATTGTGCCAAATTTTATCAAATCTCATCAAATTACATCGATATTGATTCAGCGGATTCGCCGTGAACACCAGTATAATTAAGCTTATACATAATTAATTAATTACCTATATTATAAACTAGGTTTTACCCGCGACTTCGTTCACGTTGTAGCGTGAAAGGTGAGTTAATAATATGTGGCGCTTTTTAGTGTCATCCTATTGCCATAGAATGAACAGGATTGCTATAGCCTATATTTTTTTCCGGTATATGAGGAATTATTATGCAAAATTTCATCGATATTGGTTTAGCGGATTTGCTGTGAAAGAGTAACAAACATACATCCATACTCACAAACTTTCGCATTTATAATATTAGTAGGAAGGATTGGAAAAGGTGTGTCCTGACTATCCGTATCAGTGTAGAACATCTAATACTTTTTAAAGAGACTCCCTAGCGGTACTTTTTTTACATACACACATTGTCCTTAGTGCTCATAATTATACAATGTTTTTTTAGTAATGCTTTTAAAGAAAAGCAATCTCTCTATGTTTTCTCTATACTATAAACTTATATTTTCTTAGCATTTCTCTTCTACAGAATTGAACATCGACACGATACTATTTCGTATTCTTTAAATTTACCGTCAAGCATCATTTGCGTTTGAGAATACACACATCACATCATGTTAAATTTATACAAAGCTTATGTTACACAAACTATTTACTTAAAATTCATATAGCGCAAAAATCAAGTTTCAATATAAATTAAGACGTCAAGGCTACCAAGCTGTGTTATATTACAACATTAATTCGTCACACATTATTGTCTTATATGTGGTATTTGTCTAGGCAAGTTCGCCCTTGGTCAGCACTAATTTGCAAAGCAGCACTTCCGCGACGAAGCGAGGCCACCCTGTGTAATAACAATATTTGTTGACGCCGCGCTCAGTTCGCTAGCTGGCCGCGAACTTGTTGCTTCTATCTCGTTCTGTTTCCGTGAATAGGTATGTTTAACTAATTGTAGATTATGATATGTACCAGGAAATCATTCTAAAAATCAAGACGATGAAGCATTATAGTAAACTTTATTTTTAGATTTTTATAATATTCAATAATATGAATAATTATATATTATTATTATATAGTATTATGATTTTAAATTATATCACATTCGTTAATATAGGCACCGAGGTAGTAAAAAAATAATCGAATCACTTGGAGATAAACGACGTAACATGCTAAGAGTAGTATGGATAATAAAGTGGCAAATTGACGGTTGCCCGGTGACGCGCTGGCGGGCAGGCAGCGGTGCGGGTGTCGACAGGCGGCAGTATTTCTCCTATCTGACTTTACAAATAGCAGCGACCTTGAGATTCGGCGCGCACGACAAGGTCACCGCGCAAATCGTTATCAGAATGACGTCAGTGTGTGACCTCCGCAAGACCTTCGTTGAGGTGCCCGCGCGATAACGCGGGCAAACGATGGCGACCGATAGCGCGCACTTTTAGTTCCGAGCGCGTCCGCGCCATGCGGTCGCACGGTGTCGCGGGCACGTATACGGCAATATGAAATCTTCGACGCCGCCGATGCTGCTCCTATGGTGATGATGCTACCAAGGAGCCACTAAAATTTTTATATTCCAGCCAAGCTGCTAATAACAGAAGTCAAAATGAAAAGATCAGTCGTTAATAATTTCATAATCCAACAATTTATTTTAAGAAATATACACTTGAAAAGTATGATTTTCATACATAAATTAATTTTCCTAGTAATGTGACAAAAACCTATAAACTCGCAGCCATTTTGTAAGTCTAAAATATTGGAATACGGCCAAAATAAAACATCAACCTATCGAAATCACTTTCTACGTGCTTATCGGTGCCGTTCGCAAAAATATATGTTCGACCTTGTAATTTCATGGCCGCACAAAAATATCGACTTGACATTCTAAGAGATTTTCCTATCTTTAAGTGGTTAACCAGGAAACATTGATTAACATTGACCACGACTCGATCCTCGAGGCCATATTACAAATTTTAGATTGTTGGTACAGATACATATTAAATGAGACACGGAAATTTTTGGAACTAATGACACAAATAATGGACTTTGTTGTTTCCAGAGATTTCATTATAAGAAAGTTCGATATAAGAATGATCTATACTATCGAGATGATAAGAAAAATGTTAACAAATATTTTAGACGAGAGATTCATACAATACTAAATTGTGTAACGTGAAAATTCCTTGAAAAAGAACCTTGTCCAGAAAATGGATGTCAATCGTTCAAAAAAGAAGAAGAGTACATATATCAACTTTATTTATTTATTCAATAGGTCCGTCAAAATAAATTACACATTAATTTTCAACTGTAACAAATATTATGTTATAGGTATGTCTTTTGATTTAAGTTTCCACTGATACAAAAAAATACGTAGCCGTAAATGTCGTCCGCAGTGGCGAGCGATCGTGTGATACGATTCTATCGTTTGACGAAATTGATCGTGCGATGGCTCAACTAGCGCAATAACTTGCGACATTTAAAAAGGGAAACTTAAAAAGATTCGTGTGCATAATCACAAGACATACTCATAAACTCATGAAGTTTTCTCTTATGATGGTTAGACAATTGGTACACCGCCTAAAGGCGGATTTAAATTAGCTCTTCAATTGTGTAAATATTCGTATACTGTGTCACACTATCATAATAATATTATGACTGGATATTTAATAATTTTCATGTATTATTAAAACATTATACAAAATTTGTGCATTCATTAGGAAAATGAAGAATTTTATTTAGTTGTTTGTATTTGAATGTATGAAAAAACCTTATTTGAAAAGGTACGTATTACAGAGGTATAAAATTATCTTTTTAATATCGCAGGGATGATTTATTAATATATCGAAATAAAATCGAAATCATAATCGTAATAATAGAAAATAAAAAAGAAACACGGACAGGTTTTGCATGACACTTTTTATAGCATCGATAAGAAATCTATACTTACACGTGTTTTGCATAAAAAAAAATTGTCTTGGAATGACAAAGAAAAAGTGCATTTTGTTCGCTTTGTAGTATATCATCTAATTTAAACACTACACTAAAACACATTTAGATAATCCTCTTTTATGAATATCAATATAATATATTATTCACAACATATAATTGAATAAATATTATTTACTCATTTATTATTTTTAGAATATTTCATCTGAAAACATAATGAGCTGTGATTATCTATATGAGGTACTAATTCTAAATCGTTTTTATTTTATTCCATGTTTATTGATAAAAAATAAATAAAGCATATTATATTTATATTTCAAGGATACTTTCAAAATGTAATAGGAGACCTTTTTCGTTAGGCTGTGGGCCACAATGATTACTTAACTTAGCATACAAGTTTAATATAGGTTCAATAAACTTCTCTCAAAATCTCCTTAGGTTATAATAGAACATTTCGTAAACAGTATCGCATTACTGGTATTGTTAATGTAGAGCAATGTGTTTGGGCGAGGCGAACTCGACCTGAATCCCAATACGGACACGAGAGAAATCTTAGGCGGCACGGATGCTGCGACCGAGAAAGGCAGTGCGACCTGCATGAGAGAAAGGATTTATAAATTAAGAATCCTTTACAAATAAATAAAAGATATTTTTACGGGATTTTCAGGTAATAATAAGATAAAAATGATAGGATAATGCCAATCTATAAATACTCGTGATGATTTACTATTGTCTATGGCATCTACTGCATGATATAGATAATGTAAAATATTGATTTAATACATCATATTAAAAAAATATCTCTGGTAATAATTATTAACTTAAAATTAATAATATATTATTTTTCAAAGAAAAATCTAATTAATTTGCTAATATCATCAATGAATAGCTGACTGAATACTCAAAGGGCTGCGAAGCATATATAATTATTGCACTATATATTCAGATTTACCAGCTAAGTATTAAAGACCTAATGATATTTAAATACCACCACGTTCCAGTTTTGTTGGAAAATTAAATTTGAGTGGAAACATATCAAATTAATTAGTGAGTGGTTTGTGGGCTATTTGAAAAAAATGTTTGTTGTCATAAGTGATAGCCCCAATTTCGCTTATATTTAGTAAGGGCTCAGTTTCGGTGGCCGAGTCCGAGGTGTTGGTACAATATGAAGAGAAAACATATGGATGCTGTCATCGTATTCTCGATTCGCCTGACTTATGACTTACAAAATCTACATACAATCATCATCGATGTAGGTCAGGGCAGTGGGCCACAGAGCCACGCATCGCTGCCCGCCGAACTGACGAGTTTTACTTTGCAATATAAATAAAATAACTAGATTGTCATTACATTTTTTCAAATATTCATTATTATGTTTAAAAATTTTGAAAGCAGTTGTTACCCTAATAAGAAAGTTTAATAACGCCAGATTTTTTATACTTCTATATGTTTTTTATTATGTTACAATATGTTTTTGATTTTTTTGATCTGTAATTGATAGTGGCGAAATGTACAAATTTTCACTTATCAGCTGTTGCACGTGGTTGCTTAGGAGATAGTTGATAGTTTCAATTGGGAAATATTTACATTTTCATGTCATTTTGTTTCACAGCATAACTTCCAATGTCTTGGTTTCGTAGTAATCCAAACTATATATTTTTTATCTTTGTCAGCAATCTGCTTTATAGATTTCAGTACAGAGGTTAAAAGTATCCTATATCTATTTCAAATCTTAAAAAACGACGTACAATCAAACACACTATCGCATTTAAAATATTCGTACTAGTCTTTTAGAATTAAATCAAATAATTGTTTTAGGGTGACAATACTAATAAATGTAATGTCACATTTTAAAATTTTATCGTCATTTGCCTTTTAAGGTTTATATAAGTAAGCCTCGAATTATTTTAACGGTTACGGCTTGTATTTTAACGTTCCTTTCGTCTCGGTCAAACTCAACGGTTGTAAATGTTTTTATTATGGTAAGAAAATATCTTCATTAATAATAAACAGCTTTAAAATTGACATGATTATTGACTACGCTTAAGTAACCATATTTTCTACATGGTTCTTG
The DNA here is from genome assembly GCA_947086495.1 of Morpho achilles. Classification (NCBI taxonomy): domain Eukaryota; kingdom Metazoa; phylum Arthropoda; class Insecta; order Lepidoptera; family Nymphalidae; genus Morpho; species Morpho achilles. Next base: position 8,928,463 of record CAMTZB010000019.1, on the reverse strand, counting down.
TTATAAAGATTACATAACATTTCTTTATTTTGTAATGTAAAACTCTTAATAATTTCAAAAAACAAAAAATATTGTGATCTTTTTGTCATAAATACATTGTTTTACACATAAAAGTTGCCTTTACAGCTATAAAGTTCGTTATCATATTAATACAACCAAGGTCATACTGATCGGTCATTTATATCCTGCGTAACGCGGAATTATTGCGTTTCACTATATAATTCAATCCCTTCATACTTTTAAAAACATTTGTTAATGTGAAAGTTTAATATTCCACAGACGTTTCTAAAGCTATTAAAAGTTTTGGTAATTGACAAAACATGTTCCCATAAATTTACAATACTTTGTTACTTCAGTTTTCTATTATATCTGAGTATATTATCCGGGTAAACACGCTTATTTAACGTGTCGCCGGTTTTCCGGTTTCAGGTTTTTTGCAGGTAGACAAAATATTATATGATGGTCTCATCAGACCATATAAACTTAATTTACTAAATTTCGTACATTCAAACCCTGGACAGGCATGTGTAATTTATTGTGTATATCTTTTAGTAAAGATTAACGTGATGAAAAAAACTATATCCCTATAAAATTTATGGAACGTAAAACCCCTAACATTCCTCCCCAAGGAGGACCTGAGCCGTTTACTTAGGGGCATTTATATTTGATAACCCGAGGCTCCAGATTTTCGATGACCATCAGTTCTTGGCCTTTATTTATTTATCTTTTTGTACCTCGTTTCATAAATAACTCGTATCGCTTAAAATTTATAGGATAGAGAATATAGAATAACTCAATTAGCAAGGTAATATTATAACACTCTTCCACTTACACTATTTTATGATACTCGTAGTAAAGATATGAGAACAAAGGAGTGTTGTCATCATAATCAATTCTAATATAATGAATTATATGCCATGTACTCGTAAACAGCCCGGAGTGGACCATAATTAATATATTGAATTGTCATTAGTTGTTGCATGCAGACTTTGGCTATGAAAACTGTTTAGAGCAAATTTCAACAAGGTCTCTATTTCTTGCCAGGCGCATTTTTTCGGTTTGGCGTTTTTGCAGAGAGTGGGCGATTTGTTTACAATTGCGATGTGTGTGATTTAGTACTTTAAACACGTTCGGTAGTACGGCAAGTATGGACTCCAAGGTCGTGACGTTTTTAATAAGAATTGATTACAATAGCGAACAACGGATTATACCGCTAGCATTAATTATTGTTAGAAGGAAAATGATATCATAGATAAGGATGGTAAAGTGTGACATAGGTTGGCTAAGCCTCACATGGTTTCAATTATTTCCTGCAAATAAAAGGTTTATTACTACTATGTTTCTCCACTTGCAATCTTTAAATGTACGCAAGTACTCATTTCAATAAGTTATTTAAGTTGGTAATACGCGAAACAGTTTTAGTCTTAGTAGCTTTAAATTTAATAGGCATCTTAATTTAACATTTGTATAAAACAAAATGTTTTACTAAAGTGTTAGAACAGCTGTAAAACGTGTTTTCCAATGTTTATAAATTTAAACTCACAGATATAAAGCTTCAGGTTAAGATAAAGGTTTCTTAAAAACTAGAAACTTTTGTCTCCGTCAATTTCATTGCAATAAAATATGCATCGTTGTTACCGCAAATGCGATAAAACCACTTTATATCCCGTATACACTTTATTATCTATTAAAACTTAATTTTGCGGCTTGTTACTATAAGAATAGTGGGCGATGGCCTCATTTGCTTAGAAAAATTGTAGTCACCCAAACTCATCAAGCGGATGTGGTGCTTATACGTATTTAAGTAATTGTCCAGGCTGGTTGCATCACAATATTTTCCTTCATCTTTCAGCGCATAGGCAGGTGTTAAAAATCTCAAATCATAGGTGCCCGTTTTTGGTCTCGCGAATTTAATGTTATATAGTGTGGTTTTGACACAGAGGATTCACTTCATTCTGAGTCAGTGGTTATAGCACCTTACTGTATATGTGTGCAACGAAATCAACAACGAGATAGACCTTGCACTGAGACCACTAGGAAATGTACGGATAAATTGTAAGTACGAATATAAATTGATAAGTCGATTCAAATAACTCTAACCCGGAAAAGAACGTTCGATCGGAGGAGGACATTGATGTACGTTATAATAGGATTTCTATATTGCTATAAATATTTATGACGTCATCTATATTTATGTATTGTGTCTGTATAATAGAAGAGCTACCTTTTAATAGAGACTGATCGCAATAAAGACATTCAAATAAATAATGAACCAATATCATTGAATTTTAGCACAATTATTCCTGATACACCCGGGTAAAATATAGGCTATAGAAATCCTGTTAATTATACAGGAATAGGATGACATTGAAAAGCGCTATTATCAATCTATCACACAACAACAATGAAGTTGCGGGTAAAAGCTAGTGCATTACAATTTAACAATAACACAATTAGGGTAATATGTGACACTGAGGTACGGAACTTGTAGGCAGGAACTTTGTGTCCTTATAAGGTGGGTCCGGGGGAGGAGTGTTGGCGACCTTGTGGCAGCATCATGCGATATTTTCGCTCTCCGCGTTAATGCGGAAGACTATTTCAAGAGTCAGGGTCGCGGCGCCCGTCACCCGTCGGGCTCCACTCGCTTACGTGACTTGCTCGTGTCAAGTTCCCACGTGGAGTGAGAGCCACCCCCGGAAGGGAAACGTGTCAATGTAATACAAATGTTTTATCTGGTATTAAGAAGGACCTTGATAAGCTTACGGAAGTTTGATTAAGTCGTTTCGTATTTCGAAAATGTCTTTACTCCAATAGCAATCTAATGCTACTTATCTCTCTCTTCCCTAATACTTTCATGCTTAATTATTTCATGCTCAAAGACGATTAGCATTGCAATTATATTAAAAATTGTGTAATCCCTAAGTTGGCTTTTCGTTAATGTAACTTGTCAGCCTATTAGGGTCCAACTTTGCTTAATTTCGATGTACAAACCTAGACAGACAAGTATGAAATAAAACAAAGAAGTTTAGAAATTCTTGATCACACACATAAATTTTGTGTTTCAATTTATACAAACCTTTTGTATTTGTATTCATAAGCTTGGGGTGTACGGATCATCCAGTCGAAATAACATATAGCCGTTATAACTTACCTAGCCGTTATACTCGTAACATAGTCATCCAGCTGTCATTATCAAGATAGTGACAGCTGGATGGTTGTGGAACCGTAGCCGAAATTAATGATGGATATTGAGGACTCTGGCTAAGTAATCTCTATTGACATAAAGTATATTTAAGAATTATGGAAACACTAGCGGCCCGCCCCGGCTTCGCACGGATGTTTAATAATTACAATATTTATCTACTTCATATTGAATGTTATTATACATATAAACCTTCCTCTTCAATCCAATCACTCTATCTATTAAAAAAATCTGTTGTGGACTTTTAAAGATTTAAGCATACATAGGGATATAGCGACATTGTTTTATAAAGCGACTTTGTTTTATACTATGTAGTGATACTTAAAAGTCTCAGCAACTAGTAAAAAAACTGGGAAGGTATCACTCCAAATCAGACAGTTTCTGTCATGATTGAAAGATTCTTTATGTGGATGCATCTAAAATTAATAATTTACAAGTTAGATATGTAATAGTCCATTTCTATATGATATCTAAAAATATCGGACTTGGAGCAATTTATTGGTGCGCAATAGAAATGTGTAGGCGACAAAATAACATCATTCTTGATAATTAATCGATTTAAAAACAAGTGATTATTTGCAGAAAGTACTGATTATCTTGGAAATAAGTTTGAAGCATTAGGTATACTAATTTCAACTTGTAAATAATAAAAAAATCATAATAAAAAAGTTCTTGCAAGCGGAATAATTCGATAATTAGGCAGCTTCAACTTTGCACCTTATATAATTACCATAATTATATAAGGGAAAGGAACTCTCATTTCTTACCGAGGTGTCGTAAAAAGTGACTAAGGTAAGTTGAATTGCCGTGTGGTATCCGGCTGAGTAGAATAGACCACCCTTATTTCTTACCAAGGTGTCGTAAAAGGCGACTAAGTTTGAACCCACCGTGTGATATTCGGTCAAGTAGATTAGACCACCGTCTTTCTTACCGAGGTGTCGTAGAATATGACTAAGGTAAGTTGACGCCAGGCAGGCGGCCGATCGTAAAATACGTAGCCAAATCATGTGAGAACATGTTTATAATATGTTGTGCCGACCTCACTCAGAGTGGGCTAAGGGCAGGAGAATGAATTATATACGGGAATTTATTATACGGCTCTACACTTGGGGGTTATTAGGTACGAGGTTCATCTCAATGAAATATTATGTATCACATATAATCAAATATTCGCTTTCACATAGGATAACGGTCGGTACGTACTATAATTGTTATTTTACTCATCTACATAAGACATCTACAATAGGCAAGTAATATCGATGATCTTGCGGACGACTGCCGAAACGACCTTAGCCCGCTTGTGTGAAGGTAACCTATAGTAATGTAAATAGACAGGAAACCCATCCAATGTCAGGAGACCTAGCCACACAAATCATCTTGCTTTTGTTATTTTAGGGTTTCGCTTATTAATTAGTTTTAACAATATATAATGTATATTTAAAATCTTTTCTCATAAATTCTCAAGTAAACACAAGAGCATTTATTTTCTTTTTAAACTGTACTTAATATTTAATATTATAGGAATATACAACATTCTTACAATAACTATGAATTCTATTTTACAGGATTGTCATTTTATTACTTAATTTTAATTTAATTTTCCGTATTATTAATAATAAAGTCAAAAATACACTGAGGGAAAAACTGTTATATACCAAAAATAAATAATATAAAAAATTTGGTATGAATAAGTTTAATTACACCTAGAATTCTCTCTAATAATTATCTAAAGATTCCTTAACGATTTATGCAAAAGTTTTATTAAAATGAGACCTAGCATTTTGATAAGCTATTTTTTAAATTCATTTTTGACTTAATTAGTGTAATTAAGTCAAATTCCAAATACAACCAATTAATAAATTTAAATAAAAATTTTGTTTTCGTTTTGACTATATAGTATTCAACACTAAATACCGTCACTTAAAATCTATTATCACAATGACCAAACAAGACTTTTTTAATACTAATACTTTTTTTTTAATACTTTTTTAATGTATCAAAATAATAATATAACATTTATATAAATTATATGAACCCAATCAAATATAGAGAAAATAACTTCGCATGTACTGAATTTAAACAACAAATATATAAATATGGGTCACTTATACTCACGATCATTGGACCCCAAAGTAAGTTACTTAATACTTGTGTAATGGTTGACTGACAACTGGTAAATATATACATATATAATTTTTAAATACAAATACACACCCAGGCTCGAAGAACCAACAAATTATTTTATAGAAAATGTAGGCCCTCGGCGGGAATCGAACCCACGGCCCGCGGAGTTGAAGGCAGGATCACTACCCACTGCGCCAACGGACCAGTCAAAATTGAATAAATAAAATTTGATTAAAGACCTAAAATAACTGTAAATTCTTTAATAAAAACATTGAAATTCTTCGTGCTGACCATCGCGTTTAAATCCGGGTTAGCAAAAAAAGCTTCTCACTAATAAAGGTCTTTTTTACAAGTGATATATAATATAAAGGCAATTGGATATATTTTATTTACCTGAATATCTGTTTATTTTGCCTCGTCTTCTCACTAATATTATAAAGTGTATGTGTGTGTGTGTGTGTGTGTGTTTTTTACCGCATTAAAGTTTAAAGGATTCTAAGCCTCGAATAAAACATTTGCTAAATAATTCTCAGTGGTAATCTATGGTTCCAAAGAAAACAAAAAGACTAGCATGACGTGGCCTTTCATTGATTTAAATTTATAAAATGAATAAAGTGTAACAATTTCTGTGATTTATTAGATAATCATAATGAACTACAAAAGATATTTAAACTTTATACTTCTAACTAATAGGGAACTCAGAATCGCCAACATACCTTAACGAGACACGTAAATTCGAAGGCGCGATGTACGACATATATATTTCAATCAATTCGTTGAAAATGGGATCTCCAGATGTTGATTTATCCGTACTATAAGACGCAGCAGCGCACTTTGTTTGCAGTAATGGTGTAGCGTGTCAATTTTAGTAATTTTCAGTTATAGCCTTTGAGACATTTGGACCTGGAATATAATTGCAAATATCTAACATCATATTTATCTTAAGTAATTATATATTAGTAGCATCTCTTCATATAATATAGTTAAATTTATATAAACTTTTTCTTTTTCTCTATATTACCCGTATTCTCTTTCTTCTTCAATTCTTGTTCTTTTCCTTCTGTTACTCAAAGGTTGACTGGAAGAGATCTCTTTAAGGATAAGTCCGCCTTTACACATGTGCTATTTTACTTTTTCTTTCTCTTTTCTAAATATTTTTAGGAGACAAGGGAGCAAGCTATTTATAAAGTTTATTGTGCAATTTAAAACATATAACGAGTTCAAAAAGCGGACGTAAATTTAAGTGAGGTGTTTTCTACCGGTCAACGAGACAGAGTCTTTTTTGTACAAACCCTTCGTTTAGTAACAAAATGTGATACGAAGCTTGAAATTGTAGACAATAGCTTTATATTGTAGACATTCCCATTTTATAAATAAATATAAATAATAAAAAAGTATAAATAGGTATTAATTTATAGACTTAGGCGTAACTTTGCGGAGATCTATAACACAAAAGTAATAATAAAACTATTTTGCTATAATGCGCAATAATTTATTTTTTAAGATTTTATCGCGGATTATAGCCAAATAATTTTATTAATAGTTTTATAAATAGGCATTAGTTGTAAGTGATAGTACTAGGATTGTGTCGAAAAAAAACACGCTTAAAATAAATCCAAGAGTAACATAAAAGTTTTTTTCAAGGCCTGAGGGCTTCGAAACATACGGCCTAGCATATTCGTCCTCGAGGCAACCTCCACAAGAAAAAGTACATCGTACCACAGTTGTCGTTAGTCAGGACCTTGAACTTTGAGTGGTCGTCGGTAAACATGTTTGCGCAGCAAGTACTGCGCATTCAATATGGCTATGACGTATCACTTCAGCCTATATTATGTGCATGGATGTATTTTATTTACCGGTTTATATCCCGCCACACGCCAGCACGTGTTCGCAATTATAAGGACAATATTCGGATTACCGCCCACTTTTTATTGAGATTAATAATCATATGTGTAATGATCTTTGAAAGCCCTTTTATGCGATGATAAAATGTTTATCAAATTCAAATTCAAATTCAAAATATTCTTTATTCAAATAAACTTGTAAACAAGTGCTTTTGAATCGTCAACTCTACTGCTGGTTCGGAAAGCTGTTCCTACCGAGAAGAGCCAGCAAGAAACTCGGCGGTTGCTCTTTTAAAAATATAATTCTTAATACTATTTACATTAAGTCGTTACTGTCTTGTACAGGTTCAAAGAGAGCTATATCCACACATTCTTGTCTTCCAAATAATATTCAAGAGTATAGTAGGCTTTCTGTATCAGCCTCTTTTTAACAGTGTTTTTAAACTGATGTAATGGCAAAGCTGAAATTGATTGCGGAATTTTATTATAGAATCTTATACCAAAACCCACAAACGAATTACGTACTTTTGCAAGGCGCAAAGCAGGAGCCGCAAGCTTATGTCGGTTCCTGCTTTGTCTATTGTATACATCACCTATCGTTTTATAATTCTTTATATTTTTACGTACATAAATAAGATTGCTTAAAATATATCAATAGAAAAACCCCAAAATTATCAATTGTGGATGGATTCCTAACAGAATTGGAAACCTATCCACCATGACCTATCCACATATGAAGGAATTGTATTCCCAAAGAAAAATATTATATTTGAACTAGTAATATGCCCCGGTTTACCTGCGTAATTTTTTTATTTTTATACCTTAATACATTTTTATTACGGATCACTATTTTTCTTGAATATTTAATATAGCCTATGTTGCTCAGTAAATATGCAGCTTTCCAATGGTGAAAGAATTTTTGAAATCGGTCCAGCAGTTTTTGTTTGAAAATATTACAAACATACATTCAACATTTTCCTCTTTATAATATTTGTATAGACAAACGCGTTATGATTTAACTAGCTGCACACGCGCTTTAACACGCGTAGTTTGTGAACTATGCTAAGGTAACTATGATATAATATATAGGTATACATATGTGTATATATATATATATATAATATAATAATAATAATAATAAATACACTTTATTGTACACAGAAAAATCTAAAACGAAATACAAAAAGAAAAAGAAGAAGATGCATAGTAAATAAAATGTAAATGACGTACACGTTATACAAAAAAAAAAGCATGGTAAATGAGTCCATGTACAAGAGGCGGCCTTATCGCTAGAACAGCGATCTCTTCCAGGCAACCAACAATAAAGGAAAACAGTAAAACAGGCGGTAGGTGTGTACGAAATAAGGCATATATATACAAATACAATAAATAAAATAAAATATACATATATAATAACACAAAATATTGTGAATATGTTTATTGAAAGTGGTATAATATAATGACAAATAGAGAAGAGAGCAGAGAGGACAAAGGAGGGGATGGGATCAAGATGTGCTAAGAAAATGTTTTTTTATGTTATTTTTAAATATCCCAAGGGATTTCGATTTTTTAATATATTGAGGAAGGGAATTCCAAAGAATAACAGCTTGAACAGCAAAAGACTTAGAATAAAAGGAGGATGAGATGATATATATATATATATATATATAATTCTATATTACTTTTCTCTAAGAGCACAGATTTTCCTAGAGTAACAATATGCATATATGTAGGCTAAATTCCGTTTAAAATGTTTTAGCCGTTAAAATGTCAAAGCGGTACAATCATATTAGTATTGCGTGTTATATATAGTAGTAAGTGTCTTTGTATGAATATGTGTATATATTCATACAAAAACACTCACTACTATAATATTATTAAAGTATTTTTAGATTAGTATACAATTACACACAATACCACACGAACATTGTGATGTTTTAATCCACGCATGATTTAAATACACTGACAGTACAGGAAGATATTTTTCATTCTGAGATGGTTTCTTTACTTGCGTTGTAAGTAGTAGAAGCTTATAAAAAAAAAATCTATAATATTCAATAAGTATAAAAATTACAATAATCAAGGAAAACATTCCAGTCTGAGTAAGTACATAGTTATAGTCCTTTGTGACGCGATCCGTTATGGTGACCGCGGTGGCCGAGATAATGAGCGCGTCAAGGCCGACGCGTGCTAATTACAATTACCGTGAGTGGACATTCTTTGTTCCAATAATGATTAATGCCGGCCGCGAGTGTCGAGGAGTATCGCAATGTGATAACAGGAAGCGTCCGTGCCCGCCAATGTCACCGCACAAGGTCACGGCTCGCACCCTGCCGCCTGCCGCCGGCCGCCTGCGCCACGACAGTCCACTCCACTCCACTACGGGGAACCGTCATGATAACATTTTCGCAATACTTGTTGCGCTCACTGTACAAATTGTTTATTTATAACATTAATATTTTAGTACCAGATTGACCGAGCCTTGCTCGGTAATTTTCTACAAAATAAAAAAGGTATTTCAAAAAAATAAATAAAAAATAATAGGGTAGGTGGGGCTCGATCCTAGGTATATTCATTTCGCACTACCACCCCTTTCCCGAATAAGCTACGCTGTCTTGACATTTCACGGCGAAAATTGTGTTTTATATGTACAATAAATTAAAAATAAACTTTTGTTTTTTTTTATGCCCAAAAACAGGGATAAAACGATTTTTTTAATAAAACCTAGCCAGGTCCATTTTTCTCCCCTAAAACTCCCTACATGCTGAATTTAAAGAAAATCATTGGAGCCGTTTCCGAGATTCTGAAAATATATAGATATACATATATACAAGATTAACTCATTTAAATATTAAAGATTTAGTCTATGAAATACTTACTATTGTCTAAAATAGGTAAAGGAAATGTTAAACAATAGTAAGTATTTAATAGACTAAATATTGTCTAAAGTAGGTAAAGGAAATGGTATTAGCCGCGTGGTATCCGGCTAAGTTGAATAAACATTCGGTTTAGTAGAATAGACCACCCTTTTTCTTATCGAGGAGTCGTAAAATACGACTAAGGTAAGTTGACGTTAGGCAGGCGGCCGGTCGTAAAAACGCAGCCAAATGTTAATGCATGTTTATAACATATTGTGGCGACCCCACTTCTAATGGGATAAAGGCAGGAGGATGATGATGAGGTAAAGGAAATGTTAACTGAGTAACATACTATCAAATATCGAATACTATATCTGTAATATCAAATATTCGATATTTCATATTATGTTTTTTTATACTTTACCCATGTCAAAAAGTATTATAGTAGGTACTGTTTGTTTCCAAAATATTAGCCCTTTATTATACCACTGCTCGATAAAGGTCTCCTAAGAGGAGGCGCGGACACATATAGTCATATCAAGATTTATAAAGAGATAAAACAAATATCAATCAAGGCGTAAACATATATATACTTTTTAACATATATACTTTTTAGTATCTCGGTGACCGACCATGCTCGGTATTTTTTTTTATTAAAAAAAAACAAAAAAAGGTTATTAATAACAGGGAATTGATCCCAGGTATTTTCATTTTCTTTAGCCCGCCTGTTGTCCACTGGGCTATCACAACTTTACAAATTATTGCTAAAATATCATTTCCATTCTACCTATATTCAGTATTTTAGCATTTTTTGAGCGTCCGAAAATAGGGATATAACGACTTTTTTAAATGAAACCTAGCTAGATCGATTTTTCCCCCATAGCCCAACTACGTGCTGAATTAAATGAAAATCATTGGAGCCGTTTCCATAATTCAAAAAAATATATAGATACAAGATTATCTCATTTAAATAATAAAGATAACAACAGAATTTTATTACTTAGTTTGGCTTTTAAACAAGTATACATATGCATGTGTATTTAAAACTTAATCTAAAATGTAAAATAAAGATCCAAAATATTTGTTCTCTATTTTTAAAAAAATAAAGAAGATATACAGTAGATAAAAATATAAAATATATTTGTTTATATATGTGTCACTATATATTTTTATACATATTTAATAAAAAATTATATCAAGACGAAAAATATGATTTTAATGATTATTGTTTGTTTTACACATTGCTAATCTTAATATCTGTATCCAACATGTGTACGCTGTAACCTTGCAAAAGTAACAAATCAGCAGACTTACAGTTATTGTTTTTTTATACTCGTATAAACAATTTTTAACAGTGAAAATTATACTTTACTACGTATAAAAAAGATTTTATATTGCGTTGTTCGTGTCTTCCTTATCGTCATACTTCTAATCAGAAAAGCGGTTTAACCTTGAGGCTGGCCCTGAATATTTTTATCCGGATATTTTGCAAATGTATATTGTATCTATACGGACGCCGCAATGATATACATTTGTGTTCGTACGACATTACGTGATAAACCGTAGATATCGGAATCGATTGTTTTTTTGGTACTTTGATAAAATGTAAGTATGTATTAAATATAAAAAAAAAATATTTAAATTGCCAAATGACTGGTTTCAATGTTAACCTATTTGTTGATGTAGTAAAGGCCTGTTACTATCCCACTGCTGGGCATAGGCCTCTTCTCTCCGTTTTTTTTTTGGAGAGAAGGATTGGAGCTGAGACCTACCACGCTGCTCCAATGCGGATTGGTAGGTTACACATATCACCAGAATTCTCTAGAGATATGCAGGTTTCCTCACGATGTTTTCCTTCACCGAAAAGCGTGTGATAAATTGCAATTATCAATTAGACACATAAGTTTTACTAGAAAACTCATTGGTGCCTGCCCGGGGTTTGAACCCTAGACCTCCTCGAAAGAGGCGCACAGTGTTACCGCTGGGCTACCACAGCTTTTTTATTTGTTGATGTTAAAACTGTATTTTGTTTGCAGTGCTAGTAGTGTAGTGTTGTTGCACAGACTAGTTAACAATGTAACCTTATGATAAGTAGTTAAAAAATCACTAAAAGAATTTGTACCATGTGATGCCAAGAGATTTCCGTTTCACGCCCCAGCCGATGTCTACAAAAATACCCAGAAATTTTATTGTCTATAAAAATATTTAATATATCTGTAGAATTGCGGGAATATGTTTTATTTACTAATTCGCATTGGATCAACGTCGTTTAACTTACCTTAAATGCTTTCAAAAGTGAAGATAGATCCTTAGCTTAGCATTACAAGGAGCTTTTTCACTATCACACAATATAATAATAGAAAAGTAATGGGTAGAATTAGATGATTCCTAATCATTTGTACATAACGTATTCTAAAAGTCCAATCCTCTTTTTTATGACTAAAACAGCGGATGAGATTATTCGGTTGCTTCCTTAATAGTCTTAAAATGTTGAAGAGTACAGCCACTCTGGCGGTCGACGAGGTCAAGCTGATATAGGAAGTCAAACGGTGACCTCGACCTTGCGTGTGCGAAAAAGTATTCGGCAGCTCGCCCCTCCTCCCACGCTCGCTCGCCTCTCTTCTAACAATTGCTCTACCGCTCTACATATATTGTTAAAATTATCCAAATAGTGCGTTAACCGGCTGGCGACATGTTTCAACAACAGGCACTATTACATCATAGGGACTTAGTATCAATGTCATATCATAGACCATTAAAATGAGTAATATAGGAAGTAGAGTTATATGTAGGCTCATCGTACTAGTATAATTTGTTACTAATGCTATACCTACAAATGCTTAATACTTTTAGGTTCGAATTTACTGTTTAAAAATAAATAACTCGTAAAATTGTACGTCTCTACACATGAATACCGATATAAAAAACATCATTTTAGATAAGATATATTTTTAAATATTAAAGTAAATAGTTTTGTATAAAATTTCATAAATCAGTTTCGTTCCTGTGATTCTTAAGCAATTATTGAAAAGAATTTACCACATTCCGAATCATAAAGAACTAAGGTGCTTAATGTCTAATAATATATGTGTAATATCATTGATTAATCAAAGTTGACCTTGAAGTTATGATGTGCTTATCTGTGTATGAATGATAACGAATGGCAGAAATATCACCATCTTTATAAAGTCACTGCGTCGCGGAAAAGATTGAAGGCCATTCATATTTGCGGAAAAACAACTAATAACTTAAACTATCATTTGATCAAATAAATTTATATGACATGCGTAGTATCGAAATTTGTGCAAAATATTTGTATACTAAGTTACAGTACACAGTACAGTAGTATAGTTTATGAATAAACTTTACAACATAATATCTAAAACGCATATATGGTGGTAAAGTACTGTGATAGCCGCAACTTCGTTACCGTTGAATTGTGAGTTCAGTTGAGTGTTGAGTACCCTTAATTATGTACTATATCGTCGTTTTTTTTCCCGAAGGAAAAACATGACTTTTTATCCTAATATATGTATAAGTTTTAGTTATAAACAAATTTTATTTATATTGCTCCAGCGGATTAGCTGCAAAAGCGTAACCGACAAACATTCGCTTTTAAAATGTATGCACAAAAAAAACATTTGAAAAATTATTACTTATTGTTAAACATTCATGTATATTTTAAATTTTATTCTATTTTTCATAGATTTTTAAAAAGGTAATCACTTATTAAGTAACTTTATTCTTACTTAAAAACAGTTATACTATAAAATAAGTTCAAAATACTATTAATTTAGTTATTTCAAATTAAAAAAATATTTTTTTTGGTCATAATAGTAGGACAATTGTAAAATGAACATTAATCACCGAGATAAATTTCTCAGAAAGAAATACTCAGTGTTTTATACGTATAGGTGAGATAATATCACTTAGATTAAGAACGATTGTGATATCAATTTTATCATAATACGGAAGACCTAATGCATATACCATGAAATACATATCAAATAACGAATGACATGGATTACATATTATCATCTCCCGCATTTTTAAGTAAAATGATAAATATTTATTTAATGTTCTTTACTAAAATAAGCGTTTCAAGTTTATCTCTGCCCCATATGTATACATACAATTGACAATTTATCTTGTTTTCTGACCAAATAATCATTGATTAAAGTAATCATTGATTTCAAGCGCTTGCTAGTCAAACTGATATTATAAATGCTAGTCTGTCTTTCTGTTGCGCTAATCTGCTGGAGTAAAATTGATAAAATTTGGTAAGAAATAAAAGTTAAAAAAATAGTTTTTCTTTCGGTAAAAGTAAAAAATAGTACTATATTACATAATTGAAGGTAATTTTAACACCTTAATTGACGCGAACGATGTCACGAGTAAAACTGGAACATTTAAAATAAATTCTTACAAAAATAATTTATGCAAGTTCTGTTAATTTTAATAAATTCTTGTTTAGAATGCGTTACGCAATCAAGGCCCTGGGCTAGTACTAGGGATTTTCTAGAAGTCGCAAATGTTATGGCAATATTTCTCCTTTGTCGCCATTGTTCTCGTTTATTGCACAACAATATTTTCCAAACATACGCGCACGTCTCACTCGTTATTGCTGGCTATGTAAACAATTACAAGGCCTAAAGAACCAAAACATCCCTCACAATGCACTGACTCAATAAATAATTAAATCTTGTTATGTAAATATATTGATTTATTCCTCCTGCCCTTATCCCACTCTAGTGGGGTCGGCACAACATGTAATAAACATGGTGTCACATGATTTGACTACGCATTTTACGACCGCCCGCCTGCCTAACGTCAACTTACCTTAGTCGTATTTTACGATACCTCGGTAAGAAAGAGGGTGGTCTATTTTACTTAACCAGATACCACACGGTGGGTCAACTTACCTTAGTCGCCCTTTATGACACCTCGGTAAGAAATGAGGGTGGTCTATTCTACTCAGCCGGATATCACACGGCAGGTCGACTTACCTTAGTCGCCTTTTTAGACACCTCGGTAAGAAATGAGGGTGGTACTATTCTATTCAGCCGGATACCACACGGCATCTTGTTATGTAAATCAATAAGTATAAAAAGAACCCTTTTATATCTATTGGAGTTTTATAGGGAATCTTAAAGCGGAAACTTTTAAAAACACACTATTTTTTTGTTTAAAAAATGTGATCATTATATTATATATACAAAAATTATATTTTATGTATTTAACAGTAAATAAAATAAAATAAATTGCTAAACAATTAATTAACTCTACTAAGAAAACAAAACGTTTGAACATTATTTTCACAAAAGTTGAAATAGATCCAAATAATAAATAATAAATGTTAAATAGGATTGGAAAATACTATCCATCCCATAGAGGCATTTGCCATACTACGATAAAGAGAAAGCAAATCAGACGATGAGCAAGTGAGCAAACGTCATTTTGAAGATGTTGGTACTTAAAATTAAAAAGAATTTTTTAAATGAAGAACATGCTATGAATATTTTTAATCTGCGCCATTTATCTGCGCATGTGTGAGTAGACAAAGATTAGTATGCGAATCAAATTTTGTCTCTCATTATTTATGACACTCTCACTGGGCGGTCTATGTCTCCTCTACTCTAGCATAATCACTCTATGATCCATGCACAGTCGGAATTTATCAATTGAGCGTCATAGCAATTAAACAGATGTCATAATTAAATCGAAAACATTTATTAACAATTATGTTTGTGTGAGACGTAACGTGCAGGCAAGAGGTAAACATGATCCACTCGACCTTAGGATGCCTTACATACATAGATCGAATGACC
Source organism: Morpho achilles (assembly GCA_947086495.1). Lineage (NCBI taxonomy): Eukaryota > Metazoa > Arthropoda > Insecta > Lepidoptera > Nymphalidae > Morpho > Morpho achilles. Next base: position 8,912,607 of record CAMTZB010000019.1, on the reverse strand, counting down.
TTAATCTTGAACGATATAAACGGCGCGCCGGAGCACCGCCCTTTCCTTATCATCGCCACTTGTTTTTGTAAACATATTATTGATCTAAACATACTTAAGGTGTAGTTTTTACTGAAATAGATATTTTGATAGTTCATGAATGATCTAGAGACGTTTTTAAAATTTAAACTCAATGGTAATTTGAAGTGTATATTAACTAACTACTTTATTACTATGTTATATTCGTAGCGAAATAATTATTCTGTATAGTTTTGCACCTATTATACTTAATTCTTAAAGGTAAAAGTTTATTAATATCAGTCCAACGGATTAGCTGTCAAAAGTAACAGACAGACTTACCCATTAATATTAGTCACAACAACTTTATAAGCTCTAATCAAAGTGCTTATTAAATAGTTTATTCAGTCATGCTAAGTTTACAAAAGCATGTTACAAACAAGTTACAAGTGCCATTTTTGTAAAGTTATGCAACAAGATCATTATTTCCTTAAAATTCCAAGCATCTTTTTTTTTATTTACTACTAGACTTCTTCACAAATCTTTTGTAGGGTATCTAAAGTATATTTTGAAATGCACAATAGTTAAAATCGACGACATAACAAAATTGGTTGACCATTGTGAATCCTGTTTCCTAACCGTTTTTGATTTAATTTATTGTATTTTTAAATGGTTAAACTGGCCACAAAATCTAGAAATGTAATTATTATATTAAAATATCTAATAATATCTATAACATGTATTTTTTGTGTCGTTTTAAAATAGCCTTGCATTATCACGTACGTAACGTGATCTTATGTGATTTATAAAATGTAGTAGGTAAGAGAGAATAAATTTTAAGGTAAATGCATGTTGCTGATAGCAATAGAGTGAAATATGACTGCGACTGCGTGCTCGTAGACTGCTGCAATACTTACGTAGCTGTTCTTAGAAGTACGACAATTTTAAAGAACTATTATGAGTCGTGTTTTAAAGTACAATACATGTGTAATATACTTAATTCCTAGATAGTGCTTAAGTCATTATTTGTGTACTAATGCAAATGTCATATGAAAATCATTTAAGGAATTAAATGTATAACAATGCTTATATAGAACTGCGAAAAACTAACTTGGAATTTTCCTAAAAAAAAACGTTTTTGAGACTTTGGGATTACGACAGTTTCTTTTTGCATATAAAATCTGGCTGTTTACTTGCCAATGAATTAATATATCGTGGGAGCTTTTATTAATTGCGTATTGTTTATGGTATAGAGTGGCAACGTATCTTGGTTTTGACAGATTCTATAAAATATAGTCCATTAGTTACATCAAATAAATTATACAACGATAACGAAAAAAACATTATTTATGAATATCTTTATACAATCTTATATTAACCGTACTTACTGTATGCATTTTATATTCTCGTCACGATCGGCGATTTACAAATATGAAAAAAATAAATTTTCATTGACTCGTATGATAAAAATTACATGCGAACGCAGTTTTTTTTATCATAAAAGTAAAACTCAAATATACATATTTATTTTATAATATGCTATTTTTTAATAATCAATGTATATATAATATTCAATATGTACTAACTGCCATTCACGATGCGCCTATTAACCTTGGCTTACTGTTATGATCATTCGAAGTCCTTGGTATATACACTGAAACGGCAATGTGCAAAATTTAAGTATATAAGGGAAAATTCACTGAATTTTTAGATAAATAAATAGAGACCATTCAGATTATGCTGAATTGTTTAAAAAAAAACAAGAACTAGATAAAATCTATTGTTTATTTTATTATATATTAACCAAAATGTAGTTCAATTTTAGTTAACTTATTGTAAACAATGAAGAGCCTATGCTATAGTTCTATGGAAGTGGTAAGGACTAGCGATAAATTATCAGAAACCGCGCATTTACTGGACACAACGAGTTTATTGTGTATATGTATATTCTCGGAATATGGCCGTATAGTTCCTCGTTGTGTATAGTTTTATATTTATTTTGTTTATGTTGACCCGATTTATTAGGGTACCTTATCGCATTTTATTAATACAATTCGTCGGCTTCAACAAAGCTAAAAATATAAGTCAGTTGACATCACATTGGGCGCCCAACAACAACGATTATTTGTTCACATAATTAAGGGTAATTTAATATGATACATTGCTGGATATATTTTTTGTATTTTATGCTATATAAAGAAAATTGTTATATATTTTTAAACATTTTTTTTAAAGCTTTTGTCAATAATTGTGATGATCCATTTACTAGCTCATTCAAACCTTAATTTTGCTAATCTGCTTGTTCTGTGCGTGACTATTTAGAGGAGAACTTTGGGGTATGGTTACGGGCGCACGCTCCACAATCTCAGTGGACTCACCCACCTCAACTTTGACGTCATAGCCCCCGATGAGCCGACGCACTACCCTTCCAACAGTGCGCACTCACCGGACGTTTTAGATATTGTCGTGCTCAAGAACGTAGCCCTCCAGCTACGTTCCATTGAGGTCATCCACGACTTAAACTCCGACCATAGACCGGTACTGTTTCAGCTGGGTAGGCCCGCCTCCGCGGCACCCAGCACTAGAACCATCACCAACCGGAGGAAGTTCTCAGAGCAACTTCAGTCTATCGACTCTGTCCACTTGGACCAAATTCCTGACAGGATAGATTCCGAGGAGGTCGCTAAGGCGGCGTCCTCGCATCTCACCGCTCACTTGAGCGAAACCATCAAAGCGTGCTCCAGGGAGGTACCTGACAATCTAGGTCGCCAAAGACTCCCTGACGACATCAGAGCTCTGCTCACCAGAAAGCGCGCAGCCGCTAGGGCTTGTGCCGCGTACCCCACCCCCGAAAATCGGAGTAGACTCCGCAGACTACAGAGAGAGGCAAAAGAGAAAATTGCCATCTTTAACAGCGATTCTTGGGACGCTAAACTCTCAGAGATCTCGCCCAGCCATCTAGCCTTTCTTGCGGATGTCCAAATCCCTGAGAGGCGAACAGTATGCGTCCACACCGCCATTGTTGCGAGATAACCTTCCGCCCGCGTTTGAAGATTTTGATAAGGCCGAATGCTTGGCGGACAGCTTTGAAGCCCAATGCACACCTAACTCCAATTCCGCGTATGCTGAGTTCCACGCCGGGGTGGAATCCACCATCGCCAACATATCAGGGTTAGATCCCGAAAGGGAACCACTCCCCCCCACTTCCGGAGACGAGATAAGAGCTATCCTTGAAAAGCTCAAACCCAGAAAATCCCCTGGCCCCGATAGCATATCGAACAAGGCACTTAAGCGTCTTCCCGACCGCCTCGTTCACCTCCTGGTGTTGATCTTCAATGCCCTCTTGTCGTGTTGCTCTTTTCCAGACGAATGGAAAGAAGCAACAATTATAGGTATCCACAAACCGGGCAAACCCCGGAACCGCCCCGACAGCTATCGCCCCATCAGCCTCCTCAACGGCTTGGGGAAGGTCTACGAGAGAGTGATCCTCTCGGGACTTAACACTTTCATAGACGCCAGGAACCTGCTACCGGACGAACAGTTCGGGTTCAGGTCCGAACACACGGCCGTCCATCAGGCTCATCGCCTGGTGGAACACGTCCTCCAACGACTCTCTAGATATGGAGAGCAGACAGGTGCCGTCTTCTTTGATGTGTCAAAGGCTTTTGACAAGGTCTGGCACGCAGGCTTGCTTTACAAGCTCATACTCCTCGACCTCCCGGATAGTTTCGTAATCTTCATACGAAATTACCTCGCGAATCGTACTTTCAGATACCGCTTGGACGGTACGCTCTCATCCAGACGTCCGATACGTGCTGGAGTCCCCCAAGGTTCGGTGTTAGCACCGTACCTCTACTCGCTCTACACGAGTGACATCCCCCGCAGCAGGGGGGGTCGTCGTTAGCTCTATACGCTGACGACACCGCCATTTTTGCGTCCTCTCGTAAAAGAGAGAACATCATTCATCGTCTACAATACGAGGTAGACAAGTCAGAATTGTGGTTCGCCAAATGGAGAATCGCAATCAACCCTGATAAGAGTGCGGCCATGTATTTCACTAGGCCAGGCGCTACAGTCTACTTCCCTCCGGAGTGTATATCCATACACGACCGGGATATACCATGGCAGCAGGAGGTCAAATACCTGGGGGTTACTCTCCAACCCTCTCTCTCTTTCTTCAGACACATACGCACTGTCCGGAATAGGGCAGCGTATGCACTGGGTCGTCTCTATCCGATGATATGCAAGAAGAGTAAAATGTCACTTCGTAACAAAGTGACACTTTACAAAACTTGCATAAGACCTATAATGTCATATGCGAGCGTCGCGTTCGCACATGTCCATCCGACCAGACTTAATGTTTTGCAGTGATTGCAAAACAAGTTCATGAGACAAGCCACCGGCTGCCCTGGTTCTTGCGCAACGTCGACCTACACAGAGATTTAGGTCTTCCCTCAATAGCACAGCTATTCAAATGTGTCTCCAAGAGATACTTTGAAAAGGCCGAGGTGCATCCAAACCCGCTCATCGCGGGGATGGCTAAGTACACCTGCTTCGACAGGAAGTTTAAGTCCAAGACCCACAGACGCCCTAGGAGCGTACTCTATGACCTTGACGATCATATCACGATCGCCAACGCCCGATACACACACGCACACGCACACACACAGCGTCTTCGCCGGCGAAGACGAGGTCCCCGCTTCCTCACGTCTAGCGGCCGGGGTGTCCAGCCCCGCCCGTTATGACATTAGGACTTTTCCACAAGTCCGATACAGTCCTCCACAACGCGTCGTTTTAAGCCGAGGTCCGGCCTCACAGGAGGCACCCTTAAGGCGACGCTCCCAGGATGTTGCGGGCCTCTCTCGAGACCCGCTCTCCCAGCACCTCAACCTCCGGCGATGCTTCCGCGCTCGCCCACTCTCTCGGTGACGCTGTCAAAGCCTTCACGGCTAACAGCCTTAGTTAGTGTCCGAAAAAAAAAAAAAAGGTATGGTTACGGTAAGAGTTCACAGCTCACACAGAAGTCATGAGTTAATACGACTGAAATACATCGATGTAAAAAAAAATCGGTATAAAATAATCGTAAAGCTAAGAATAATTTATTTTTAATCAGTCGTTATACTTATAAATAATTTTTGCCCAAAATAATGAACGTAATATGTCAACGGAACCATATAAACCCAAATTCGACAACACTTGTTTGGCTTTATTTTCTATAATTCTTGGAAATAAAATATAACATTATTGAATTTGATAATAACGACATACGTAAAAAATCTGACGCCAGTCATGTTTGCTTAGAAAATATTTAACGACGTTATAACAAGTAAGTATATACCTATACCTAAGTAGGTATATGCTTTTATATGAAAGCATTAAAATGTATAATAATTTTGTATTATTCGGCGAAAATTACTCATATTCCTTGTTTATGCCAGCACTACATAGTAACAAACATCTGCCACTGATTCATAAAAGTCCAAACGTCATTGGCTAGGAGCAAATGATCCCCAGTCAGTTCCTGCCTGAATCATATCTCGTGTTACTAGATTGTTGTGACCTTGAACACTAAACGGCATTAAACAACACATCTACATAAAGTTCAATTAATCGTTTCGCAAAATACACGGTGACTTCCTTGTTTGCCGATGTGATATTTTTACATGTAAAAATAATAATAAAATACAATTTACCATCAAGGTTGGCTTGACCTTGTTTACTAGGAACTGATGTGTAAGTGTGTATTATTATAATGTAAGCATTGCTGTAGGTTTATGTTCAGACTTATTTCATTGAACGGTTCATGGTTTAAATGGCACACAGGGTTAATCAGTATGCTTCGATAAAAGCAATATCAATTTTTGTGAACCGGAGCTACAAAACGGGATATTAGACTGGGAGAGCAGGCCATTTGAGGTTTTTATTTAAGACTGTGAATAAATTGATTACGTACCAATTTACAATTTATTTGAAATATGAAGTAGCCAAAAAGATTCTACCATCAGTTCGGTATCCTGATATGCACTGAGAAGAACTTGCAAAAAACTCAATGGTCAACTTATCAGGAATACTAATAAATTAAATGGGAGTAGACACGGAAATACAAACCTAACACATTACAGACCACTAAATATGGCTGGACACGGAACTAAACACCGAACCTATTAAAACAACGATGTGATCTCTTAACACGTCATAGATGATCAGTGGGTTATATATAGTAGATTACTATATATATTTATTTATTTGGGACACGGCTCCAACAATCATCCTGAAATTCAGCATGTAGGGGGTTTTGGGAGAGAAAAATCGATCTAGCTAGGTTTAATTTAAAAAAAATCGTATATCCCTGTTCTTGGGCAATAAAAAATACTAAAATTTATATTCAATACAAAATTATAATAATAATAAATAATAATATACTATTTTTGTCGCAAATTGTCAAGTGAGCGTTGCTTATTCAGGGAACGGGCGGTCTCAAAAAATGAAAACACCTAGGATCGAGCCACCTACTCAATTTTATATATTTATTTATATATATAGCAATAGATCACCTATGCAAATATCGACACTATACATTACCTAAAATTCGAACGCAGAGCAGAAAAAGATTTTTCTGATGGCGAGCTTAGCCTATGTGTTTACAGCTTTTGTTTTTCTTTCCTATGAGCCGCTTTAAAACAATTAAAAATAAGCAATATTTTCACACTAAAACTACTAATGTACCAAATATCATTTGACTTCTTTCCTGCTCCGACATGAGCTTACCACAGGGCACTAGGAAGTGGTAAGGTCATATACTTACCCAGGATTGAGATTTTGTTTCATATTTTAAGGCCTTATATATGAGGTCATGTTTATACTTCTTATTTGGATATTTATTTTATATTAAAAGAAATTGCTACTTTTAAATAATAAAAATATAATTAAATTAAATTAAATTTTATAATTATAATTTTTATTCTTTACTTCACATCACAGAACAATAAATGCAGTGCAGGGTACTAAAAATGTATTATGTGTAATTGAAGCACAATTATATTGCAATTGACTCGGACATTGACACGTCATTATTAGCCATTAAAAACAGTATAATTTTTCTTTATAGTATTGATCGATAATATTTCAGTAACTTATTTATTTCTTTTCTATACCATGTACCATGTACCTCGTACCTCGTTCTGTACCATGATGTACCACGAAAGTTTGCCAACTGAAAGCGACTGGCGTGGTATTTATTTTATAAAAATTAAAACGGTGAATTCTATTTATTTAATTTATTTCAAAGGTGTCTGCTACCTGTGTAGTATCCGGCTAAGTAGAATAGTACCAACTTCATTTCTTACCGAGGTGTCATAGAAGGCGACTAAGATGAGTCGACCCGCCGTGTGGTATCCAGCTTAGTAGGATACACCACCTTCATTTCTTACCGAGGTGTCGTAAAAGGCGACTAAGGTAAGTTGACCCACCGTGTGGTATCCGGTTTAGTAGAATAGACCACCCTCCTTCTTACCGAGGTGTCGTGAAATACGACTAAGGTAAGTTGACGTCAGGCAGGCGGCTGGTCCTTAAAAACGCAGCCAAATCATGTTACAGCATGTTTATAACATGTTGTGCCGACCCCACTTAGAGTGGGATAAGGGCAGGAGGATATAATATTTCAAAGGTGTTTGCATAAAGCTCAGTGATATTTTTGGGTTTAAGAAATAGGAGAAAATTTAGTGACCAACTTACATCATCAAGATTAATCAAGGTTCATTTAATTTTATCAAAAGAATTCATTAACACATTTGTACTCCAAGGCATTGACTCGTAGATGTATGTAATCAACAAAATATGACTAAAGACATTGAATGGTGATCCGAATGTGTGTCAAGAGTGCGGCTGGTCTGCGTACGCGCGTCGGCCGAGCGCAAAGCATCTGCCGCTTTGAGCCGGGGGCGTCATTGTTACTACGACCGTTCGACCAAACTTAATTGGCTCGACCTAGCTCGTAAAAGCGTTGTAAAAAGTGTGAAGGTCTGGCGGAGGTAAGGACTCGGAAAGAGGTCAAGTGTAATACTTCGTGTTCCACTGACCTCATTTTAGACTGAACCGACGCGACTGTGCGCCTCGTTTGCCCGTTTTATGTACAAAATTTGTTTTTTTTTGTACGCATCAAGAACAATTTTTTTTTCCTATCATATGCATTAGTAGAAATAGACCAACCTCATTTCTTACCGAGGTGTCGTAAAAGGCGACTAAGGTAAGTTGACCCACCATGTGGTATCCGGTTTAATAAAATAGATCACCCTCAATCTTACCGAGGTGTCGTAAAATACGACAGAGGTTGACGTCAGGCAGGCGGCCAGTCGTAAAAGCGCCTCCAAATCATGTGACAGCATGTTGTGCCGACCCCACTTAGAGTGGGATAAGGGCAGGAAGATGAAGATGATGATGCATTAGTAGAAATAGTTTACATACGTGTGGTACTTCATTAATCATTACATCACCAATTGTCTCATTACATTTAAGCAAACCTCCCATATATTCTGAGGTATAATCAAAAATTAAAATAATATTGTATCATATATTTAAAATCTAATTATATTGTAAAATTTCATTGAAAAATTATATACCAGGAAACACTTGGAGATATAACAGTTAGTTGGAACCTTCAGCAGTTGTAATGATCGGCTCGGCCGCGAAATCAGAACACTGACACACATCGCGCCTGAATAATACCATACACTCCATAATTCATAGAAACCTTGGCCCCGATGCCTCGTGTCCGAGTCTTCACGGAGTCATATAGCGGGAGGTCATGAAGATATACAATGATTTTTTTTCAGACAAAGGCGGAGACTAGACTAAAAACGAAAAAAACACGATTCAAATATTCTGCTCCTTATCCCACGCCAGTTTTTAATACTAAGGCGGAAATGCCATTGATGTGACATCAACATCATAATATAGAGCTTGTATTACGAACATAGTCTTAATAAAATGATAAAATGTTACTAATAATGAAATCGTTTAAGTAAGTTTTATGATATTTGAAAATTCTAGTACTATATTTACTACAATTGAATTGATTTTTTTGTACTGGCAACATCACAAAATTAAAAAAACACGATTAATTAAAACTACCTTTTTATTTATGTACTCTCACGAACATAAATATATTAATGAATGACATTATAATTTCCATATTTGGTACCTAATATTTCTAATGTCTCAATGTATTACTCAAAATTCAACATATAACCAGAACAATCTTTTATAAATGCATCGAGTCTTACATAAAAATGTTGCCAAGACAAAAACTATAACTAAATATAAATACCGACGCGTGGATATGAATCACATTAAGCAGTGGTGGTTTTCAAGAGCAAAATAAGAATTACAAAAATAATCAAGAGTCTCTATATTAAGTTTAAAGACACAAAGTATTGAATGTTTTTACCTATGTCATTATTATACTAAGGTGACTAATAATCTATCTTTGACGTAGAGCAAGGCGAGGTGGTACAAATGCCTTCACTATTCTCATGTGACCTTTAACTATGGACACCAATTGTTTTTTTTTATTATTCGAAATCCTTGTGAATAACGAACGGTGTCCTTAACAAGTGAACAGTTGTATAAACAAAGAACTGTATTGTATTTACAATGTGTGAGTTGTGTGTAAGAGTTGCAAGGGCAAATGCATATATGGCTATATATAAAAATAACTGTAAATAATTCACAATAAAAGTATTTGAGGAGGCCATAAAGGGGTAGCGCTGAAGTATGCTATAATGTTCCATGGTGGATGGTGGCAAAAATTCGGTCCACCTTAATAAGGTAAAACAGATATATTTCCTAGGCTGTAACTAATTGGAATAAAACACATCTAAAATTTCTTTTTGTTTTAGCATTTTAATCTCATTAAAGGAAAAATCTTCTGAGAATATAATTTAAGCTAAGCAAGGCATACGATACGGCTTTTATTATATTGACATGGACTTATTTTCTTGAAACGCACTTGCATGTTTCCTGATTATTCTATTATAAAGGCGTACATAGGGAAAATGTGAAGGTCGACAAAATGTATTATTGTTAAATTCCCAATGATCAAACAAAGTCCCCATGATTTCATTCGTACATAAAATTAGCTAACACAAACCATAGAGTGACTTCCTCGACATTAGCTATAAGCATTGTTATAAACAGTCCACTAATAGTGTGATTATAGATATCAAGCACATAGATTTCTGATACCAGATTCTTATAATATCTTCATAATATGTGATTAATGATTATAAACTACATGTACCCACGTCTTCGTTCGCTTTTTTGCGTACTGTGTTCTATTGAAATAAATATAAGAAGTGTAGTTCGATACCAATCCAATTATGGTATATACATTTTTTTCTGTTCCCAAAGGAATAACAGGATTCTATATGTTAACGCGGTTTGTATATAAGTTCTAACTATACCAAATACCATCTAAATTGGTCGTGCTTTTTAGCCATTAAAGCATAAAAGACACACATTTCGCGGTTTGAATATAAGTTCTAACTATACCAAATTCCATCTAAATTGGTTCTGCTTTTTAGCCATTTAAGCATAAAAGACACACATTTCGCGTTTATAATTTTAGTATAGATAACAATTAAGCGCTAGTTTTTGAAGTAAACTTAGACTTTCATTATAATCATATACACTTAAATACTGACACTTTTAATTTCTGCTTATCTGCATACAATCGTACTTTATTATAACCCATTACATGGACAAATGCTTTATAGGATTCTATTAGAATATAGAGCTTGAATTGAAAACAACTCTTTTCCAATATAGGTCAGACCGCTATGTATCTGTATTTACTTATTTTGGTGTTATATTAAAGTGCAGTAGTGTTATATTATTGCAAATTATATTGCAATAATATAATACAATATTGGAAATCGACATTCCATCCTGTCTTGATACATCTTTAACAGCCACAGAGTTTTATTATACCACAGTTGAACATACAACTCCTCTCTATTTTTGACTTATGGCTTTCATTGGTTTAAATAGCACGTAATAATATGCTTTTTAAAACTGAATACAGTTCTAATTAGCACGATGTTTTTCTTCAAAGTAGAGCGCATGATAAATTGTAACTATCGATATAGATCAAGCACATTGGTTTTCATAACCTAAAACTTTAGGTAGTATTCATTCCACGTTTGCTCTCACAGAGTATCAATCAAAGTAGACACATATCGTTGTTCTTTAATATAAAGAAAATATATTTTACTTAACTCTACAATGAGTTTAATCCGCATTCTAAAATAAGACATTCCAAGATAAATGAATAGTTTATTACGATAACGATGATTAGGTATTGAATACTTAAAATTTTATGAAATAATGTTCTATTGTGTATGTAGTACATATACTTTATTATTGAATATCAATATTGTCTTCATTCCTTTTTGTTGATATTTTCTAATACAAAACGAGTAATGCTTAGTTAATTTAATGCCGCAAAATTAAAAGGCTATTTATTCTTATTTTATATTGTTCTTATTTTATATTCCCACGTTTTCCTGTTTTATTTCACATCTTTTAAGGTGGTGTATTTTGTAGTCCTCGTGAAATAAATTAATTATATGTAAAGCTAAATACTTATATACTAATTTGCCTATGAGGTTTACTATTACAGAATGTGATGTGTATATATATGCTTCACAAATATATTTTTAATATTTTCAAAGTTTACAAATATGTATTTTAAGTAAATTGTTACAGTACACATAAGTAGATATTAACCTATACATATAAAAAGTGAAACCAATTGCTCATATATTTATCCACCACATTGTATAATGGCATTCACGATACCATTAGAATGGATGACACGAAAGTATTGTTAACATCCTAAAACGCACTGCCACCACTTCATTCATTCACACTCCATTAATATGCTCTACATATGTTTTACCTATTGATTCATGAATCATGTTATCGTTTATGATATACGAATGTACGTGATGTATTTTCACATGGAACCTCTATAAAAATTAAAGATGGAATTATTAATTTAAATTATTTACATTTGCTTTAAGTAATTTAATGTATTTACACAAAAATATTAAGCATTATAAAACGATAGGTGATATATAGAATAGACAAAGTAGGAACCGACATAAGCTTTCGGCTCCTGCTTTGGGCCTTCCAAAGGTACGTAAGTCGTTTCTGGGTTTGGGTATATATACTATAATAAAATTCTGCAATCAATTTTAGCTTTGCCATTACAGCAGTTTAAAAAATTAATACCGCAAAATAATTAAAACCATTCTTATACATAATATTCTTCTTCTTCTCAGTCGCAACACTCTTGACAGAGTGGTCGTGGTTAACACTAAGTATTTGTATGGGTGGCAGATGTTGCTCGCCTCACGATGTCTACATACATACATAATATATAAATTATTAAATGAAACATTATTTTACATAGACACCATAAATGTGACTTATCAACTTTTAGTTAAGTCTACCTCCGCTTTAACTCTTACAGTTGTCGCTTTACATATGCCAACCATCTGAATTATTATTGTTATATCTTTTCGAATTGTTGCGAAATACGGTAATGAATATGGAACAAGGCCAAAATCTATATCTAAGTAATATCTCCAATGCATTGATTGTATGACAAACTTTAATGAGTCATTAAATATTTGAGGTTAATTTCTGCCTGAAAGACAGCGTAACAGTGTGGAGGGTCCTATATAACTTTAAGAAAATGTGCTTATAAATTATCTAAATTTAAAAGAATAGTACGACGATCTGAATAGTATTTTAGTCATAAAGAACAAATTCAAATTTACTATTATTCAGTTACATTTTTGTAAGAACATCAATGTCATTAGCGTTTTTATCTACTCGGAGTATGTTCTGTGTAGTTGAATAACTTCAATCAGAACCTTTCTTTAGATAAATATTTTGCATTAACATATTAATGTACAAGCTCGCTAAACGATAGCTACTTTTTAAGTCATAAAACTTTATAATTAATCATGACTTATACAACCTACATACAGTAGCTACCTACATAATAAGTAAGAAAGTAAACCAGGCAGGCTACAGTGCCGCACCGTTTGATATATTGGTCACGGCAGTTAGATCATCCACAAACCCAACAACCAGTTGGTGAAGGTATTGTTGGTTTGACCGATAAAAAATATTTTTTATTCTGGAGAAGCCGAACTATATTGCCTCAAGGTCTGTTTGACGGTCTGACCTCGGCCTATCGGTCGTGGAGGACAGACGGTCGCAAATATTTGCGCGCACTAGAGGCGCGCCAGGGCGAGTTGCGGGGCGTGGGGCGCAGGAGGCGGCGGAGGGAACAGGTGACCTTGCCGCGCGTCTGCCGCACGACCTTGATCTTGAGACGACCGCGCGCGCGCCCTCGCGGCTCGTGAACAACGACACCTATGCGCTCGGTAACTATATCTGCCATTGTAATAGCCCATTACTAGGGTTGACTACTTATTATTCTTTAAAATAACTTTAAAACACAATTTGTTCTACTTTAAAACAAAAATTAAGAAAAAAATTATGGACGATTATCATGACATTATTTCACAGCGTGTAAGCAGTGTTTGTATGTTTTCGTTCAATTAAAACAACTCTTAGATTAAGAATATTTTTATCCAAACAAAAATACTTATTAAACGCAAAGTCGGATAAAATGGACTCATTGATTACCCTAGCCGTTGTTAATGTACATACGTACCTTCGCGACTTTAGATTCAATTGTCATGAATAAATTCCCAATTTATTCATTGACAATCGTTACGGATGCCTATAAAAAATTGACTTTTCAGGGACCTTCTAATATTATAATGGAAGAAGTTTCGCAATGTTTACGACACAAAATTGCTCATGTTTACATGCACATATATATACATATACGTCTGATAATCTGTTTTACAAAAAAAAAAAGAAATGGATCTGTATTGTTATCTTTTATCATATTAAATAGCAAATATCTTCAAAAGTATACATAGGTAAGGTTCAATGTACATGTATTACAACTATCCTCTAATTGGTCTAATTATATATTTCGTCAAAGTCGTTAATTAAAAAAAAATTTTTTTTTTATTTATACGGCTTTTCCCTCTTCCTTCATTCAATTTTCCACAGTGACTATAATATTATCATAGAGAAAAATTTGGAACATGTATATATATCGACATCTAGTCACTCTAAAGTTGGTACTTTAGAGTTCATACGTCAACAAAATATATAAAGATATGTAAAACTTAGTATGTTACAAACCATATTCAACAGATACGAATTCAATAATATCAGCAGCGACAATAATATATATTGTCTTATGAAACCGAAAAAGAAAGTCAAGAGTGTGTACCACGTTTGTCAAATACACGTGGCCATGAAAATCTTGCGATAACGGGCATTCGCTGATAAACTGCGCTGACGTAGGGTCTGTGTATTTCTCCATAAGACTGTCACCTCTCGTCCTTCCCTCCGACACACGTACAGTAGTAATCTTACACGTGCAAGGCGCATATACCTATGCATTAAGATAAAGGAATTTCCACGGAAAACTTCCCGTTTCATTGTATAGTACCTGGGTGACCGAGCCTTGCTCAGTAATTTAAATATAGAAAGAAAATAATTTAATAAAGGAAAAAAAAAGATAATATTATCTGGAATCAATTCTGGTATTCTGACTTTGAGATCGCCGGTTATATACCTAAATGCTCCATTATGACTTTGAAATTGACAGCGAAATTAACCATTACTTTTGAATTGACTATGTCTCCTTTTTATTGTACGTATAGATATTTTATAGTTTAATAGCGAAAGTGGTATGCTCTCATTACAACAGAGTATATCAAACGATTACGTTGCTTTTACGTAATTGCGGTCGGTTTTAGGATAAAGATGTGACCAGTATTCGAAGGCCTTATTTAAAAGTTTCGCCTGTGATAAACTTCACTCCAACAATCCAAGACTGCAGTCGGCATTAGTGAAAATTTATTAATATTGATATTTTATGTCTAATTAGCACATTCGTTTCTTCATTGTTGAGAATACTGAGGCAATAAGGCTTTTTTACGTACTTTATTGCACACTATAATAGAAGTGATATGATATCAACGAAACAAAGATTTAACAATTGTCTTATCGCATGAATAGAAAACTATTTCTTAATTATCATATGATTGAGCAAGTGAAAAATATTGTAATAGAAATATTATTACTAATATTGATTTTTAATGTATCGAATACAACATCAAATGTTCTTTGACTGGCTCTTTGTAGTTAGCAGTGACCCTATCGTCAGCTCTACCGGTCATGGGTTCGATTCCTGCCGAAGGTTTACAATTTCTGTAAACAATTCTTTGGCTCTTCGAGCCTCGGTGTACGGTAAGCCGAGGTCGCGAGAAATGAAAATACCTAGGATCGAGCCCAACCTCCCTACCCTATTATTTTTTTTCTTTTTTACCTTCAAAAGGATGTACCAATGATTTTCTTCGTGAATATGCACAATAGGGTATTCACATCAACCATGCATCGTTGATAGACAGTCATTTAAATCGACGTATTTTCATCATCTTTCTGCCCTTATCCCACTCTAAGTGGGATCGGCACGAAATGTTATAAACATATTGTCACATGATTTGGCTACGTATCTTACGACCGGCCGCCTGCCTGACGTCAACTTACCTAAGTCTTCTTTTATGACTCCTCGGTAAGAAAGAGGGTGGTCTATTCTACTTAACCGCATACCACACGGTGGGTCAACTTACCTTAGTCGCTTTTTACGACACCTCGGTAAGAAATTAGGGTGGTACTATTCTATTCAGCCGGATACCAGACAGCGTTTAAATCGAAGTATTTTATAAACGCAAAAATGATGTAGGTACACATTCGATATCGAACTACGTGTTGTTTACTCATTCATATGAACACAGTTTTTGCAATTACACTTTTCAAGGACTTTAGTAACATTCGTGACACCTTGAACATACTAAATAAATATTTGGAATATATGTGTGAATTCAGTTGAATTAATTAATTTAAGTAAAAAACTATAAATACTATCTACGTTTATTACCTCATTTATCTTTATAATATCACTGCGATACACTCTATATTGTAATTATTTGATCGATGACGTATTACGTGATCGTAATTTTATATTTGAACTAGCAGATTCGACCACGCGATGCTATTTCTGATTTCGCCTTTTCCTCTACTAATATTGTTATATTAGTTGATAATTTCAGCTTTGTGACAAAGGATCATAATATCGTAAGTACGCAATGCTTAGAGTAATTATAGTATTAAGGTCTAACCTTATTGTACACGATCATTTTAAAAAATTAGACTGAGTAAGGTATTTTCGAGAGAAATCGAGCTAGGTTTTATTAAAAGAAAATAGGTTGATCCCTGTTAAAAAAAGAATTAAAATTTACATTGAACTGAAACACTATTTTTGCCGTTAAATATAAAGTCAGCGTTGCTTATTCGGGGAACGGGTGGTCGCGAGAAATGAAAATACGTAGGATCGAGCTCCACCACCCTATTATTATTTTTTTTTAAGTTTCTTTTTTTTATTTTGTATAAAACTGCCGAGCAAGGCTTTGTCAACCAGGTACTTATTTATCCTTAAAAGATATATCTCAGATTTTTGGTAGCCTTACAAAGAGAGTTAACCCAACCAAAAATCATAACAGTACTGTTATTAACTTTTAAATTGCTATACCGCCGTGTGGTATCCGGCTTAATAAAATAGTACCGCCCTCATTTCTTACCGAGATGTCGTAAAAGGCGACTAAGGTAAGTTGACCCACCGTGTGGTATCCGGTTTAGTAGAATAGACCACCCTCTTTTTTACCGAGGTGTCGTAAAATACGACTAAGGTAAGTTGACGTCAGGCAGGTCGTAAAAACACAGCCAAATCATGTGACAGCACGTTTATAACATGTTGTGCCGACCCCACTCAGAGTGGGATAAGGGCAGGAAGATGATGATAGATATATGCAATAGCGGAATTTCTGTATAACTACAGAATACACCAATTACATATAAAATTTAATTGGTGTATTCTATATGTATGAATCTATCCTATTTACATGACGCAAACAGGTGGCCAGCCGTCTTTGCGCATTGATTGTGGCGTCGCGCTCCTATAGGAAGGGGATGACATTGTATGACCGACACTTTTTTCCAACGAAATGTTTATGCTGTGACGTCAAACGTCTGTCTGACACGCAAAAACTAACAAGGTCAAATATTTAATGTATAATTGTTTGCTGGACGTTCGCGGAACATTTCATTTAAATACTAATATTAAATATTAGAACGATTAGTGCCATTGAAGAGTTCCTAAATTTTATATTAAGCATTTTAAAACACTTAACATCTCCTAAAGATCTATTTTTAGCTACAGATAAAAACTAAGTCATTTAACGACAGATTAGAATAAAAGATGATTCAACAAAACATCCTATAATAGACTCTCCTTGATTATTGTAATGAAGTAATGTCATACGAGTCAAGCAATACCATATCTTAAACTTATTTGTTTATTTTTTCAAGTTTGTAGTAAATGCAACAACGACAAATTCAAACTTAATAAGACACTGCTCTTTTGCGAGGGTTTGGATAATTTAAACTGCTGCATATGCCATCTCCATTATCATTATCCCACTCTATTTGGGTCAGCACAACATCTTATAAACATGTTGTCACATTATTTGGCTGGGTATTTTAGGATTAGACGCCTGCCTGAGGTCAACTTACCTTATTCGTATTTTACGACACCTCGGTAAGAAATGAGGGTGGTCTATTCTACTCAGCTCACCCAGGGCGGGCAAATACCTTCCCCATAAATTCATAAAAAAAAACAAAAACTAATAAATGAAAATGGCATAAAAAATATTGTGATTAGTAATTTCATAAATTATAATTTTAGTAGAAGTAATTAGTTTACTACTAAGCAGTAGAGTTTTTTTAGTTTGTGTGTAATCGAATTGCATGATTTAACTCTTTTTATGAAATCCATACGTAGATAGCTGCTTACTGTGTCAAGGTAGTTGCTTGAACTGTTGTAAATGCTCTGAATAACAATGCTAAATAAGCTGTCTTAGATTCGACTTTTATTAAGCGTTTTAGCGGGACATAATTTAAAATTACTTTGTCTTGTATGTCTATTTTGTACAAATTGTGCCCTAATTTTTTTTTCTTCTACTTACTAGCTTGGAGTCTACATATTTCCCATACCATGCGACACACTATCACTTTTTACTTGGAGAGACTGGTATGTATCTTTCGCAACTGCTAAATCAACAAGTCTAGTTGCACAGTGATAGAATAAATACTCCCTTACAAAAGTAATGATAATATAACTTTGCTATCCGCGTTCAGAGAAATTCTGTTACAATAGAAGTAGAGTGTAGCTCCTATCTGCAAAACCTTAGGCATGCAGAATGCATAAAACGCATGCACTTGCGTGGGACAATTTGCTTTTAGTATATAGAAATATGTTATTTATATATAGTGCTGTGATGGCCTAGTGGTGCGACCGTGAGAATCTCTAGAGACGATCATGGGTTCAAACCCGGGCAGACACCAATGAGTTTTTCTATTAAAACTCATGTGTCTAATTGATAATTGCAATTTATCACACGCTTTTCGGTGAAGGAAAACATCGTGAGGAAACCTGCATATCTTTAGTGAATTCTGGAGATATGTGTAACCTACCAATCCGCATTGGAGCAGGTAGGTCTTAGCTCCAATCCTTCTCTCCAATAACGGAGAGAAGAGGCCTATGCCCAGCAGTGGGATAGTAACAGGCCGCTACTTACTTACTTATATAGTAATATGCATTACTAGTAGATGGAGTTGTCGCAAAATAACATTTTTATTACTTCTGTAATTTGTAAAGTAACGCCTAATTCTATAAATTAACTCTAACTGTACCTTAGATTAAAGATTACTTTTTAATGGCTGGGACAAATATTTTCCTTCTTCTTTTGGTGCCTCTCCAACTAGTGGAGGTTGGCAGTCAGCTCTGCATACACCCTCCTATCCGTGGCCAGAGGGATATATAAAATAGATATAGGAAATATTTTCTTATTGTGGCACAACACTCCTCTTCGTTTAAAGACAGGGGGAAAACCCATACACTTGTTGACTCGATCCCTGAGGTAAAAAAGGAATAATCTGATATTTGAAAAGTATTGTAAAATAAAGATTTGAATAAATCTTCGGCACTTAAATTAGTGCTGGTTTATTACACTTGATAATAATAATAAGATAATATTTATTTCTAAAAAAATATTTAGTGTAATCTCAGGTATTTTACCTGCGAGAATAATGAGATTGACAATTAAAATCTAATGACCAAAGTCAAGTTGCGCAAATGTGCAACTCATTGAGATTCACATATTTCTTAAATTTACACCTAAGTAAGTATATAAATTAGAGAGCAATATGAAGTAGACTGTTATCTATAGATGATCTATAGATAAAAGACTGTCTGTAACAACATTTTAAACTTATATTGATGAAATATATGTCATCAATGCTAGTGTCTTTTAGCATGTAATTTCTGAAAAGGGTGTATTTCCCTTTCTCCGTACCTTTCTATTTTATTTTTGTATTAAGAAAGAATCGTTTTAACAATTTAGTCACAATTCGAATTTTCGAAATATGAAGTTGGGGTTGTGGTCATAACTGGTGGTAGAATCATAACTAGTATATTGCAGACAATAGATCCCACGACTTGTACGTAACACTTGCGTCAATCAAATTTTAATGATTGATCCGGTAACAATTGTGTCGCGTCAGAACGATTTCAAGTTAAATTTAGTTCAAAAGTAATAATAAAATTATTTTGATGAAGTAAAATAGAAAATATATATAATGCTAAATGTAGAGCGTACAATCCGTTTTAATACCTGATACATGCAGGATTCGTAAAAACACTTGCACAAATCTTCACCATCGCCACCACAATACACAAGCACTACATACGTTCACTATCGCAAACTCACGAATCGTTTCGCTCTACAACCGAAGCATCATTAGGAGATAGATATATTAATTATATTTCGTCGAGATAGATATTTTAATTATATTTCGTGTTTTTATATGTTTCGGTTTATTTAACTGTCCAGTTCTTGCTCCAAACTACTTAGTTAAAGATAAGGCGGCTTTATTATACTCGTGGAAATGCAGTTTTATCTTATTTTTTGTTAATTTGATAGCTTACAGTAAAATGAGGCAAGATAGAGCTGAACCTCTGACCTTTTATATTTCACTTCATTTCCGTATTGTTAAATTTTATATAGCTTATGTTTGTTTACATAACATACTCATTAAATGGGTAGATTCTTTGATTAGAATTAAACATTTTATTTTGTGGCTATCGGCTTACATAATTAATTAATCTATTACTTAGAATTGTAAAGACTAGGTGTACTAGAAATGCATTCATACATTATTTTAATTGATTTTATGAACTATATATATTTTTGATAAAAAATATATATAGTTCATAAAGTCAATTAAAATTTTGGTTTGGTCAACGATATTATTTTATAAATATATTCAGATACTTTCAATATTTTACAATCTTTACTAATATATAAAGCTGAGGAGTTTGCTTATTTGTTTGAACGCGTTAATCTCATGAACTACTAGACCGATTTGAAATTTGTTTTTGAGTGTAAAATAGTCCATTTATAGAGGCAGACTATATTACATCACGGTAAGGAGAGGAGCAGCAATAAAAATATTTAAATTAATTCTAATATTTTCCAAGAGTTAAGAAGTAATTATTACCAGTTCTTAGTGCATTAATCATCATCCCAGGTTCATTGAACCACGGCGGATATCATATCAGCCAGAAAATTAATCTATAAATTTTAACCAGAGGCTATTTCTAACTTAGTCACTTCAAATCAAATCAAATCGAATAAAAATATCTTTATTCAAATAAGCTCTTTCAAGCACTTTTGAATCGTCAAGGATCAATATGATTAATGAAACTACAACTGGTTCGGAATGTTGCTCTTACCGAGAAGAACCAGAAAGAAACTCAGCAGTCAATCTTTTAAACATTTTCGATTTTACATTATTAAACCGCAGTCTTGTATGTAGCTGAAAGGATTTTCAAATCCAGCAATTTTCGCTTACCAATTGATACCGTTTTTGTTCGTTCAAATATGTTAACTATTTTTAGCATTGAAATGGCTTAAATTAGCTATAAATAGGACGAATCGGCGAGTGCATTACAACGTTTAGACGACGTTTTATAATTAGCGATGCACAAACTAAGTGGCTTCGAAGGAATTAGGTCGGTGCGAGGTGCAAGCGCGGGGAGGGCGGTGGAATTCGCGTAACGTTACGTCAGCGGGCGTCGGCCTCGCATCGGTCGCTGACCCGCGGCTATCTCTAGCCGCTCACACTAGCCGCACGCGCACGCTCGCAGCTTGCCCTCCGCTCAACTCTCGAAGCTCGAACCACGCACGCTGTACAATAGGATACAAATACAAAAATAATATTTCTTTCAATAATTCACTACAAAATTACAGATTGAGACCTTCTAGTAAGTATTAGAAATACTTGCGTCAGAAGGTCTCGCTCTTCCATAAAAAAAGGTAAGTTATTTAATATTAAAAAGGTAAGTAATTATTAAGTTATTTAATTAATTAAAGCGTATGTGCATTTGGCGTGTGTTGGTGTATGTAGTGTGTGTGTGTGCGTGTGTGTGTGTGTGGGACTATTGTTGTGCGTGTGTGTGCATGTAGATCCATGTATTTAAGATGTATATTCTAATAGAGCTTCCGTATCCTCATAACTTAATGTTTTTAGCCAATAAGATGATGTATTTTTGCAGTCAGGATAGGGATTTGTTATGATCCAAACACCATACCAAACACAAAAACGATTTTAATTACTGAAAACAACTTTAACGTACCCTATCATATTACATACATTATGTTCGTTTTTGTCTGTAGGAACGATTAGAAGTATTGAGTTTTCCTCAACTATTTTTTTTCATTTTCCCTATGCTTTTGTTCTTAACGACAAGTGTTACAAACTTTTTTTTCCGCACTAGTAAAATTTGTTAAAAAATAGGTATAGTGAGGTTATAATATTATATTTATTATAATAAAACTAATAAATGAATATTAATTTTTGTGTACAAAAATAAATCTTGTAAAAAGTAAATCTTGTTTCAATTTACAAAATCGAGGTATAGACTTAATTTCATATAGGTTTCAAATAATTATCTTGTGCTTCTCGTTGTTCGATTACGTTATTATTAGAAGCAATATCATAATTTTGAAAAAAGAACCGTTGCAAACTACTTATACGTCATATTTAAATCGTGTCACGCAACTTGAGCGAGGTTGTTGACCTCGTTCAGTATCTCCCCACGCCTTCTCTGAAGGTATACATTGTTCAAAACGGGAAATAATACGGTTCATTCCATTTGAGGGCATAGGTAAGTCAACATAGACGTGGCTTATCTTTAATGTTTCTTTTGTGAAAGGACCTAGAGTATGTAGCTGGCTGCCAGAACAAATATTATTCTTTTGTAGGATGACCTCATAACAGGAAAAACTGTAATCAAAAAATTACATCACATTATGGGCACCGTGACGTGTTATAGGATATTATTACTAAATACTTAATTTTCAGTGTAATGGCTGATTGTTACCGAATGAAAACAAAAATTTAATTGCTATATTATGCTTTTTTAATGTAAAATTCATTCAATTTTCGTCTTAATAATAATTAAAAATAGATTTCTATAACAATCAAAACAAGAAACATTTATTCACGATATAGCGCTATCTTGATAATATAATATTTAAATACCGATTTTCAAATAAAGTAATAATGTAAGTATAAAAAAAGTTAAAGGATATTAGAATATTTTTTGCACATGGGAATAGCAGATAGTATTCAAATATTAATAATGGAATATTATATGAAAAGCAGTTGTTTATTTTTTATTTATTTATTTATTTAACAACATCCTAATAAATGTTTAAATGTTATAGTTTGATTATAGACTGAGAAACTGTCTTACTACGTGCTTTAACATGAAATTAAATTCGTTTTATATATAAACTAGCGGCCTGCCCCTGCTTCGCACGGGTATAAAATATATAGCCCATTTCACTCAGTGAAAAAAAAAATGATTAAAATCGATCCAGTAGTTTTGACTTATTCATTACTGCCCGTGGCCCGCAAGCGTTAAATTTGGAGAAAATTAATTTCCCTCTCCCTATTCCAAGAAGATTTCCTGCTATCTTTAAAATATCTAAATTCATATAGTACATATTTGCTTATTTATTTTTACATTTTTCCCCGTGTATAAATTACAGAATGTCTTTATATACAACATTCACAGCTTTCTTGTCATTAAACAAACTCTTGAAAGAACGACATATAGCTGTTAAATGCGAGGTGCTATAGGGCGAAGCGCGGCCCCCTCGCGGGATTTTAAATATGTGATATCTCCGAAACTGTTCATTTAAATTACATGCTGTAAAAGGCCATATTGATCTATATTAAATCAACAATGTATTTAAGGTACTTAATTGGATAGAGATTAATGCTGTATTGTATAAAAATTTCTTCAAAAATAAAACATTATTTTTCGTAAGTAAATGACAAAAAATGCTATTATGGGTTATCCATAAAAGATAGACATATACTATCCCAGACTTTCCTGTAGACCATTTCAAGGTGTACAAATACTTACTACATCATTTTGGTAAATCTCGTAATGTTTTGCCTGCGTTTGCAATGTAATCGGAAAAAAATGTAATTATTTACGACATCACATTAGAAACCTCAAAAATTACAGTATTTCTCTACTTCATATTAAATGTTATTATACATATAAACCTTCCGCTTGAATCACTCTATCTATGAAAAGCAACTACTAAACTAAAAAACTAAAGCAACTACAACTCAAAAAACCGCATCAAAATCTGTTGCGTAGTTTTAAAGATTTAAGCATACATAGCGATATAGGGACAAACAAAGAATGTGACTTTGTTTTATACTATGTAGTGAAGAAGCGTCATAAGGAGATCAACTCACTATAAATTTTTCATAGAAAAGAATCGAAAACCTTCAAAAGATTGTCGTAATGTGCCCTCAATATACAAGTATACAATTTCAAGTATATAAGGTTCATTTAAGTAATTTCTTAACGTGGATTATGAGTGTTGCTTAAATACAATGAATTCATTTGTATACATTATGTTCATTTGTATACTATCAGGGGAGGCTAACGAAGGAAATAATTTTTTAAAGGGATAGAGACCAAAAAAAATTGAGAAGCCCCGTTTTATAGCAAACGCCATGGAGCTTTGTTTCATAATGCAGCATTAATTATTTTAGATAAGATTATAATTTATATATTTAATAAATAAATATATATTTTGTAACTAGATAGATATTTATGGATTAAGACAGTAGGGCGAATTTATCGTATGGGCCATCTTTTTACAGATGTATGCTGTTGACAAGTAGAATAGGTTAAAGATACAAAAATATATTTTAAACATTAATCAATATCAAAAATTTGCTGCTACATTAGTTACATCCACTTTACTTTAAAAACATAAGCAATCAAAAAAAAATCAAAGCATCTTAGATCTTCATCTCTATTCATTATGGTCGCATAAATTACAAAGACTGACTTAAAAGCTTATTGTTATCCTTTTGATTAAAAAAATTGCGTGTCATAAAATTAATGTGATCATCTGTGATGTTTGCACAATTCTGTCTAAACACAGTCCAAAGTAAACTAATTTTAAATGGGAGATTGGTATATACGGACTAATAATAAAATTACTCAATCAAATCCATGACAAAAAAACATAAAACAAAAATTCCGCTAAGACTAAAATGACACAAAATTAAACACATATTGCTAAAAATAATACATATATTTACGCCTTAAGATTAATTAATTTCTTTTCTTCTTTGTAGTTTTGTATTGTTTAAGGCTTTTTTTTGTTTTGCCATTGCTTAGTTACGGTGGCTCATTTTGTTTTACGAGATTGCGATAATTAACAATGAAATAAAGATTGCGAGATTAAGAGGAAAACTATTTTTTTTTTTAGGAATATTTACTTAAAATGTAGAATAGTGAATCAAACAATATATTTATATCGAACTATTTAAATAAATCTAATATTTGTCTATAGTATTCTAGACAAATCATAATAAGATAAAAAGCATAGATTAATAATTAAAAAACGAGAGAAAGCGCGGGTGCTGCTGCGCAGGGAGCGCGAGCCTAAGTAGGCTACTTTCATTTTCATTAATTTCTTTTTGGATGCAAACGCAGTGGACATTCGACACACTGTTTAGCATGTTATCTTTCATATTTGCTTTAGTTTTACTTTGTTAAAATATTAAATTTATTTAGCACCGCCAAAGCTCCTTCTAATACTAAGAATTCTTATACAAATTGTATTGCATACAATAATTAAATTATTCATAATAATGTAGTTTACATATAAATAAATATTATTTCTCAATAATATATTACCGTAGTATTAATCAATGACGATATTGTCGTTGAAATCAGTTATTTGATAAGACCATATGAATCTAATATGCTATGAATCTTAACTTTTGTTGATAACATTTATAATAGGTAAAAACATATGTATACTATACGATAGTGTTTTAATATAACGTAAGAAATGATTTTACTTAAGTCTTGTGTCATGGAAAAACTTGTGTTTTATCGAACCAATTCAACATTATTATCTAGTGCTAAGTAACATCGCAAATACATATTTTCAAGACAATAAAAAGCAAAATTATAAAACTAAGTATGAAATTAAAACGTAACATATCGCTGTGCGTATATAAGGGAAATGGCGTCAGGTGGCAGGCAGAATAAGACAAGACAGAGATAAGTATATGAGTTTCATCTTCTCTCTTAGATTATTTGTTGCGACACTCTCACTTATATATGGCTAGGGCTCTCCTGCTCTAGTATATATATTATATATTTGCTAGAATTACATTTTTATGGTTACAGGCTGAATAATTTATTCATTAATCCAAATATGCAGTATATAACAAACTCTTTTCAGTTTATAACAAAGTTTCAGCTCAGGAAATACTTAATATAGGTAAATATATACAAAACCTAAATTTCAAATTACATTAGCTTTCTTTTTCTACCCATTTTTAAAGTATTTTTCAATTTAATATGCAGATTAAATTGTCAAAGTAGGCATCCTCTGGCGTTCTATTACCAACTGTTAAAACAAAGTTTGATCGTGAAAATATTTGAAAACGCTGAAATAATGCATGTCAGCATGGAGCTATAGCAATTGTTTACCTTTAACTCGACAAAATGTAACGATTTAAATACAAATTCAAAATATTATTTAATTTAGTAAACTTGTAAACAAGTGCTTTAAATTATCAGCTCTACTGCTGATTCGGAAAACTTTTCCTACCAAGAAGACCCAGAAGGAACCTTGGTTGGAAGGAAACAGAAGGTTGCCCGTTCTTATAACTAGTTACATTTAGTCATTACTAGTTAGTACAGAGCCGAGAAGTATCTATATCCAAGCAATATTAACATTCATATAATCCTCAACAGTACAGAAAACTTTTTGTATCAGTCTCCCTATAGCAGTTCTTTTTAAACTGCTGTAATGGCAAAGGTTAAAGTGATTGCAACATTTTATTATAGAATACCCAAACCCACAATCGACTTATGTACTTTTGTAAGGCGCAAAGCAGAAGTCACGAGCCTAATTCGGTTCCTTTTTTATCTATTATATACATCACCAATTTTATTATAAAAATTGCTAAAAATATACTGTGAGAATGAAAATGTAAGAATACCTATTTCCTTAAACTCGTACAATGTTAAGTACAATTTTCAATATCCAATATTAAAGTAACATTAAATGTAAACCGGATTTTAGGCAAATGGGCGTCAAACGAAGCTATAACGAAACGCGCGGGCTGCGGACGCGAGCAACGAAAGTTTTACTTTCTAGGTCGCTCTTCACTGCACGCTAATCACGCACTTTTATAACACAGAAGTTTTCTAATGGTATATACGACGTAAACAAATTTTGCATGCTATTTGGACCCATCAAAAATACATCTTCTTAATCAACAAAGCATAATAACCTACAAATTCAATGTAGGTAAATAAAGTATGTTAATAAGTATTGGTATTTTCATTTTCACGTAAACTTTACCGTTGAATAAAATCATCAATCATTTATAGAAACGTTAATAAACTAATTGGAATCTTGATTGATTATTATTGAAATGTTCATTACCATTAATTAATTAAGCTTTATATATTTTCTTAAATTTAAAACATAACTAAAAAAATAAGGTTTATAAAATAAAAAAGGTATAAAATAAAAATTTCTATTTTATAAAACTTCCCCGGCGATGCTTCTGCGCTCGCCCACTCTCCCGGTGACGCTGTCAAAGCCTTCATGGCTAACAGCCTTAGTTAGTGTCCGAAAAAAAAAAAAAAATTTATAAAACTCTTTGCAATTTTATTAATATTTATTGTCATTTAATTCTCTCTCAAAATATAAAGGCGATCTTTCATGTCCATAGAATCTTTTTAAGTTGAATATTTTCAATCATTTTATATATGTAGATGTTATTAAAAAATTAAATTCATAATTTTTTTTTGTCATTTTAAAGATGAGACAAAAATACGGGAGTCCATTCATAAGTTCTAAATTCTTGATTCCAAATTAATTTTGATTAATAAAAATTATATTTTGTGTGTTAATATATTTTGTGTTCTCTAAAATGAATTACTATTACTTTAATAAAATTACATTTTCATTTTGTATATAAAATAAAACTTTGTTACACAAAACTTATTTTACACTTACTTCTTTTACTTATTTTTCGTCGTGTGGTATCCGGCTGAATAGACCACCCTCATTTCTTACCGACGTGTCGTAAAAGACGGTAAGTCGACCCGGTGTGTGGTATCCGGCTAAGTAAAATAGACCACCCTCTTTAAGAAATGAGGTGTCGTAAATGATGGCTAAGGTAAGTAGACCCATCGTGTGGTAGCGGTAGCGTAGAATAGACGCCTCACTTTGGTAAGCCTTTGGTACCTTGGTACCTCGGTAAGCCAAAGTGTCGTAAAATACGACTAAGGTAAGTTGAGGTCAGGATGGCGGCCTGTCGTAAAATACGTAGCCATGTGACAACATGTTTAAACATGTTGTACCCACCGACCGAAAATAACAGGCGGTTGACGAGGATAATGAACAAAACTTATATACTGGTAAGCGATATAAGTTAAACATTGAACTTAGTAATGGCACAAAATATTAGTCTCAATTTATTAAAAAAAACAAATTATGTATTGTACTATTTTTTATATATTTTTATTTTATTTATTATATATTAAAAAGTTAAAAGCAAACCGAATTTCGTAGTGAATAATTTTAAACTAGTTGCCACTATTTCACAAGCCCGAACATTCAAGTATTTACTTTCTATGAACCATCAGCGTGATAGCGTGCAGGTCAGCCCGCGCAGGTACAACAGAGTGAAAAAGGTGAAATTTAGCGAAGTGAGAAATCGACGGGATGCAATGTTTATTGTAACGAGTCCACGATGAAGCGTGCGCATAAGAGAAACTGAAAGTAATGGCGCCGCATTCAACCCACTTTCACTGCTCTGGTGCGCAAACGCCAGATGCCGCGCGCGCTGCACCGCCCCTAGTTGTCGCTACACGGAAACATTCGAATCGTATATATACATTGTCCACTTTATTTAAAAAATAAATCATTATTAATACAAAGTCAATAATACGGGTCATATCAATGTGGAATAGCAAACTAATTTTAAATCTGATCAAATAATAATTTATAGTAAAAAAACAGAATCTATCGAAAGTGCCACTTCTCATATTATAGTGTATCTATGGTGCCACTAAAAATCATAATTTTTTAAATGATTTATCAATATAGTATACTTAATCTGACAAAGTAGTGTCATTTTTACAAAAAGATACCATCGTACAGGCTCCATTTTAGGCTCGTATTAACTAATTTAGGCACTCAGCGAAAATGTGCTGTTATCTCTCATTATTATTAGCATTTACACCAGACTATGGCGACAAGTATGGCGCCGTAACCCCGCACAATTTTGTTCATCAGAACCTTCTTTGCACTGCACAAACGTGCCTTGGAGCATGTGTCCAGGTATCCCGTCCAAACAGGTCCACCGTAAAGGGCCCATAATTCGCATACCTCCCGCATATAAGCGTCGACACCCTATAACTGGCACTCCGACCCTAGGAATAAGTTAATAAGTTTGAGTTTCAGTCCTCGTTTCCTACTCAACGGTGGTTGAGTTGATACTAGCACATGTGCACTTGCACAGAAACCGATCTAGCTAGGTTTTATGTAAAAAAAAGTCGTTTAATCCCTGTTTTTGGACATTAAAAAATACTTAAATTTACATTGAATTTAAAACACTATTTTTACTATAAATTGTCAGTCAGCGTACTTTATTCAGGGAACGGGCAGTCTCGAGAAATGGAAATACCTAGGATCAAGTCCCACTTACCCAATTATTTGTTTCTTTAAACAAAAATTTAGTTAAAAATTACCGGTCACCCACGTACTAAATTACATATTAATTGTTAAATATACAATACTTATGACCCCATAGCTGTGACAAACAACTATTTAACGTTATGAGAGAATATATAAACATTAAACCTCAGTTGTAAACTGTACGGGATTACTCCTCCAATTCGATGAATTTATGGCCTGTGACTTTTTAAAAGATCTTTAGTCTTGAAAAACATAACGTTACAAGGGTCCTAACTAATTAATAATAATGTACCTGGAGTCTACTCGTATTTTATAAAAAAGTTATTATTGTTTATTTGAAAAAAAGAAAATATAGAACATACATAATACTAAGGGTAAAAATAAGGAACAGTTGCAGAGCACTATTTTAATAGTCCCTAATAAGAATAGTCCTTAGAAAATACTTCCACTAGTTTAGGCAATACAAATAAAAAACCTATCGGTAACTATTATTATTCGGTAAATAAAGTGGTATCATACTTTTGACAAAAAATAAGTTTAAATACATTCATTTGTTCTTAAATTAAATTACGCAAGCTATTATATTTTTTTTGAACGTAATAAGTTTAACAAATAAAGGTTTCTTTATAAACATAGTTTTGCTATTTCGGCTAATCCCACACGGTATTACACATAGTACCTGTATTTTTAGAAAGTTCGCTAAAATATATACAGCAACTGCAGATCGAACTGCACATCGTTATTTAAAAACTGTTGTCTATTTAAAACAGGTCCGGAAGCTTCAAAGATGGCTACATTGGAAAAAAAATGATTTCACGGCAATAAATTCAAAAACACTGAAATTCAAATATGAATGAAATATGGGACGATGTACGACATGGTTCACTACGAGCTACAATTTTATACAGTTCAC
The DNA here is from genome assembly GCA_947086495.1 of Morpho achilles. Taxonomy (NCBI): domain Eukaryota; kingdom Metazoa; phylum Arthropoda; class Insecta; order Lepidoptera; family Nymphalidae; genus Morpho; species Morpho achilles. The sequence continues at coordinate 8,882,079 of CAMTZB010000019.1, read as the reverse complement.
TGTACGAAACATGTATTAATGTATTGAGAAGTTGCACTTTACGTTGTTTTTTGTACTTATAAAGTATTTATTGACATATACTTGCTTATATAGGTAAATACAAAAATTGTATTATATCTGTATATACCCGTATTTCGTTACTTTCGTTCAACAATTTGTATACTCCCTATTACACCATATTTATATTATATATACTATACCACCTATAAACTGAGTCCCACGATATCATTGTTAATATCATAAGTAATTTTAAGTGTACAATTTAGTTTTCGTGAATAAAGTTATTATTCATTTATTTTTCTTAATCCTAACCTCTTACATTTTCAAATATTTCTAATTATAAAAAACAAAACAATTAAGAAACATTTAAAAATATAAAAAATTGTTGTCCGAGCAATATCCCGAGCTGCCGGTGGCTAGGGATCCAAAGTGAGGAACTTCCTCACAATGCGCGCCGTTTTAAGCAATACTACCTTCTGCATCCGACTCTTGATCCAACTATTAAGCGAAAGCCTCTGTAGATGTTGGTCGACACAACAATAGGAACAATTATTGTTGAGTCAACATTCTACATGGCGTTTATCTCATAAGAAATGTCTAAATATTTCATCAATTTTTCCTTTTCGACTTTTATGAGATTATCGTCATGCGGAATGGTGACATCAACAATAATTGCACGGCGCGCTCTTTTAATATTATTATTATTAAAAATTATAAATGTGCAAATCTGTCTATATCGAAATACATTGGTACAATTCGTTTAATTGTATATAGAATGAAAAACATGATTGTGTACAATTTAAGGTATCAAGCTACTGTGCTCTTTTCATTAAAACTTCATTTAATAAGAGTTCTTACTGTAGTTACGTTAAACTAGACTAACATTCAACATGTAACAAATTACTTTTTTTACGAAACCGATTAAATTATAGCTCATAAAAAAAGACCGCGATAGCGTGTATCTACTTGTTAAAAATAGCTTACTATAACCATTATAACTTCTAAGATAATTTTCACATATTTCAAGTTAAGTCTAAAATTACACACACGGTCGTCAGTCTCCAAAGCAAGTTAAATACTTGTCTTATATGTGACAAACAACGGGTAGATATGTATTTTTTTTTTTTAAAATATTAACTAAATATTTTTCAAACAGATACAGTATAAATTATCGACATAAAAAAGTTAAAAAGATAAGAAATAAAAATAGCACGTTCACATCATTTGTACATCTGACTAACAAGACTTTTAGGGTAAACATCAAAGATTATCCATTACATACAAACAGGTGTTACAAATATGTAACACCTGTTTGTTCTTACGTTCATTGCCCATCACTATTGCACTCAGCAATGAACGGGCAAAGTAAGCTGTGTGCATACATCGTGCCAAGCGAAGCGCGCGGCGAGGCGCGACGGTGTCACGCGGTGTCGCTGAACCCCGGCCGAGTCAAGGGCCTCGGTCGATGACCGCCGTGGCCTGTGCTTCGCCCGCATAATACACAAGCGAACAACCCACTTGCAATCTGCCCAACTGCATCAACTAACACCACCTTTATATACGCTTATAAGCGTTTTTTATTTATTCTTTTGTGTTTTTTATATTTTCTTTTGTATAATTAAAGCAACCAGTTTTAAAATTTTAATTACCTGATAAAACTATGTATTTTAAACTAAACTCAATAGACTATTATAGAAAATTAATCAGTTGCTATTAATGATCATAATATTTTATAATTCCGTGATCCTCTAAATTATACATTAAGTAATAGTGCAATTACATTAATGACATTATAGGGCATATAACAGAGCCATTTGGGGAACTTGTAGTTTCTCGCTTTACCTAAAACGGTATGTGGGTTATTTACCCTAAACTACACATCGCCATAAGTCCCTCCTCTGAGTCTTGAGCTTCTGAGATATACTCGTACTCTCCGTATTTCCCACAATCGACGATACTTTGGCGCCCACTCTTCCTGTCAGTGATAGTGCAAAAGCAATAAGACTGGAGTATATTGACCATTCGCGACCTCGAATATTTTAAATATTGCACTAATATGATATAAAACTACATAAGACGGACGTACTACAACCTTAGGGTCAAAAATAGGGGAAAATTTAAATATGTGCAATAATTAAGAAGTAAATATCAAGTGTAGCGTCGTGCCTAAGGAAATGAAATAAATAAATAGATAAAAATAAAAATAAAATAATAGATATGGGATGGTAAAAGAATAGTGGACAAACAAAAAAAAGGATATCCTAAACAGAAAAAAAATAGGTATAACAAAATACAAAGCGATTTAAAAAAAACACAGTATTAATTGTTGATTGTCAATGAGGTGTTTCTTTTAAAGACTAATATTAATATCAGTGAGATAAGATATGATCTACAAGGAAGATATCTTTCTTCATTAATAACATATACTTATCAATATATGAATAAACCAGTAAAGTAACTTAGGATATTATAATAATCATAATTTAATTTACAAGTTCTAATTTTAATAGCAATAACGCTTATTCAATAGCCTTTTTGATACCAATTCTCGAATCTTCGATTACGACATAGCGCCTGCTTAAGCGCACCGGTATGCGTGTAAACGTCCTCGATATTTGTGTAATATGCACATGAATTGCAACAATTTCATTGAAAAAACAATAATCGCTTGTATATGTGGGTTTCGTACCTACGTGTAGCATGTTGTCACGGTCGGTCGTCGATCCCGCTACTATACGATACAAGCAATACATCATGCCCCATAAATAATTAGTGCGTAGTACAAACAATAATAAACATGAGTTTGCTATATACAAAAGTCGTTGATTTATATTTATATACTAAAACAATAATATTAAAAAAAAAACTTCAAAACATCAATAAATTTATTTTAATAAGATTTTTTTAAACAATAATATGCTACCTTTTACACAATAATATGCTAACAAAAACAACAATATAATACAATATATGCTTTTAATAAGCTACCTAAAAATTTTAATATTTCTGTATTAGTTTTGTATGAATTTTACATTCAGTCAACGGAACATTTTTAATTTTGTCGTGTTCGTCGTAATCACTACATATTATAAAACAAAGTCCATATTTCCGTATGTACGCATAAAACTTTAAAACTACGCAACCGATTTTGATGCGGTTTTTTTTAATAGATAGAGTGACTCCAGAGGAAGGTTTGTACATATAATAACATTCAATACGAAGTAGAGAAATACTGTAATTTTTGAGGTTTCTGTAAATAATTACATTTTTTTCCGCTTACATTGCAAACGCAGGCTAAACCCTGCGAGATTTATCAAAATAATGTACTAAGTATTGAAAAGGTCTACAGAAAAGTCCGCGATGGTATATATCTATCTCTTATGGATAACCCACAATAGCAGTTTTTTTCATTTACTTTTTACGAAAAATGATGCCTTATGTTCAAAGCTATTTTTATACAATACAGCATTAATCCTTATCCAATTGAGTACCTTAAATAAATTGTTGATTTAATATAGATCAATATGGCCGTTTACAGCATGCAATTTAAGTGAACATTTTCGGAGATATTACAGATTTAAAATGCCGTGAGGACGCCGCGCTTCACCCTATAGCACTTCGAATCTTTTAGAGTTTGTTTAAAGACATTCTGTAATTAATTGTAAAAATAAAATACATAGGTAAAATGTAAAAGTAAATAAGTAAAAATGTACTATATGAGTTTAGATATTCCAAAGATAGCAGGCTATCGTCTTGGTATAGGGAGAAGAAATTGTTTTTCTCCAAATTTAACGCTTGCGGGCCACGGGCAGTAATGAATAAATCAAAACTACTGGATCGATTTTAATCATTTTTTTACACTGACTGACATGAGATATATATTTTATACCCGTGCGAAGCAAGGGCAGGCCGCTAGTTAATGAATAAATAAACAAAACTATAAATGGTATTACTTTACAGTTATTAAGTATTGTATAAGTATAAATGAAAATAGACTTTTCATAAATAGAAAAAATGAAAATAATTATTCCTTTACTTACAATGTAATAAAAAATCGGGTATCAAGCCATAAAGATGTATCAAGAAAAATTTATTTTTATTATTTTTAAATTTATTTTATTTTCCGATAGTACTATTTCTAGTTAGATTACACTATCGTCTCATTTTAAACGGTTAAGTGTACCTACGTTGTACTAAGCGTAAAAATAATAAAGTTTATATTCTTAATGTTATTATTTAAAGTATCCCTAATCAATTAAATAGTTATAACTTATGGAAAATTGTTTTCGTATCGTACATACAGACGTAAGGTAGAAACTGAATTTATTTCAATTACAGTTATATGTTCTCATTAAGAGCTGCATCACTTTGATGTGACCTTTAAGTGATCGAAACATTAACAAAGTGGAGAAAGGCCACCGAAGGTACACGTCGGCGTTCGTCACAAGCTTTATGGTCGAACGAGCTCATAAAATGTCTGGAAGGTATTCGGGTCGAATTCGGTGCACCTACTCGCAAATCCATTTCGGCTAACGACCGTTCGGCGAGAGGTTGTTCGTCGTTCACCTGCGTCTAACTGTTGTGTGCTGCGGCTTTGTTTACCGCCGGCTGCTCTCCGCTCGGCAGTATTTCCGCAACTTTGACCGTGAACGTGGTCGATTACCCGCTCCTCACATACTAAAGTTTGAACTTTATTGCACGGGGGCGGCCAACTGTCCGAAAGATTTGTGTAATGTTCCCTCTGACACATGATCCATCCACAATTCGATGAGCTTTTTCACCTAACATAACATTAACTAAAAACAAATAAAAATATAAATTCTTGAATAAAATTAGTACTTTGTTACTCTATCTATTATAGATGGAGAAAAAACTGAAATTACTTCATTTGAACTATTATATTACATTATATTTTATATTGCGCACAGAGAGGAGTGTAAGATTTAACATGCCTAGAGTTCAAACAGAATAGCCCGGAAAAAATTATGTACCTGTAACATGTGCTAGAAATCTATACAAAATTAAAAATATTTATATTTAAAATTTTATATTATTAACCATTAACTGCCATTGTTAAATATATATTTTTTATTTGTTTGGAAAGGAACGGAAGCCCCTAAATAAAACAATCGTTATTGCATTGTCAGAACACTCTCAAGTGGGTATAAGACAGAGAAGTGAGTCACGTCACAGAGTAAAACTTATTTCAATCATGTGCATAGTGAATAATCAATTTATTGGACCGATACATTTGTCAAAAAAAGTCTATCATCCTCATAATCCTTGTATCATTGCTACACTACTTTTATAAACAACTAAACGAATACACAATTAATGTGTAAGCGGCCAGTCTTAAAAATCATCATTAAGTGTAGACATAATATCTTTTAAAATCAGCCTTATGACTCAACTGTGATACATATAAAGCAGGCTATTGCCTCGCTTGAGATATTACATACCTACAACGTAGCAAGAAACAACGTATTTAACGACTCAATGGGCCAGGATACCCATAGTTTAATTAGGAATTGACGAATAGTAACTGTGTGTTATATATTAAAATCAAATGTAGTAATAAATATTCGTTAAAAAAGTAATAAAAAAACTCAAACGACAAATATATTAATAACGATTTTAAAATCATTTATTCATAAAAGCCGTGTGGTATCCGAATTAGTGTAATGGACCACCCTCATTTCTTACCTAGGTGTCGTAAAGGCGCCTAAGGTAAGTTGACCCACCGTGTGGTATCCGGTTGAGTAGAATAGACCACCCTCTTTTTTACCGAGATGTCGTAAAATACGACCAAGGTAAGGTGACGACAGGCAGGCGGCCGATCCTAAAATCCGAAGCCAAATCATGTGACATGTTTATAACATGTTACAAACAGATAATATAGATACGATATATGTAGATAATATAACATACCAGTCTTTGACACCATATTGAATGAGTGTACAGAGCTTACAAGTATGTCCGGAAAGCTCGGCGCTGATTTTCAGCTATACCCGCGAGAACAAACAATAATGTGGTATATAAGTGATTTATTATAAGCCCATGAAAATTTATGAGGGTTTATGTTATTAATTAAGCTTTTTTATACGGGCGAACACACTGCTTGACGACTTCAACCTGTTATCTCAAAATCCGGGGTTTAAAATGAACTTGAGTAAGACATGTATAACATAATATCTAACACATATTCCGCTCCAATCGGTCACTGTTGAGACTCGGAACTTAATGTTGTAAACAAATAAGATATACCAGATACATATTATAGACGAGCGTCCTTAATTTGAGTGTTTCAACTTTTATTTGGTTGGTGGTGGTTGGTGGTGTATATGTTTATTTCAACTAGATCAAATTCAATTAGGACGTTAAAAAGTTAACAAGACCTACAACAAATTTTCTGTGGAAATCCATTATACCTACGTACGTATGGAATAGTTCTTTACGCTTTTAAATATGTTTTGTATGCTGCTATATAGTTTGATAAAATTGACTTGGTCATAAGGCATTCATTTGGCAGGCAGGCCATTTGACAAGAGGATGGTGGATTGTTGTATAATAAATCTCTAGAAAGTGTTTAGTATGTTGATAAAGATCTATATCAGAAAAACAAAAGACCCATCGTTACTTATACAAACGCATGAAAAATAGTTAGTTACTTGAGATGTGCCAGATAAACATATAACTCTCAGATATAAATACAGAAAATATGAGAAGTGCGAGACTAAGTTTGTATGGTCATGTAATGAGGAGGGATGAAAATCATGTGACCAAAAGAGTTTTAAATATGAATGTGGATGGATGTATGGCTAGGGGGAGGCCGAAAACAAGATGGATGAATTGTGTGAAAAGTTATATGCATGTTAGAAGAGTGGCACCAGAGTTGATGAATGATAGAGGAGAGTGGAAAAAGAAGACATATTTTGCTGACCCCACTTAGAGTGGGATAAGGGTAAGAGATTGATAATGATGTAAATACTTATATTGTATTAATATTTGTTAATAATTTTATTAACAAATATTTATTTAGGCTTATATAGGTATTAGGTATTATTATTTAAGACCGGTATTTACGGTCTTAAATAATAATACCTAAAAACGTTTTTTTAACATTTAATATCTAAAACATTCATGTATTTCTGGTATATAATGGCCTGGAAGAATACCGAGTGAGGAACGTGGCGTTCAAGTGGAACGTCTGTGCGACCTTGTGAGGTCGAGGTCACTCCGCCCTGCACCTACCTACCTGTTTGAACGTCACTTAACCGCTATACATACGTAGGCTACACGTACCTTCTCGAAACTACGTCGCTAGGAAATATAACAATGACTAATATTTGTATTTTGGGATCATGTTATTTCATTACGATATTAATAAACAGTAAAGTGCACTTAATCTGGCGGCGGTAATGACGTGTTAATTAATTATTATCTAAAAATAATCAATAACCACACGTCGCATATTTTAAAGGTCAGGATGTACGAATAGGTGTTAACTAAGGTTGTCTTCTAAGCTAGTATTTAAAAATACGAATCAGTTTACTATACGAGAAATTTTTAAATACCTACATAGTTTATTCCGTTATAGACAAATTTTAGTTATTTGGATTGTTTGATTTCTGTTCTTTGGATGTTGTTGGATGGTTTGACTCGCTAAATTAGTATGAAAAACAACATCTCCCTACTTTCAACTGAAGAGGAAATAAACAGAGGTTTATTGCAACTGCAATAGAGTAATAAATGTGTATTTTTTTTTTTCGGACACTAACTAAGGCTGTTAGCCATGAAGGCTTTGACAGCGTCACCGGGAGAGTGGGCGAGCGCAGAAGCATCGCCGGGGGTGAAGTGCTAGGAGAGCGGGTCTCGAAAGAGGCCCGCAGTATCTTGGGAGCGTCGCCTTAAGGGTGCCTCCCGTGAGGCCGAACCTCGGCTTAAACCGACGCGCTGTGGAGGACTATTGTCGGACTGTATGTGTAATTTCCAATATTTGCATATTTATACCTTTTTTCGGATTCAGCATTTCCGGCCACAGCTCTAAGGTTTAACCTGTCGTTTGACTCCGAAATGAAGCTCACTTATCGACGCAGGAACTCAAGAAGACCAGGAATGTTATGTTATGATGACAGTCGAGATACTAATTTATAACTCTCATGATAATGGTTACGAAAGACATGACGAAAAAGTCTATTATGTCCTATGGCATGAAAGCCAAGTTATGCAATCGTGTAACCAATCTGAGGCTTCAAGTAGGTCTAAAACTTTTGTCAGCAAGTAGTGTGACTAGTAATAAATTAACGACTCGGTTTTCTCTGATTAAACTAAAAGCTCAGTTTACAGTTGCGGTCACTTCCGAGATTTTTAAGCTCATCAGCTCGATAAAATTTATTAGTTGGTTGGTTATTTTAGGCCTTCAGAATAAAATAACCAACCGGCCTTTTCATACAACAAGTCAAATTTAAAACATTAATTGTATACTATTATTCTAATTTATTTTGAGTTACCAAAAAAACTAATTCGTCTAGAAATATATAACGCGCCTTAGATTACAAAATAGCAATAACGTGCAAAATAGTAATAATAAGTTCAGTGTCTGCTGGTCATGCATATTATACGGGAATAAAAATCATTTACGTCTTACTTACTTTCAGTAGTCACTTTTGCGTAACCATGATTACAAATCTATATTTAATTACTATATATATTATACGCCGTGTGGTATCCGGCTGAAAAGAATAGTACCACCCTCATTTCTTACCGAGGTGTCGTAAAAGGCGACTAAGGTAAGTCGACCCGCCGTGTGGTGTCCGGTTTAGTAGAATAGACCACCCTCTTTCTTACTGAGGTGTCGTAAAAGGCGACTAAGGTAAGTTGACCCACCGTGTGTTATCCGGTTTAGTAGAATAGACCACCCTCTTTCTTATCGAGGTGTTGTTAAATACGACTAAGGTAAGTTGATGTCAGGCAGGAGGCCGGTCGTAAAATACGTAGCCAAATCATTTGACAACATGTTTATAACATGTTGTGCCGACCCCACTTAGAGTGGGATAAAGGCAGGAAGATGATTTAATTACTTAATATATGACACCAACATTTACATCTAACAATAGGTATATAAACTGGTAGCGATCGGCAAGGGGCACAGCTCGGGTCGGGGCGATGACGGCGGTGCGGCCTTGGCCGTGATCGCGCGCTCGATATAGCGCCGACCCGCCACCTACCTACCACCCTCTTTTCCCTCCACATTTTCTCACACCATTCAGAATTTCTGATGTTCTCTAGTTATTTCTGTGTTGATAAAACTACCTACGTCACTGATTTCTATTGCAATTGTAACGCAATTCATTTACTTCTGCTGTTAAGTAAATTATAGATTGATTGATACCACTTATTGCAATTGTTTTATTATGTAACGTTTTGCGTTTTATATTAATTGACATACTGGCAATTTGCCGTGTAAATATGAACCGACAATATCCTTATATGTTGCGCACATTACTGACGTAAATTCGATGGATTAGTTTCGTGCCATCTTTACTACTAGAGGACACGGGGCCCCGTATCTAAGGCCTCCAACCTCACAGGGTTCTTCAAAGGCAAATATATCGGATACATAAAGGATGATTTTTTCTATTTTTTGGTGTCTAAGAATTTCTGCCTTTTTAAATTGTAATCTTGAATTTTCACTATACCAAAATTAATTTTTTTTCTTACAGTATACATATATAAAAACAGTAATGTTGATTGTGAATGAAAAATGTCGTTATAGTGTTTTAATTGTTGTATTTGTATGTTAATCTTCCCTTTAAAGGATTATAACAATCAATAACTAACTCTTTCAATATAAAATATAAGAGTTATGTAATATTGTAGTTGTGTAATATTGTTTTAACAATTAGTTTTATCAGTGCCATATTCGGACAATGGCAGGTACGGTAAAACCTTAAAAGCATAATCCAATCTTGCCATACGGGTTTTAAGAAAAATCAATGCATGCATATATGAATACATTCAAAAACCACTTAGTAGGCAGACAGCGTAGATCAGAAAAAAAATATCAAGGTCGAGAATCGAATGATATCACTTATGGCGCGCCTGTCCCTGAACTCTAGCTATTAGGCACAAGTGACGCACGAACATTCAGAATATATCCGACCCTGAACTGATATAAAAATAAGCTTTGGTAATGTCAGTTATCGCCCACGCTCGATACATTACCAGGTCAAAGCAAAGGCATCTAATGTCAGTTTTGGAAACTTTGCTGGTGTTATTCGATGTTTAAATAATGGTAGTGAACTAAAATTTATTACATACAATTCTTAATACAGTCGTCATTATATGTAATAGTATTATTCTACAAAAGAAAATAGTAGTCACCATGCTTTAAAGTGGATAACTTGTGAAATTGGTACCTTACTTAGAAATATATTATATGGCAAAACGATACGAAATAATCTGGATAAAAATTTCTTCTTTTAAGTAATTATTACTCATCCGGGTTTGTAGATACAAAACCCAGCAAAATATGTATTTTTTATAAAAATTAATGGACTTAAATAATGAACAACTATTTTTATTTATATATTTTAATATCAAAAAATACGCTCAAGGAAAACAACTGCAAGATAAGTATCTCGATAAAGAGAATGTCTAAGAAAAACATGGTGTCTGAAAATTTATAAGTTCTGAGTAAAGAGAGAGAGAACTTTGCCCCTCATTGAGAAAGTAGTGGCTGGTCCTTATATTTTTAATGGCATTAAATAGAACTTCGCTAAAATATAACTTCGTGATATGCTTTGATTTTTTTTTGCAATATCTCATTTTTTTATATATTTGTGGCAAATATGATTTTATATATGCTTTTACTACTCTAAAGCCATAATACCATTCACAAAAGGGAAGCTGTTAGTCATCAATAAATTAATTAAAAATAATAAAATATTGCTGTGAAATTAACACTATTTTATTGAATGTATCTTTATTACATTTTATTTAACATCATTTATTTCGCCTTATTACCTTTCTTCTTGGCATGTTTTGTTTTATTCGGCTGGCCCTTTTTACCGCGGCCCTTGGTTTTTTCCTTCGCTTTCTGCGCGCGTAAATCTTTCTTCATGCGTGGATCGACAACCTTGTATCGTCCTTTCACCCCGGTTGGCCGCTTCATACGTTTTGCAGTCGTGTGCTTCTTCGCAACGACATATGTTACTTTCTTTTTGCTACCGTCGGTCTGCGCTTTTTTATACAATTGTCTGACCTGCTGTGCCTTTTCCCTTTCAGACATATCGGCATTCTCCATAACCGCTTCCACTTTCTTTTTAGCGCGCTCCATTTTTTTTATCATGCGTTTCTTCTTCCTAGCTTTAGCTTCAACCACCTTCTTGATGGGTCTCGCATTTATGTCTTGTAATCTAGTCTTATATTCCTCGCTGTATTTCTGTAATAGACAGGATATATATCCACCATCAATCAATAATATATTGATTGATAATAATTATGAATGCTTTACTTTACAAACTACTTAATATCTATAAAATTTAGTAATTAATTAAACAGTGCAGAGAACAAAAATTACCATGTTTTTCACTCAAGTCCAAAGTTCAGACGTCTAAAAGTTTTAAACTAATAATAATTAAAAGCTATATTTGATTAACTTTTAGACGTTTATCGTCACTGAATTCGATTTAAAAGCGAAAAGCTCTCGTGGAATGGACTTTATTTAATTATTAATAATAATTAAATAAATACGAAAATGCTTATGCCTGTATGTTTATCTGTCTGTGACACTTTTAAGGGTATATTAATGAAATTTGTTGTAATAAAGCTTAATGTCGAGTACACGTAAAAGATAAAAACTTCTTGTTGTTCCCTCAGGACTAAAAGTAGTACATAGTGGTAGGTATTTTAACTCTTAAGTTGACAAATAGAAATTGCGGAAAGATATATGTTATATAAATACGTAACCTAACATCCACCTACACAAAAAAGTATAACCCTAATAAAATCAACAGGGTGGGCGGAGGAATACACCTACCGCACCCACGCGCGCAAAGGGGATGGGTTTTGTAGGGGGGATGCTAACTTAAAATTTCATATTTTCACTGTCCGCCTCTGTGACCTATGACCGATATTATAACATGACACGATTTATAATAAAATAACGGCCAAGTTGACGCAAGTAAATATCACTTCCAAATGGCAAAGGGATACAGAACTATGAAAATGATATTAAATTATAATTGCACCTTTTGTTTCACGATGTCTAAAACTAACAACCAACGTTGTTTTGCCATATAAATTATTTCTAGGGAAATTCTAGTGTACATTACAAAAAAAAAAGTCCAAAAAATAAAAAAAATGTTAGGAGTGGACAACTCCTTTTACTTAGGGGTATGAAAAGTAGATTGTAATTTCTTACACTTAAAAAAGATTTCGACTAATTATTACTATAATTCTATACGGTATTCTTAGGCTTTGTCAATCCATTTAAGTAACCTACGCGCCCTAAATAGAATAGACCACCCTCTTTCCTTGCAGAGTTATCGTAAAAGGCGACTTATGTAAGTTGATTCGCTATGTAGTATACAGTTAAGTAGAAAAGACTACCCTCATGTCTTACCGAGGTTTCCTAAAAGGCGACTATGGTGAGTTGACCCGTGTGGTATCCGCGGCTGAGTAGAATAGACTATCTTCATTTCTTACAGAGTTGTCGTAAAAGACGACTAAGGTAAGTTGATCCGCTGTGTGGTATACAGCTGAATAGAATAGACTAACCTCATGTCTTACCGAGGTGTCGTAAAAAGCGACTAAAGTAAGTTGACGTCAAACAGGGGGCCGGTCATAAAATAACTAGCCGAATCATAAAAAACAACATATTTAATATATGTTGCGTCGAACCTCAGTTAAAATATAAATGCAGAACAATGATGATAATATAAGAATTCTATGATTGCAAAGTATTTACCTCAGGAACGATAACGTCCTTTTTCATATGTCTCTTTTCATCTTCAACAAACCAATCAGGTAAATTTTTATCATTAAAAGCATATCTATTCCAGCCGTCATCAATGAGGTCTCGCTTGAACTTTTTCGATGTTGCTATCATTGTGCCCAAAGCTAATGTTTCAGCATCCATCTTCAAATTTTTCTTTAATCTTTTTAATTCTAAAATTTTAAATTCAATTAACATTTCTTTTTACATATAAAATTTTGTAACAATATTTTTCTTCAGTTGCCTTACTAATATTATAAAAGTGAAACTCTGCCTGGCTATCTGTTACGCTTTCGCGGCTAATACACTACACCAATATTGATGTACTTTGGCACAATTAAAGCTTACAGACTAAGTCAAAACATAAGATAAAAATTGCCTGTTTTATTTCGGGAACAGGTAATACATAAACATTTTTCATTTCGGCTACTTAAACTTCTAACTTTAATTATTGCGAACGAAGTCGATACTACTACTATGGTATATATCTAACTTTTATTTAGAATGTTTAATTTTCTTAGTGATACCACATTGCTCATTATGTATTCTTTTCATGGTATACTGTAAAAGAATAATCTATATTCATTCCTGTATTTACGATTCTCGAAATAAAATACATATAGTCAAAATAAAGTAACGGCCTGTTACTGCCGATCCCACTGGTGGGCATGTTTCTCTCCTATTTTTTCAGAGAAGGTTTGGAATTAGACCTACCACTCTGCTCCAATGCGGACTGGTGGGTTACATATATCCCAGAATGCCATAGAAATATGCAGGTTTCTTCAAGACATTTCCTTCACGGAAAACCGTGTAATAAATTCCAATTATCAATTAGACACATAAATTTAATATAAAAACTCATTGGTGCCTGCCCGGGTTTTGAACCCATGACCCCTAGAAAGAGTCGTACGATCTCACAGTTCAGGAGCTCAGGGCTATCACAGCTTCAAAATTTATTTATATTGAAAGAATATTACTGTTTTTAAAATTAAATGTATAACTTGATTGATGGACATGAACCAACTAAATCCATACCAGGGTCTTGAGCAACCACTTCAAATCCATCCTTCTTACTGCTTTTCACCCCAGATTTTTCTGCAGCAGGCGCCACATTATCTTCCACGTCATAATCACTGCTAGATGAATCATCGTCAGAACTTTCACTGTCATTATGTTTTCTCTTTGCTGCAATTTTATTAGCTTCAGAAGAATCTTCTGAAGGAAGATCTGTTACTTTTCTACCTGGAATAAATTGAGAAACATATTACTTATAGTAATAAATAAATATATGGAACAATTACACACTCGGTCATCTATCACTCTAAAGCAAGTAATTTAATTCTTGTGTTATGGGTGACAGACTGGTAAAGATATACATAAATACATATGAAATACACTCAGAATCAATAAATGCTATTCAGAAAATTTTGACTCTCGACAGGAATCAAACCCGCGACCCGCCGAGCTAATGGCATGAATGAAAACTAAGTTAACACTTAGGCAAAAAAAACTCATATAGTAAACCAATACATACTCAAAAACACATTAATTTATATCAATACTGAGCACTCGGAATTTTTAGCATATTGCCCTATCCGAAGAATAAAGTCACATTTCCTATGCTTATGTATGGGAGATGGAACTTTGTTCTTCAGATGGGTAGATATGGTTTTGTTTTCCTATATTTTTTTAACAAAATTTCATTATTAATTTTGTACTTGCCTTACACAAGCTATGCAAAACACTGTTAAAACACACACATAAATGTTGATGATTTAATGCAATGATGTGTTAATTAAAACTGTGATAAATTTTCATCAAGTAATTCATTTATAATTTGAAAAATAAAATGTTACCTTTCTCCTTATAAGTTTCAGCCAATTTATCCAAATCAACACCTTCATCGTCATCTTCGTCAATATCTTTAAAGCTGTCCTTTTGAAACCAGAGCTCAGCTTTCATTGACCTTTTTGTCACAGCATCAGTATCATCCAGGTCTCTCAGCAGTGGATTCTTCTTGGGTTGAGCGACATTAATTTTACTATTTCTTAAAGTATTCAACATGGTTATTTTGTCTATATTTTTTGATTCATTGTCTGAATCCGAAAATGCTAAAAAACATTCAAAATAGAAAATCAAAACATAAATATATAGCTAAAACAAGTCACATATGGAATTTTATTCACAATATTTTTTTTATATTTTAAAGTCCAGTACAAAGGTGATCTTATTGCTATAAGCAATCTCTTACAGACAGTATTTATTGCTTCAATTGTGTTCCTTCCTGATAATACTGTCCTTAAAATGTATTATTTTTCCATAACTCTTCATTAATTTGAATGTCATAAAATCCTATATCCTGTCAATATCCTAAATATTTGTATGTATTGTATTTATTAATACAATTTGTTGGGTTTGTGATATATATAAAAAATTAAAATAATTGATCAATTACATTTTGATTTAATTTTACTATGCTGCTTATTTCACTGTTATCCATTCCAGTATTCATTTTTATTAATATAATAACAATTATTAGCAATAATATATAAATAAATTACCCAAAGACTCCTTCTCTTTTTCATCCTCAGAATCTGATTCCATTTCCAATTCACTGTCAGAATCTTTATAGAACAGACCAGATGAATCTAGCTTGGAGGCTTCTACATCATATTTAACATACTTATCTTTTATTTTTAACTCATCATCAGACTCCTCTTGTCCATCCACAACTATATCAGGTTGCTGATCAACGATCATATTCAACTGCTAAAATTTGACAATATTTTCTGTTAGCAGACAACATACCAGTTTTAAAAATCCATTTTTTCAATTTAATTTTTATTGCACTAAAGAAAGATACATTGCCACACAAGAAGCATGCAAGAAGCAATTAGATCAAAAAAAAGTTATGATCTATAGAAAACTACATACAATTAAATACTATTTTAACAACACATTGATAAAATTTGGTACAATTGTAGATTATGATTGCCTGATATAAGTGTAATTGTAGATATAAGTTAAGACTAAAAATTTCCAGGACTGGTAAGGTGTGGAAATGTGGTCTCAATTTTTTTTTCAAAGATTTCACAATTTAAATCTTACCTTACTGTCTTTAATGTCTGCCAATTTGAACATATCATGACTTTCTAAAATGGGACCGTCATCACCTTTCAAAACCATTTTAAGGTTCATTTTCTCAGCCAACTTTTGCCTCTGTTTATTGAGTTGTTTTCTTTTACGCTTTGATTGCCTTCTCTCTTCTTCCTATGTCATATAAAAACATCATTTAGTATACTTTTTCATATAATTTTTTTTTAAAGTAAAACCATCTTAATATAATACAAATTTATAATACATGCACACATATTAACATTGATTCAATTAATATCAACTCAAAAAAAAAATTATACAAATAAAAACTTGTACTGATGCTGTATAAATATTTGATTGACTGGCCTGGCAGCTGGTTCAATTCCTGCCTAGGGCCAACATTTACTACAAAAAAATTGGTGGTTCTTCAAGTCTGGGTGTATATTTGTATTAATAATTATATTTGTATATATTTACTAGTTGTCTGCCACCCAACAAAACTATTAAAGTTACTTACTTTTGGGGACAGAAAGCCATGTATGTAAGTGTCTCATATTTTTATTTATTTATTTGTTAAATTAAGCCAATAATACTCAAGACAATAAATATTTCAAACTTACCTGTAGTTCTGCTATTTCAGCATGAACACCATCCCTTTCCTCTCCAGAATCCTGCTCATCATTTTTGTTTTGTGTTGTCACATCTACAGAAACCTGAAATAAGATGTTACTGTAAACTTTAAATATGAACAAATAAAAATATGCTTGTGGAAATTTTTTAATTAAATGATTTCATAATTTAAAATTCATTTTTATGACTTAGGATTGAATGCTAATGACTGACAAAGGTTTAATTGCAAATGATAAATTTAAAAATGAGATAATCAAACTATATACACTAAATAATATAATAAACCAACTCTATCGACTGATTTATTACTATACTAACCTCTGACTGAATTTGTGAAGCTTTCCAGTCTTTTATATGCTTGAGCCAACTTAACAATGCTTTCACATCTTTTCTTCCAAGTACTTTTATATCTTTACAACATTCTTTTATTTCATTAGTAGTTCTAGGATGATTAACCACATCTTTGTCATCCAATAAAATCTGTAAATAAAATAAGTTATAGTCTAAATAATATCAAATGGTTATTCTTAACACATTTGAGTAAATTAAACATTACCTCAGAACAACCTTGAAGAGCGTCTATTGGGTCATCTTTTCCTATAATTTCTGATACAGAAATACTGCTGAACGTAGTGTAATCATTCTCTTTGTACCCCTCAGCTTTAGCTTTTTTCTGTTTTTCAGGGTGCAAAATACTGTTTTGTGTTTTTTTTACAATTTCTAAATCCTCAAATACATGTTTGGGATCTAACAATTTAGGGTCAATACTATCTGGAGCAATATATCCTTGGCAGACAACAAAAATTTCTGATGATTCATTACGAGAAGCTTGAGGCTTAGTTGCATGAACCTTTTTAAAAAACTGCTTTAGTATCCACAATAATGCATGATAATCTTTAGATCTGAAAACTTTTGTTACAAACCATCCACCTTCTCTTAAAAAATGTGAAGCTAATTTCATTGCACTCAGAGTAAGACAAGCCTGCTGATAAGCATCATGTATCCAATTCAGACCAACATTTGGTGCACCATCATGCAATACTACATCAGCTTTCCATGTTTTTATTTCTTTCTTAATTGCTGCTTTACACTTTTCTGTAGTTATATCTTCAGTAAGACTAATACAACCTGGCACTTGTTTAATAGGAAACAAGTCTACACCAATAACTATGCTGGAAACAGGCATATTATGATGTGCCACCTGCATCCAACCTCCTGGAGCAGCACATAAATCGATACATACTCGTGATTTTTGAAGAAAACCAAACTTTCGATTTAGTTGGATAAGTTTAAATGCAGCTCGAGATCGATAACCTTAAAAAAAGAAAAAAATATATTAGAAACTGTCATAGTTTCAATAATAGTTTTTCTTTTTTTTTCATATATAATATTAATTATTAATATTCTTTAATATAGTAAAAAATGCGTACCTGTTTCCTTCGCAAGTTGATAATATTTATCTTTTCGCTGTTTCCCTACTTTCGTTTTCTTCCCCATTTTATTTTGATCTAAGAGCTAAATTCTATAAACTATTCGAAACTATTAATATATATTTGAAACTAATTAATGTTTCACTGATAGTTTCACATTTCAGATACGTATTCAATATCTCTCGATACTTTTTTATTTTACTATAGAAACAAATTAAAGGATAACATGTGTTAAAGTTATTGTGTAACAATTCAAATTTAAGGTTATAATAAACATAAGCAACATAGACCTGTATAGACTTTTAGTCAGTGTTGCCAACAGTTCAATAAGCTTCCCACTAGATTCAACTTTCAAAACCACCAGTTTTAGTGGAAAATTCACTAAGATGGCAACATTGCTTTTAATTAGTAGCAGGGCGGTTTTACTACAGGCGCCAAAACATGCTATCACGCATCCCTCTTGCACATGTACGTATTTATGAATGAATCGTATGAAAATAGCCTCAGCTGCATCTCGCTCCACTCCTCATACATATTTTTACGCACTCATTCTCATTTTGACTGTCTATCATATAACAAGTTGATTTTATCAATGAACTAGCGGCCTGCCCCTGCTTCGCACGGGTATAAAATATATATCCCATGTCAGTCAGTGTAAAAAAAATGATTAAAATTGATCCAGTTGTTTTGATTTATTCATTACTGCCCGTGGCCGTAGCGTTAAATTTGGAGAAAAACAATTTCCTTTCCCTATACCAAGAAGATTTCCTGCTATCTTTGGAATATCTAAATTCATATAGTACATTATTACTTATTTACTTTTATATTTTCCCTATGAATTTTATTTTTACAATTAATTACAGAATGTCTTTAAACAAACTCTTGAAAGAGGGACATAGCTGCTAAAGTCGAAGTGTTATAGGGCGAAGCGCGGCGTCCTCACGGCATTTTATCGATATTAAATCAACTATTTATTTAAGGTACTTAATTGGATAAGGATTAATGCTGTATTGTATTAGAATTGCTTCAAAAATAATGCATTATTTTTCGTAAAAAGTAAACGACAAAAAATGCTTTAGTGGGTTATCCATAAGCGATAGACATATACCATCGCGGACTTTTCTGTAGACCTTTTCAATGTGTACAAATACTTAGTTATTTTGATAAATCTCGTAGGGTTTAGCCTGCGTTTGCAATGTAAGCGGAAAAAAATGTAATTATTTACAGAAACCTCAAAAATTACAGTATTTCTCTACTCCGTATTGAATGTTATTATACGTACAAACCTTCCTCTGGAATCACTCTATCTATTAAAAAAAACCGCATCAAAATCTGTTGCGTAGTTTTAAAGTTTTATGCATACATAAGGAAATATGGACTTTGTTTTATAATATGTAGTGATTGTTATTTTCCTCGCTAGAGAGCTCCGATCATAAATGCGTCCGATCGCTGCTAAATTCAAATGGTTAAAGGGCGAACCGCGTTTTTTTTTCGAATTTGACTAATGCTGTTAGCCCTAATGGCTTTGACAGCGTCACCGATAAGATGGGCGAGCGCGGAAGCATCGCCGAGAGGCGAACCGCGACCTCCGACGCGCTATTTATAGGCTCGCGGCGCGGCCCCTGCATTTTAAATCTGTAATATCTTCGAAACTGTTTATTTAAATTACATGCTGTACAGGGTCGTATTGATCAATATTAAATAAACAATATATTAAAGGTTTTTAATTGGATAAGGATTAATGCTGTATTGTATAAAAATTGCTTTGAACATAAGGCATCATTTTTCGTAAAAAGTAAATGATAAAAACTGCTATTGTGGGTTATCCATAAGAGATAGACATATACTATCGCGGACTTTTCTGTAGACCTTTTCATGGTGTACAAATACTTAGTACATCATTTTGATAAATCTCGTAGGGTTTAGCCTGCGTTTGCAATGTAAGCGGGAAAAAATGTAATTATTTACATCACATTAGAAACCTCAAAAATTACAGTATTTCTCTACTCCATATTGAATGTTATTAGACATGTAAACCTTCCTCTAAAATCACTCTATCTATTAAAAAAAAAACCGCATCAAAATCTGTTGCATAGTTTTAAAGATTGAAGCATACATAGGGATATACGGACATAGGGACAGACAGAGAATGCGACTTTGTTTTATACTATGTAGTGATATTATTTATTTTTATAATTGATTAGACAATGTCTTTACATACAACATTCATAGCTTACTTATCATTAGACAATATAAACTTGAAAGAAGGACATTTAGATGCGCCTCCGGTCGCTGCTAAATTCGAAGTGCTTATAGGTCTAAGCGCGGCCTCCTCGCGGGATTTTAAATCTGTAATATCTCCGAAAATGTTCACTTAAATTACATGCTGTAAACGGCAATATTGATCTATATTAAATCAACAATTTATTTAAGGTACTCAATTGGATAAGGATTAATGCTGTATTGTATAAAAATTGCTTTGAATATAAGGCATCATTTTTCGTAAAAAGTAAATGAAAAAAACTGCTATTGTGGGTTATCCATAAGAGATAGATTTGTTATCATACCTGATACATGCAGGATTCGTAAAAAACACATGCACAAACCTCCACCATACACAAGCACTATATATATTCACTATCACAAACTCAACAACTCAAATGTTTGAATTTCAACAAACATTCTCGGATAAAATGTGAGTAGTTATCCAAAACTTAATAACAATTAAACTATACTTTTGCACTTTTTAATACGAAGAAAATTGAAACGTACTGACTTACCAGAAACGTTCGTCATACGTAATATATAACTGTAATCACTTTTTACTTACGCAAAAATATACAAACCAACAAATGATTTTTAAATAAAATGAGACAATTCCATAAACTTCTTGTTAACGCACACTGTATACAATAACACGATATAATAGGAACACCACAATTCCCGTTCCGAGATGCACTTCTCTTGAATGACGAACAAGGACTGAATGTCACTGAAACGTTTTATCGGTATATATAGTAACCACCACCACAATCCACCGGAAACAATAACGGCACAGTGTTGCCCCTATTTAATCAAAAAGGGCGCGATAAGGGTTGCCACCTTTTATTTGAAGAAAAATAGTATTTTTCTTTTTAAATCAAAAAAATATAGTACTTTTAGGAAATTCAGGAAAAAAAAATAGTACACATCTATTTTCAATCATTATTTATCTTTTCATGATTATTTTTTATTACTATTCGCTGGATAATGACACGGAGTTAGAGTTACTAACTAACTAAGCCCCGTAAATACATGAATGAGTTTCGTTCAAACATTCCCTATGCAGTGCTGCGGGTGCGTTCCATTCACAGTTAATTAAAAAAAGCACGACAATTGTGTTTTTATTGAACTGTAATAATATTGGGAAGTTTTATTTTTTAATTTTAAAATATAAGTAAAAATAAAACTAAAATAATAAAAATAAAACTTTTCCTTCTATAGTAATATTAAAATACTGTACCGTGATCCGAAGTCTAATATAATGTTGAGATAGACCATTGCTTTCACTTCCTTTTTCTGTCTCTTTTCCTCCTTAGTAGTGAATACTATCCGTCCTTGTCTACTGCCAACACCAGGTAGGGGGGATGTTTCGAGGTGGGCCTCGAAACTTTATTCGTCATTAACGTTGTTGTTTTCACTTCGTTCGGACGCTCCACTGGTAAGTGCTAGCAAATTTATTTTATACGTATACTATTACTATAATAGTCAACACAGTGTTCTAAAACGTGTTGATTATTAAAGCTAAGACGCTATGCGTCCGTGTTTCTTTTTCCAGTGTTAAGTAGTGAATTTTATTTTTGTGCGGTAATGGATAATATTTACTTTAGATCTAAATTAGCTGCCGAACCTACCAAATAATACTGAAGGCGGAAATAGTAAAAGGAAAAGACAATCTAATAAGCCTTTATCACGATCGTCCTCATCAGAAAGTGATTCAAGCAGCAGTGATGATTCATCTACCAAGCGTTCTCGCCGTCATCGACGCAAACGCTCTCGTAGACATCCCCGTGAAAATAGTAAATTAGATAAGCTCATTGCGGAGGTAAACAACATTAAGTCAAGGATATGTGACACTGAATATATTAATGGTTCTATCAGTGAGAATTTGTATAGTGGCTGTCAGTCAGAAGTAGAACAAGGCGAGTCATTTACGTTATCTATATATACGGAAAGTTGTATAATTCATGATGATTATATAGTCTTATGGCCTATGTATGGATCAAAGACTGACTCCGCTGATTATCGTCAGTCTGGTTGGAGGCTTAATGTTAATTCTAATATAAAATTGGACCCTGTTTTCTGGATAAATAAATTAATAATTACTGGACAAGACAGGAGACAATCTGCCAATTGTTCAAAGCTTTTTGTAATAACTTGTGGAGTACCGAAGCCAGCTTCTAAATGTGTAATTTCAGGCTGGGTTAAAAATTTATTAAAAGATGCTGGTATAGAGGCTACTGCTGGCAGTTCTAGAGCTGCGGTCGCTTCTAAAAGTTAGTTCGAAAATATGTCTATTGATGACATACTATCCAGAGGGAACTGGAGATCAGAAGAAACCTTCCGAAAATTCTACTGCAAACAAATATTACAATCGAATATGCAAAATAAAAAGCAAATCTTTCAGATTTTTAAGTGATATTAAAATTGCATACATTATACCTATTTATGAATCATTGTCTAATTTTATTTTTTTTTATATGTATACTTTTTGTTTTTTTTTTACATTTATATTTTTATATTTTTACGTACACCCACTTTTTGTGACTTTTACCTGGTCCTTTAATCATATGGGTTGCCTGGAAGAAATCGCTCTTTAGCGATAAGGCCCCCTTTATATATCTTAACCATGTTTATAAATGTTTCATGTTCAAACTGTTTTTCTTTTGTATGGATTATGGTGTACAATAAAGTATATTTCTATTCTATTCTACAATCATTTAAATGATATTCTTTTATTTTATTGTCAGCATACTCGTCCGTCTTTGTAATCTAACAAATGTAGAAATTATTATTTACTTGATCACATTGACGTTTTAACCACCACCAGGCGATAGCAAAAATCTCTCAACATTATATTAGACTTCGGATCACGGTACAGTATTTTAATGCAAGCGTTTTACCTGAAAATAAAACGTATATTAAAATACTTACCTGATCCGAAGTCTAATATTTTAAAATCCTGCCTGGTGTACCAAAATAACAAGTGCAATGACGAATAAAGTTTCGAGGCCCACCTCGAAACATCCCCCCTACCTGGTGGTGGCAGTAGACAAGGACGGATAGTATTGACTACTAAGGAGGAAAAGAGACAGAAAAAGGAAGTGAAAGCAATGGTCTATCTCAACATTATATTAGACTTCGGATCAGGTAAGTATTTTAATATACGTTTTATTTTCAGGTAAAACTCTTGCATTTATTGCGTATGCTTTATTGAAGTGTTGTATATCATATGTCATACCCAATATCAGTTATATTCTATGTTTTAAGTGGTTATTTCTGAATAGTTTTTATTCTTTCCGCGACAGACAATATGGATTATAGACATACTTTATTTAACAGAAAGTTATTTGTTCAAGCTACTTTAACATACTATCCCATTTAGTTATGCACATTTCAACTGGATTTTTTGTCTGAGTAACTGTGTCTGGTCAAGGCACTGCTACTGTTGTTGCAATGAATTCATTAATATCTGATACAATGGCTGATATTCTTCAAGTGAGTTAAAATGTTTCAAATATAAATCATTTTTGTTTGTAAACACAAAAATTGGCATGTGTATGTTTAAAGTAACAGCCTGTTATCCACCCCAGCAGTGGGAACCATAAGCTTCCTCTATCCGTTTTTTGGAGAGAAGTATTGTAGTAAAGACCTACCATCGCGTTGCTCCAATGCGGATTGGTAGGTTACGCATATCCCTAGAATTCGCTAGAAGTATGCGGATTTCCTTACCATATTTTCCTTCACCGAAAAGCGTGTCATATATTGCAATTGTCAATTAGACATGTGCCTGCGCGGAGTATAAACCCATGATCGTCTTTACAGAGTCGCACGGCCTCACCGCTGAGCTATCACAGCTTGTTCCATATTTATTAAAATGTTTTTGCAATAATTTTCAGATGAACTTGGTCATTGCCAAAGAGAGTACTCATTGGGATGACGTCTAAGGGCTATATGCTGTTGATGCTTTATGGGATGAAGCACATGATTAGGTCAATTGATTTGACTAGATGAAGGCAAGTAAATATTTGATGTAAAGTATGTCAGTCTGTCCATTTCACTTTCAATTAAAACTGAAGCTTATATGTCTAATGGGCTAACTGCCTAATCCGTTTGAGATATAACAAAAAATGTTTGGTACAATTTTTCCTCTATTATAGTGATGCAAAAAAGTGTGTGATATAAGAATAGCTTAAAAGACATATTAGTGATGATCATTGGAACTTTGTTACATATGCTTCTTAATTGTCACATACAATTCAGTATTTGGAAAGCATAATATTTTTAGCCTGGTACTGCTAACAGTAAAAAATCAAAGATATTTAACATAACACAAAGATTGTCACAGATACCCCTTATATTTTATTATTAAAAAAAAATATTATTTATAATTATAGTCTCTATTCTATACTTAAAATATAACTGTAGACAAAGTTATAGACACGTAAAAAATATTTTCCAGACACTATTTAACACCAGTAGAAGCTAATAACATATTTTTAAAATTTAAAATCTCTGTTATTTGTCAATGCATCATTCTCCTACCCTTATCCCACTCTAAATGGGGTAGGCGCAACATGTTTTAAACATGTTATCACATGATTTGGTATCTTACGACCGGCCGCCTGCCCGACGTCAACTTACCTTAATCGGTTTTCGCGACACCTAGGTAAGAAATGAGGGTGGTCTATTCTACTCGGGGGATATCAATGCCAAGATTGTCTGTAAGACTACCTTTGCAAACTAATGTTCTATCTATACATTATTTAAGAATTACTTATTTATTACAGGGTAAATATGCTGCGAACTCTTCCGCCGATGATGCAGATGAACTTATATGAAGAGCTTCAGTCGAATCATAATTATTTAGCCTCATTTATTGACATTAGTAATAACATTTTCACAGCGCGAATGCTTTTATTCACTAACAATTTATTTTGCCGCCTTAACCATTCGGAATTTTGGCATAAGGCTGTAAAAGTCCGCTTCAATGCTAGAGACTCAAGAGAAGGTTGTGTCTTCAAAATAGTATTCATATTAGTATAATTGACAAACATTATGAAGTTTGAAACTTCTTAACTAGGACCAAATGGATTTTTTCTCAAATCCGTGGATAAGGGGGCTCTAGTACACTAGAACGGATCATAATTTGGTTTCATTGTTTAAAACATTATTGGTTAATATTATTGTTTGATAGTTATAGTACCTTGTATTCCATCAGAAATATTTTCCAGACCCAAGCCATATCATGTTACCGGTTCAGTATATTGATATATCGGTCATGTGCAGCAATAGCGGTACAACTCAAAACTCATATTTTGAGATGAATGGGTTTAAAATTTTCATTACTAAGGAAAATGAATAACAATTGCTTAGTTGCTAGTTTAATTGCTAGTTTGCTTAAACGACGGGCTTATGAATTATGAGTTCTGCCTGTATTGCTGCTAAAAATTGTGTATTTTAACATTAACACCATTTATTCCTATTCAAAACACGTGTTTTTACTTGTGTAGCAAAACTAAAAACCTGAGCAATCCTGGGAGTAATATATTTTCAAAACAGGATTATTTAAATTGTGAAATTTTTATAATTACGCTATTGTCTAATAAAACTGAAAGATTTGATCTAGTTAAAATTATATTATCCATCACAAAAACTTATATCTTTGGAATGGCATTATATGGCATGTAAAGTGTTAATTAGTCAAAAATGTATATAACTTAAAAAACTATAATTCTTGGTTAACTTGCGTTAATCATAAATATGATTTCTTAAAAGTTTTTTTGCATATTCGTTATCATAATGCGAGTTAGACAATGGTGTATTAATGTTAAGAAGAATTCACAGTACTACAGATACTTGAAAAACGATAATGGAAATGGAAAATTATATCGCAAGTAAAGTTATAGATCTATGATACATGAGCCAAAAGTAACTAACTAATATTAGTATTTTACTATACATACTCCATAAGCATAAAAACGTAACAAGATGTAAACAAACAAAACCATGTGATTCAGGAGTGACAAATATGTCATTACAATAATATTATTAACAAATGAAGAAATTGGAATTCAACTGCAGTGGTCCAAAAAATATCTCCAATTTATAAAAGTAATTTCCTTAAATTGATTGTTATTTTCTGAAATTAAATATTTATATATTTAGTATAGCAAAACAGCAATATATAATTTAATGAATTTCAGCAGATACAAATTAGCCAAGTGAACTACCTAAAATAGTAATTGCATTAGATTAGCCGACGTAACATAATATCAATATTCTACGAGTTTCACTCTGTGATACTTAAATGTGTAGTATTTTAGTGTCTTTAATATTGTCCATCGTTTTCTTTAAAAATTTTATAATACCTTTATGTTTGGGTTCTTAAAAGTGGATATTAAATAATATTCTTATTTATTTGTTTCAAAGTTTGTAAAATTATTGATAGCAATCATACCATATTTAACCTTATTAAGTGGTGCGAATACTATCAATAATTTTAAATTCTTTGAAAGAAATATAAATAACTTTTAATATTAGTATCATGTGTTGTAATAAAAAAGATACTTTATACTAGGCAGATAATGCCTACTATAAAGTACCTGTTTTCACATGTTTACATATAGTTAAATATTTAACCCATGGAGTATAATAGTTCCTCATGATATTTTCTTTCATCGCAAAGCTTGATATCAATTGGCACATTAAATATGGCAAAATTTCACAATTTAATTCTTACTTTATATGTATAAATCCGAAGTGTTAACTGATATGATGGAAAATATTATACTTAGAGATAAAAACCACTAATATTCTATAAAACTACTACTAATATATCTAAAAAAGACTTAAATATAAAAGAAATATTTATAATTTACCATCAAGTACACTCCTTTTAAGTATAATGTTTTTTCCTTAATACTTAAACGGTAAAAACGAAAGCATCTATTATTCAAATACTAATCTTGTACATTTGTTTTCGAGTGAATATTATAAATTAATTTTGTTTAATAATAATATATAATAATTTAAATTACAATTCCTACATTTTCAAGATAGTTTGAGGACTGTGAAAGCTCTGTTTGGATAATTTTTAGTCAGCTTGCTGTTCCTGTTTCCTATTTAAAAATAGTAATAATTTTTGAAGTTGTACTTTTAGCGTGTTTAAGAAAAACGTTTTTTTTAAGAAGCATGCACTTAGAAATGCAAAACGGTTGTTGTATATATATTTTTTTATTGCAGTAAAAGTCTTAATAAAGAAGTTCCTTAAATATTTTGTTGTATTAATATTTAAAAATCATTATTAATATGTAACAGGAAAAGCGGTTATCAAAAATCGGTAAGAGCGGTGTGCGAATCGATAATCATCTTTTGACATCACTAATTACGGTTTTAGCGCACCAAGTACATCACGAATTTTACTACGATTTTACGTCATACGTTATATATATTACTACTCCATATGTGAGAAAGAGTCCGAGCTGAGACTAAATCCGTTTTCATGAATGAAACGGGTGAGAGGCAGACAGTTTTTATGAATGAGAATGTAAGTAGCTCACCCCCCCCATACCACCGAAAATAGGCTCGCGCCAATGTATGAATCTCAACCATCTATTTTATAGTTAGTAATCTATGGTAAGGACAATATTAAAGATTACAGTGTACATAATGAAATAGATGGGTAGCTCGCAGTCGTTTTTTGTGATCCGTAATAGCGCCATCTAGAGATCAATTTCTGTACTAAAAAGGTCAAAAGGGTCATATATATCTATATATACTATACATATATAATATTTTTGCAGTAGGGCGGGGTATAAATACAAAAGAAATGAAAAAACAAAATTATTGAAAAGTTATCTATTTTGTATGAATAATACAGTCGTTTTAACAATAAATTACTTTTGATTTAAATATTACAATTACTTTAGTATTGCAGGCTTATAAATATATATGCGAAAAACTTAACTTTATAATATAAAGCTCATTATATTATTTATGTACAAAATAAACAAGTAATATCTACAAATTATAAATTTAAGTTATAAATACAAATCAAGCCATTATAAATATAAATAAATATATGGGACACTTACACACACGGTTGTCCGTCCCCAATGTAAGTAAACTTAATTTTAATACTTGTGTGAGGAGACATGGGTGACAGACAACCGGTGAATATATGCTTATATAATATTAAATACAAATATACACCCAGGCTCAAATACCAACAACTTCATTTATAGAAAATGTTTGCTCTCGGCGGGAATCGAACCTACTTTAAACATTAACAAAAGAACGTCATACGTAAATTATCTGATATTATATCGTTTATTACACCTAGAAGCAATGATGCATATAGAAAAGTCTTGGCTTTACTACTTGCCTTGTGTATTAAATAACTTACCAAAAGAACATTAACAAATCGAACAAATTAAAATGAAATGGAAATTTTTTAAGGAAATAAAAACGGATATATGTAAACACGTCGGTAAAATATATGTTTGCGCCAAAACACGTCGGTTTCTGAACACGTAATCTGCTTCCAAATTATTATATTTAGCGGACCTCCAATCCTCCGTTCCCAAGTTTAGAATAAATCCATGTTCTTAGAGGATCTGCAACAATTATTTTAAGCAGATATAAATTAATACTATTCGATAATCTAAGTATAAACGTCATTGCCATAGACACGGCACGAGTTTTGATTAATTTAATAATAAGCACTCACCTTCACCAAAGACTGTTGGACAAAAAACATTTTGCGACATTTTTTTCTACGTAACATACAAAAACTATTAATATTCAAATCAAAGTCCATATATTACATATTATTATTATTATCTTGTTTATGGCCTGTACAGCGCAAATTGAGCGCAAATCACTCTGCCAGTGTCACGTAAAATGGCAAACACACGAGTAATGGAATTTAGAATTTGCCTCGAAGAGAATGCACCAAATGAACTAACTACCTAAAATAATACAAAATATATATGATTATGGAATGAAATAAAATTAACGATATAGTCAAATTAGTTACAACTTTAACTTATTATCTACAATAAATTTACACAACTTTTTAACAAACGGTTTAGTAACTAACATCAACAGGCACTTTATGTTGGTAGGACGATGAATTTCGAATGGGAGAATTTCGTACAAAGAATATTTGAGCTTAAGACAGTTGAAAACAATATGATCAGTTGCACCTTCATCCAAACCACATTCACAAAGGGAATTATCTTTAACCTTTAGTTTTGCCAGATGCACGGGAGTACAAGCATGGCCAAGGCGAAGGCGGCAAATAATTGAGGTAGTTCTACGGTCTGCTCGGCGGTAACGAAAAAACCAAGGGACGTTAGGGATGTCTGGTTGAATTGCACCATAATATTTTCCTTTTACAGTTTTAGAAGCCGCCCACAATATACTCCATGAAGTAAACAAATTTGTCTTCGCTAAAGCAGATAGGTCTTGAGAAAAATTATAAAAATGTGTAAGAGAACCAACTTCTGAAGCAGATTTAGCGCAACTATCAGAAAACTCATTGCCTTGAATACCAGAGTGACCCGGAATCCATGCAAGATTTATACTACACCCTTTCAGATGGCAAGAGAGCAAAGCCTCTCTAATTTTGAGAATGATGGGAACTCTTGACTTGCTACGAAAGGGATTTTGCATAATAGCTTGTAAGGAACTTAAGCAGTCAGAAAAAATGATTACCTTCTTAATAGCATGAGATTCGGCAAAACGAATAGCTTCAAGCAAAGCTATAGACTCACCCGTAAAAACAGATGACTGAGGAGGACATCTAAAATTTAAAATAATTTTGAATTCGGGGATCCAACATGCTATACCGACACATGAATCATCAGAAAATTTAGAAGCGTCTGTAAATATACATAAGTAACCGCCCCAATTTTTCACCAGTAATTCATTAAATTTTTTGTCAGCCCCTGGATCATTCTTACAAATACCAAAATTAGTAATAACGGATGGAAAATACGTCAAAGCTTGATATGGAACTGTATATAAGGGATTAATATGATTTTTATAAATAGGAAAATTTGTATACTTAATAAAACTTTTCAAAAGGCATGAACGTGATTGATGAGGCATCACTAGATGTGAAAGCTGTTGAAGACAACATAGCAAAGGGTGAGATGAAAACTGAAGAACTTTACAAATAAAACGATCACACAAATACTGTCTACGCAAACAAAGAGGAGGGTCTACACTCTCAACCTGTAAAGCGTTAGTCGGAGAGGATTTCATAGCCCCCAGAATTAATCGTAAACACTTATATTGAAACTTATTCAACTTCTCAAAAGCTAATTTACTGCCGGGGTCTAAAACAAATGTCCCATAATCAAAATGACTACGTATAATTGCATTATAAACAAGCTTCTGAGAATATTGGTGAGACCCCCACCACACCCCAGATAGTGCTCGCATAACCTGAAAGTTTTTTTCGCACTTTTTTAACACAATCCATGTGAAAGGAGCCTGACAATTTAGAATCCAAATAAACACCTAGAAATTTAACAGAATTCTCAAGCGGAAGTTCTTGATCATTAAAAAAAATACCCACATTAGGAATAATTCTACGCCTGGTAAACACAACAACTTTACTTTTGGGAACTGATAAATCTAGTCCATGAGCTAATAGCCATTCTTTTAAATAAAACAAAGCAGAATTTAACCTTGCCACAATTTCAGTCATATTTTTTGATGAAGTGTAAAGAACTATATCATCAGCGTATTGAAGAATACTGCAGAAGCAATCAACCGATTTATCAAGATCATGTGTATATAAACTATACAGCAACGGGCTTAGTACAGAACCCTGTGGAAGCCCTCTCCAGACAGACCTGGGAGGCAGAAGAAAACCTTTATATCTAATACTTATTGATCGACCTATAAACAAATTAAAAATAAAATTAACTATTTTGTGTGGTAAGTCCAAATGAAGCATTTTTTGTTTTAATAGTGGCAGCAGAACACTATCATATGCAGCTGAAATATCTAAAAAAACCCCCACCAAGAACTCGCCACGGGAAAATGCCAGGCGAATCTCTGAGGTGAGAATACTAAGGCTGTCCATTGTGCTAAACCCCTTACGAAAACCAAATTGAGTTTTAGCAATAATTTCTTTACTTTCCATGATCCAGTCCAATCTGTTTTTTATTAGATGCTCCGCAACTTTACCAAAAGTACAAGACAAAGCTATAGGTCGATAAGATGAACAAACAAGTGGGTCTTTACCAGGTTTCAAAATAGGAATTACAATCTGAGATTTCCAATGAGAAGGAACTGAACCACTATTATAAAACCTATTGACTAAAGAAAGAAATGTTTGTTTAGCTGAATCACTGCATTGAACTAAAAAGGAATAAGGGAACCCATCCTCACCTGGCGATGAATCCCTCAATCCATTTAAGGCACATGTAAGCTCCTGCATGTTAAATGGCAACTGCATTTCACAAAGGTTGGAAGGAAGAGAAGTAGAATCATTAAAACAATCAACATGAGGAACAAAAGGAGGGGCAAGTTTATTGGCAAAATTTTGTAACCAGAAAACTTCATTAGAAGAAATATTTCCAAAATCACTCACAGCACCTCTAAATCGCTTGATATGCTTCCAAACAGTAGCAGAAGGGGTGCCAGGATGGAGGCTCTCGCAAAATTTAATCCACGCTAACCTCTTTTTCTTCTTAATAAGCCTTTTTGTGCTAGCAGCAACATTTTTATATGCAATAAAATTTGCAGAGGACATGCAACAACGGTAATCCAATTCAGCCTTTTTGCGGTTCTTTATAGCTGATGAACATTCTGAATCCCACCACGGTGGAGAAGCCCACTTACGAGCCCCAGTGATTTTAGTAGGAATGTGGGCATCCGCAGCCGCGCGAATAACATTAACAAACCCTTCATAGCACGTCAGAATGTTCTCATCATTCATATCTGGAATATTTGTAATATGATTATCAATGTGAAGTTTAAACTGTGTCCAATTGGCTTTTAGTGTACAGTATGGGTTAAGTGGATTCAAAAGAGGAAATGGCGAAATCTTTCTTTGTAATGAGATGAAAATGGGGAAATGATCGCTGCCATATGTAGATGATAAGACTTTCCAAACAATGGATGGAGCCAAAGATGGTGAGCAAAGGGTAAGATCAACAGCACTGTTTGGATTCTGATACGGATTCACCCTACGAGTTGGGGAGCCATCATTGATGAAGCATAAGCCAACATCATCCATGACATCCAACAATAGATTAGCAAATGAATCACTGTAGTGACATCCCCAAGCAGTATGGTGAGCATTAAAATCACCCATCACAACAACTGGGCGAGGTAAAGATGAAAAAATTGATAGAATATCCGGAACTAGTGATGAGTGAGGATGAGGAATGTAAATAGACAACAATGTAATACTTGAAAACTTGATTGCAACTGCATTGATATTAGGATCATGAGATGGAAGTGAAATTTGAGAAAATGGAAATGATCTATGAACTAAAATGGCACTACCCCCATAATCATCATCCCTGTCATCCCTCAAACATGAAAAACCTGGAATACGAAAACGCCTTCCAGGCCTTAACCATGTTTCAGCAATGGCAACAACAACTGGTTTATGATGATTTAAAAGGTGAATAAGTTCAAATTTATGACGAGAAAGACTTTTACAGTTCCATTGTAGAAGATTTACTAAGTCCATTAATGACAGATTACAAAGAAGTAAGTTTTTGAGCAACGTTGTACGGTAAAGAGTTATTAGAGTTTGATGCAAATTCAGTGACGAACGACATGAGTGAGTCTAACAAATGTTCTAATGCAGAAGATGTGTGAGGAGAGTTCAATGCACACCCGTTACCCGTAGATGAAGAGCATGCAGAAATTAAATTTTGATGAGCGCTATGATCATACCCCTTTACTCTTTGAGGATGAGGACGAGGACTTTTAAATATTGTTTTTTTATATGAGATGGATTGATTAGAGAGACCCTGCTGGGGCAAGTTTTTAACTCGATTCTCTGCAGCAGAAAACATTTCCTTCGCCACCTCAGAATATGGTCTCCTGACCAGAGGATATTGGACAGAAGCCTCTGCAAAGGAAATATTTTCCTGAGACATTAACATTTTAATGCCACGTTGCCTGGACTGCTCAGGGCAATCTTTATCTGTAGCACAGTGTTTACCCGAGCAATGCAGGCAAGACACCATCTCCATGTTAACGTCACAACTCTCCCCACCATGGGGTTGGCAACATTTATAACACCTAGGCTTAGATCGACACTGAGATTTGGTGTGGCCAAATCTACAGCAGTTAAAACATTGGATAGTTGGGAAATTATAAGTTTCAACAACCAAAGAAGTATAGAAAGAAAAATTTTTTTTAGGTAACACTTGTCCTTTAAAACTTACTACAACTGACTGAGTAGGGACCCAAGTGGCCCCCCCCTCAGTCTGCTGTTTTCTATTTAGCCTTCGTGCTTTTAAAATTTCGCCACACCCAGCAGGCAGCTCCACAGACTCTACAAAATCTTGCATGGACCAGTCAAATGGTACACCCTTCACCAGACCCATACGTGTAACTTGAAAGGTTGGGATAACTGCTTTATATTTGTTAGTGTCTAAGACCGGGTTTTTAACAAAACAATTTGCCGATGCAGCTGACAAAAATTGCACACTGATCCTATTTCGCCCAATACTTTTAACTCCGTCTTTACAAATGTTCTCAAATTTGTATTTGTACAAAAATTCACCAAATTTAATAGCCCAAATAGAAGTACCTGCAGACGGGTCTGCTTCAGTACGAGAAACATGTACAATAAATGGACCTTGATCAAGGCTAGAGTAACTATCTATATCTACAGAAGAATTTATATACACTGACTGAATCGAAGGATTGGTAGAGGCAGGATCAACAATAGTTTTTTTAATGCTAGAAATAACACTTTCATCATCACCATGCCGTTTTCTTGAAACATTAGGAACTACCATATCCGAATCAGGAGTAAAATATTTTTCACCCGGATCCGGCGGTTCCGGAGGAATTTTCAGTCCCATTTTTGACTTATCAGAAATAAGACATGAAAGAAAATTTATATTTACAAAATTAACAATACTTACCTACAAACTATATACAACTTTTATCTATAATATATACACAGAATATATGCACAAATCAACATAAAAGATGAGAGGCAATACCAAAATCAAATCAATTTAAAACCAAAAATTTTTTAAAGCGTGTGTCAACCACAAGAACGCGATCGTCTTTTCTTCTATATTACATATATTCATCGTAATTTTTCAAATTTAACAGATATCTGTCAAGCACTCATTATAGTGTATTATCTATGGTCAAAGACAAGTATAGCTATAGTTTTTTTATGTAGAAAAATTATTCCATTTAAATTATATAAAATATTACTTATTCTTGTTAAATTATTTAATTAAACAATATAACATAAAAAAAATAATTACAAATATGAAATTTATAAATTTTTATTTTTTTAATATGTTAACACTATACTCTTTAATTAAAAATATGTAAACACTGTTGCATAGTTTCAAAAACTGAACTCTGGATGTCGCTGAAAACCGAATCAGGACCTTTAGTTCTAAGATAACATACCATGGACAATATTCAAGGCCATTAATGAACTAATAAAACAAAAATGTTATTTTGTCGTGATTAGAGGTTAAAAAATTAGATAATTATTATTATAAGTTTTGTATCTTAAATATACATTTATATTATAGTGTTTCCTATTAACATTTAGTACTAAAGTAGATTATAAAGATGGAGTAATTTTCTGTTATAAACATGCCTACATATTGTTCAGAAGATCTCATCATATACTATACTAATTTGCTATATATTTTCTTCAGAAAAAGTCAGGTAGGGAAAAAATAAAGTCAGTATGAGTTATGATTGGTTTGAGTCGATAGGGCGGCCTAAATTTGTAGTCGCACCAATGGTTGATGCTAGTGAGCTTGCTTGGAGACTTTTATGCAGAAACCATGGAGCTACACTATGCTACACTCCTATGTTACATAGTGCAGTTTTCACCAAGGACCCTAAGTACAGAAAAGAGAACTTCACAACTTGTAATGAAGACCGTCCTTTAATTGTTCAGGTATTTATTGTGATTCTTGCATACCTAATTAACGTGGTTCACCTAATTCTGCACATTTCAATGATTTTTTAAACTGAAATTGTTATCTTTTAAGTTCTGTGGTAATAATCCAGAAATAATGGCTGCTGCTGCAAAATTTGTGGAAAAAGATTGTGACGCGATTGATATAAACCTTGGGTGCCCTCAATCAATTGCTAAACGAGGTAGATATGGTTCTTTCCTTCAAGATGATTGGGAACTTTTAAAAAGGATTGGTAAGTTGTCATCTTCATTCTTCTATGAGTTATTATGGACTTAAGGATTTTTATGACTATTATGTTTGGAGGTTTTATCTGATTTAACATATGCAACTGGGGTGGAATACATTAATGTAATATTCCCACATTAAGAAACCCTGTAATAACTCCTAAATATTATATATTTGCAAATGTTATTATGTAACTCCTTTAACATTAAAAAAAACATTATATAATTATCATGATGACTTTATGTGGGTTTTTAACCAGTATCTTACTATAGACCAGTAAATTTAAAATTCTTATACAAATAGCAAAATACTATCTAGCCCACCTACCTTTGCATAAGTAGTAAATTTAAATAGCTGATAAAGATTAATTTATCTGTTTAAATAGCATTATAAAATTATTTTGCTATAATTTGCTATATAGATTATAGCAAAATAATTTTATTATGGATCTCCACACAGTAACATTCATTCATTTCACTTCTCATGTTTTAACCAATATACACAAAACTTTATTAAATTATACACCCGAACAGTCCTTACAAATCACTGTATCTATATGGTGATAATATCTGCATATAGTGTTATATCATAATACATTTTGATCCCAAGTTTTCCCTAAAAATTTATTTTGAATCTGTTATTGTGTTGCAGTCACTGCAATGTCCCAAGCAGTCTCAATACCTATAACATGCAAGGTTAGAATTTTTGAAAGTATAGAGAAATCTGTCCAATATGCAATGATGTTACAACAATCAGGCTGTAAGCTATTAACAGTCCATGGAAGAACAAGGGAACAGAAAGGGCCACTGACAGGTATTGCACGTTGGCAGCACATTAAAGCTATTAGGTTTGTTTTGGGTAATTATAAAATAATACAAACACAAGTATTTAATCAACAATTTTATTGCGGTGATAAAGTCACCAAGGTTCAAAATATAAGTCTGTTATGATATTTAAGTATTGTAATAAAAGTTACCTCATTAAATACCTTCTCAAAGTTATTATTATCATCCTTTGAAAGTATAAAAATGTCAAAATAAAAGTAAGGTAATGTAACTACTGGAAAATACCGACCCCTCCTGGTTTGTAAGACCGGGCGATATCACTAGGCTTTAAATAAAAGACCTGGGATACCTGTACTATATGGTGGTATTTATTGGTACCTGAACTGACCTGCTCTGACCTCGATACATAAAATTGTTCTTCGCACTTATGCTATTTACAATGCACATTCGATAGCGTGAGCTAATTTGGTACAGCGCCATGTATCTTTCGACGAGTACAACTTTTATTAATAAATTGTTCAATCGGTCATGAACAACTACATTGAACTTTCTTTAAAATTATGAATGTTAGCAAATACTTTGCTGCAAGTACCTAATAGCAGTAATTATGTTACCAACCTAAACAACAAATGTTTAGGTCGGTAAAATAATTTGTATCTAATGACATTATTATTTGATATTGCACATATAATTCGTTTATTTCTATTTGGCAAAATATTAGAAAGCTTGGCTCAGTTTGAGATTTATAAGTGGTATATACTCTGACTTTCAGGTTATTGAAAATGTTTATAGATACAACTTCTTTTTACTTTTGAAATATACAGTTTTAAGAAATAACTATTATTGTTTTAATATTTTAAAACACATTCTATGTTTTAAATCAAAGTATATATATTTCAGGGAAGCTATATCCATACCAATGTTTGCAAATGGTAATATTCAGTGCTTAGAAGATGTATTCAGATGTTTAGATTATACCAATGTTAATGGTGTGATGAGTGCTGAAGGTGTTCTTACAAATCCTGCAATATTTGAAGGAATTAATGCAGTGACATGGGAAATTGCTCTGGAATATCTTGATCTTGTATTTAAATACCCATGCCCATCATCTTATATAAGAGGGCATTTGTTTAAAATATTCCACAAGGTGTAAGTATTATTACTTTAATTTTAACTTTAATATTTAAAACATGTTAAAATAATTTGCTTACATAGACTGATGGTAGGTATTTATGACTCAAACTATAATATAATTTGTTTAAATTTGCTTATCTGTCATTAAGATATGGTTGCTGTGCGTTTTAAAACATATTTCTAATATTTATTTTGTAATAGCTGCATTTGCATTGCCTTAAATTTTATAATGAACAATTAATGTTTATACATCTTAGTTTTTAAAATAACTGTTATATAAAAGTATCTAATAAGTTAAGTTTTAAAAACTATTTCTCCATGAGGATCCTAGTGAATTATAATGAAAAATAATTTTCTTAATTATTATATTCTTTATTATTATATATATTCGCAAACTTTAAAAAAATACTTGTTTAAAGTTGTATATACAAATTATTATTTTTAAAATTGGTTTCAGATTTACTTTTGAAAGTAATAATGAAATAAGACAATTGTTAGCCACAGCTCAATGTTTGGATGACTTTAAGAAAGTTTGTTTTAAAATAAAAGAATATTATTTACCATTTCACCTAGGAGAAGTAACTTTTGAGGATAATGAAGGCATCACAAGAATCGGATTAAGCTTAATATTACCACCATGGTTGTGTCAGCCATATGTGAGGATCTCTCCAGAAGAACATACACAGAAAATGGAAAACTTAAGCAAACAACAGGTACAGATACTACAACATTAAGTTCTGTTTGATATTTTAGGTATCTTTATTAGATATTTTACTTTAATTATACCTTTTTTTTTAAACATAAATAAATATATGGGACACTTACATACATGGTCATCTGTCCCCAAAGTAAGTAACTTAAATACTTGTGTTATAGTAGACAGACAACTGGTGAATATATACTTATATTTATTTAAATACATACTTAAATACAAATATACATCCAGGCTCAAAGACCAACAAATTCATTTATAGAAAATGTTGGCCTTTAGCGAATCAAACCCGCAACCCGCAGAGGCGAAGGCAGGGTCACTACCCACTGCGCCAACAAGCCAGTCAATACCTATTTGCACTGCAGCAGCCAATCCAGTAAAAAACTGATGTTTTGCAAAGAACACAAACATACTTTTATTAGTAATATAGAATAAATGTTTGGGGTATAAGTTGCGTAAGGTTCTCTCTACTATTTTTCTTTATTGTGAACCTCATCTGTTCGAAGTACCCCTTGCAGATAATTGAGGCTAAGGCTGACTAACGGCTTTTATATTTAACCATTCTCTTGCAGACTTAAATATTACAGGACTGACAGCATAAGCACTGTCGGTGCAAAATGTTCAGCACTGTAATCACAAATCCCCATACCATGTGTGATCATTGCCATAAGTCTTCATTAAGCCTCATCCCCCAGCATCAGCAGCTCTTGTAAACTCAGTTCTCACAGCAGTTTGTGGTCCTAACATTGCACTAAACAGAATTTGCTGGCCAACTGACCATATGGTTATGGAAAAGCTCATAAGAAGCTCAGAGTCGCTCAGTGGGCAATGGAGTGAGCTAAGTTTGTAAAATCTCTACGCGAAATAAGGAAATCGAGTTATAGATATAAATGTTATAGACATCGTAAGGAGACCTGCATCTCAGGAAAATTTGGATATGTGTAAAATTAGCCACTTGTAGAGTTGGGCTTTAAATCCAATTCTTGACCTGGCAGCTGGCTGTTACTTGTAAGCTATCACCAATCCTGAAGTATAAGCTTCAATATATACATTTTTACTTGTTTAAGGATAATAAAAGTGACGCAAAACGAGGTAGTGAAGATGATCTTGATGGGATGCTCATCTCGAGAAAGAAATTAAAAAAAATGAGGAGGATAATGAGGAGACCACTGAAAGCTGAATTTGACCAAAATGGAAGAACCGGTGAAATATGCGTCAGGGAAACGTGTCCAAATCCATTAGTAAGTAATAATATATATTTATTTGGATTTTGTAGTATTGTCGATTGTTATTATAAAAAAATATCTGATGATGACTTAAGCTAAGGTATTTGATCAAGTCCATCCCTCTTTAACCAATCGTCCTTTGCTAGAATTGGGTATCCAAGCCAAACAAATATAATGGTTATCCACAACCCTTGTATATTTATTTATTTATTTATTTTTTATTTATTTAATAAGTACACTAACAATATACATATTAAGACATTCACTATTATATACACACATATTTTAAAAATGTACTGATATGCATATCTTTAAAAAGTGCACATAACATTTACCAAGTAATATCATGCAACCATTAAAAGTAATTTATAAGTTAAAAAATATGGCTATTTCTTGCTTGTATATTATGATTGGTAGAATTAAACATTAGTTTGTGGAGATCCATAACACATATCATAATTTTTGAACGGATATACTCGCTGTCTATTAGATTTACATATGTATTGATATTCCGAGCCTGGAGCTTTCCATTCTTATGAGATAATTTTCCGAACTCTGACCAAAAGTGTACCCATTTAGTTACGTTGTATAGGTATATGTAAATACTCGTGCCTACACTATCGAGAGCCATCAAAGTACACTTAAGTTTTTCATTCTAGACACAAACCAACATGCACTATGTTGGTTTGTGTCTAGAATAGATATAGAACTGCATAAATAAAATGTCTTGTAATGTATGTTCTAATGTATTTATATTATAATTTAAAAAGTATGACTGTTGATTACTCATAGACGGCTAATCCGCTGGGCAAATCTGATGAAATTTGGTTTATACACCAGGCTAACATAACATATCTAAACATAAAAACATACATCGTTAAAGTACTTAATTGAGCGTATTTTTAAAGTTAAAGTTTACGTGAACGAATTCGCGGATACAACTAGTATATAATATTTGTAATAATTGGTTTCATATTAAGAGATTCAATAATATTTAGAATTAGGATAAGAGATTCAATAATTTATTTTTAATTATAATTAAACTTCTTTCAGGGTGGTAAGTGCGAATATCGACTTTGTAAAAAATGTTGCAAAAATAAGTGTTTTGAGGAAGATTTGGATTGTAAGGGTCACAGAATACTTGTTCGCACTAGACGTGAAATAGCGATGAAATTTGCGGATCAAAAACAAATAACAATGTAGTTTTAATGTATATTACAATTATGTAAATAATATTTGATTGTTATTAAATTATCACTACATAGTATAAAACAAAGTCACATTCTTTTTTGTCCCTATATCCCTATGTGTGCTTAAATCTTCAAAACTACGCAACAGATTTTGATGCGGTTTTTTTAATAGATAGAGTGTATCAAGAGCAAGGTTTATATTATATGTATAATAACATTTTATATGGAGTAGAGAAATACTCAAATTTTTGAGGTTTCTAATTTGACGTCGTTAATAATTACATTTTTTACCAGTTACATTGCAAACGTCGGTTAAACCCTACGAGATTTACCAAAATGATGTAGTAAGTATTTGTACACCTTGAAATGGTCTACAGGAAAGTCTGCGATGGTATATGTCTATCTTTTATGGATAACCCATAATAGCATTTTTTGTCATTTACTTTTTACGAAAAATAATGCTTTATTTTTGAAGAAATTTTTATACAATACAGCATTAATCCCTATCCAATTAACTACCTTAAATACATTTTTGATTTAATATAGATCAATATGGCCGTTTACAGCATGGAATTTAAATGAACATTTTCGAAGATATCACAGATTTAAAATCCCGCGAGGAGGCCGCACTTCGAATTTAGCAGCGATCGGACGCGCAAGTAAATGTCGCTCTTTCAGGAGTAACCTCTAAAGAAAACATGTTTGTTTTGTTTACATTACAGCAGTTTAAAAACACTGTTAAAAAGAGGCTGATACAGAAAGCCTACTATACTCTTGAAGATTATTTAGAAGATAAGAATGTGTGGATATAGCTCTCTTTGAACCTGTACAAGACAGTAACGACATAATGTAAATAGTATTAAGAATTATATTTTTAAAAGAGCAACCGCCGAGTTTCTTGCTGGCTCTTCTCGGTAGGAACAGCTTTCCGAACCAGCAGTAGAGTTGACGATTCAAAAGCACTTGTTTACAAGTTTGTATAATACTAGCGGCCTGCCTATTTCATTGGCACAGCATGATTAATATTTGGAATGACATTTCTAAATGGATTTTTAATAATAGTAATATTAAGAAGGAGAAAAATTGAACTAGCAGTATATATGTAACAAATTCCAATGCACACAAGCTATTGAACTGTTGGATATAATTATTTTTACCTTAGACTCACAATAGCTAAAACCCGCCTCTGGACCAGCTTACTTCTACTGTCGGAACCGGAAAATCGTTGGAGCCGTCTCCGAGATTCCGAAAATATATAAATGTAATATATATGTTTTTGGAGTCGTGTCACTATTGCAGTCCATGAGCGATATTAAACTGATCGTCCGCACCACTCGAGCAGCACTACGTTACATGGAGAGATCTTCCTTTGGGTCAGGGTACTTCAAATTTTAATTACCCCGACCGAGTAAGAAGGAAAGCGTAGTGGAATGGAAATCCATCCCCTCGTCTTGTAATATCCAAAAAATTAAGAAATAAAAACCCTAATATCTAAAACTACCTAGCCTTTATAACTTTAAAACATTATGTATTATTTTTACTATAATCTGATCAGTATTGCTCACTTATCAAAAATAACAAGTAAAAAAACAAA
The DNA here is from genome assembly GCA_947086495.1 of Morpho achilles. Lineage (NCBI taxonomy): Eukaryota > Metazoa > Arthropoda > Insecta > Lepidoptera > Nymphalidae > Morpho > Morpho achilles. The sequence continues at coordinate 8,839,631 of CAMTZB010000019.1, read as the reverse complement.
GTCAATAGAACTGTTTTGAATATGCTGATTTGACTTAACCTACCGGATATATGAGGTTTAACGACGTCTGATTTAATTTTGTTTTGTATAGATATTATTGTTGAAAAATAGTAAGATATCAATAAAGTACGTAATTACGAAACCCTGGTTCTAGTCCGGCAAGGATTTTTGATGACAGCTGTCGTAACCTACTATGTATCGGCTCCGACAAGGTACAATAATAGTATACAATATAACTTCAACATAACTGGATTCATTATATGATGTAAATTGAGAATTTAATAATAATGCATGTACACATCTGTCACTCAAGTACCTACAAATTACCACCAGTAAAATAATTGCGCGCGCATTCTTTTAATAGATTAACTTTCTTTTACGGTGGGCGCTTGTGATTAAGGTTACAGAATTATTATAAATTATTCATATAAATGCATAAATGTTGTACAATACAGAAGACGCAGAGGACACAGAGGCGGACGAATGGATTGCAATTTCCTTTAAACTATCTACAAATTATCGGTTGGATTGTGCTCTTTATCACTGGTGTTATTAACTTTGTTGTGTTAATTCACATTCAATTTTATGAGTTAAAACTGGCATCAATGATAGTATATATGTGTTTGTATTCGTTCCACATTATTTCCCATCTCGTTGCTTTATTATTGGACCCTGGAGAAGCTGATGTACGTAAATTGGAAAAAAATATCCTTCCGGAGTTCGATCGTGCAATCCACTCGCATGTAATTGAAAATGGCAGATGCCATTTGTGTAACATAAATACCAGCTCTAAGAAGACTAAACACTGCGGCATTTGTAATAAATGTATTGATCGTTTTGATCATCATTGCAAATGGCTAAATAACTGTGTTGGTCATCGTAACTACGCAGCTTTTATCCTTTCTGTGATTTCGGCTTTATTAATAGCTATATTTACGTCGATTATGTGTCTAACAGACATTGCGTTATTTTTTGATAATCCCCGTCAATTGAGTTTAATGACACAAAACTTTATAAATTGCACTCAAGTAGAATCGAATAACACGAGTAAATATTGTGAAAGTTCAATATATTTTTTAATATTCTTATTGGTTATATGTTTTTCCGGTATAGCTATAGCATGTGCTTTATTGCATTTATTGTGTTTCCATATTTATATATCGATACTGGGTCTATCAACATATGAATATATTATAAGGAATTCCCAAACAAGCTCTAGAGGTGTATGCAGGAAAATGAAAAAGCTTTATATAGTTAATCAACCAAAACTAAAATCAAGCGAAGTGGATAATGAAAAATACGTTTACATATCTGAGACTGAACCTAATGTGAAAAGTTTTATAAATACTTTAATTAACGAAGAGATAAATAGAGCTAAAAAAGTTTTATATGAAAATAATAAAATACACCCAGAAGATACAAATAGTTAGTAAAGCTATCAGTGCACAAGTTTACCTGACTATAAGTACTGCAATACAATAAAAAATTTAATATTCTTGGAAACAAATATTATGCTAATTATAAGAATGCAAAAAAAATATTTGTAGCCTTAGTTGTCGTTGTTATGGAATATTGTCTCACAAAAACTAGTTATTAAATTATATAAGCTATCAGTGCCTTTAAACCTGTTTAATTTAAATTGTCAAGGTATGTACCTAAGAATGCTGTATATATTGGAAGCATTTTAATTTATTATTGTGTGTATATATATCTAGCTATATGTTTGCGGCCTCGCCTACGTGGAAATCAGTGTATTGGACTTAAAGGCAAAAGTAGTTATTGTGAGTTAACCATAAGAGTCAGAAACATGCTGTCGCGAACTTTTTTGAAGATCGACAGTCTTGTACTATAGTTTTGTGTATTTCTGTTGATTTACGCACCTCCCAGCAGGCAAGTTTTTTGTATACTGCAAGACCTCTGCAGCACAATTTACATAAAATCGAAATGTGCTATTAACCTCAACCATCCGGAAGAGTTACACTATTTTTTTGGAAAAACCGTGTAAAAACTCCGTTCAGTAGATTTTGAAATAATCGATCACTAACAGACAGACAGCTTTTATGGACTTTGTTTTATAATAAGCGTAGATGTAAGAACAAGATATGTTTAAAACAATGTATATTTTAACATGTACTCACTGTTTAATATCACACCAGTACGTTTTATTTATATAAATGGGTAATTATTACATAGAGATTTTAATTAGGTTCACACAAGTGCCTAAATTGTAACATAAATATTCATAATTCGTAATTTAAAAATAAATATTTTATTAGATTTAATTAATAACAATATAAAAATTTATATTTTTTAAACCGTGAATACAGTATATTTATATCTTTAAGAATTTTTTATTTAAAACTAATAATACTCATAAAACATGTACCCACTTATAACCAATGTAAATAAATAATAAATAAATATATGGGACACACACACACGGTCGTCCATCCCCAAAGTAAGTAACTTAATACTTGTGTTATGGGTGAGAGACAACTGGTGAATATATACTTATATATTTTTTAAACACATACTTAAATACAAATATACACCCAGGCTCAAAGACCAACAAATTAATTTAAGAAAATGTTGGCCCTTGGCGGGAATCGAACCCGTGACCCGCGGAGCTGAAGGTAGGGTCACTACCCACTGCTCCAACGGGCCAGTCAAAAGTGTAGTCTATAAAAAGTTTTAAAACACTTCATTCCCTTTTGTTTGTGATTTTATTTATAATTTCTTAATTACTGAATTTTATTATTTAGTATACTTACACGAACATACCAACACATATATATTTTTTTATTTTCGGATTCTCATAAATAAAACGACGATTATTCAATGGAAGACTAATAGGTTAATTTAGTAACCTAGTAAGTAAAGAAAATCACTTCGATTATCAACAGTCACACGTTGTAAGGACAGACAGTAGCTTGAGATCGACTGATGTGTTTTGGTGACGAATTGTCGACATAAGATAACCCATCGTGTGGTATTGATTGAGTAAAATAGATCACCCTCATTTTTTACTGAGATGTCGCAAAAGGCGACTAAAGTTGGTCCGCCGTGTGGTTTCCGGGTGAGTAGAATAGACCACCCTCATTTTTTAGCCAGGTGTCGTAGAAGGCAACTAAGGTTAGTTGACGTCGGCAGGCGGGCGGTATAATACCTAACCGAATCATGTGACAGCATGTTGCGCTGTCCCTACTTAAGAGTAGGATAAGGGTAGGAGGGATGATGATGAGATATCAATAACGTGTTTGAAATCAGTGATGTCTACTCTACTGAACACTGAATTTTGTCGAGATAACCTTTGTCCTTTTTAAATTGTATTGTGCACAGAAGTGGGATCCTTAATTATGGCACTTAAATACTCATGTGCTTTAGTTTTCCAGATGGTAATATTCACTGTAGCGGTTGCGACCTAGCTTTTGTTTTACTTGGTATATGTCCTAGTAAGACCTAGTGACAAGCTGTAAGAGTTTTCAACTCGTCGAGGTGATGACGTACTGCTTTGGCCTACTATCGGAAACTTATTCTTCAAGATGCCGTTATAGACCAGTGTGTAGCACACAGGGCACATCACTACATAGTATGAAACAAAGTAGCATTCTTTGTTTGTCGATATATCCCTATGTATGCTTCAATCTTTAAAACTACGCAAGTTTTTGATGCGGTTTTTTTCATAGATAGAGTGTATCAAGAGGAAGGTTTATATGTATAATAACATTCAATACGGAGTAGAGAAATACTGTAATTTTTGAGGTTTCTAATGTGATGTAAATAATTACATTTTTATCCGCTTACATTGCAAACGCTATCTTAACCCTACGAGATTTATCAAAATGATGTACTAAGTATTTGTACACCTTGAAAAGGTCTACAGAAAAGTCCGCGATGGTGTAGGTATGTCTATCTCTTATGGATAACCCACAATCGCATTTTTTGTCATTTACTTTTTACGAAATATAATGCCTTATGTTCAAAGCAATTTTTATACAATACAGCATTAATTCTTAGCCAAGATTAACCACTAAAGAAAACATGTTTGTATTGTCTAATGACAAGAAAGCTGTGGATGTTATATATAAAGACATTCTGTAATTAATTGTAAAAATAAAATACATAAGGAAAAATGTAAACATAAATAAGCAAATATGTAGTATATGAATTTAGATATTTTAAAGATAGCGGGAAATCTTGGTATAGGGAGAGGGAAATTGTTTTTCTCCAAATTTAACGCTTGCGGGCCACGGGCAGTAATGAATCAATCAAAACTACGGGATGGATTTTAATCATTTTTTTCACTGAGTGACATGGATATATATTTTATACCCGTGCGAAGCAGGGGCAGACCGCTAGTATTCATATATATGCTTCATATATAAAGACCTAATTAAAAGAATTAATCGGCACTTTGAACATTGATTTACAACTTCATCACATCTTTATGCTATAATTTAAGTGCAATAATAAATATAATTGCGGATTATAGCGAAATAATATCGTCATTACTTTTGTATTTAAAGTCCAGCGGTACTGTACGGTATAATTATTGCTCTAATTTGAAGAAAATTTTAAATTGTACTATTAACAGAATTATTCTTTGGCCCCACGCAAATTAATGAAAGTTAATAGAAATCTATAGTACTAAAAGTGAAAGTATAACATATAAAGTGAAAAGGTATTATCTACATCAAGTCTTAGATTTTTCAACAACTGAATTTTTTAAAACAAGAAAACATCGTAAGTAATCGTTTAAGAATTAAAATGATGACACAATTACTTTAATTTACTTTATTAAATAACAATAAGCCCAAATTTACATTTTTCGATATGTAACAAAATAAATCTCCTTTACAGATACTTTTAGCTGTTTAGGATTTAGTAATTACAATCAAAAAATTTAATAACTAATAACCATTTATATACTTTTTTTTATTCACAGTATAAATCAGTCTCCACCATGAACTGTGTAATTATAAATTAAAGCTGAAATAAAAGCATATTAATACAAATTTTATATGTTCTCAAAAGGCTTACGCTTTATTATATGATAGACAATTGAAAATATACAGTGTAATATTCCGTTCAATTTTCCGATGACGTTAAAACTATAAATCAGACAGAATGACATCAGATTACAAAAACTATTTCTTTGTATCCCAATTTATTATAAAAACCGCAATAAATGAAATGAAATAAAAACTTAAGATAATGTTCGGTTTACAGATGTTACTAATAGTAAATTTTTTATTTACTTTTGAATTTACGTATCCCCGGTTAATTTGGGTAACACATTTGTATCAAATATAAGTATTATTAATGATTATAAAAAAAGATTATATATATATTAAATTTAATTCAAATGCCAAATATATTATATTCACTGTATAAAATGTTATGTATTTTGGTTTTTAAATTTTAAATACCACACCATAAAATTTCAAACATATTAATAAAACCTCCAAATTAGTTATCACGTCTGCGACGGCGGTTGTTGTCCTCTTCCTATAAAAATTAATATTCATGTTATTATATACATTTAACAAATCATATAACAAAAAAACTTAAAAAAAAACCATTTCTGCGAAACAATCAGATTTAATCTTCTTGTTATTCAAATGATAGACAATTTATAGAATAAGGTGATACTTTGTGGAGATCTATATTAAAAAAATCAATACTAAAATTATTTTGCTATAATCGATAATTTGCAAATGATAGACTTCAATTGTTGGATATATGTCTCTCTATCAGATCACAGTACACTGTTAGGGCCACTTTGATTTAGCGGCTGTCTGTAACCAACCCCCTTGAGTTTTACATCAACCACAAGCCTACTATACTCTTGAAGATTATTTAGAAGATAAGAATGTGTGGATATAGCTCTCTTTGAACCTGTACAAGAGGGTAACAACTGAATGTAAATAGTATTAAGAATTATATTTTTTAAAAGAGCAACTGCTGAGTTTCTTACTGGCTCTTCTCGGTAGGAACAGCTTTCCGAACCAGCAATAGAATTGACGATTCAAAACCACATGTTTACTTGAATAAAGAATAATTTGAATTTGTGTCATCTAGTGTGTTGTCACCAATCCAGCACTTAAAACTTACTAATTAATAAATAAACACTTTGTAAATAATTGCATTATATACATACTTTTTGTGTTAAGATAATAAGAATCCTGCGGAACATTCCAATGAAGTCTATGAACAGCTCCAATGCATGTTGTACAAAGTCTTTATTTCCCATTCTGCGTTTCTCAATAATCAGTTGTGTATCAAATAACACAAAACCACTCATTGCCATCAATCCAATATACAAGTGAACCTAAAATTAAAGTTATTGTTAAGCATACTAAATTGTTCAAGTTGATTGTTAGTTAAACTAGATGGCGCTAGTAATCGTTTGAATAACGCTATTAAAGTTCTTTTAAGAGAGTATATAGTCGGTTGTCAATATCCACATTATGAGGTTTTGTGAATAGTTCGAAATAGTCCTGCGTAGTTCTAGGTTGTCGGTCCGTTGTATGTTGAGTATTGTCGTAGGTATTACTGTCAATTAATAGGTTTTCAAACGTTAAGAGTTTGAAAATAGGTTAATTTGGTATTGTAGTGTCCAGACTACATCTTTTAGTAGTACTTGAGACCAACAGCGCTGAGGTCAGTCCAAATATCGAACATAAATCAATATTGTCATTTTTGACAATTGTTTATTGTTATTTGTTTGATTGTTTATTTTTGGCACTCCATATCAAATTAATAAGAGTAATCCACAATTATTATTGATTATCTAGCTTATTTATTTGTAACACTACCTTTTAAACTAGACGTTATTATTAAGAGACTATTTATAAAAAATATGTTACACCTGACATGCTAAGTGAAAAAGAGAGTAGTTTTATAATAGTATATAAAAAATCGTTTATCCCTATTTTTGGGCATTCAAAAATACTGCCATTTGTATATAACACCCTATTTTTAAAATAAACTGTCAAGTCAGTGTAGCTTATTCGGGGAAGGGGCCTGGTCAACCAGGTACTTATAATTAATTGGGGTTAAACATTATTACATTTTTATAACAAATGAACATTGAAATTACAAAAAGGAAAAATAACTGTCAATCACCCTCAATGACCTATATTGGATAATAAAGGCCATTGACAACATTTATTGACCTTGACATTTGTTTCATGAATAAAATCAAGGGGTTTAATGTTGTTTACAAGGTCTAATTAAAATGTTATTATTTAGAAAGCTATTTCTTATTTCATATAAGTAAATCTAAAGATGATTTAAAACTTACCTGGCTGATGACATAAGACTGCATGAAAAGGTTAAGTAATGTCATAATTGACATAGAGGTTATTAAAGTCATAAGGGGGCCACCTAAGAACAACCAGCTGCCACGTTCACCCAACATAGCAGCAATAGAGAAACAAACAAACACCAAAGTTGTTCCTAAGAGTGCTGTCACAATTATGGCAGGATTGACAATGCTAACAAACTCCAGCAGTGTGCCCATTCCCATTCCTGAAATAAGGTAAAATCACAGTAATTTTATTATGAAGAAATAAAAGTCAATTTGTGCAAATTATATAGGTAAATGATTAGATGTATTATTTTGCTTGTACATGATAACATACATTGACAAAGCTTTTGCATTGATAGCAATCATTTTCAATTTTGCATTGATAGCAAGCAAGCAAGGATTGAATAAACTTTAAGAAATTTGAATTATCCCTTAGAAAGAATATTACTAAATTTATGGAAATATATTGATCATCAGTCTTGCAAAACAATACACAAAATAAGATCATTGGGATAATTTATAATGTATATAAAAGAACAAAATATATCAATTACTTATGATTACATAATATATATTCATCTCTTATTTGTATTCACCAAGTAGGATTACAGTATATGTTTAATATTTAAATGGGCTATATATATTATATAACCTTAATTTCAGAAATGGCTCTAATGATTTCAATATTTAGGTTTTTGCATATGTAGGTTTTTTCTTTAAAATAATTTACCGAGCAAACCTTGGTCATGCAATTACTCTAAATTTACAGGTTAACTTATAAAATACAAAATGAATTACCTAAGTTTTATTTCATTTCTAAGAACTTATAAATAACATATTATATCAGAGGTAAATGATGCAACATTGCATTAATATGTGTTATAATACTTTAGTAATAAGAATTTTATATTAAGAAATAGTTTTTAGTTTAATTAAACTATTTGTGAATTGGAAAAAAACAAAGTTATAAGGTAATTTCATATATAAAAGAGACTCCATTAAAAAAATTACCTGTAGTCAACCCAAAACCTAAAAGATATCCAAGACGCAAATGAGTATTTTTCCCGTTATCGGGCGTTAAAAACAGCAGTAACATTAGAATTGCTCCAGCAAATGCTGCTAGAGTACTGGCTTGGAACCATGTGTACATATCAATGTAAACTCCGACACATGCTGCTCCACAGGTCATCATAAGTGTACCATACACATTTTTAAGATGCTGACGTACAGGAGGTTCCCTAAAATAAATAAAAAGGCTGACTAATAACATGACATTGCAAAATATGTTTAAAAGTATTACTTTGAAATAATCACATCAAAAGACAAATTATCATTAAATAATATATAACTAATATTATATGTGATTTTAGTAATAAAGTCAATGTAAGTGTTATGCAAAAGAGTGGATGTATCATAGTTATTTACATGGTCGAAATACATTGAAGTTAGGTCTTTATATCGAGTACTAATTCACGAGTTTTGCTCAATTTCTTTGAACCACTAATATTTATTGAGTCTATAAAACGTCGTAACAAAAGATATTAAAAAAAACAATTTTTAAATAAGCGTGACGTCACGTGATGATAATTGTTAATCTGTTGTTCTAGAATCGTAAAGAACAAAGTGATGAAATATCACGATCAAACCTTTTTAATTATAAAAAACTTTTCGAAAATTATAAATGCTAATTGAATATGTACCTACATGATATTTCATAATATAAATATAGTACAAATCATTAAGATTTGAAATTGAATACTTACAATCGATTTTCGAAACTGTTGATAAACGCTTGTATATTTGGCGTCATGATTACAAATTCAGATGAAAAATAAAAAATCCAACGTGAATAAATCACTACAAGAGAGATTTGAAGTTAATTGAAATTGTTTTTTTTTTTGCCTTTTAGCCTCAGATTTGAACACGTCACAATTCACGAAGAGTTCGCGCAGATTATAAATAGAATTGTATTGATCAGGGCGGTTTTACTACAGGCGCCAACTAGGCATGGACAGAATCACCAATCACTTAATGATCATGATATGAAAATCGTTTCATATAGCATCATCTGCTAATGAGTTTTAGAGTAACTGCTATATTGCTATACAAAATTATGGATATTCTATGAAAAAGTAAAATAATAAATTAATACTGAGCTACAACACTACTTTTAGTTAGTAGCAGGGCGGTTTTACTACAGGCGCCAACACATGCTGTCTCGCATCCCTCTTGCACATGTAGTATTTATGAATGAATCGTATGAAAATAGTCTCAGCTGCATCTCGCTCCACTCCTACATACATATTTTTACGCATTCATTCTCATTTTGACTGTCTATCATATAACAAGACATTAGACAACAAGTTGATTTTATTACTGAATGGGCGGTGTGTGTATTAGGCTTGGGTATGATTGCTATATAAGAATCATATTCGTTGCACGATATGATCGATTGTAATCACGTGATCATACGTGCTATTGCTAATGCTATTGGAATACAAACAAATGTATTCCTTATGTCGTATGCAGAGTATAGGACATAAAGACTACATTTGTTTGTATAAGAAATGCTAATGCTGCTAATGCTATTGGAATACAAGCAAATGTATTCTTTATGTCGTATGCAGTGTATAGGACATAAAGACTAAATTTGTTCGTATAAGCAATCATTTAGTCCATTAACGTAAATAATATAATAGCGGATAGCGTTTTTGCTAATCAATGTTGCTAGGCAAAATTATTGTTATTTCAAACAAATGTAATTCTTTTATGTTATATAATACGGTCGATAATTCGGGAAGATAACGCACTTTTACGTTATTCCAACTGAAACTATATCCTAGAAATATCGACCGTATTGATTAAAATTTAATAATTACATTTGTTTGTAATAGCAATCGCTTTATCAAGTAATAATATTATAGCGAATAGCCGAATAATATAATAGCGGAAAGCGTCTTTGCTAATCAATATTACTGGGAAATTATTGTTATTACAAACAAATGTAATTCTTAACTCCTATATAATACGGTCAATATTTCTAGCTTATAATTTAAGTTGGAATAGCGTCTTCTTTGGAACAAACAAATCTTGTCTTTATTTTAATTTATTTATTTATTTATATAGCATAGCATTTATACAGTATAGCAGTTACTCTAAAACTCATTAGCAGATGATGCTATATAAAAAGTTTTTCATATCATGATCATTAAGTGATTGGTGATTCTGTCCATGCCTACACTACATCACTACATATTATAAAACAATCCCTATATCCCTATGTAGTATGTACGCATAAAACTTTAAAACTACGCAACAGATTTTGATGCGGTTTTTTTTAATAGATAGAGTGATTCCAGAGGAAGGTTTGTACGTATAATAACATTCAATACGGAGTAGAGAAATACTGTAATTTTTGAGGTTTCTGTAAATAATTACATTTTTTTCCGCTTTTTTTCAGTGAGTGTTTTAAATTCGCTTAGAACAGTCGTGTATCTACTCGCGCTATAGTGTAAAGCGCTGACGCGCCGCGTTATTCGTCGCGTTGCCACCGGCCGCGTGCCGCGAACGTAGCTATGGCCTACTTGCGAATTGCCGCGTAAGGCATAAATACTAACTTTAATAAATAATTTCAATACTAGTATTATACCGCAAATATGACTTCGCAAACTCCGATTAAACTTAAAACGGAAACGGAGCATATGTTGTTTAATGCTTATACCGAACAAAAAGCTGAAAAAGAGAATCTTCAGTGCGTAATACAGGAATTAAAGAATCAAATTTTGATTCTTCAGGAACAGATAAAAACCCTCAATGAACAAAAATTGACAGAAAAAAATGAGAATAAGATTTCTTCCCAGCCTGTTGAATACCAAACAGATGAGGAAGAGTTAGCTAAAGAAACGGAATGGATTAGAGTTAAAAGCAGAAAAAAGCGGAAATTAAGCACTTCACCTATTCAGTCCCATAATCAAGAGTCCGAATCATTAGTAAAGGATTCAAATAAAAATAAAAAAATACCGCAGCCTCCGCCCATAATGGTGTCCGGTGTTGAAAATTATCAAACATTTTTTGATATGCTATCTAAAAATATTAAAGAAGATGGCTCTTTTATTTTAAAAATGTTGAGTGGAAATAGCGTAAAAATAAACGCTAAATCTGAGGATGCCTATAGATCAATAACAAAGTTGTTGTCTGAAAATAAATTTCTATGGCATTCCTATGAAAATAAACAACAAAGACCAATAAGGGTCATGGCTAAAAAAATACCTTCGACGTGTGAACCCACTAGAATAATTGAAGATCTACTTAGCAAAGGGTTCAAAATCGAAGACGCAGTGAATAAACTAAGATGGCACAGCAAAGAACCACTTAACATGTTCACCTTAACGTTTAAAAATGATGAAAATATTACAAAAATCTACAACATAAAGTACATATTGGGATGCAAAGTTGAAATACATCCTATTAAATCATCTAAACTGGTACCCCAGTGTAAGAAATGTCAGGCATATGGTCACACGCAAAAATATTGTTCAAGAGACGCTAGGTGTGTTAAATGTACTGGAAAACATTTAACTCGAGACTGTGATAAGTCTCCTGATCAAAAACCTAAATGCGTACACTGTGGTGATGCACATCCCGCCAATTATAGAGGTTGTGTAGTTGCTAAAGAAATGCAGAATTTAAAGAATAAAAATGTTAGTAAGTTATCAGCAATAAAACGACCAGAAAAAGGTAATAAAGCTTTGATTAATAATCCAGGAAAAGTAATAACTTCCTCGCACACAAATAATTATACATCGTACGCGCAGACAGTCGCAAAAAATATACCTCAGTTATCTCAGTCAAAGGTAGAGAATAAATTAGATGAAATTCTTAGATGTATGTCTGTGTTTGACGAACGCCTAAGCAGACTTGAAAATAGCGCTAAAATTGCTACAATTAAAGCTAAAAAATGAATAATACACTTAAAATCATGGCATGGAATTGTAATGGACTGATGCAACACAAAAATGAATTGCAAGTAGTCCTAGATACTGAAAAAATTGACATTTGTCTAATTTCTGAAACTCACTTTACTAAACAATCGTTTATTAAATTCAAGGGTTATAAAATTTATCATGCATTACATCCTAATAACAAAGCTCGAGGAGGAAGTGCTGTTTTAATAAAAGAATATATTAATCACTTTGAAGAAAGGAAATATGAAGAGCAAGAAATACAATCTGTAGCGGTAAATATCCAAACTGCTAGATACCGCGTCTCCATAGCGTCAATTTATTGTCCACCAAAACATTCCATAACCAAAGATTACTATGTAAATTTTTTACAAAAATTTGGAAATACGTTTATTATTGGAGGAGACTTCAACGCCAAAAATACTTATTGGGGGTCTAGATTAACTACAACCAAAGGTAAAGAACTGTTTAAAGCTATTCAAGACGTAAAATGTGATGCCTTAAGTACAGGCAAGCCTACTCATTGGCCGACTGACCCGAAAAAAATTCCAGACCTCGTCGATTTTTTCATTTATAAAAATATATCGTCGAAATATTTGAGCATAGACGATGCATGTGACTTGAGCTCAGATCATTCACCAATATTATTAACTCTAAGTGAAAAGATTATATATAAGAATTCTACTATTACTTTAGCTAATAAATATACAGATTGGGAGAGTTTCAAAATAGATTTAGATGTCAATATTAACTTAAAGGTTCCTCTAAAAACAACCGAGCAGCTTGAAATCGAAACTAGCAAGTTTATACAAGATATTCAACAATCCGCTTGGAAAAATACTCCAGAATTTAAAAAAAAGGTTAAAGGAGCAACATATCCAATACAGATTCTTAACCTTATTGCCGAAAAAAGGAGACAGCGTAGAAAATGGCACCAATCTAGATATCCAGAAGATAAAAGGCTATTTAATAACCTGAGTAAAAAAGTAAGAACCGAAATTAAAATGTATAATGAAGTGACATTAAACACTTATCTCCAAAAACTTACAAATAAACATAACTCTGATTATTCAATATGGAGAGCAACAAAAAACATCAAAAGACCTCAAACACATATTCCGCCCATTAGGGATAAAGACGGAAAATGGGCCGTTAATAACGAACAAAAAGCAAAAAGATTTGCACAACACTTGGAAAATACATTTTTGCCAAATGAAGATGATAGTGAGTATTTCTCCACAAACGTTACGAAACAAGACGATTCATCCATCAAACCAGTAACGGTAAAAGAATTATATAATGGAATAATTTTAAAGCTTAAGCCAAAAAAATCTCCTGGATATGATCTAATTACCGTTGAAATCTTGCGTAATCTTCCAAGGAAAGCAATAGTTAAATTAACGACATTGATAAACGCAGCTTTCAGATTAAGGCACGTTCCCGACTTGTGGAAAGTTGCCGAAGTAATAATGATCCCTAAACCAGGGAAATCACCACACGATGTTGCATCGTATAGACCTATATCACTTTTACCTATTATTTCAAAAATTTTTGAGAAATTATTACTCATAAGACTAAAACCTATTTTAGACAGACACAACTTGATTCCAGAGTATCAATTTGGATTTAGAGAAAAACACTCTACAATTGATCAAGTTCATAGGATAACGAATTTAATCGAAAAAGCTTTAGAAGAAAAGAAAGTTTGTACAGCTGTCTTTCTTGACGTAGCACAAGCTTTTGATAAAGTCTGGCATAAAGGCCTTGTACATAAACTTAAAGTCATGCTGCCTAAATCATACTCCGAAATATTGAAAAGCTATTTAAACAATAGAGCGTTTAGAATAAGACAAGAGGAGAGTTATTCAGAACTGAAACCAATCAAAGCTGGGGTGCCACAAGGAAGTGTTCTGGGGCCTGTCCTGTACCTCATATACACTTGTGATATGCCAGTAATGGAAAACAGTACGATAGCAACTTTTGCTGATGATACTGCTATTTTAGCGGTAGGAAATACTCATCAGGAAGCAGTGGAAAAGGTGCAAAAATCTGTAAATAAGCTTTACGAATGGACTAAAAAATGGCGAATAAAACTTAACGAGTCTAAGTCTATTCATATTGACTTTACCAACAAAAGACCACAGTTTTATCCTGTTTTTATAAGTAATCATAGGATACCCTATGGTAACACAGCTAAATATCTTGGAATGTCTCTTGACGCTAAGCTGCGCTGGAAAGCCCATGTCAAGAAAAAAAGAGAAGAACTAGACATAAGATATAAAAAAATGTATTGGCTTATCGGCAGACATTCTACGTTATCAACTGAAAATAAGGTTCTCTTATACAAACAAGTCCTTAGGCCAATATGGACTTATGGTGTTCAGTTATGGGGCTGTGCTAAAAAATCAAACATAAATATAATACAAAGATTCCAAAATAAAGTACTGAGGGCTATTGTTAACGCACCCTGGTATGTAAAGAATGAACACATTCATCAACATATTCAGGTTGAGTTTGTTAATAAAGTAATAAAAAAGTACGCTGAAGCCCACGAGCAAAGGCTTCATCATCACGTGAACATCGAGGCCATCAAGCTTCTCGATAACACTGGACTCTTAAGAAGACTTAAAAGGACAAAACCTTTTGAGTTAGTTTAATATAGTGATAGTGTAGTGTAGTGCTAGTGCTACTTGAACTTAAGAACACAAGAACAAAGTGTCTCACATACCAAGAAAGACTAAGATAAGTCACTGGACCTATTCTTAGATATAAGTTAATTTATAAGTTTAGGTAATCTTTAAGTTGCTTATTAGCCTCTTGGCTAGATCGCAACATCAATAAAGTACTTCCTTTTGGTTGTTCTTTATAATAGCAAAAAAAAAAAAAAAATTTTTTTCCGCTTACATTGCAAACGCAGGCTAAACTAAGTATTTGTACACCTGAAAAGGTCTACAGAAAAGTCCGCGATGGTATATACCATAAGAGATAGACATATGTCTATCTCTTATGGATAACCCACTATAGCATTTTTTGTCATTTACTTTTTAAGAAAAATTATGCCATATTTTTGAAGCAATTTTTATACAATACAGCATTAATCCTTATCCAATTAAGTACCTTAAATAAATAGTTGATGTAATATAGATCAATATGGCCGTTTACAGCATGTAATTTAAGTGAACATTTTCGGAGATATTACAGATTTAGAATGCCGTGAGGACGCCGGGCTTCGCCCTATAACACTTCGACTTTAGCAGCTATGTCGCTCTTTCAAGAGTTTGTTTAAATACATTCTGTAATTAATTGTAAAAATAAAATACATAGGGAAAATGTAAAAGTAAATAAGTAAAAATGTACTACCTATATGAATTTAGATATTCCAAAGATAGCAGGAAATCTTCTTGGTATAGGGAAAGCAAAATGTTTTTCTCCAAATTTAACGCTTGCAGGCCCCGGGCAGTAATAAATAAATCAAAACTACTCGATCGATTTTAATCATTTTTTTTACACTGACTGACATGGGATATTTTATACCTGACCTGATAACAGGAGTTACTGCTGGGCAATGCCTGTTAAACAAACACCTGTCCATAATGATAATAAAGGAAGATTAAACGTGAAACCCATCTTCAAAGATTGGAAAATGGATGGAGAGTCAGATACAGAAGCTGACCACCTATCCTCCACCAACAGGCATCCCCATGCCTAGATAGATAAATTTGTTTAAATTCTAATATATCCATAATAAATTTGTGAATCATTTATAAAGGATACTTAGAGCTAATGCTACAATATTCATAGTTTGTGAATCCATTGTTAACAAATCTGCATAGAACTGTGGGCATCTGCCTCTTTGAAGTGTTATCTGTAACTGCAACTAAAAAACACAATATTTTTAGACATTATATAAATGGAAATATTTTATTTTATAAACATTAACTATTGTAACTAGCAGTGACTAAATTTTTTCTATTTTAAATCAAGAAGTTTGTACTTATTAATTATATTATAATTTAACTTACAGGTAAAAGATTTAATGGAATACTATATTTTAGCTGAGGATCTGACAGCAGTTTATAACACAACTTAAACATTGATCCTTGAGGTCCCAAGAAACGCAATAGGATGTCATATTCATATTTGTTGCCTTCAAACGTGATTTGTCGAATACCCCATCCATTTTGAATACATGGAGAAAAAATGTTTGATATGAGTTGTGGGAAGAGTACTTGGAAGTCTTTATGATAACCAGACTGATCTATGATTCTACTCATCTGTAGAACTTTCTCACGTAATGGCAAATTTAGGCAGGCGTAGAACTGACTCTAAAATTTGAAAAGAAGGTTAGAAACTGTAGTATAGTTTTTTTAGTCATTTTATTTCACCGACACTTAACCAGCTTACCATAACGTCGTGTGCCATTTTATATTATTATTTGCTATATAATGCGATTTAAATATTTGCGCTGGGCGCTAGCACGAATATTGAAATGATAATATGAAGTTTGCCTTTATAGTATAATTATAACAAAAAATAAAGTGCATTTATTTCATTAATTAATTAAATATCTTATAAATTTCTAAAATTGTTTGTATTCAGTTTTATTGTGTTTTCTAGGAAAACATTATATTTAAGAGGTAATTTGAAATTTCGAAAGCTTCTGAAAATTAAAAGATCAACAGTAGGGATGTTCAAAAATAATCGATTTTTAATAATAGAATTTTTAAAAATCAATTCTTAATCTTGTTTTATTTCTTTTTTACTCTTTTTTCTGCTGCTGCCAAAATTAGGAGTCTATCATAATTCATAGGATTATTATAAATCGACTATAAAAAAAGGTTATTATAAATTCTCATTCATAAAACTATCTGCCTCTCACCCGTTTCATTCATAAAAACGGATTTAGTCTCAGCTCTGACTCTTTCTCACATATGGAATAGTAATATATATAACGTAAGACGTAAAATCGTATTAAAATTAGTGATGTACTTGGTGCGCTAAAACCGTAATTAGTGATGTCAAAAGATGATTATCGATTCGCACACCGCTCTTACCGATTTTTAGATAACCGCTTTTCCTGTTACATATTAATAATGATTTTTAAATATTAATAAAACAAAATATTTAAGGAACTTCTTTATTAAGACTTTTACTGCAATAAAAAAAAATATATACAACAACCGTTTTGCATTTCTAAGTGCATGCTTCTTAAAAAAAAAACGTTTTTCTTAAACACGCTAAAAGTACAACTTCAAAAATTATTACTATTTTTAAATAGGAAACAGCAAGCTGACTAAAAATTATCCAAACAGAGCTTTCACAGTCCTCAAACTATCTTGAAAATGTAGGAATTGTAATTTAAATTAATATATATTATTATTAAACAAAATTAATTTAAAATATTCACTCGAAAACATGTACAAGATTAGTATTTGAAACAATAGATGCTTTCGTTTTTACCGTTTAAGTATTTAGGAAAAAACATTATACTTAAAAGGAGTGTACTTGATGGTAAATTATAAATATTTCTTTTATATTTAAGTCTTTTTTAGATATATTAGTAGTAGTTTTATAGAATATTAGTGGTTTTTATCTCTAAGTATAATATTTTCCATCATATCAGTTAAAGTAAGTAAGAATTAAATTGTGAAATTTTGCCATATTTAATGTGCCAATTGATATCAAGCTTTGCGATGAATGAAAATATCACGAGGAACTATTATACTCCATGGGTTAAATATTTAACTAAATGTAAACATGTCAAAACAGGTACTTTATAGTAGGCATTATCTGCCAAGTATCTGTAGTACTGTGAATTCTCCTTAATTAATACACCATTGTCTAACTCGCATTATGATAACGAATATGCAAAAAAACTTATAAGGAATCATATTTATGATTAACGCAAGTTAACCAAGAATTATAGTTTTTTAAGTTATATACATTTTTGACTAATTAACACTTTACATGCCATATAATGCCATTCCAAAGATATAAGTTTTTGTGATGGATAATATAATTTCAACTAGATCAAATCTTTTAGTTTTATTAGACATAGCATAATTATAAAAATTTCACAATTTAAATAATCCTGTTTTGAAAATATATTACTCCCAGGATTGCTCAGGTTTTTAGTTTTGCTAAACAAGTAAAAACACGTGTTTTGAATAGGAAAAATGGTGTTAATGTTAAAATACACAATTTTTAGCAGCAATACAGGCAGAAATCATAATGCATTATAAGCCCGTCGTTTAAGCAAACTATCAATTAAACTAGCAACTAAGCAATTGTTATTTATTTTCCTTAGTATTAAATATTAAATATTAAAGATTACAATGTTTATATTTACCTAAGCTATGATTAAAACAAAGTAATTATGCAAAAGTAATAATAAAATTATTTTGCTATAATCGGCAATGAAGTAAAATAGAAAATATATATAATGCTTAATGTACAGTGGACACGATTGGTTATCATACCTGATACATGCAGGATTCGTAAAAAACACATGCACTAACCTCCACCATACACAAGCACTATATATATTCACTATCACAAACTCAACAACTCAAATGTTTGAATTTCAACAAACATTCTCGGATAAAATGTGAGTAGTTATCCAAAACTTAATAACAATTAAACTATACTTTTGCACTATTTAATACGAAGAAAATTGAAACGTACTGACTTACCAGAAACGTTCGTTATACGTAATATATAACTGTAATCACTTTTTACTTACGCAAAAATATACAAACCAACAAATGATTTTTAATTAAAATGAGACAATTCCATAAACTTCTTGTTAACGCACACTATATACAATAACACGATATAATAGGAATACCACAATTCCCGTTCCGAGATGCACTTCTCTTGAATGACGAACAAGGACTGAATGTCACTGATT
Organism: Morpho achilles; assembly: GCA_947086495.1. NCBI lineage: Eukaryota > Metazoa > Arthropoda > Insecta > Lepidoptera > Nymphalidae > Morpho > Morpho achilles. The sequence goes on along the minus strand of CAMTZB010000019.1, from coordinate 8,820,448 downwards.
TTTTTCGGACACTAACTAAGGCTGTTAGCCATAGATAAATGATAATACACTATATAGGATATAGATGAGCAACTCTGTCATTTTATTGAAGTAATGATAAGGGACTGTATTCGCTTATCTGGTGCAGGGGGGTCTTCTCGCATACCCATGAGGGGTAGGCGGGGTACGGGCCTTGAGGCGAACCTCTTTGCCCGGGCTGGTCCTCGCAGGCTTTGTGGCCTGGACTGTGTTTGGGCCGTAGGCCCAGGTCACCTAGGTGACCTACGGGATTTGGTGTTCGGTAGGGAGGTCTGGGAATGGTAGTTCCCAGACCTCGGAGTCAGTTTCGGTGGTGTCTCGTTCGGTGGTGTCTTGATCGGGTGGGTGTGTCATGTCCGGTGGTATCGCCCTCTCGCCCGTCGCGTTGTCCTCTTCGTCGCCGTCGTCGTCCGCGTCGGGCCGCGGTGACGGTGATCGCAGGAGCTCGCGAGGCAGGGAACGTCCCTCGGGTGGTTGTGCGTGGAGTGGCGCGATGCCGTGCAGGTGAACGTGCGCGCTGTTGTCCGCTCGCGCGAACAGTCGGCGCGCAAGGCGACGAACGAACTCCTCCACGGTCGGCATCTTGGTATCTCTGTGCACGACGTCGTTCCGCACATACCTCGGGGCTCCTACGATCAGTCGCAGGCAGCGGTTCTGCTGGACTTGAAGCCTTCGCCTCTGGTACGCCGAACATAGCGCGTACCAGGCGGGTGCCGCGTACGTCAAGCGCGAGCGGACGTAGGCACCGTAGACTCGCAGTTTGGTGTTGATAGGTAAATGGGATGTGAACAGCGTGTGGAGCTGGGACCTGGCAGCAGCAGCTTGGCCCACGGCACGATTGACCATGGGAACCATGCGCAGGCTGCGGTCCAACTCACACCCCAAAAACCTTACTGTGGTCTTCCACTCTACGTCCTGGCCTCGCAGAGTGAGTTGGCGTAGCGGCCTGGAGCGGCTGGTGAGCAGAGCGGCCGTCTTCCCGACATTGACGGCCATCCTCCACTTGTCCAGCCATTCCGGCAACAAGTCCAGCAGACGCTGCATGCGGTTTGTGGCGACGATCTGGTGGTAGGACGACGCGAAATACGCGCTGTCGTCAGCGAATAGCGACAACAGCACGTCCTCCTCCCCTTCCCGCAGATGGTGGCGCAGGGTGGGGATGTCATCCGTATACGCCGGGTATAAGCGCGGCGATATACAGCTGCCCTGGGGTACTCCGGCTTGGATAGTGCGTGGTTGGGATTCGGCACCATCCACTGCCACGTAAAAGCTACGGCCGCTGAGGAATGACGCCAGCACTCGCACATAAGCAGGCGGCATGGTGGTATCCAGGATCTTGGCCAGGAGCCCGGCGTGCCACACACGATCGAAGGCCTTCTCGATATCGAGGAAGACCCCGACGGTGTAACACCCGTTGTTCAGCTCACTGGTCAGCTGGTTAATGACCCTCGCCAGCTGGAGCGTCGTAGAGTGGCCGCTGCGGAATCCATACTGCTCCTCGCGCAGGGGCAGATGGGGCGTGACTCGACGCAGCAGCAGACGCTCGAACAGCTTGGCTATATGCGAGAGCAGGGTGATCGGCCGGTAGCTTCCAGGCAGGCGGCGGTCCTTCCCCGGCTTGGGAAGAACGATGATCTTCCCGGTCTTCCACGCCTCTGGGAAGTGACCGGTGTGGAGTACTCCGTTGAACAGGCTCGTGAGCGCTACGAGACCCGTTCGGGGCAGCAGCATCAGCGCGGCGTTGGTGATTCCGTCGGGTCCTGGCGCTTTTCGCTTATCAAGGCGAGCAGCGACCGACCGCAGCTCTGACAGGGAGATGAAGTCCTCTCCCCGGAGCGGCGGTGTAGGGGCCGACAGGAACCTCTCCAGTTTGTCCTGGACCGCCGCGTGATGACGGATGACGTGGAGGTTGGAGGTGTTGGGGGCGTTGGGCGTGAAGGTCTTCTCCAGGTGAGCCGCCAGGATCTCAGCACGATCTTTGGCGGCATAGGTTCGTTTACCCGATGCATCGAGCAAGGGGTAAACGGGGGTGTCACGTCCGGTAAGTTGCTTGCAGAGAGAGTAAAGCGCTGTGTCATGTTCCGTCGCTCGATCGACGGTATACTCCCACCGTGCCTCGTCGAGAGCGACTATGGCACGCGCGATCTTCTCTGCAAGCCGGTTCAGGTTGGCTTTCACCCTGGGGCAACGAGTGCGGGCCCATAGGCGGCGCAGGGTGCGCTTCCGTCTGAGCATGCAGCGGAGCGAGCTCGGCAGGTCCTTCCTTCGGTTAGTGTCCGATGGAGTCGACGTTGTGGTGGTAGCTGCTGCTTTGGCGGCAATGATCGCCTCCGTGACGAGCGCAGCAGCATCGTCGACTTCCGAAGGGGTGGTAATCGGGCCTGCTAGCTCAAGCCCGGCAAGCTCTGCGGTGAAGCGCTCCCAGTTCGTCCGCGTCCGCGGCGGGCGGGGCACTAGGAAGCCTCCCTGGGTGGCAAGGGTGACCAGAACCGGTAGGTGTTGAGTGTCGAGATCGTAGAGGACCTCAACATCAAATGGGTGGTCGAGTCCGTAGTGCAACACTATGTCTAGGACGTCCGGCTGGGCGCGGGGGTCAGTGGGTATGTGGGTCGGCGCTCCTGGACCCACCACACCGTACCCGCTCCTCACGCTATCTTCGTGCAGGTGCCTCCCGACCGCAGTGATGATTCGCGATCCCCACGCGTGATGTTTCGCGTTGAGATCGCCCACGATCACTGCGGGTCCCTGCTGTGCGAAGATGGTCCCGACATCAGTGTTGCAAAAGGTCAGTCCGGGTGGTTTGTAGGCGGCATAAATGCGGAGCTCTTCATTCCCCACGCTGACTCGCACTCCCTGTGTGCGAGTGCTGGTGAATGGGGTGTGCTCCAGCTCCTCGTGTATGATGTCCCTCCGCACCAGAGCGGCCGTACCTCTGTACGGGTGGCCCCGGGGAGAGACTTCGTCGCGGCGATACACGAAGTAGTTGGGCACGCGGAGCTCGACGCTGTCCGTAAGTTTGGTTTCCCCCAGGAGGATAACGTGGACGTCCTGCGACTGGGCGAGTAGACTTAGCTCACGGACATGACCTCTTATGCCGCCTGGATTCCAGTATAAAATTCGGAGGGTCATTGATAAGACCGTCCGAATTGGGTGATAGCCGCCGTGATAGCGCCGACGACGTCCCTGGTGGCCAGATAGGTCGTAAGCGCCGCCATAAGCGCCTCAATCAGGACCCGGACAATGTTGTTTATGCCCGAGTCCTGTGTGGGGGGTGGCGGGGGGTACGATGGGTATTGCGGCGCTTGTGGCTCCGCCTCTCGAATAGCTACTTGGTGGCCGCGGCTTCTCGGCGCCTCGGCAATTGGTGGTTGAGGCGCCATTGCTATTTCTGATGGCGGCCGGGGATGCGGTGTGGACGCGGCGGTGGGCTCGACATTAGCGGGCCTCGGCTGCCTGCGCCTACGTCGGTTTCTCTTCTTGCTTTTCCCGGCCAGCGGTTCCCCCCTGGCTGTCGGGATGTTCGCCTGCGGCTGTAATGTCGTTGGCGGCGCACCCGTCCCGGCCGTAAGAACGACGGTCGTTCGATGGGCGGTACGGGGTGCGGTGGGGGCTGAGGGGGCACGTACAGTGATTGCGGGACGTGCGGCGGGTACGGCGGTTGATTTGACGGCGGCGACGGTTGTCGGGACGGCGGGTGTAGCGGTTGGGGGGGGACCTTGCCCTCTCCCCCCTGCCCTCTTCTTCACCGGCTCGTTCGGACGCGGCGGCGCGATGTCAATGCCGCGTTTTCGCGCCTCTCTTCGAAAGACAGGGCATTTTCGGTCTCGCGCCACGTGCGCCCTCCCACAGTTGGCGCACTTGGGGGCCTCTTCGGGGGCCCTGTCGCAATCTTGGCTGCTGTGCCCGCCTGCGCAGCGGACACATTTTGGAGGCCGGTGGCAGTTGGCGGATGCGTGGCCGAACTGCTGGCAGCGGTGACACTGCGGTGGCCCACGCCCCCCCTTCCAGGCTTCAATGATGAGGCCGGGCATCGAGAGCAACTCGGTCTCGCGGTATAGGTGACCGAGTTCTTCGTGTGTCAGGTGCTCTAACTCCACGAAGAACGTGCAGCCGTGCCGTCCTCTGACCGCCGGGATGGCTCTCGCTCGGTTCGCCGGGTACCCGAGGGTGCGCAGCGAAGCGACGACTTCTTCCGGCGGGGTATCTTGTGGCAGCCCCCTGATGGCTACCTTGGTCGGCAGGGTGGACGCCGGGCTGTAGCAGAACCACGCTATGGTAGGGTCCTGCTCGGCGGCGTCTATCAGGTAGCGTTGGAGGGTTCTAAACTCCTCCGCCGACTTCGGGAGGAAGCGCACCCCCTTACCCATCGGTCGAGCGTTGGGCGCGTGGCCGAGCTTCCCCCTAATGACACTGAAGTGCCTCGTCCAGTTGGCGAAGCACTCCACGGTTATCGGCGGGTATTCAGTCCTCGCCGTCTTCGGTCCTGTTCTTGGAGCTTGACGCTGCTGTTCTGCCTGGCGCTGTTCGAGCGCTCGAGGCGACGGCGGAGCGGCAGCAGCTGCGGCATAGCCGGACGGGCCGGCCTGGGGTGAGGGGGGGCGGCAGGTATCCATTGGCGACAGCGAGGCCAGACCAGCGTAGCTCGTGGAATCACGAGGCCAGCTGTCGGACACCCGCGTCGCACTAGCAGCGTCTGACTGCTGTCCCACGACTTCTTCTGGCGGAGGTAGCAATGATTTTGGTTGGCGGGTGTAGGTTTTCAAACCCGCAAGTACCACAGATGGTGGTGGTGGTGGTGGTGGTGAGGGCGTCGGTGATGCGTCCGTCTTTGGACGTTTGTCTTCACCCTCCTGCGACTCTGGTGATGAGTCGTTGGCGCGCGGTCGCTTCGAGGCATCAACGCTCGGTGTATACTCAGATACACCGGCCGTGATTGGAGAAGCGGCGGACTCCGACGACTGTCGCTCGCCGGTTATCGGCCGGAAGCGGGGTCGGGGTGCTGGTGGTGCTGGTGGTGGTACAGTGGGCGCGAACGGGACAATGTTGTCCCGCAACTCGCGTCTAACGACGGCGTGGGGAAAGGCGGGACGCTCCCCCCTAATGCGTTGGTCCTTAGGGGGGGGCTCCCCCCTGCCGGACATGGTGCACGATAGTTCGTGCGAACACTGTGCCTACTTCTAAGCGAGTGTAGCTCCGCACTCCCTCGGCGCGTGCAACCCAGCCAGGTGAGACCACTAGGGGAGGCCCAGCTAAGCGCCCGCGAGCGGGAACGGAAACCACACACGCGTGGGAAGGAAGGACGGCGGTGTCACAGTGGGCACGTCTACAATCACCTTTTCCAATGAAAGGCGGTGTAGATCGCTGTGTCCGGACAGCTTCGGCGAAGCAGGTGCACGCGATGCGCTGCCGACCGCTTCCTCAAGCCGCGACACGGGTCGCGGCGAGTACAACTGTCGCCGGGGGCAGGGGTGCAGGGGCGTTAACCGAAACTGGCGAACTTTGCGTCTCACACGATACGCGCAGCGATAACGTTCACATAAACAATACGCGTCCGTTCACTGCGCGCGTACGCACGAGACTGACTGGGCTTATCTGGTGGAGATGTCGCTGTAACGTTATTATAATAATCCACTAGATGGCGCTGTACTGCATTCATATAGTGACCCTTATATAAAAATAGCATTTACAAAAAAATAGTTTGGTTCGCTATACCACTTCAATTTGAACAGACTTGGCATCTCCAAATTCCAGTTCAAATCAAAGAGTAGCACCAAACTATTATTCTAAATAAGGGTAATAAACAAACGATTAAAGCTATGTAATATTTAATAATTTTTATTTTTTACATCTTTTTAAATAGTATGTCAATTCAGGAAACACTTGAAAAATACTTTTAAAACATTTTAAAGAATATCAAGCGTATACAAATAATAAATGTCCATCAGTTTACACGTTTATTTGTTGAAAACAACTAACTTTGCATACGTACAACACTCTGTAATTAGTTTTCATAATCATAATCTTCATTTGCTGTAAACCTGAAATCACACATTAAAATTTTTGTAGCTATAGTCTAAATCAGACCAAATATTTAAAATGTGTACCAAAATAATGTAACTGAAAGTGTTAAAATATAATATTTATTACGAATAACCACATATTTTTTTATAAAAAACAAAGTTGAAGGTATTGTGGCACTTATAAAAATTTTATTTAGTACATTTCAGCGAAATGGCTGCTTTAACCCTTTTGTGCCGAAAGCCGATAAGTTGCTTCTCACTGCGCTCTCATAAAAATTGCATACAGTCAGAAATAAAAAAAATACAAACAAATATAAACAGGTTTTCAAAAATCCACACGGCGCTTACTGTGTTATACCTTTACCTGTGTGTTACCTTCGAGTAATCTCTTTTTTTTATGTAGGTATTAGGTAATAGGTATTATTTATCTTGTTGCAAACTCAATTTTTAATATTGTTTGTATTATTTGTCGTGAATTTTTACTCCGATATGCTGCATTTCTTATTATTCACTGTGTGGTATAGAATAGACCAACCTTATGTCTTATCAAGGTGTCGTGAAAGGTGACTAAGGTAAGTTGACGTCAGGCAGGCGGGTGCTCGTAAAATAACTAACATGCAACAAATTGTTTAAAACCCTACTTAGAATGGGTTAAGGAGGAGCAAACTTGTTCTTATTTTATTCTTAGTATATTACTTTTTGAATCGTGTAAATATTATTTATCGTTTGGTTTTAATTGCATAAGAATGTACATAAATAAAATTTTAAAAATTCGCCTGGTTATTCTCGTGCAGGCATTCCTTTTCGCTCGGCACTAAAAGGGTTAAAAATTAAATTTCTGCAGTCAAAAATTTCTATTGTTAGTAAAAGGTATTAAATGGATTCAAAAACATTATAGTAGTTACTTACAAACGTTTTCACATCCAAAATAACATAAAATAATTTTTGTACGGCATAATTTCCAATATTATAATTTAAATAAGCAGTGATGCATTTTTGGCAGAAAAATTTGAAAATTTATGACAGATACTTATATATATTACAGTGTATCGTTTGCGACATCTAGTGAATAATGATATAAAACTAATTTTTGTTGTCCAACGCTTTCTGTGAGATGACGCTCTCGGCGACCTAAAGAGTGCTTCTTAGAGAGTTTCACCCCCCTGCTGTTAGCCGTGAAGGCTTTGACAGCGTCACCGAGAGAGTGGGCGAGCGCGGAAGCATCGCCGGTCCAAATGTCACTGAAACGTTTTATCGGTATATATAGTAAGACTCCACCGGAAACAATAACGGCACAGTGTTGCCCCTATTTAATCAAAAAGGGCGCGATTAGGGTTGCCACCTTTTTTTTGAAGAAAAATAGTATTTTTCTTTTTAAATCAAAAAAAAATATCGTACTTTTAGGAAATTCAGGAAAAAAAAATAGTACACATCTATTTTCAATCATTATTTATTTTTTCATGATTATTTTTTATTACTTTTCGCTGGATAATGACACGGAGTTAGAGTTACTAACTAACTAAGCCCCGTAAATACATGAATAAGTTTCGTTCAAACATTCCCTATGCAGTGCTGCGGGTGCGTTCCATTCACAGTTAATTAAAAAAAGCACGACAATTGTGTTTTTATTGAACTGTAATAATATTGGGAAGTTTTATTTTTTAATTTTAAAATATAAGTAAAAATAAAACTAAAATAATAAAAATAAAACTTTTCCTTCTATAGTAATATTTATCGTGTATGCTTTATTGAAGTGTTGTATATCATATGTCATACCCAATATCAGTTATATTCTATGTTTTAAGTGGTTATTTCTGAATAGTTTTTATTCTTTCTGCGACAGACAATATGGTTTATAGACATACTTTAATTATTTAACAGAAAGTTATTTGTTCAAGATACTTTAACATATTATCCCATTTAGTTATGCACATTTCAACTGGATTTTTTGTCTGAATAACTTGTCTGGTCAAGGTACTGCTACTGTTGTTGCAATCAATTCATTAATATCTGATACAATGGCTGATATTCTTCAAGTGAGTTAAAATGTTTCAAATATAAATCATTTTTGTTTGTAAACACAAAAATTGGCATGTGTATGTTTGAAGTAACGGCCTGTTATCCACCCCAGCTGTGGGAACCATAAGCTTCCTCTATCCGTTTTTTGGAGAGAAGTATTGTAGCAAAGACCTACCATCACGTTGCTACAATGTGGATTGGTAGGTTACGCATATCCTTAGAATTCGCTAGAAGTAAGCGAATTTCTTTACCATATTTTCCTTCACCGAAAAGCGTGTCATAAATTGCAATTGTCAATTAGACATGTGTCTGCGCGGGGTATAAACCCATGATCGTCTTTACAGAGTCGCACGGCCTCACCGCTGAGCTATCACAGCTTGTTCCATATTTATTAAAATGTTTTTTCAATAATTTTCAGATGAACCTGGTCATTGCCAAAGAGAGTACTCATTGGGATGACATCTAAGGGCTATATGCTGTTGATGCTTTATGGGATGAAGCACATGATTAGGTCAATTGATTTGACTAGATGAAGGCAAGTAAATATTTGATGTAAAGTATGTCAGTCTGTCCATTTCACTTTCAATTAAAACTGAAGCTTATATGTCTAATGGGCTAACTGCCTAATCCGTTTGAGATATAACAAAAAATGTTTGGTACAATTTTTCCTCTATTATAGTGATGCAAAAAAGTGTGTGATATAAGAATAGCTTAAAAGACATATTAGTGATGATCATTGGAACTTTGTTACATATGCTTCTTAATTGTCACATACCATTCAGTATTTGGAAAGCATAATATCTATTCTATACTTAAAATATAACTGTAGACAAAGTTATAGACACGTAAAAAATATTTTCCAGACACTATTTAAGACCAGTAGAAGCTAATAACATATTTTTAAAATTTAAAATCTCTGTTATTTGTCAATGCATCATTCTCCTACCCTTATCCCACTCTAAATGGGGTAGGCACAACATGTTTTAAACATGTTATTACATGATTTGGTATCTTACGACCGGCCGCCTGCCCGACGTACTTACCTTAATCGGTTTTCGCGACACCTAGGTAAGAAATGAGGGTGGTCTATTCTACTCAGGGGATATCAATGCCAAGATTGTCTGTAAGACTACCTTTGCAAACTAATGTTCTATCTATACATTATTTAAGAATTACTTATTTATTACAGGTTAAATATGCTGCGAACTCTTCCGCCGGGAAGTGTCCACGAGCCTGATGATGCAGATGAACTTATATGAAGAGCTTCAGTCGAATCATAATTATTTAGCCTCATTTATTGACATTAGTAATAACTTTTTCACAGCGCGAATGCTTTTATTCACTAACAATTTATTTTGTCGCCTGAACCATTCGGAATTTTGGAATGAGGCTGTTAAAGTCCGCTTCCATGCTAGAGACTCGAGAGAAGGTTGTGTCTTCAAAATAGTATTCATATTAGTATAATTGACAAACATTATGAAGTTTGAAACTTCTTAACTAGGACCCAATGGATTTTTTCTCAAATCCGTGGATAAGGGGGCTCTAGCACACTAGAACGGATCATAATTTGGTTTCATTGTTTAAAACATTATTGGTTAATATTATTGTTTGATAGTTATAGTACCTTGTATTCCATCAGAAATATTTTCCAGACCCAAGCCATATCATATTACCGGTTCAGTATATTGATATATCGGTCATGTGCAGCAATAGCGGTACAACTCAAAAACTCATATTTTGAGATGAATAGGTTTAAAATTTTCATTACTAAGGAAAATGAATAACAATTGCTTAGTTGCTAGTTTAATTGATAGTTTGCTTAAACGACGGGCTTATAATGCATTATGATTTCTGCCTGTATTGCTGCTAAAAATTGTGTATTTTAACATTAACACCATTTTTCCTATTCAAAACACGTGTTTTTACTTGTGTAGCAAAACTAAAAACCTGAGCAATCCTGGGAGTAATATATTTTCAAAACAGGATTATTTAAATTGTGAAATTTTTATAATTATGCTATGTCTAATAAAACTAAAAGATTTGATCTAGTTGAAATTATATTATCCATCACAAAAACTTATATCTTTGGAATGGCATTATATGGCATGTAAAGTGTTAATTAGTCAAAAATGTATATAACTTAAAAAACTATAATTCTTGGTTAACTTGCGTTAATCATAAATATGATTCCTTATAAGTTTTTTTGCATATTCGTTATCATAATGCGAGTTAGACAATGGTGTATTAATTAAGGAGAATTCACAGTACTACAGATACTTGGCAGATAATGCCTACTATAAAGTACCTGTTTTGACATGTTTACATTTAGTTAAATATTTAACCCATGGAGTATAATAGTTCCTCGTGATATTTTCTTTCATCGCAAAGCTTGATATCAATTGGCACATTAAATATGGCAAAATTTCACAATTTAATTCTTACTTACTTTAACTGATATGATGGAAAATATTATACTTAGAGATAAAAACCACTAATATTCTATAAAACTACTACTAATATATCTAAAAAAGACTTAAATATAAAAGAAATATTTATAATTTACCATCAAGTACACTCCTTTTAAGTATAATGTTTTTTCCTAAATACTTAAACGGTAAAAACGAAAGCATCTATTGTTTCAAATACTAATCTTGTACATGTTTTCGAGTGAATATTTTAAATTAATTTTGTTTAATAATAATATATATTAATTTAAATTACAATTCCTACATTTTCAAGATAGTTTGAGGACTGTGAAAGCTCTGTTTGGATAATTTTTAGTCAGCTTGCTGTTTCCTATTTAAAAATAGTAATAATTTTTGAAGTTGTACTTTTAGCGTGTTTAAGAAAAACGTTTTTTTTTAAGAAGCATGCACTTAGAAATGCAAAACGGTTGTTGTATATATTTTTTTTTATTGCAGTAAAAGTCTTAATAAAGAAGTTCCTTAAATATTTTGTTTTATTAATATTTAAAAATCATTATTAATATGTAACAGGAAAAGCGGTTATCTAAAAATCGGTAAGAGCGGTGTGCGAATCGATAATCATCTTTTGACATCACTAATTACGGTTTTAGCGCACCAAGTACATCACTCATTTTACTACGATTTTACGTCATACGTTATATATATTACTATTCCATATGTGAGAAAGAGTCAGAGCTGAGACTAAATCCGTTTTTATGAATGAAACGGGTGAGAGGCAGATAGTTTTATGAATGAGAATTTATAATAACCTTTTTTTATAGTCGATTTATAATAATCCTATGAATTATGATAGACTCCTAATTTTGGCAGCAGCAGAAAAAAGAGTAAAAAAGAAATAAAACAAGATTAAGAATTGATTTTTAAAAATTCTATTATTAAAAATCGATTATTTTTGAACATCCCTACTGTTGATCTTTTAATTTTCAGAAGCTTTCGAAATTTCAAATAAAACTGAATACAAACAATTTTAGAAATTTATAAGATATTTAATTAATTAATGAAATAAAAGCACTTTATTTTTTGTTATAATTATACTATAAAGGCAAACTTCATATTATCATTTCAATATTCGTGCTAGCGCCCAGCGCAAATATTTAAATCGCATTATATAGCAAATAATAATATAAAATGGCACACGACGTTATGGTAAGCTGGTTAAGTGTCGGTGAAATAAAATGACTAAAAAAACTATACTACAGTTTCTAACCTTCTTTTCAAATTTTAGAGTCAGTTCTACGCCTGCCTAAATTTGCCATTACGTGAGAAAGTTCTACAGATGAGTAGAATCATAGATCAGTCTGGTTATCATAAAGACTTCCAAGTACTCTTCCCACAACTCATATCAAACATTTTTTCTCCATGTATTCAAAATGGATGGGGTATTCGACAAATCACGTTTGAAGGCAACAAATATGAATATGACATCCTATTGCGTTTCTTGGGACCTCAAGGATCAATGTTTAAGTTGTGTTATAAACTGCTGTCAGATCCTCAGCTAAAATATAGTATTCCATTAAATCTTTTACCTGTAAGTTAAATTATAATATAATTAATAAGTACAAACTTCTTGATTTAAAATAGAAAAAATTTAGTCACTGCTAGTTACAATAGTTAATGTTTATAAAATAAAATATTTCCATTTATATAATGTCTAAAAATATTGTGTTTTTTAGTTGCAGTTACAGATAACACTTCAAAGAGGCAGATGCCCACAGTTCTATGCAGATTTGTTAACAATGGATTCACAAACTATGAATATTGTAGCATTAGCTCTAAGTATCCTTTATAAATGATTCACAAATTTATTATGGATATATTAGAATTTAAACAAATTTATCTATCTAGGCATGGGGATGCCTGTTGGTGGAGGATAGGTGGTCAGCTTCTGTATCTGACTCTCCATCCATTTTCCAATCTTTGAAGATGGGTTTCACGTTTAATCTTCCTTTATTATCATTATGGACAGGTGTTTGTTTAACAGGCATTGCCCAGCAGTAACTCCTGTTATAATTGCCATATTTCTGATATTATGTGTAATAAAATTTTTATAATTTATAAGCCTAAAATAGCTTATTTTATACATATATAGACATAGAGACATGTTTAACATATTATGACTTCATTGTATAAAAATAATATATGTGAAGTTCTATAAATTATGTCTCAATATTGGTTTTTCATATTATTTCATTTAGAATTATACTAAATTTCGATGTTTTCATTAGATCTTTATGAGTTTTATTTGATTTATAGTATCTCTCCAGGTCTGAGTTGTGTTCATGTTTAAGATGTTATAAATTAAAATTTTAATAATAATAATAATAAATACACTTTATTGAACACAGAAAAATCCAAAATGAAATATAAAAAGAAAAAGCAAAAAAAAAAAGCATAGTAAATAAGATAATTATATTTGTTTTCATTTAGTTTCTTCCTACATTAGTACAGATCCATTTGACTATTATATTTTCAACTTTGCTTTACATCTTGTAAACAGTCAAAACAAAAATTGGGACAATTGGAATAATGTATACTTTGCATTGGTCTGTGATTATCTAATGCATTTTCTTCCGGCTGATCCCAATATTCCTGTTTCACCAAATATACCCCATTATACGGGTAAAGTTCCAATGGTGGCACCACTACAAATGGCACATAGGTATGTATCGAAGTGATTGTATTATTTTCATTTTGTAAATTTCTTAATCAAAATTCGTATTGTATCAGATTGTTTCCTATGATTGAGAAAATACATGTTTTTTAAAGAGATATTTTATTTAAAGAACAGAGCACGTTCTTATAATCAATTTGTAAACCTGCTATGGTAATAAGTATTTATTGGTCTTCGAGTCTGGGTGTATATTTATATTTAAGTATGTATTTAAAAAAGATATAAGTATATATTCACCAGTTATCTGTCTATCATAACTGTCTATCTGTTTATAATATGTTGTGCCGACCCCACTTAGAGTGGGATAAGGGCAGGAAGATGATGATCTGTCTATCATAACATAAGTATTAAGTTACTTACTTTGGGGATGGACAACTGTGTGTGTGTGTAAGTGTCCCATATATTTATTTATATATTTTACATATTTCACCCCATCCTAAGAGTTTAGTTACATGTTTTGTGTGTATACATAGAGCATGTAACTTTATGATAACAACTTTTGTTCTAGACCATTGTGTTCACCATCACTGTTGGTTATATCAGACTTATCAGGAATAAATAATCAGCATTCATCTTCACAAACTCAATCCAGAAATGAGATATGGCGATCAGAAACAATTTTGCAAGTATTTATTGATATATGGATGAATATTGAAAATTTCAATAATAGAAATATGGAGGTAAAGTAAAGCAGTTTACGAATATAGTGCAGTTATTGTACAGAGTGTAGTTCCAGAGTATGTTGTAACTTGCTCTTAAATTTTTATTGTCTAGTTTTATATTTTTATCTTTAATATTTAAATGAGTTAATCTTATATGTATATATATTTTGGAATCTCGAAAACGGCTCCAACGATTTTCCTGAAATTCAGCACGTAGGGGGGGAGAAAAATCGATCTAGATAAGTTTTATTTAAAAAAAAAATCGTTTTATACCAGTTTTCGGGCTCTAATATTTTTTTTAAATTTACGTTGAATACAATCACAATTTTTCGCTGTCAAACGTAAAGTCATGGTAGTTCTTTGGGGAACGGGCGGTTAGAGAGTAGAAAATACCTAGGATCGAGCCCCACCTGCCCCATTCTTCTTCATTTTTCATTTCAATTTTTTTTTAATTTATTTTACATCATTTTAAAAATTACCAAGCACGGCTCTGTCACCCAGGTACTTAACTATTATAACATACTCAGTATTTAATAACATACTCTACTTATTTCTAACTATTAATATTTATTATTACTCCTTTTCACATACAATAGATAATTTCAAATTTAGGTTAGGCTGAAGTACTCTATAAAGATAACTATGTCAAATATTCTATTCCAGATGTACCAAAGAAACTATACATCTTTGTCATCGAGCCCAGAACGTGTAAGAATAGTGAGGGTCTTAGTAAAACATATTCATTCATTTTCTGCTAAATATAATAGCGAGCATACTTCATTATGTACATTTAGGAAATATGCAGGGCAAATGATGTGCTCAAGAGCCTATCATTATGTAAAACATTTGGTTACAACTTGGCCGTTGGACGCATCATTTCGGCTGGTAATGGAATTATGGCTAAGTCTTATTCAGCCATGGCGATACACATGCAATGTTTTAAATAGAGAAAGGTGAGACTATTTTGCAGTATTTGTTATATTTAATCATCATTCTCCTGCCCATATCTCACTCTAAAAGAGGTTGGCACAACATTTTATAAACATGGGTTGCTACATAATTTTAAAAAGATTTGGCTAATAATTTACGACCGGTCGCCTGCCTGACGTCAACTTACCTCATTCGCCTTTTAGTACACCTCGGTAAGAAATAGGGTGGCCTCTATTGAGGGAGGAGACTTTTAAGCCATAGCCATCCGGATACCACACGTCGGTATATGTGATGTTTCATCTTCTTCTTCCTGCCCTTATCCCACTCTAAGTGGAGTCGGCACATGTTATAAACATGTTGTCACATGATTTGGCTACGTATTTTACGACCGGCCGCCTGTCTGATATCAACTTACCATTGTCGTATTGTACGACACCTCGATAAGAAAGAGGGTGGTCTATTCTCCTTAACCGGATACCACAACGGCGGGTCGACTTACCTTAGTCGCCTTTTACGACACCTCGGTAAGAAAAGAGGGTGGTACTATTCTATTCAGCCGGAAACCCTCGGCCGTAATATTTAATCATATGTGGAAATCAGAGATTTTATTGAGGTAAATTTATTAGAAAGCCACACAATCTTGTAGTGCTATAATGCCGCGACTCTCCAACTTAGTCAGAATCTAACGTTTCTCATCTCTTAGAACTATCATAATCAGCAACTTCCAGGCGTGATTAGTATATCGATCACTGATTCTTCTGCGGATGTCTGCAATCGAATGTAAGGTTTAGGTCAGAAAAAATACTACCAATAATATCTTTCTTTTCAGATTTCCAAGTGCGCAGAGAAGTCCAGAAGAAACAAGAACACTGGACGAAAGTTATGCACAGTTCATTGCAGAAAACTTTCCTTCCTATACATGTATTTTTCAATTTGTTATACCAAGGTTTATGAGGCTAGATCTTACAGCATACAAAAACGCTGTCATGTTATTTCGTCTAGGAAAAGTAAATATTGAAATTTTTAATTATACATTAGAATAGCCAACTTATTTAAATAAGTGTGACACAAAATTCTTCATGAATAGAAATTTTGTACATAATAGTAGGTATTGTGAATTAACTATAAGAGATAGAGACATGCTATCGTGGACTTCTTAGTAGTATTTTTGTAGATCTACAGTTCTTTAGTACATTACTTTAGTTTATCTCTGTTGGTCAACGCAGCTCACGGGAGTAAAGCTCTTAGCAGGTCAGTTTTACAAAAGATCGTAATGTAATATTAGCCTCAACCGAATGGTTTAGGAACCGGATTCGGAAGAATTGCACTACCTTTTAGTAAAAACCGTACAAAGATCGGTCTAGTAGATTTTGAGAAAAACGATTACATTCAGACAGACCTACCTACAGACCTTCTGGGGACTTTGTTTTATAATATGTATAGATGGATCAATCATCAATAACGGTATTAATAATATATGGGACACTAACAAACTCGGTTGTCCGTCCCCAAAGTATGTAACTTAATACTTGTGTTATGGTAGACAGACAACTGGTGAATATATACTTATTATAATTTTTATGATTCTTATAATTTTTAAATACAAATATACACCCAGACTCGAAGACTAACAAATTCATTTATAGAAAATGTTTGCCCTCGGCGGGAATTGAACCCGCGAACCGCAGAGCTGAATGCAGGATCACTATAACTCAATTTGTTGGTCTTCGAGCCTGGGTGGATATTTGTATTTATGCATGTATTTAAAAATATATAAGTATATATTCACCAGTTGTCTGTCTACCATAAGACAAGTATTAAGTTACTTACTTTGGGGAAGGTCGACCGTGTGTGTAAGTGTCCCATATATATATATTTATTATTATTCATTTGGTTAAGTTAACGCCCTCCGGCATTTGTACTACTTAGATTACAAATCGATATATTTTTCAGGTGTTTGCTCAACCGCATTTGGTTCCGATGTTATTAAATCTCGAGAGGGCGATTATCGACAATGTTTCTTGCAGTCCCGAAAATAGCATCAATACTTCTAACCAGGATCAAAGGTATTGTTTTTGTCATATAAAATCTAGCGAATATTTATTTGCGTTACAACATTACAACAAAACTGAAAAATCACGATTAAAAAAGTACCTATAAGTACCTAAATGACAGAGGCATGCTCGATATTTTTTTTAAATTATAAAAACATGATAAACCCGGGTATTTCCACTTTCTAAATCCGCCCGTTCACCATTGAGCTATCACAACTTTACAAAAGACAGTCAAAATTTCATTTACTTTATGATCTACATCTAGCATTTTTTCAACGCCCGAAAACAGGCATAAAACGTCATTTTTTAAAATTATATTTAGCTAGATCGATTTTTCAAAACCCCTAAATACTGAATTTCATGAAAACCGTTGTAGCCGTTTCCGAGATTCAGACCCTAGTTTCTTTTTGCCCAAAGGATTTTCAGTATATAGGTACGCCACTGTGTATATAATATTATTATAATTTTTTCTAGTTATTTAACTTGTTTTAGTTATACGTATAACGGTGTCGCGTTGAACAAATGGGTGACTATTGCGAAACAAGCTCTCTCAGAGTTGAACATGACTACAACATTCGATTACGATCCAGTTTGGAGTGAAAACAAAAAGCAATTTATGGTGGACCTTGTGAAAAGGATAATCGCATCTAAACACGGCGCGGAAAAAAACATTGAAGATTGCATCCTCAAAATAAATCAGACAAGTCAAGGTTAATTGAATTATACTCTTATATGGTCATCTGGAATTTTAAAATTTAAAAAAAAAATTGCGTATGTAGGAAATAGTGTATTTTAGGCAATAGTTTAAGTTTTAGATAATAAATGTTAATAATAGTTTCAGTACTACATTCTGCCTACAGTCTGTTTGTTTATCGTACGTAGTAGTCTATAAAAGCATGTTGTGTCTACCTATAAATGAAATTATATGTAATTAGTAAATAAGACCAAGTATCTATGGTTTAACAAACATGAAATTTTGTTAGTAGGTCAAAATTAAATAAATAAACGTATCATGGTTTAGAATAGAGATGCCTGAGTTTTAAAATGCAGCGGCCTATTACTCTCACTGCTGCCTCTTCTCACCGTTTTTTTTTTGTGTTGCAAAAGTTTCCCGATAACCTTATGTACATACAGTAAGCAGACTTATTCTTAGTATAAGTATAGTATATTTTAATCGCAATATTGATTTATTCTTAGTATCGATATTTTTGATTTGTGATAATTATCGAGTGTTACGAAAAACTATCGATATTTTCGATAATTTCTGATAAATAGATAGATATAAGAGAATTTAATAAAAACCTAATTGAAAACAATAAATAGTAAAGTAGAGGCCTATTATTCTCCGACTGCTGGGAATAGGCCTCTTCTCTCCGTTTTTGGATTGGAGCTAAGACTTACCACGCTGCTCCAATGCGGATTGGTAGGTTACACATATCTCCAGAATTCTCTAGAAATATGCAGGTTTCCTCACGATGTTTTCCTTCACCGAAAAGCGTGTGATAAATTGCAATTATCAATTAGACACATAAGTTTTAACAGTAAAACTCATTGGTGTCTGACCGGGTTCGAACCCGTAACCTCCTTGTAAGAGTCGCACGGTGTTAGCGCTGAGCTATAATAGCTCATCTGGAATTTAATTCTTTAAATATTTACTATTTTCATCCGCATTTTCACTTTCAGGTGTCTGGAATTCCGTTAAAAATTGGTTTATGGTAGGAAAGCCAGCGGAAGAATTGACGATGCTGGAAGAATATGAAAAAGTGCCCGATTATTTGAACGCTTCTGTTAACTATTTTACTGCCATCTTTGGGGTATGTAGAAATTAGTAGAACTTGATTAAATAAATTTTCTCTTCAGTGGACTAGTAAAATTAAATTGTGCAGTTATTAGTAGCATGTAAAATTCTCACAAGCATAGTATCGCTTAAGTTTATTGCTTTGGAATATGCATTGCTAAGGAATATGCATAAAAGATGCTTTAGTTTGCTTCCACGAACGATTAAATATTGAATTATGAGTTCTGCCGGTATTGACGCCGATTCAGCCGAATACCACAGTATTCGGCTGAATAGAATAGTATCACCCTCATTTCCTACCGAGGTGTCGTAAAAGGCGACTAAGGTAAGTCGTACCCGCCGTGTGGTATCCGGCTGAGTAGAATAGACAAACCTCATTTATTACCGAGGTGTCGTAAAAGGCGACTAAGGTAAGTCGTACTCGCCGTGTGGTATCCGGTTTGGTTAAATAGACCACCCTCTTTCTTACCGAGGTGTCGTAAAATACGACTGAGGTAAGTTGACGTCAGGCGGGCGGCCGGTCGTGAAAACGCAGCCAAATCATGCGACAGCATATTTATAACATGTACCGACCCCACTTAGAGTGGGATAAGGGCAGGAAGATGATGAGTTCTGCCGGTATTGCTGCTGAAAAGAATGTACCTATATTTTAATATTTACACCAATTCTTAGTCTAAAACACGTGTTTTTGAGTTCTGCCACTATTGCAGCCCACGGGCGATATATCTTAAGGTCTTAATTATGTCTTACATATTCTCAGTAGGCCACTTTAAAAAACACTTAAATATCATTTGCACTTGTCTAGTTTATTTAAGTTCCTTATTAACAGCTTTTTGGCTTAGTTTTGATTCCATTATTGACCTAATTAAAAAATGTCTGATTGTAGCAATTTGTTTTTACAGTTAAATGAAAATATGCTGTTACCTTTCGAAGCAGATTTGGCTGACGACTCTGCTGAACGTTCCTCGTTTGCAAATTCCAATAACTTCACACATTCTTTAGCGCAGAAGGTCAGTTTCGCTGTAATATGCACAAATATTGTATAAACATGAAACTATAGAATTAGGCGGTAATTTATGGAGGTCCATAATAGATAAGTAATGAAAATCCGCGATAAAAGAAAAGAAAATATATTTAATGCTATATGTAGAGTGTTGTCGTTCTCGTTCTCATACCTGATATATGCAGGATTTGTAAAAACTCATACACTACTCACCAACAATAACTGGCCCGTTGGCGCAGTGGGTAGTGACCCTGCCTTCAGATCCGCAGGTCGCGGGTTCGAATCAAGCCGCGGGCCAACATTTACTCTAAATTAATTTGTTGGTCTTCTAGTCTGGGTGTATATTTGTATTTATGTATGTATTTAAAAAATATATATAAGTATATATTCACCAGTTGTCTGTCTACCATAACACAAGTATTAAGTTACTTTGGGGACAGACAACCGTGTGTGTAAGTGTCCCATATATTGATTCATTTATATTACATTAAAAGGTTTTAATATTAGGTTTTCTGTGTTTTATAATTGGTATTTTCTTATAATCTTACTTAAAACTACCAATTTTATTTATTTCAACTTATAATCTCAACAATGGAAAACATTTCGATTTTGTCGTGGAGTCTATCTCCTGATGATACTTCGGTTGGTTCGGGGCGTAACGATTGAGACTAATATATTACTTATTTTATCCAACTGAGAAACGTATGTATGTGATCAATTTTCTCAAAATATATTAAATGGATTGTTATATGGTTTTTACTAAAAGGTAGAGCAATTCTTCTAGATGGTTTAAGTTAATATTACATAACAGTTTTTATGTAAATTGTGTTGAAGAAGCTGCGACTGCTGGGACCTTTAGTCGCGTGCTCCGTGTAAACTAGCACAGATACACTAAAGTAATGTACTAGAGAATTGTAGATCTACACAAAATAACTACTTTACAATAACAATACACAATTTTTACAATAACTTAAATACGCTAATTTCCAGGTGGGCAAAGCCACATTCACAGGTAGTTTATTTATAAGGATTTTGTTATTTCAGCTCCGTAAACCTGCAGGAATTCAATACATGGGCGACCCAGAACTTATGCCGATAATGACTTACGAGAATACCATTCTAGTGCGAATACTGTATCAAATATCTACGCGATTGAATGACTTGGTATCAATTTTTTTTTGTAAACTTTTTAAATTTAAACTATCGTGATTAGTATATATAGTTAATGTATAGAAACTAGCTATACTGACGTCATATTCTATCGGGTTAGCTCGACTAGTTTCGAGCCCATACGAGGCACCTATTCATGAGCTCTTGACTTTCCGCTAACCCAATGGAGTATGACGTGAGTATAGCCGATTTTTATATTAACTATATTGTAACTATTTATTACTAAATATGCTGTTCGTAAAATTATATGATGCGGAAGATTTTCGAAAAGACATCTATTTAAATGAGTTGTGTTTAAAAAAAAAACTCTTTTCAACTAAAGTGTTGAAACTTGACCGTATATTCGAGCATCGTTTTTCACGATAATACTAATATTTTTTTACGTTTTACTTCAACGCATTTTTAAAAATTTTATTTTTTTTTCCAATTTTTAGTCCGATTGATTTTTTTTATTGCATTGCCACCGGTTCTTGATAAGTATATAAGTATATTGGTTCAGCGGATTCGCCATGAAAGAGTAACACACATACATCCATACTCAGAAACATTTAGAATATTAGTAGGTAGTATTTTTAGAAGTAGTCTAAAGTGAGTGATAAGTTATTTGATTTTATGTCACTAATTTCTGTATTTTTTTTATTAATTGAACCCTGTTAAGCATTGCTATACCTGTTCCTATAACTGTACCATGTTTTACAGTTCAAATGATAACATCACTCTTTTATATTTGACTCTTTTTGACTGGCCCGTTGGAGCAGTGGGTAGTGACTTTGCCTTCAACTCAGCGGGTCGCGGGTTCGATTCCCGCCGAGGGCCAACATTTTCTATAAATGAAATTGTTGGTCTTTGAGTCTGGGTGTATACTTGTATTTAAGTATGTATTTAAAAAATATATAAGTATATATTCACCAGTTGTCTGTCACCCATAACACAAGTATTAAGTTACTTACTTTGGGGACGGACGACCATTTGTGTAAGTGTCCCATATATTTATTTATTTATATGTTTGTGTCATGCTATATCTTCCACAGAAAAATATTCGCGCCCACAACCAATTTTAATCTAAATTTCAGTACGGCGAAGAGTTTTCAAGATTATGGAGTAGAAACGATCTTTGGGGATACCTTGCACGGGAGGTTTTACAAAAGCCGACAACGATTCAACTTTACGTCAAGGACGCGAGCTACCAACAGAGTGTCGTCAATCAAGAGCTGCCAGCCCGGCTGTCGCTCCGACCTCTCGGATCCCACGTGTTTGTCATATGGATATGTTTAGGCTACGTCTTGTTTAAAATGCTCTCGTATAGTGGGCTTTTTTATATCTTCTCATTTATCACTGTGTGGTGTCTGTTTGTTCTAACGCGTGCTTCTTTAAAAATCATGAGAATCATAAAAAATTGACATAATTATTTGTAAAGTAAATCCCCCTGCCCTTATCCCACTCTAAGTGGGGTCGGCACAACATGTTATAAACATGCTGTAACTTGATTTGGCTGCGTTTTTACGACCGGCCGCCTGCCTGACGTCAACTTACCTTAGTCGTATTTTACGACACCCTGGTAAGAAATGAGGGTGGCCTATTCTACTCAGCCGGATACCACACAGCGGATCGACTTACCTTAGTCGCCTTTTACGACACCTCGGTAAGAAATGAGGTCGGCCTATTCTACTCAGCCGGATACCACACGGCGGGTCGACTTACCTTAGTCGCCTTTTACGACACCTCGGTAAGAAATGAGGGTGGTACTATTCTACTTAGATAGATACCACACGGCTAAATTATAATTTCTACGATGAGGTTGACATTTAATTTCTTGAATAAGGAACGCTCCAAGATTTCTAATAGTGAACGCACTGATGTATAATTATCATAGAGTTATTATACTAGAGTAAGGAGCCATAGTGTTAAAATATACATTGAAAGGGAAGATAAAACTCGTACACTTCATCTTTTTTCGAATCACACATAAAAAAGAGATGTATAGATGCACCCTCATTTGCTTTCTCTTTATTTTGACATGGCACATTTAAGGCAAACTTCCCTACTCTATTATAATGATAATAGTTACATATATTAAAGCAGTGAAATTATACATTTTACATTCTAAGACATTTTATATTCTGTATGTATAAGGTTAATCATGTACAACTAATTTTATATACTTTTGCCAATTACATTCCTGTCAACTTTCGTGGAATGGATTGTATGTGTTTTATTTAAGATATTATTAAGCAATATGCAAAAAAAAATATTCTCGAACGGTAAAACAATTGTAGATAAAATAGAATCCTTTAATAAGAAGCTAATATATTTTAAACAGTTTTAATTCCTTTTGCGGCTTTTGTATTTTACATAGAAAGGATAACACTGTCGGATTATTTTGTTTTCCTGTTGTTATACGCCCATCTGGCTTGAAGAATATCTTATTCTTATCATACGTCAAACTGGAATTTATTTATGTCTTTAAAAGGTCATCATCTTCCTGCCCTTATCACACTCTAAGCGGGGTCGGCACAACATGTAATAAACATGCTGTCACATGATTTGGCTGCGTTTTTACGACCGGCCGCCTGCCTAACGTCAACTTACCTCAGTCGTATTTTACGACACCGGTAAGAAATGAGGTTGATCTATTTTACTCAGCCGGATACCACACGGCGGGTCGACTTACCTTAATCGCCTTTTACGAAACCTTGGTAAAAAATGAGGGTGGTACTATTCTATTCAGCCGGTTACCACACGGCGTTAATATCCTTAAAAGGTATTTTAGTTTAAATTATAATAAAATTAACGATGGTGTATGTATGACGAATAGAATCGAATAACAGAAACTAAAATCGTGTCTATACCTCCCTAAGATCTAAAGCCCGCGATATACACTTAAATCGTTTGTATTTCGGTATACGATTCTATAATAAAAGTTTACAATCAGGTTTAGCTTTGTCATTACATTAACGATTAAAATGCGTGGATTTAACTACCCTTAATACATTGCACAGCACTGCAATGGTTGAATATATGTATCTTAAAAGCACTTCTTTACAAGTTGATTCAAAATAAGTATTAGTTTTTTGAATGTACCGGCCCGTTGACGCAGTGGGTGGTGATCTTGCCTTCAGCTCCGCAGCTCGCGGGTTCGATTCCATCTGAGTGCCCACATTTTCTATAAAAGGATTTATTGGTTCTTCGAGCCACGGTGTATATTAATTGTATTTAAAAATTATATATGTATATATTCATCAGTGGTCTCCCACCCATTACACAAGTATTAAATTACTTTGGGGATGGACGACCATGTGTGTGTTTCCCATATATTTATTATAAAAAAAGATCTTAGAATATCTTAGATATTAGAATAATCCTTAAAGATTATTCACTAACTCCTAAAAAAATAAAAGTGCGATGTTTATATAAAGCGATTAGTATGCAGAGGTCATACTGCATGGATAGCTTTTAAAATTAAAGGGTCAAAAGTTAAAGACATTTGGAATCAAAATTATTAATTCAAAGAAACTTATTTAACAATATTTTTTAAGTGTGAGCTTAGGTACAATGTTCATAGAGGCAAGCTCCTGAAAGAGGAGTTTGCAGGCGTACGGCATCTCGACAGCGGAGACCGCGGCAGAGGACCGACAGGCGTGGCACCAGGCCCGGCTCGCGAGACGCCCGCACGCGCCGCAAATATCTGCACTGAACGCGTCTGACGCGAGCATCAAGCGCTCCATCAGTAACATGCTGCAAATGGCACATATTGATGATTAATTTACATACAAATTTATTTATTTATTCTACAAAAACTCTATTCTACAAAAAAAATAGATCCAGTGATAAAGTTTATTTTAATATTGTTACGAACATGCTGAAATAGTTCGTAATATTAAAGACCTACCGCCCCATCCCAAGAATAAATTTACATTTCCTACGTTTGTATATGGGATATGTAACTGTATTCTACGTAATTCCGCCACATTCAGTTGTTTACAAATGGGGTTCCGTATCCTAGGAGAAACGGGTCTATTTGTAAAAATTGTACTAATGTGTCTGAAGAAATCGAAAAGTAAAACTTCGATCAATTAGTCATACATTTATAATACGGGAGGTATTATAAAGGGAAACAATTGAATTAATAGTTTTCTCAGATACGTAATTGTTAAACGGGCGCTCTGTGATATGTTATCTAGATATACTTGAAAAGTACTCAAGCAATTTTTTGTACTGAATTATGCAATAAATGATCGAATGGACAATACACAAACCCTTTTTTGAAATGCCATGCAGTTTATAACAAATAGTTTGTACAATATCCTAGTCGTTTTAAAATTTATTAAATAGGTGATTAATAGTATTGTTAATGTTAATAATAGTACCTAGCTCCATAACCAATAAGACAATCCCGTTCCATTTCACCGAGCCGAAGACCACCGTCACGAGATCTTCCTTCAGTCGGTTGTCGTGTCAGAACTGCACGAGGCCCTCTCGCTCGAGCGTGCATCTTATCCTGGACCATATGCTTCAATTTCTGATAGTACACCGGACCAGAGTATATATACGCCTCCAATGGCTCTCCTGTCAAGCCAGAGTAGAATATGTCCTTTCCATGATAGTTATAACCGTGTTTCTCCAATTCTTTGCATACGTCTCGAACTTTGGATCCGCCGAACGCGGTACCTGTGGAGTTTAACATAGATGAAAAGAAAAACTGATAATTATTGATATTATCATTATTAGATGATATTAATCATCATCATCATCATCATCTTCCTGCCCTTATCCCACTCTAAGTGGGGTCGGCACAACATGTTATAAACATGCTGTAACATGATTTGGCTGCGTTTTTACGACCGGCCGCCTGCCTGACGTCAACTTACCTCTGTCGTATTTCACGACACCTCGGTAAGAAAGAGGGTGGTCTATTCTACTAAACCGGATACCACACGGTGGGTCATCTTACCTTAGTCGCCTTTTACGACACCTCGGTAAGAAATGAGGTTGGTCTATTCTACTCAGCCGGATACCACACGGCGGTCGACTTACCTTAGTCGCCTTTTACGACACCTCGGTAAGAAATGAGGGTGGTACTATTCTACTCAGCCGGATACCACACGGCTATATTAGATGATATTAATCAAGGCAATAATTGTACTATTACTGATAGGTTCCAAATTTTACTATGTGACATGAAACATTATACATTTCTGTTCAACAATACAACAATTGTAATTGTTCGTTAATATTCATCATTCTCCTACCTTTATCTCGCTCTAAGTGGGGTCGGCACACCATAGTAAACAGGTTGTCACATGATTTGGCTTCGTATTTTATGACCGGCTGCCTGCCTGACGTCAACTTACATTAGTCGTATTTTGCGACACCTAGGTAAGAAAAAGGTTGGTCTATTCTACTCAACCGGATAACATACGGTGGATCAACTTACCTTAGTCGCCTCTTACGACACCTCGGTAAGAAATAATAGTGGTCTATTTTACTCAGCCGGATACTACACGGCTATGTTAGCTAATTTTGTTACCAAAAATAATCAATTTATTATTGATCCAGTTCATAGACTATTCACTTATTGTAGCGAATATGAAATTAGTTATAGGAAAACGTTGAATTTAAAAGATACATGTTCACCATTTAATATTGAATGGTTTGCATGTCGTCATTTTAAACATAAACAAATTTTAGACGTCTATAGGTTTAATATTACTCAAAACAATGATTAAATTGATTAACCCTGTTGTTGACATACCATAATGAAATTTGCCTTCCATCAACCCCGCTTTTCCTGCTAGAAGCTCAATAGTTTTCCCAACTGTCATTCTTGATGGAAATCCATGGGGGTTCATGATCATATCGGGACAGATGCCTCGGTCGTTAAAAGGCATATCTTCTTGTTGCACAATTAAACCCGTCACTCCCTTCTGACCGTGTCGGGAACTAAATTTATCGCCGATTTCAGGAACCCTTGTCTGTCTCAGCAAAATTTTTATAAGAAATGCATCTTCGGAATTGGAAGACACCATTACTTTTTCGATGTAGGACTCCACTGGGCCTTTATATGTGACAGGGACATCCTTATAGTCTATTTGTTGCGGCTGCCCTTGACTGATCGGGTTCAATATAGCTGGCGGCATCTGTTTATTTATCAACACTTGGCGATTTTCAACCAATTCGCCGGGCGCCGCTATTCCATCTGTGTCTAAAACCTCATGTGCTTTTATCACCTTACCTGTGACAGCATCTCTGGACGGACCCAAGATTCGATCTGAAGTCTGATTACTGTATCGCTTCATGGTAGTTTTAGCACTTTTATAAACTAAGCATCTTCCATATCCGCGATCGATAGACGCTCTATTTAAAATTAACGCATCTTCTATATCGTAACCGCTATAACTCATCACTGCCACTGTTGCGTTTTGTCCGGCAGGCAATTTATCGAAATTAGTTAACTCTATAGTTTTTGTTTTTACCATTGGACATTGAGGGTAAACTAAATTGTACATCAAGGTGTCTATTCTATTTTTCTGATTATAACCAATTGTACCTGCAAGGAAATAGTTTAACGATATCAATATATTTAATTGGAATTACCTAATGCATTTAATCCAAGTAAATTCCTAACATTTAAAATTTTACATACCCATAGCTTGTTTACCCATAGCACACTGATAAGTATTTCTTGGACTTTGATTATGGTGTGGATATGGTACCAAACCTGCACATACACCTAAAATCGTAAACGGTTCTATTTCAAGATGTGTTGTAACATAAGGATCAATTTCACTCTCAACTGTCGCTATGTGACTGTCGTTTTCCTCATTGACATCTAAATATTCGATCAAACCATCCTTCAGGAAATCTTGAAATTTTCTGATCCCTCTATTCAGCTCGTTGATGTGGGACTGCTGTATCAATGGATAGCCCTTTTCAACTATAATATAGGGCCGACATAGCCTACCACCGTCACTGCATATGTATACGGTTCGCTGATTATGATTTGGATAAATGGATACAAATGCAGATATGAGACCACGCCGACGAAACAGTCTAAAAATTTTGATCAACTTTTTATAATGCCTAGTTACTCCCAGAATGTTACCTGTAAATAAAAATACCCGGTCATTGATAGATCGAACTTTGATGGTAATTTAATCACTTAGAGAAAATAAATTACCGTTAAGAAATACCATATAAACTGCTGGATGATTGATTTCTTCTCCACCTAGAAGCCTGACATCTTCTACACCAGCATTGCAAGCCAACCTTGCTATTGGCTCTTCGGAACTTTCGGTCGTTATATGCGTCATAAGAGCTAGATTCTTCACGAGACCACAAGCCTCTCCTTCGGGTGTATCGGACGGGCAGAGCATACCCCACTGCGACGGTTGTAGGGATCGTGGCCCAGAAACTTTTCTCGTTTTCTCAAATTGCGAATTGACTCTTGTCATCATACCTAAAGCCGATATGTAACTAAGGCGACTTAATACTTGAGTTACACCATGTCTCTCCATTTTGAATCTCTTTATTGTCCAATTTCCCTAAAATGTAAATAGAGCACCTTACCACTCTGGTAGATCTAAATAAAATAAACATTAAAAAATATACCATTACTTACACTAGAAATAGCAGTGAACAAGCCATTAGCTATCAGATCTGGCCTCATATGCTTAACTACATCAAACGGTGCGGCTTTAACTTTTGGTATTATTTTGTCAGCGATTGACTTTAACTCCCAATTGAATCTTTTAAACAAATCTTCGAACATTAAGGCTAACAACGAACCCGCTAATTCCAGTCTCTTATTACCATAATAATCAGGATCGTCAATAGCAGCTTTATTGTTTTCAGCTTCAATTACTCTTTTCACCATTATTGCCAAGTACATAGCTTTAACATAAAAATTGTAGTTCTCAACAGTTACATGTGCTAGAATAGTGGTTGCTAGAAGATCTCGAGCCTCATCAATCGGAGTTCGAGATTTAGTACTAGCAGTCTGAAACCTATTCAAAAATTAAACCTTAGAGCATGTCAGTCAAATGTTGTAAAATAGATGATTAGCAAAATATATACATTGGTTCTTACTAGTCACATTTCTCACAATTCTCCACTACATACTTTCTGGCAAATGGAAAAAATTAACTATTGTATATAATATAATTGATCAAATGCATCATGATGACATAAATTTTATTAGAATTAAACCATCAACAAAAAAAGGAGTGTAAGCAATTATTACATAATTGTATTAATTATAAATATTAAAACCTTTTAACTTTGAGTTTACTTCCAATGTATCCAAGAGCTTGGTTTTGAGTGAAAATTTTCAAATTGTGGCAATCCATTATGCATGGGGCCATTTTTTTTACAGTTGCATCCTCAGTGCCGACAAGCTGCATTATTTCTTGATCACTGCAAATACCCATTGCTTTAAAAGCTACTGCTATTGGTATATCCTGAAGCAATATATTATAACTATTTAGAAGTTAAAACAAATATCAAATATGACAGTGAAGTTCTAAAATGTAGCTAGCTTACTTAGCTACAGTTAGTTAGCATACAGAGGAAGCTCATTCCAGTCGGTTTCCCCAAATCTCAACCTCACCTTCATATGGTAAAACCTTCAAATGGTGTTATAGCTTTTACGCTGATCTAAATAACACGCCGGACTTATTGTCAGTGCGACAGCGAATCCGATCACCAACCCTGAATGGTAACTGTGGTGTTTATTGGGATTAACCTTTATGAATACACAGAAAAAGGAACAAACCCTCCCTTGTGCTTTACTTTTTAGCTCTCGAAGCGGTTTGGGTAACGGTTGTGAAGACGATATGAATCTTTGGAAGACATTCCACTGCCGAACCCGACAATTTAACGATTGTGCGAACTAAGAGCTAACTACTTCATGAATCTCCACATGAAGATATCTGAAGAATATAGTTACATTTCCTATGCTTATACATGGGATATGTAATAGGCTTTGCGATTTTGTCGTGGAGTCTATCTCCTGACGATGCTTCGGTAACGGGGCGAAACAATTGTTGAGATTGTGTTGGTGCAGTGCTTGTGTATTGTTGTGTTATCGGTGTCGGATGGTGGATGAGTTCTTACAAATTCTGCATGTATCAGTATCATGTAACGAATAGTACACTCTACATTTAGTATTACATATATTTTCTTTTAACGCGGATTATAGCAAAATAATATTCTCATTACTTTTGGGACACTTAACTTAATTTTTCGGATACGATGACATTGAGAATGATGAGATCTATAAAAGAACTAAAATTACCTATAGCCAAGTGGCTCCAAAGTGCAGCGATGGTAGATCTTCTAAAAGGGTGAAGTCTATTTACCTTACTGTTTTATCTCAATACAATAATCAACCTAAATAAATAAAATGTATTTGCTTTTAAAAACAATATTGCTTACTACATATGCTTGAGATAACCTGCTACAATTTAACTATATATGTTGATAATCAAGATTGCTCATTAATGAATCAAGGTCTATTGGCTATATCATTATAAGTTCCTAGATTGAATATAAGTACATTTATTTACAAACATACATCTGACAATGCATTATGTCTTAGGACATATTTTCCATTTTTCACAATAACATTTGTCCTGGTTTTCTTTTCATGTGTTGAACTTGTAACTTGACATTGAATTGATCCTTTAAATTCATCTACAATCATTCTGTTTCTAGAGAGCTGCTCTTGAATTAATATTACTTTCTCTTGACCTGTGAATTTTTTTTACAATTAATTATATTATTTTTATATAAAGAATGTGTTATTATTATATAACCATAATTTTTATAACTTTATGCTTAAAATTTATTTATTTATTACATAGCTAGATTATTTTATATATAATATATAACTAGAGACCTATTCTAGCTTCATATGAGAAGTAGAATATATGCCTTGAATGAGACCCACTGTTGAATTTATCTTCACACACTTTACTTTCTAAAGAATAATACTGTATCTGACTAAATAGCTTTCCAATAACAACAATGAACTTTACTATTTTCACATGATTCATATTAGTTTCACCTTTTTTGTATTTATATTAAACTGCCCATGCTTTTTAATAATAATATTAATATTTTTCTTTATTTTGACTTATTAGTTTGATATGCTATAAAACCATGTTTTAAGATTTTTATTAACTGTAATTATTTAATTTCGAATGTGGCACCAAATTTTTATTTACACTAAAACCCTGCATGGCATTAAGCGGTCATGAAGGGAATCTCTCTATCTTTGCGAAAGAAGTCTTAGCTTCTAACCAAAAGTGTGGTGTGACTGACTTATTAGTTATTTATGACATATTATTCTACAATAAAATACAATACATACAGCACCTTGTAATGACAATATTTATAAGACATAAGACATCTATTGATAAAAGTACCTCTAATAATGAAGTAGCCACCAGGATCATGTGGGCATTCATTCAGCTGGGCCAGTTCAAAATCGGATTTATTTGTCAATACACAATTTGAAGATCTTAACATTAAGGGCATCCTAAAATAATAAGAATTAATTACCAGATATACATATATTTTCTAAAAACTATGCAAGTTACTGTCAACCTTGGGACTGCAGTGAACCCATGTCCCAACATAGGGAAAAATTTGTTACTTACTGTCAACCTTACATTACAGGTTTATTACTTTTTCATTACTGGAGTTATATAGCTGATGATATCTTAAGCACGGTCGACTTAAAGATTCAAAGCTTAATGGCTCCCTGATCTATAATTACAACATAAGAAAATTCTATACAACCACACATGTAAATTGCATGAAGTGCATACTTCATAGATGTAAAAAAAACCCTTTTTGTCTATGATCCTACTTATCATATTTAGCATTTTAGCTCTGCATTTCAGTATGATCAGGCTATACAAATTGTATGTGCCTCGAAGAAGTTTATGTATATGCATTAATAGAATGTACAGTCTAAACATCTTAAAGTTAATATTATATTAGGTGTAAATGAAGCAGCTGTAATTTTAACAAAAGTTATGGCTTAAAAAATATAAAAGTGTACCTGCCAATGAGTTGTTTGTTTTTAATAACTCTTTGATTGCCTCTTATATATTCAATGTCGACTGTAATTGGTGCAGAGTATGTCATATCTCTAAGTCTGCATTCATGTGGGGTGGTTGGCTTGGTGACATTAAATCCCTCTTCTAAATCTGGGGTCCCCACATAGGCATTCAAATATTTGATATAAAACAAAGGGTCTGAATCACAAAAGACCTTTTCATTTGCCTGAACAATTTTTTTGATTTCAACATTAATGAAGTAATTAAAAGAATCAATATGTTGCTTAACCAATCCCTTAATTTGAAGAAATGATGGGACAAGTTTCCATTTGTCCTGTGAATAGTAAAAAACATTATTTTATCAATTTTTAATGTTCAGAACAATTTCATTGATTAATCACACAATATTTCAACAATATTTGAACAATATTCATAAATTTTCTTCATTACATGTGTAAATTTAAAAATGAGCTTATCCTCTCCTGAGTCTACAAGTATCACATAATCTACTATTTACGCTTTTTATTAATAATAAAAAGGACGTAATCGGCATAAATAAATATTATTATTTACGACAAAAACAACCTTACTGAAAATTATTTATATAGTTTTTTTTTGAGCAAATTGCTTTGACTATAGTTAATCATGCATTCACAAAAAATTATAATTTATCACTTTCTTTTAATTGTATATTTGTTGTTTGTTAAAGTAACTAAAAGCTTGTTTTATAATGAGCTAAAAAACTAACCTCTAGAGCTTTTATTGGTTCTCGTAAACCTTTTGCCGTATCCCATTCTGAATGTTTGTTTATTTCCCCTAGACTTCGGTCAAACATGTTGTTTGACTTTAAATTATTGTACAACGTATTCTGAGTTAATAATAGTTTAATAATTACACATCGTAATTCGTTCGAATATCGTATCGTTCCATTATCCTGTAATTCCACAATAAATTGAATAAAATACAAATCTGAATTTTAATTCATTCGGAATTCTTCAAAATGTCAAAATGTGTTTAACAGGGCAGTTTTACTACAGGCGCCAACACATGTTATCTCGCATCCCTCTTGCACATGTACGAATTTATGAATGAATCGTATGAAAATAGTCTCAGCTGCATCTCGCTCCACTCCTCATACATATTTTTACGCACTCATTCTCATTTTGACTGTCTATCATATAACAAGAGTCAAGACATTAGACAACAAGTTGATTTTATTACTGAATGGGCGGTGTGTGTATTAAATTTTTAAATTTCCCGTTGTAAAGTTCTAGTACTTTAATTTTTACTAAAATGTATAATTTTGTTTTAATTTAGTTAGCAAAATTCTTGAAACAAATATCACTAGAAGCAAATTAAATGTATAAAGTCTTATTTCACCAGTAGCTGTTGAGATATTTCTTAAAATGAGAAATATAACAACGAAGAAACGTGCAGTCATAAAACACTAAGAAGAGGATTTACTTAATCATTATATAAATGTAAGTGTTGAGTTTAATGAATTTTGTGCATCTCAATAATAGTAAGAGCTTTCTTAAAATTTACATTCTCACATCACTACATCATCACTACATATTATAAAACATAGTCTCTATATCCCTGTTAGTGTTGCCAACAGTTCAATAAGCTTCCCAGGGGGGTGAAACTCTCTAAGAAGCACTCTTCAGGTCGCCGAGAGCGTCATCTCACAGAAAGCATTGGACAACAAAAATTAGTTTTATATCATTATTCACTAGATGTCGCAAATGATACACTGTAATATATATAAGTATCTGGCATATATTTTCAAATTTTTCTGCTAAAAACGCATCACTGCTTATTTAAATTATAATATTGGAAATTATGCCGTCCATAAATTATTTTATGTGTAATTTTGGATGTGAAAACGTTGGTAAGTAACTACTATAACCATTTAATACCTTTTCCTAACAATAGAAATTTTGACTGCAGAAATTTAATTTTTAACCCTTTTAGTGCCGAGCGAAAAGGAAATGCCTACACGAGAATAACCAGGCGAATTTTTTAAATTTTATTTATGTACATTCTTATGCAATTAAAACCAAACGATAAATAATATTTACACGATTCAAAAAGTAATATACTAAGAATAAAATAAGAACAAGTTTGCTCCTCCTTAACCCATTCTAAGTAGGGTTTTAAACAATTTGTTGCATGTTAGTTATTTTACGAGCACCCGCCTGCCTGACGTCAACTTACCTTAGTCACCTTTCACGACACCTTGATAAGACATAAGGTTGGTCTATTCTATACCACACGGTGAATAATAAGAAATGCAGCATATCGGAGTAAAAATTCACGACAAATAATACAAACAATATTAAAAATTGAGTTTGCAATAAGATAAATAATACCTATTACCTAATACCTACATAACAAAAAAAAGAGATTACTCGAAGGTAATACACAGGCAAAGGTATAACACAGTAAGCGCCGTGTGGATTTTTGAAAACCTGTTTATATTTGTTTGTATTTTTTTTATTTCTGACTGTATGCAATTTTTATGAGAGCGCAGTGAGAAGCAACTTATCGGCTTTCGGCACAAAAGGGTTAAAGCAGCCATTTCGCTGAAATGTACTAAATAAAATTATTATAAGTGCCACAATACCAATATTTTATTTTATTTTTATTTATTTATGTACCACAAGTTAACAAATACATTATTAAAAAGAAAAAAAAAATGTGTACAAAGGAAAGCTTATCGCTATAAGCGATCTCTTCCAGCAGCCCTAAGAGTGTTGGGAAAACATATTAGATTGTGGTATAGGTACAAATGTGGTAAACGAATATATTAATAGAATTTTAGATATATAAATAATATTTATATTTAGATATATAAATAATACATACAATAAATATATAAGCAACATAAAATTGTTATATAAATAAAATTATATATATATTAATCATTAATTTATAAGTGATAAATAGTGCTTTTTCAGTTTCTTTTTAAGCGAGTTTATGGAAGTTGTATTTTTTGTTATAGTATCGGGAAGTGAGTTCCACAAACGAGCAGCAGCGATTGTAAAGGATTTTCTATAAAAAATTGTGTTAAAAGGGGGAATGGCCAGTGATTTCTTTGACTTGCAGGTTCGACTTGATCTTGTACTAGGAGGAGAAGGGACAAACCGTTCTCGCAAATATTTGGGAGAAAAACCATTTTATATTTTATAAAGAATGGTTAACATATGTACATTCCGGCGAAAACGAATAGGGAGCCACTTTAATTGCCGACGATAATCTGAGACATGATCGAACTTGCGCAGCCCATATACAAAACGGATACACAAGTTCTGAAGACGATCTAATTTGTCAAGCAGCTCCTCAGATGGATCTAAATAGCAAACGTCCGCGTAGTCGAGAAGGGGAAGTAACAAAGATTGCGTCAACATTATCTTAGTACGCAAAGGGAGGAAATTCTGCAATCTCTTAAGGGAATGAATAGAGTTGTGCAAACGGCGACTGACGTCATTGATATGTGCCGACCAGTTAAGATTACCATCAAGGATAAGACCTAAATTTTTTGCAGTGTTGTTATAAGGAATAGGTACTCCATTGTAATCAACTGGTGGCAGAACACTAAAGTCAATACGATTTCGCATTGGCCTACTTCCAATAACAAGAGCTTGTGATTTAACCGGGTTAACTAATAGCCCATACGTTTCTGACCAGTCCTTGATCTTAGCGAGGTCCTCGTTAATAGCTTGAATAGCACCGTCAAATTCTGATACTATTGCATGTCTATAAAGTTGCAAATCGTCTGCATAGAGATGGAAGTGAGAGGAAAGAGATTTAGTGATTTCATTAATAAAAACAGAAAACAGTAAAGGCGATAGCACGCTACCTTGAGGAAAACCCGCAGAAAGGTGAACCCAATCTGAAAACACCTCATCAACTCGATCTTTTTGTTGGCGACCATTAAGATAAGAATGGAACCAATCAATCACAGGTGAAGATATATTAAGAGAGCGTAGGATGCCAAGCAATATCTCAAAGTCAACTGAATTAAAAGCGTTGCTGAAATCTAACAGTATCAAGACTGTTAACTGTTTATTGTCCATAGCGTACCGAATATCATCAGTGACTTTGAGTAAAGCAGTAACAGTGCTATGAAAAGGACGGAAACCAGACTGGAAGGGACTGAGAAGGTTGTTATTAAAGAGGAAATATGAAAGCTGAGTAAAAACTGCACTTTCCAAAACTTTAGAGAGGATTGGTAGGATTGAGATAGGGCGGTAATGCGAAAATGAAGAAGCATTGGAAATTTTCGGCAAAGGTATGACATGGGCCATCTTCCAAGATGCGGGGTAGACCTTAGATGCTAGTGAGAAATTTAAAATGTGAGAAATTATAGGCGATATAAGATCTACAATTAGAACTAGCATGTCGCGGCCCAATTCATCATTACCAACTGCCTTAGTAGAAATGGAAAGGATACTCTTCTTAACATCCATCACAGAGATTTTTTGAAATTGAAAGGAGTCACAAACAGGTAGGCTGGTACCGGAGAGTATTTTAAGAGCAGAAGACTTTTTAACAGTAGAAGGAGTGATAGGAGGAGTATACAAATACACATTAAGAGCATTTATATCAACAGTACAGTTAGAGGTGTCAGAAAACTTCCCCACACCTAGTGATTTCAGAAATCTCCACGTTTGTGTAGATGAGGAGTTAGCAAAATATGTGGTTATACGTAATAAATATTGATTTGAACTGAAATTTGGAGATGCCAAGTCTGTTCAAATTGAAGTGGTATAGCGAACCAAACTATTTTTTTGTAAATGCTCTTTTTATATAAGGGTCACTATATGAATGCAGTACAGCGCCATCTAATGGATTATTATGATAACGTTACAGCGACATCTCCACCAGATAAGCGAATACAGTCCCTTATCATTACTTCAATAAAATGACAGAGTTGCTTATCTATATCCTATATAGTGTATTATCCATAGATAATACACTATATAGACTTGGCATCTCCAAATTCCAGTTCAAATCAAAGAGTAGCACCAAACTATTATTCTAAATAATGGTAATGAATAAAAGATTAAAGCTATGTAATATTTAATAATTTTTATTTTTTACATCTTTTTAAATAGTATGTCAATTCAGGAAACACTTCAAAAATACTTTTAAAACATTTAAAAAATATCAAGCGTATACAAATAATAAATGTTTATCAGTTTACACGTTTATTTGTTGAAAACAACTAACTTTGCATACGTAATACACTCTATAATTAGTTTTCATAATCATAATCTTCATTTGCTGTAAACCTGAAATCACACATTTAAATTTTTGTAGCTATAGTCTAAATCAGACCAAATATTTAAAATGTATACCAAAATAATGTAACCGAAAGTGTTAAAATATAATATTTATTACGAATAACCACATATTTTTTTCTAAAAAACAAAGTTAAAGGTATTGTGGCACTTATAATAATTGTATTTAGTACATTTCAGCGAAATGGCTGCTTTAACCCTTTTGTGCCGAAAGCCGATAAGTTGCTTCTCACTGCGCTCTCATAAAAATTGCATACAGTCAGAAATAAAAAAAATACAAACAAATATAAACAGATTTTCAAATATCCACACGGCGCTTACTGTGTAATACCTTTACCTGTGTGTTACCTTCGAGTAATCTCTTTTTTTTGTTATGTAGGTATTAGGTAATAGGTATTATTTATCTTGTTGCAAACTCATTTTTTAATATTGTTTGTTTTATTTGTCGTGAATTTTTACTCGGATATGCTGTATGTCTTATTATTCATCGTGTGGTATAGAATAGACCAATCTTATGTCTTACCAAGGTGTCGTGAAGGGCGACTAAGGTAAGTTGATGTCAGGCAGGCGGGTGCTCGTAAAATAACTAACATGCAACGAAATTGTTTAAAACCCTACTTAGAATGGGTTAAGGAGGAGCAAACTTGTTCCTATTTTATTCTTAGTATATTACTTTTTGAATCGTGTAAATATTATTTCTCGTTTGGTTTTAATTGCATAAGAATGTACATAAATAAAATTTAAAAAATTCGGCTGGTTATTCTCGTGTAGGCATTTCCTTTTCGCTCGGCACTAAAAGGGTTAAAAATTAAATTTCTTCAGTCAGAATTTCTATTGTTAGGAAAAGGTATCAAATGGTTTCAAAAACATTATAGTAGTTACTTACCAACGTTTTCACATCCAAAATAACACATAAAATAATTTTTGGATGGGATAATTTCCAATATAGACCTTTAAATAAGCAGTGATGCGTTTTTGGCAGAAAAATTTTAAAATTTATGAAAGATACTTATATATATATTACAGTGTATCATTTGCGACATCTAGTGAATAATGATATAAAACTAATTTTTGTTGTCCAACGCTTTCTGTGAGATGACGCTCTCGGCGACCTAAAGAGTGCTTCTTAGAGAGTTTCACCCCCCTGGTATTATCTATGAAGCTTCCCACCAGATTTAACTTTCAAAAGCACCAGAAATCCACTAACAAATATAAATTTTACACACTAAATGACCGCTAACCGCTAAATTTTCCACTAAAACAATTTTTGTTTTATGAGAGAAAATAAATATACAAATAATTAGTTTCTTTAATTATTACTTAAATTAAAATTAACAAATTAATATCTCAAAATTTAAATTTCGCTACTCGACCCGTGGTATTTCCGATACCTACGAGAATCCCGGTGCGTATATTGTGATTTTTGCATAGTTAACTACGCGTTAATAAATTCGCTCAGTTAACACAAACCAATAATGAGCCCATGAGCTTCACTGAACGGTGAACCCGTCTTAACTTCTAAGTATAAATAATCAAGAAAAAAATATTAAGTGAGAAATCCCCGCGTATCAAGTATAAGTTTAGAAAAATAGGTTGGAAAATCCTCGCGTGTAGAAAAATGTAGACGACTCATTCTTGCCGATCAGCAAATGCCTACTCAAGCAAAGTAAATATCTACAGGTATACAAGCTAAAATCCGCTTTATTTTCAATCAATCATAGGAAGGAAAAAAAGATAACTTCATTCAAAATATTGGCAATTGCTATCAGCACATTTTGTCATCTCTCAGGTAATATATGGATAACATACAACAAAAAATTGTTCGTTTTTCGAGGCAAACCACTAATCGAGCCAAGTTTGGACGTCTCGCATAAGAATTGAACTGCTGCTCAGCAAGAAAATGGCACACCGACGAATACAGATGATAGTTGGATGGGGCCAGGTCTGGTGAATAAGCGGTATGGATAGCATCTATCAGTTGAGCGTCTCTTAGTAATTTGGAACGTTTTTTGACGTCCATGACGGAGCATTGTCATGAAAGAAAATTAGCTGATATTCTGGCCTTTTTTTCTTCATAGCACGCCACAATTTTATTATCGGTCGGCGGTAACGGTGCACTTCTGTAGTTTAACAGATTTCAGCACTTCATAATAGATAATTATGCCCCGCTGATAGGCCAGCACCATACCAGCCATCATACGCACAGCGTCGTCCTCCGCCCGAAGCGATTCGATCTTGGAGTGGATGTTGATGGTCGGCCGGAATAAAACCACGGTTCTTTTGTTTAGAATTCTCATGAATTAGGATTTTGTATGTAATGACAAATAAAGTTGACTAAATATTGTCAAGGTCGTACTCTTAATAATAAAAATATGGCATGGTCATATCCGATTCATATGTTCATTAACATTTAACACCAACCATGAGCAAACAGCGGATTTAAGCTTGTTCACCTATGTATATATGAATATTCAAAAAGAAAAACAAATATTTATATAAAGAACATTTTAAAATGGCAGTAAATCTAACTTTTTAACTACTAATATATTTTACCAAAACCACAGGAATTATTGTTTGTAACAACAGCTGGGTAAGCAGGTTTAAGACCCATATTAGGCTAACACTAATCCATATTAATACTAATGTGCAAAGTCTGTCATGTATGCCTCTAACACTAGTAAGTTAAAATGAAAAGGAATAATTCGAAGTGTGTTTCCCTTCATTGAGTATTGTGGCAATTGTAGGCTGTAACACTTTAGATTTTCTTATAAATGTTGTTACAAAAATGATATTTGACTTAAAGCATGGAGTGCTGATTCAAAAAGATCATATCAATTGCTTAAATATTTGTGACTTATTTTATAGAAACCTGAGTAAGTTGGCAAGTTATGTTAGGTATAAAACACAATGTTTCACAAGTTTAAATGTTACATTGCTACAACTACATCTAGACTTAATCTCAATTCATTAAATAGTGAAGAAGATGACCATTGTTTGGATTGCTCAGATTTTTATACAGCGGTACCTGCACTGATAATTGTCTGATGGTATATTTTGGTAGTCTACTCTAAGTTGCAGTGCTATTAGTTTGCTTTTGTACTATAATGATAAAATAATGACTGATCTAAGATCATCAAGCATTTGCTCCGAATATTTAAAAAAAAAAAAAGTGGTTGAAAGACTAGATGAACCTTGATACCTTCAACCTTGATGATTAAGGATGTATCTTGCACACAAAGTAAATGTAAATGTTAGGTGGTAAGTAAAAGTAGATGAAAGTGGGGTGGTATATTATGAGAAGAAGATTATATAATTAAAGATTAAATAATTAGAAGTTTAACAGTTTACAAGATAAGAAGGGTAAGGTTACAAATATAATAAGGAAAGATTTGTATTATAAGACAGTTTTAGTTTGCAATTGTAATACGCATGTATATATATAAATATAAGCTGTCATATAAGAAATATTTTTCAAGTGAACTGATTTATGACTATTAGGCTTCATATCAAATAAACAGGTAATTATTGTTATTATATGTCAAAGTGTACTGGATAACATGAGTTAAACGTAAATAAGGGAATGTTTGAATGTTAAAAAAAAAATGAGAATGTTAAGAAAATATAGTAAACAAAGATAATGGAATGGAATTAATATGAATGTGACTAATGAAGGCTGAAAAAGAGATGGAGTTTGTGAATTTGGGATAAATAAAAAGAAATAAAATGTGTTCCAGCATTGACAAATTTTATGAGATAACAGAAAAGGAAAGCTTGTTGTGCTTACATTACTTTGATTGACATATGAGACATGCTTTGTAAACTTATATGTTAGTGTAATAAATGCTCCTGATTGGATCACAAAAATCAATCCTTTCAATAGTTGTGTATTAGTGATGATAGTTATTACCCCACTAAACAGAGATCAATCAGAGAACAAAGGGATCTTCAAATTAAGCAATGACAAAGTATAAAAATTGTAATACATATTTCTTAGTTTACATTCATATTTGTCTGTTATGTTATTGCTGATATAAGTATATGAATACAGTAAAATTTGATTTTATATATAACCAATCTCACTGTCTCACTGTTGTTAACTGTGTATGTTAGTGATCTGATAAACTTTGGTCGCACCAAGTGGGCTTAATTTATTACTATTGCTTTCGCAAGTGGTGTTATTTATTAACAACGTCACTTCACATTTGGGGTTCAGATTTCTTTCTGAGTTTTTAAGTTTTTGTTCCCTCGCGCCCCAAATGTGGCGCCTTTGTTTTAGTAATCCCACCCCCTGCGTCCTATACTTCCTTTCTTCTATACCATATTACCATCCCAGTCAATCCTACATTTTGAAACGCACCACACGCGCACCTATATTCGCTCCTTTAATTTTAACGCACCGCACAGGCATATATTCGCTCGAATACTTAAACGCACCGCACGCGCACCTATATCCGCTCCCGCTTCCATCTTAGTGCCATACTGTGGGCATAATCGCACCGCATCAACATCCCGAAATCTGGAGCCAAATCAGAAGCCTTCAGATCGGTAAGTGGTATTGTTAATATTTATACTACTTGTTGATAGTTTTGAAATTGAACCCACAGTGCCGCCACGCATACTCCATAATTAAGATCCCGCTGGTTAGTGGCTATTTACACGCCACGCCAAACTTATTATCATTAAGGCGTTCAGATTTTAATAGAGAATCTCTAACAGAGTTGTAATCAGTTACAGGTATGAAACAAATGCAAAGCTAATACTTTAATGTGATGATGGTACTAAATCAGGTAATGTTATTTAACTTCTCATATGTTGCTGTGGAAGACTTTGGAAATAAAAATATTTATATTGAAGAAATAAGGTAATAAAGATATTAAGTAGAAGATATTATGAATAAACTTCTCATATGTTGCTGTGGAAGGCTTGAAAAAATATTTATATTAAAGATATTAGGTAATAAAGATATTAAGTAGAAGATATTATGAATAATTAGAAGGTATTATTATTCTTTATTTGATTGACATAAAAAAAAAAAAATGAACATTGTATTCTACAAAGGGTATATACATTTATTGATAGGATGAAAATATTTGATATTTTACGTTGTCGCTAACAACTTTCTGGATAATAATCTATCCCACAAAGGTAAAATATGGGACCATGATTCGCACCCTACATTGTGTAGTCAGTCCATGTTAACTTATACATGTTCTATGGGGTGCCAAAGTGGTCGGCCTCCTCGTGGCGCACCCTGGGCAAGCTTAGTCTTGGCGAACGGATCACTGTGGGGTGGCCAATCCAGTTGTCCCTCTGATTAGCAGAGGGCAATCTGGACGGGCCGGGGACTCCGGGGAGGTTAAGGGTGGAGTCTCTAATGAGTGACGGGTTCAGTTGGGCTTACTTTAAGTCTGGCTGGACATGGTCTTAGGCCACCGTCGGAAAAACCCGTAAGCCCAGCAATGGGAATGGGGACCTTCGGGTTGCGAGGAAGAAAACCTCTATAAAAAATTACCCGGTGGGAGCGAAAATGCCGACCAAGGCGCTGGGGTCCCTACTTGGGGCGCAGTCTCTCCTTGTCCACCGTATCATGAATCATCGGTGGGCAGGGAGCAATCGCGGGCAGCGATGGCCTCCTTCTGCTTTGCGGAGGGAGGCGGCGGAGCGGTTCCGGGAACTCTTGTTTTGGATCCAATCTGCTGCTGGTGAGTCCAAGTGGTAGCGACTTGCCTAAGCCCATCGACTGCTGCCCTGTTAGGGGACCTTCGGACGTTCCGAACGGGGTATATCGGACGTCTGGATTACAGGTCTCCGAGGCGGTCGGTGCATCTGGTGCTCCCGATGCACCGGTTAGCGGAGGGGGGCTTCTCTTTCGAGGGGCCCCTACCCGGAGAAGGTTTGTTCTCTGGGATCAGAGCTGTCGGCCGGATGGGGGTAATATGTACAATGATACCCTGTCCTTGCCATCGGCAGCGTGGTGGAGCACACAGGTCGTTTTAGTCGGTGCGAGTCCGACATAACCGCCGCCTGTCCCCGTCGGGCGGCGGTACCCATAAGGGGTTTTTTCCTGTATAAAAAAAAATATATATATGTCCTATAGCTGAAAGCAGTCTACCCAAGATATTAGATAATATTAAAAACAAAAATCAGACGAAATAACTTAAACTTCAAGTTAATGGATACACTTAAT
This sequence comes from Morpho achilles, assembly GCA_947086495.1. Classification (NCBI taxonomy): domain Eukaryota; kingdom Metazoa; phylum Arthropoda; class Insecta; order Lepidoptera; family Nymphalidae; genus Morpho; species Morpho achilles. Next base: position 8,777,061 of record CAMTZB010000019.1, on the reverse strand, counting down.
TACATACTTGTTAAAGGTTATCAATATACTTCGATTTTAACATGAAAGAACATGAGAATGTGCAAATTACAGATATAACTATTCAGCAAAGTCCCCTTTTACATATAATAGGTCTAGTAAAAAGTAATCCAAAAGTAATAATAAAATTATTTTGCTATAATCCGCGAAGAAGTAAAATAGAAAATATATATAATGCTAAATGTAAGTGGGCAATCGGTTATCATACCTGATACATGCAGGATTTGTAAAAACACATGCACAAACCTCCACCACCGCCACCACAATACACAAGCACTATATACGTTCACTATCACAAACTCAACAATCAACCAAAATCGCCGGCCGATCGGCCGAACTGCGGTGAGCAGGCGCAATCGGTGGCAAAGCCAGGATTAATGGTCAAAAAAGTTCTTCTGTGTGTTTGGTGGGATTGGCTCTATTATGAGCTATTCTACTAAGGCCAAACTCTTAATTTAGACCTGTACGGTCAATAATTAGACCATCTGAAGAAAGCAATCGCCCAGAAGCGACCAGGTTTGGCCAATAGGAAAAGCATTATGTTTTATCAGGACAACGCTAGACCACACGCTTCAATAGTGCTTCGCCAGAAGTTCCTAGAGCTTGATTGAGAATTTTTTATACGTCCATGTTATAGTCTTATCCTATTTCCAAGTGATTACCAGCTGTTCTTGCCACTGGCACATGTTTTTTTTTAGTGAAAAATTCGTCTCAAGAGAAGCTTGTGAAAATCGACTGTCCCAATTTTTTGCCAATAACAGAAAAGATTTAAGGTAATTTTATTTTGCCATTTTCACAGAAGAAAATGGCAAAATAAAATTACCTTAAAAATGGCAACAACTTATCGAACAAAACGATGCATATTTGAACTAAATCGGATAAGTTTAACTAAACTAAATGAAGCCGTCAATATCGTGCAAAAATAATGGACTACTTTTTACTACACCTAATATAATTTGATTGCATTGATTGTTGTGACTTATTTAAGGTATTAATTATCATGAGCTCACTTTAGAAGAAGACGCGCAACATTACATGTTATTGTCTTATCTTAGTAATAAATATTAAATAGTGTAATTAATGTGTACATGATGAAAAACCATCTGGCTCAGTCACAGAATGAGTTTTCCCCTTCTAGGATTTGTCATATTTCATATGCAATATAAGTTAAAGTTATTTTGTACAAGGGAAAGAGTCGTAAATACAGTTCATAATATAAAACCATGGTGTCAAATTGAAAGAAACATATATTTTATTGGATAATTGTTATACACTTTTGGTAATAATAAATAAACGTTATATCTGGTAGAATAGTAAACCATGATATCTATGAGATAAACTTTAGATATCTATGCCTTGAGGTAGTTCGAAAATATGTTTTGGAATTGGATACACAAATTTTAAAATATAAGTAAAAAAAAAATGCATCCTATAATGAAGGTTATATTTCTGAACATTATTTGAAATATGATTGCAATCAGCTATACACTAGACTAAATGTTCTCAGCATTTTCTTCGTACTATGTAGGTTTTGATTGTTCGAATTCAAATCGGATGACCGCCGAAATTACAAGTCTTACTGATTCTTATAGGTAAAAGCATGTTTCGAAACTCATCAACTCAAGTTTTTTAGAAGTTTTTCTAATTGATCATAAGTGTGTGTCTATCTTAGTTATGAATAATTTGGACATAACTTAAATGGTCTACTTAATTTTTTTTTAGAAGTATTTTCAATTGAAGTTGTATACTTCATTGTATTATATTAGAACTTTAAAAATGATTGTCAAGGTTTTTATAATGAGACTCGGATGAAAAGGGAGTAAATAGCAAAAGAGAGCAAGTTTATTCTGTTTAAAGCAATATAGTGTATATCACTACATATTATAAAACAAAGTCGCATTATCCCTATGTACGCATAAAACTTTAAAACTACGCAACAGATTTTGATGTGGTTTTTTTTAATAGATAGAGTGATTCCAGAGGAAGGTTTGTACGTATAATAACATTGAATATGGAGTAGAGAAATACTGAAATTTTTGAGGTTTCTGTAAATAATTACATTTTTTTCCGCTTACATTGCAAACGCAGGCTAAACCCTACGAGATTTATCAAAATAATGTACTAAGTATTTGTACATCTTGAAAAGGTCTACAGAAAAGTCCGCGATGGTATATGTCTATCTCTTATGGATAACCCACTATAGCATTTTTTGTCATTTAATTTTTAAGAAAAATAATGCCTTATTTTTGAAGCAATTTTTATACAATACAGCATTAATCCTTATCCAATTAAGTACCTTAAATAAATAGTTGATTTAATATAGATCAATATGGCCGTTTACAGCATGTAATTTAAGAGAACATTTTCGGAGATATTACAGATTTAAAATGCTGTGAGGACGCCGCGCTTCGCCCTAACACTTCGACTTTAGCAGCTTTGTCGTTCTTTCAAGAGTTTGTAAAAAGACATTCTGTAATTAATTGTAAAAATAAAATACATAGGGAAAATGTAAAATTAAATATGTAAAAATGTACTACCTATATGAATTTAGATATTCCAAAGATAGCAGGAAATCTTCTTGGTATAGGGAAAGGAAATTGTTTTTCTCCAAATTTAACGCGTGCGGGCCACGGGCAGTAATGAATAAATCAAAACTACTGGATCGATTTTAATCATTTTTTTACACTGACTGACATGGAATATATACTTTATACCCGTGCGAAGCCGGGCAGGCCGGTAGTTGCTTTATATAACACTATAGTTGATTTTTAATTAAAAAGCAAAATTTTAATTTACGATTGATTAAACGATTGATTGATTAATTGCAGATTCAAGAATCCTCAGATCCAAGATTAAGAGTAATTTTTTATTTTAATATGATTGTCACATGATGTCATTTATAGTTATGATTTGAGATATCTTTACATTTACAGTGCTAATCACTACATATTATAAAACAAAGTTCATATTTCCGTATGTACGCATAAAACTTTAAAACTACGCAACCGATTTTGATGCGGTTTTTTTAATAGATAGAGTGATTCCAGAGGAAGGTTTGTACGTATAATAACATTCAATACGAAGTAGAGAAATAATGTAATTTTTGAGGTTTCTGTAAATAATTACATTTTTTTCCGCTTCCATTGCAAACGCAGGCTAAACCCTACGAGATTGATCAAAATGATGTACTAAGTATTTGTACTCCTTAAAAAGGTCTACAGAAAAGTCCGCGATGGTATATATCTATCTGTTATGGATAACCCACAATAGCAGTCTTTTTCATTTACTTTTTACGAAAAATGATGCCTTATATTCAAAGCAATTTTTATACAATACAGCATTAATCCTTATACAATTGAGTACCTTAAATAAATTGTTGATTTAATGTAGATCATTATTGCCGTTTACAGCATGTAATTTAAGTGAACATTTTCGGAGATATTACAGATTTAAAATCCCGCGAGGAGGCCGCGCTTAGACTTATAAGCACTTCGAATCTTTTAAGAGTTTGTTTAAAGACATTCTGTAATTAATTGTAAATATAAAATACATAGGTAAAATGTAAAAGTAAATGAGTAAAAATGTACTTTATGAGTTTAGATATTCCAAAGATAGCAGGAAATCGTCTTGGTATAGGGAGAGGAAATTGTTTTTCTCCAAATTTAACGCTTGCGGGCCACGGGCAGTAATGAATAAATCAAAACTACTGGATCAATTTTAATCATTTTTTTTACACTGACTGACATGGGATATATATTTTATACCCGTGCGAAGCATGGGCAGGCCGCTAGTAAAAGATATAATAATATGTGTAATGAATGAAAGAATAACAGCAATATTAAAAGACTGTTCTATAAAACTGAAAGTAAATATTTATGTAATTTACAAATCACTTCTGTCATAATAAACATAATTTATAAATCACTGCTGTCGCTCCGCCGTCGCCTCGAGCGCTCGAACAGCGCCAGGCCGAACAGCAGCGTCAACCACCAGGAACAGGAGTGTTATTCGCTAAGGACATAAACTTGCTTTCACGGCTGGAACAGCGACGAATTAATGATTTGGTATTCACTAACTCATACTAAACTACACTAGCGCTCTAGGGCGAGTACGGCGCCTATTTGAACTAATCAAAGCCGCGACGCTCGACACCATTTGACATTTCTTCATACAATTTGGTATTCGCTAACAAAAAAATGACACTCAAGTGGCCGAGACCTCGCTCACAACCAAAGATTACAGTGTACATAATGAAATAGATGGGTAACTCGCAGTCGTTTTTTGTGATCCTTAATAGCTCCATCTAGAGATCAATTTCTGTACTAAAAAGGTCAAAAGGGTCATATATATCTATATATACTATATATATATAATATTTTTGCAGTAGGGCGGGGTATAAATACAAAAGAAATGAAAAAACAAAATTATTGAAAAGTTATCTATTTTGTATAAATAATACAATCGTTTTAACAATAAATTACTTTTGATTTGAATATAACGAAAATTACAATTACTTTAGTATTGCAGGCTTATAAATATATATGCGAAAAGCTTAACTTTATAATATAAAGCTCATTATATTATTTTTGTACAAAATAAACAAGTAATATCTACAAATTATAAATTTAAGTTATAAATACAAATCAAGCCATTATAAATATAAATTAATATATGGGACACTTACACACACAGTCGTCCGTGCCCAATGTAAGTACTAAGTAAACTTAATTTTAATACTTGTGTGGGGTGACATGGGTGACAGACAACTGGTGAATATATGCTTATATAATTTTAAATACAAATATACACCCAGGCTCAAATACCAACAACTTCATTTATAGAAAATGTTTGCTCTCGGCGGGAATCGAACCTACTTTAAATATTAACAAAAGAACGTCATACGTAAATTATCTGATATTATATCGTTTATTACACCTAGAAGCAATGATGCATATAGAAAAGTCTTGGCTTTACTACTTGCCTTGTGTATTAAATAACTCACCAAAACAACATTAACAAATCGAACAAATTAAAATGAAATGGAAATTTTTTAAGGAAATAAAAACGGATATATGTAAACATGTTTGCGCCAAAACACGTCGGTTTCTGAACACGTAATCTGCTTCCAAATAATTATATTTAGCGAACCTCCAATCCTCCGTATCCAAGTTTGGAATAAATCCATGTTCTTAGAGGATCTGCAACAATTATTTTAAGCAGATATAAATTAATACTATTCGATAATCTAAGTATAAACGTCATTGCCATAGACGCGGCAGGAGTTTTGATTAATTTAATAATAAGCACTCACCTTCACCAAAGACTGTTGGACAAAAAACATTTTGCGACATTTTTTTCTACGTAACATACAAAAACTAATAATATTCAAATCAAAGTCCATATATTACAAATATTCATCGTAATTTTTCAAATTTAACAGATATCTGTCAAGCACTCATTATAGTGTATTATCTATGGTCAAAGACAAGTTTAGCTATAGTTTTTTTATGTAGAAAAATTATTCTATTTAAATTATATAAAATATTACTTATTCTTGTTAAATTATTTAATTAAAACAACATAACATTAAAAAAATAATTACAAATATAAAATTTATAAATTTTTATTTTTTTAATATGTTAACACTACACTCTTTAATTAAAAATATGTAAACACTGTTCCATAGTTTAAAAAACTGAACTCTAGATGTCGCTGAAAACCGAATCAGGACCTTTAGTTCTAAGATAACATACCATGCTGACAACCTCGCCACTTAATGTCACATGCAAAAGCTACATTATCTAGGGCGAGAGTCAACATTAGTAAGGCGAAAAGTTAGTTTTTAAAGTTAAATTCAGTTGTGTTTTAGTGTTATTGTATATTAAAAATTATAAAAATGACCGCAAAGTTAGCATGTACCATTCTCTTATTGGAAGAAGCTCAGAAACAAGACGGTTTAGCAAAACGCCGACAGGCGCAACAAATAAGACTATTACGTACAATTTCAAGTGATTCTGAGTATATTAAGCATTACAGACTGTCGGAAGATCTAATTAACGAATTAGAAAGTGAATTAAATCCTTTTCTTTCAATGCATCATCGTTCTAGTCGAATATCGAATAGAATAAAGGTTTGTTTTTTAATGGCCAATATAAAATACCAATGAAAATTTAAAAACAATGCAATTACCATGTTGCTTGTTATATTTCAGATTTTATGCACTCTATCATTTTTGGGTAATGGAAGTTACCAAAAGATAATAGGAAAAAATGTGGACACATATATTTCCCAGACATCTGTGTCTAGAGCAATTCACTCTGTTGTTGAAGCTCTAAATAGACCAGAGATAATAAGGAAATATATAAGGTTTCCACAGAATTCTGATGAAAGGCAGGTTCTAAAAGAAAGGTATTAATTTTTTTTTCTTTTTAAACACAAAACGAGAATAAATAAATCTTCATTTTGCATTTATATATTTTAGATTTTATAAAAAATTCAAGATCCCAGGAGTAATTGGATGTGCTGATGGAACTCTTGTTTCCATGATAAGACCTAGACATCATGAAGAAAGGTACTATTGCCGCAAAGGTTATCATGCCAGAAATGTTCTCATAGTAAGTGTAATATAACTATTTAGTATAGTATGTAACAGTTATAGAATGTTATTTTATTTCTAATTTCATTAATTACTTTTAGATTTGTGATGCTGATTTAAATATCATCCATGTTTATGCTACCTTTGGAGGAGCTACACATGATAGTTTTGTGTTCTCAAATAGCATTATTAGAGAACATTTAAATGGACTCCATACTATGGGGGAGAAAGTTTACTTACTTGGTAAATACCAAATATTATCACAAATATTTTATTTTGATTAGTTGCCAGTTTTAATCTAAATATATTTTTAGGTGATTCAGGATATGCTCAAAGGCCATTCATGATGACACCATACAATAATCCTACCGAACCATGTGAGGAATTATATAATAATTTGCATTGTTCTGCACGCAATTGTATAGAAAGAACAATTGGCTTGCTAAAAGGAAGATTTAGGTGTCTGTTAGTCCACAGAGTGCTCCACTATGATCCAACTATGGTATTAAAAATAGTGGTAGCATGTTGTGTACTCCATAATGTATGCAACCGTGCTGGACTACCTGCTCCTAATGTCATTTCAAATTATTTAATCGAGGACAGCAGATTAGTCCAAGCTCTGTCTGCCAATGGGGATGCTCAAAATGATTTGGCCATGGGTCAATTAGGCAGACAAGAATTAGTAAGCCAATTGTGGCGTGCACGACAGTTATTTATAATATAATATTTTTGTATAGTATTGTTTAAATGTAGAATAAAAATTTGTTGAATCTCTCTCATATGTTGTACTGTACTATCTCTTGTTCATTTATATACTTTTTTTATTTTTATATTTTTTTCTTACAAGAACCTTTACACTGTCTTAAAAATAATGCTTTGTCTGTAAATAAACTAATTATATGTAGCTATATTAACTATTTTAAATAAACTGACTGTAATACTTTAGCACTAATTTTCTTTGTTTTAATATTTTAAATAGTAACTTGTAAATTCTAAATTAGATAACAAAAAGATTTATAACTGATTTTTTTACAGGTTATTTTTTTATTAACTTAAAATCATTATCATAAGAGTCAACCAACATTATTTTAATATTTACTTACTATCATTTGTAATGTTTTACTCTTTATTAATATTATAGTATAATTGATGTATGATATTAAGCTATAATGATTAAAATAGGATATAATTTTTTTAATCTTCTTTCAAATGTAAAAAAAAATACCAATACTATAAGTTTTAAAAAAAAAATAATACCACTTTATTTATCATTCAATATCATAATTCTCCTGCCCTTATTCCACTCTAAGTGCGGTCAGCACATGTTATAAATATGTGACATGATTTGGCTAGACATTTTACGACCGGTCCTCAGCCTGACGTCAACTTACCTTAATCGCCTTTTGCGACACCTCGGTAAGAAAGAGGATAGCTTATTCTACTTAGCCGGATACCACAACAGCGAGTACATACATAATTTTGAAAAAAATTATATAGACGTACATATGTAGAACATATATTAAATTTATTTAGTTTAAGACTAAAATTAAATATCAGTCACTTCAAGCAATCAACTTTCAAAAGCAAGTATATATATATGCTATTATATAAAGTGTGTTATAGATCAATTGTGAACCCAGGAATACTTACAAATATCTGCATAAAATAGTAAGAATAAAAAAAAATTGTTACATATACGTTTTTATTGTTAACATATTAAACAAAATTAAATTTCACATTCAAATTATTCTTTATTCAATTTAACTTGTGAACAAGGGCTTTTGAATAGTCACTCTACTTCGTCTATTATATACATCACCTATCGTTTTATAATTGTTATGTACAAAAATGAAACTGCTTCAAATATACTGTAAAGCAAATGTAAATGTTAAACTTCACGTGGAGGGAATCACGGCGGACTTAAATTGTAGATGTCTCATATGAATTTTGTAATATAATTTTCTTTACAATATACCCCATTTTTTACAATATTCGAAATTGAATAGAAAAAATTGAAAACATTTGAAAAAAAATGTACTGAAGAAATATTAGGAATCTAAACTAACTTAGAATTAATTAAACATCACAGTAATTTTACATGGTTAAAGAATTATTTGTTTCTACAATAAATACAATAAAAAAAAGTATATCAATTAAAAGCTATCAACAATAATTAAAAGTGTGTTTTCTTAATATAAATTTAGAAAAAATTATATTTAGGAACTAATTAAGAAAATTAAATGAAAATTAATATCTAGTTACGGCATATTTTGGCAACTAACTCTTGAAATGCTAGGCTCACATCCCGTAACACATTAACCATTGCTTCTTGTGATCTAGCCAGAATCCTCTCAGTTTCAATTCGCCTTTCTTCAATTGCTATGAAACGTTCCGTAATTCTCACCATCTGAGAATTTCGCTGGGCTGGTGGGGTACGGTGGAGTAGACGCCGCCGAGAAGGTCTAGCACGACGGTGACGAGGTGCTACAAATAAACAATTTTAAAAACGATAAAAAATGGTCATGCTTGCTATAAGTTGAAAAAATATTACTTGATGAAACGGAGTCATTTCTTGCTTCTCTCTGTATAGATGTTCTTTCTTCTGCCTGTAACATTAACAACAAATATTTAACTACATATATATTGTTTAAGTTTATAGACAGTGATGCAATGATTATGAATTTTGAAATTTCCATTTTTTAAATTCTTATTAAACATAATTGCTTACACATTAACAGCAAAGAAAATGTGTGCAAGTTTACTTATGATAAATTAATTAAAATAATTTAGTATATAAACTAACGGGTCACATCCAATAAACTCAAGTTGCCTTCGTATAAAATAATTAATAAGTTACCTAAACAAAAACTAAATACAAAATAATAGTGGTAAATGAAATTTTATGTTTGTGAAATTTTTTACCAATTCCTGCATTTGAGAATGGATTGGTGGTTCGATATCCACTCTCCATGATGGCCCAGGTTGTGGAGTCTGCAATAAATAGTTATATAAATTATAAATGTTTATAATAATACTCATAAGCTTACAATATTAATAAAATGTTTTGCTTACAATCACAGATTCAGTAGAATTTGTCAACCTAGCATCACTTATAGGCTGTGCAATGTCCACATTCTGTAAAAAAAAATATATATTAGAATTTATTTTGAGAAATAATAAGATAATGCTAATGATGTATACAGATAACCATATTACTTACTTGAATAATACTTTGGGAGAGTGGTGATTCAGGTGCAATTTGCTGTAACAATAATATTTTTGGTTTATAGCAAATATATAAATTATTTTATATTTCAAAAAACTATTTAAAAGTATACAAATACATACCACCCGTAAGATTGGATTAAAATCATCTGGTAGCATCCCAGTATTAGTTTTGAATTGATTTGTTGGATTCTATAAATAACAAATGAAAAATAATTACAATCCTATAATGAACAAACATAAATAAAATACTTAAAATAATAAATGTTAAAAAAACCCAAATAACATACAAAGAAAGGATTAATTTCTAAATCCTTATCACCAATAGCAAATCCTTCTCCACCCAATAAGCCAACCATACGCTCTTCAAATGTTGACAGAATTATAGGCTCCGCAATACCACCACCAGTCTGCAACATTGTCATTCTCATTTGGCTGATTTTTTTTTTTAATGCTGCCTTCTTATCTTTCCAATACTGAAGCAAACCAAAACCACCTATTAAGTATTAAGCACTTGCATAGCACAGGTGTTAAAAAGTAAAGAAGTTCCCAAAAGAATATTTAAAATATGATCATACCTTTGCCCACTGCTGCCATGTTTTGAGACAGCCTCGTCCATCACTATTTAATTTATTGGCTATGTCTTGCCAGGCTTCTCTTGTGCGGTCTCTGGCATGGTTTGTTCGGGCATGCCCAGTAGCAAGCCAACGTTTTTCTTCAAGTAACTCCAGTAGTTTTTCAAACTGGCTACGAGAAGGTATCGCGTTTCGAGACATGCTTTAAAGAAATGCAAAATATACAATAAACCCAAACAAGAACTATAATATTCATTGCACGTTTAATATACTTACTTGCGATGGGTAACAAATGTAAGGAGAATTAAAGAATTTAGTTAAAAATACAAAATAAATGAAACTTGCAACCAATTCAAAGTTTTAAAGATTCAAAACGACGCCAACCACTTGACTTTTTTTTAAATTTTTAATTAGGCAAAGGCAATATCTATTCAGCCTGTGTAATATTATAATGATGTTGATAAAAATATACTTGCAGCTATTTCGAGTTCTATTTTTAGTAATATTCATGAATATAATAATATTAACGTTTCAAAATGCGTTTTTAAACACAAAAATATTAAAATGATATATTATCGGTAAAATTTGTGTCAACGGTAATGCTATCACTAGTTCGAATTGTCTATGATAAAAACATTTCAAAAACAGCGACGAGCTCTCGCAACCTTGACTTCGACTAGAGCGATATGTCGTTAGAGAATACCGATTTCGGCGTGGTTAGGTTGACGGGCGATAGCAAAGTTAGCTCGACGACGAGCTCGACGACGAGTACTTTGCTTTTAGAGAATAACACAGCAGGACCGAAGACGTCGTACGCATATTTCGACCTCTGTAATTTGAGAAAATGCATTTGAGGTAACTAATACTCATGTGAAGTCTGAATTTATGAAGCTAAGTTAGATTCCCGTAATTTCAGCCACAGATGTAAGCGTGCACTCAAACATCAGTAGCCAAAAGCGACTGGGAAAAGAATTAAGGTTTTACATGAATTGCAGGTGCCAAATACCGGCTCTTTGCCACCCGCAACTCATAACCATTACAAAAAAAATGTAAAAGTTAATGACGTACGAATTACCAAAACTGCGCAATTTCAGAAATCAGTACGACACCTTTATAATGGCTAGCCCGTTAATAAAACGTCTAACAAAGTAGCGCGCTTTGGAAGCTAATGTTCGACGATACAGAAAACGAACATTACCAACAAAACGCCTACACAGTATGGGAAGAAAGAACACTGCAGTGTCCACCTCAACCATACTGTTAAATGAGAAGAAAAAGCCCTGCTAGTGCGACGCGGGAGTCCGACAGCTGGCCTCGTGACTCCACGAGCTACGCTGGTCTGGCCTCGCTGCCGCCAATGGTGACGTGCCAACGCCCCTCACCCCAGGCCGGCCCGTCCGGCTATGCCGCAGCTGCTGTCGCTCCGCCGTCGCCCCGAGCGCTCGAACAGCGCCAGGCCGAACAGAAGCGTCAACCACCAGGAACAGGACCGAAGACGTCGTACGCATCTTTCGACCTCTGTAATTTGAGAAAATACATTTGAGGTAACTAATACTCAAGTGAAGTCTGAATTTATGAAGCTAAGTTAGATTCCCGTAATTTCAGCCACAGATGTAAGCGTGCACTCAAACATCAGTAGCCAAAAGCGACTGGGAAAAGAATTAAGGTTTTACATGTATTGCAGGTGCCAAATACCGGCTCTTTGCCAACCGCAATACATAACCATAACAAAAAATATGTAAAAGTTAATGATGGACGAATTAGCAAAACTGCGCAATTTCAGAAATCAGTACGACACCTTTATAATGGCTAGCCCGTTTATTAAACGTCTAACAAAGTAGCGCGCTTTTGAAGCTAATGTTCGACGATACAGAAAACGAACATTACCAGCAAAACGCCTACACAGTATGGGAAGAAAGAACACAGCAGTGTCCATTTCAACCATACTGTTAAATGAGAAGAAAGAGCCCTGCAGCTTTTACAGGAGGGCAGTCAGACGCTGCTAGTCATTAAAGATTACAATGTTTATATTTACCTAAGCTATGATTAAAACAGAGTAATTATGCAAAAGTAATAATAAAATTATTTTGCTATAATCGGCGATGAAGTAAAATAGAAAATATATATAATGCTTAATGTACAGTGGACACGATTGGTTATCATACCTGATACATGCAGGATTCGTAAAAAACACATGCACAAACCTCCACCATACACAAGCACTATATATATTCACTATCACAAACTCAACAACTCAAATGTTTGAATTTCAACAAACATTCTCGGATAAAATGTGAGTAGTTATCCAAAACTTAATAACAATTGAACTATACTTTTGCACTATTTAATATGAAGAAAATTGAAACGTACTGACTTACCAGAAACGTTCGTCATACGTAATATATAACTGTAATCACTTTTTACTTACGCAAAAATATACAAACCAACAAATGATTTTTAATTAAAATGAGACAATTCCATAAACTTCTTGTTAACGCACACTATATACAATAACACGATATAATAGGAACACCACAATTCCCGTTCCGAGATGCACTTCTCTTGAATGACGAACAAGGACTGAATGTCACTGAAACGTTTTATCGGTATATATAGTAACCACCACCACAATCCACCGGAAACAATAACGGCACAGTGTTGCCCCTATTTAATCAAAAAGGGCGCGATAAGGGTTGCCACCTTTTATTTGAAGAAAAATAGTATTTTTCTTTTTAAATCAAAAAAATATAGTACTTTTAGGAAATTCAGGAAAAAAAAATAGTACACATCTATTTTCAATCATTATTTATCTTTTCATGATTATTTTTTATTACTTTTCGCTGGATAATGACACGGAGTTAGAGTTACTAACTAACTAAGCCCCGTAAATACATGAATGAGTTTCGTTCAAACATTCCCTATGCAGTGCTGCGGGTGCGTTCCATTCACAGTTAATTAAAAAAAGCACGACAATTGTGTTTTTATTGAACTGTAATAATATTGGGAAGTTTTATTTTTTAATTTTAATATATAAGTAAAAATAAAACTAAAATAATAAAAATAAAACTTTTCCTTCTATAGTAATATTTATTGTGTATGCTTTATTGCAGTGTTGTATATCATATGTCATACCCAATATCAGTTATATTCTATGTTTTAAGTGGTTATTTCTGAATAGTTTTTATTCTTTCTGCGACAGACAATATGGATTATAGACGTACTTTAATTATTTAACAAAAAGTTATTTGTTCAAGATACTTTAACATACTATCCCATTTAGTTATGCACATTTCAACTGGATTTTTTTGTCTGAGTAACTGTGTCTGGTCAAGGCACTGCTACTGTTCTTGCAATGAATTCATTAATATCCGATACAATGGCTGATTTTCTTCAAGTGAGTTAAAATGTTTCAAATATAAATCATTTTTGTTTGTAAACACAAAAATTGGCATGTGTATGTTTAAAGTAACGGCCTGTTATCCACCCCAGCAGTGGGAACCATAAGCTTCCTCTATCCGTTTTTTGGAGAGAAGTATTGTAGCAAAGACCTACCATCGCGTTGCTCCAATGCGGATTGGTAGGTTACGCATATCCCTAGAATTCGCTAGAAGTATGCGGATTTCCTTACCATATTTTCCTTCACCGAAAAGAGTGTCATAAATTGCAATTGTCAATTAGACATGTGCCTGCGCGGGGTATAAACCCATGATCGTCTTTACAGAGTCGCACGACCTCACCGCTGAGCTATCACAGCTTGTTCCATATTTATTAAAATGTTTTTGCAATACTTTTCAGATGAACCTGGTCAAAGAGAGTACTCATTGGGATGACGTCTAAGGGCTATATGCTGTTGATGCTTTATGGGATGAAGCACATGATTAGGTCAATTGATTTGACTAGATGAAGGCAAGTAAATATTTGATGTAAAGTATGTCAGTCTGTCCATTTCACTTTCAATTAAAACTGAAGCTTATATGTCTAAAGGGCTGACTGCCTAATCTGTTTGAGATATAACAAAAAATGTTTGGTACAATTTTTCCTCTATTATAGTGATGCAAAAAAGTGTGTGATATAAGAATAGCTTAAAAGACATATTAGTGATGATCATTGGAACTTTGTTACATATGCTTCTTAATTGTCACATACCATTCAGTATTTGGAAAGCATAATATCTATTCTATACTTAAAATATAACTGTAGACAAAGTTATAGACACGTAAAAAATATTTTCCAGACACTATTTAAGACCAGTAGAAGCTAATAACATATTTTTAAAATTTAAAATCTCTGTTATTTGTCAATGCATCATTCTCCTACCCTTATTCCACTCTAAATGGGGTAGGCACAACATGTTTTAAACATGTTATTACATGATTTGGTATCTTACGACCGGCCGCCTGCCCGACGTACTTACCTTAATCGGTTTTCGCGACACCTAGGTAAGAAATGTGGGTGGTCTATTCTACTCAGGGGATATCAATGCCAAGATTGTCTGTAAGACTACCTTTGCAAACTAATGTTCTATCTATACATTATTTAAGAATTACTTATTTATTACAGGTTAAATATGCTGCGAACTCTTCCGCCGGGAAGTGTCCACGAGCCCGATATATGAACATACATGAAGAGCTTCAGTCGAATCATAATTATTTAGCCTCATTTATTGACATTAGTAATAACATTTTCACAGCGCGAATGCTTTTATTCACTAACAATTTATTTTTCCGCCTCAACCATTCGGAATTTCGGAATAAGGCTGTAAAAGTCCGCTTCCATGCTAGACTCGAGAGAAGGTTGTGTCTTCAAAATAGTATTCATATTAGCATAATTGACAAACATTATGAAGTTTGAAACTTCTTAACTAGGACCCGATGGATTTTTTGGATGGATGGAATCCTGGGAGTAATATATTTTCAAAACAGGATTATTTAAATTGTGAAATTACGCTATTGTCTAATAAAACTAAAAGATTTGATCTAGTTACAATTATATTATCCATCACAAATACTTATATCTTTGGAATGGCATTATATGGCATGTAAAGTGTTAATTAGTCAAAAATGTATATAACTTAAAAAACTATAATTCTTGGTTAACTTGCGTTAATCATAAATATGATTTCTTATAAGTTTTTTTGCATATTCGTTATCATAATGCGAGTTAGACAATGGTGTATTAATGTTAAGGAGAATTCACAGTACTACAGATACTTGATAAACGATAATGGAAATGGAAAATTTTATCGCAAGTAAAGTTATAGAACTATGATACATGAGGCAAAAGTAAGTAACTAATATTACTATTATTAACATTTAAAAGTGATACAGTTTTCATATTTAACAATTTTATTATTTTACTGTACATACTCCATAAGTATAAAAACGTAACAAGATGTAAACAAACAAAACCATGTGATTCAGGAGTGACAAATATGTCATTACAATAATATTATTAACAAATGAAGAAATTGGAATTCAACTGCAGTGGTCCAAAGAATATCTCCAATATTTATAAAAGTAATTTTCTTAAATTGATTGTTATTTTCTAAAATTAAATATTTATATATTTAGTATAGCAAAACAGCAATATATAATTTAATGAATTTCAGCAGATACAAATTAGCCAAGTAAACTACCTAAAATAGTAATTGCATTAGATTAGCCGACGTAACATAATATCAATATTCTATGAGTTTCACTCTGTGATACTTAAATGTGTAGTATTTTAGTGTCTTTAATATTGTCCATCGTTTTATTTAAAAAATTTATAATACCTTTATGTTTGGGTTCTTAAAAGTGGATATTACATAATATTCTTATTTATTTGTTTAAAAGTTTGTAAAATTATTGATAGCAATCATACCATATTTAACCTTATTATACACTGTCCATTATATTAACCATCTTTTGACAGATTGACGATTTACATTTTTAGTGATGTCCTAAAGATTCTCGTATGCGATACCATTCCGATTATAGTACCTACTATCATTAATCGAATTACGTACCTAAGTAATTCGATTAATGATAACCTACGTAAACTAATAACAGATATAGAAATCAACATTTTGATGTAATATTGCCTTAGTTTTTTGAAAATAAATGTTAATCCGTGTGTATTTATTATAATCATAAAAAATATATTATACATCAACTGGCAACATCAACAGACCTTCCGCTCGGCCGCCATTTTGACGTGATCTGTCACTCTCAACGAAACGCCCGTGATAGTCACACGCATTTACGTTCGCTGAGTGTTCTCTCGCATCTGTTACACCTTGAGTTAAGTAGCTTTATTCCTCGGAAAAACTTTTGTGAAACTTATATTAATTGATCGTGAAAATGCCGAAAGGACGTGTGTGGAAAGCACAATCGAGACAGTTAGTGTTAAAACTTCATGAGTATTTTGAGCAAGAAAATAAAAATGGCGGACCTCTTATACCTATCACGCAAGTCCGAAACCGTGTTGCAGCCGCGTTGGGAATCAGTCTATCAACTGTGACTAAAATCACTACTGATGCCTACGGCAGGAGCGGCTTGGAGCAAAACAAACCATCTACACCAAAAAGAAAGCGCCGGGCTCATAAGGTGACAGCTGTTGATGACTTTGACGCTGACGCTATTCGTCGTCATGTATATGATTACTACTTGAGAAAAGAAATTCCAACTTTGAGAAAACTTATTGTTTCTTTGAAAAGAAGTGGTCTATTTCATGGTGAAAAATCTTCTTTGGTCAAAGTTTTGAACACAATTGGCTTTTCATATAAAAAGTTAAATAAAAGAAAATTATTAATGGAACGCACAGATATAGCTATAGCACGTTGTGCTTTTTTAAGAGAGGCAAAGAAAATACAAGATTGGGCAAATATTGTTTTCACGGATGAAACATGGCTCAACGCTAACCACACACTATCTCGTTTCTGGACTGATGATACTGCTGATTCCACTTCCTCAGTACCAATGGGAAAAGGTGAGCGCCTAATCATTTGCCATGCAGGTACAGCAAAAGGATTTGTACAAGACGCACTGTTGACATTTAAATCGAAGAAATCAAATGACTACCACGAAGAGATGAATGCAAATGTGTATGAAGAGTGGTTCAAAAAAATGCTCATTTCATTGGAAGAACCATCAATAATTTTTATTGATAATGCGCCCTACCACTCCCGTCAAATTGACAAAATGCCAACACAGGCTAATAAAAAGCATGAAATAATTAATTGGCTTCGGGACAATGGAGAAAATGTGGACGACTCAATGTTAAAAGTTGAATTAATAAAAATATTAAAAACCAAAAAGAGAGCAAAACGCTATGTAATCAATGAAATGGCAGCAGAATATGGCCATACTGTTCTTCGGATTCCTCCATACCACTGCCAGTACAACGCAATAGAACTTATATGGGCACAAGTAAAAGGGCATGCTGCGAGATGCAATACAAACCCCCCATTCACAGCGAATAAAATGTTGCAATTGCTAAAAAATGCTTGCACCCACGTAACGGCCGAGAACTGGGCAAGTGTGGTGGAAAGAACTAAAAGAGTAATATTCTCTGATTGGGAACGTGATATTGCGTTTGATAATATATTATCTACACAAGAGCTAATAATAACTGCTACTGAAGACTCCTCATCGGAGGAGTCTAGTGTTGATTATCATTCCGACGACTCGTGCTAATAAAATAAATTAAAATATCCTGATTGTTTTATTTGTATTCATGTATTAACTAAGAAGAAAGTAAAACTTTATATAATGTTATTAAATGTCTTTTAATACTCGTAGCATCGATTTCTACCGATTATTTTTAATCTGTGGCATAATCGTAGTAACCATTATGTGTGACATCACTAAGTGGGCGGTACCCATCCATAAAGTACAAATATTATTTGTATGATATTTGTACGTAAGCAATACAAAACTTAATGAGCGTGAGCTGTCAAAAGACTGATAATATGATGGACGCAGTATAAGTGGTGCGAATACTATCAATTATTTTAAATTCTTTGAAAGAAATATAAATAACTTTTAATATTAGTAGTATGTGTTGTAATAAAAAAGATACTTTATACTAGGCAGATAATGCCTACTATAAAGTACCTGTTTTGACATGTTTACATTTAGTTAAATATTTAACCCATGGAGTATAGTTCCTCATGATATTTTCTTTCATCGCAAAGCTTGATATCAATTGGCACATTAAATATGGCAAAATTTCACAATTTAATTCTTACTTTATATGTATAAATCCAAAGTGTTAACTGATATGATGGAAAATATTATACTTAGAGATAAAAACCACTAATATTCTATAAAACTACTACTAATATATCTAAAAAAAGACTTAAATATAAAAGAAATATTTATAATTTACCATCAAGTACACTCCTTTTAAGTATAATGTTTTTTCCTAAATACTTAAACGGTAAAAACGAAAGCATCTATTGTTTCAAATACTAATCTTGTACATTTGTCTTCGAGTGAATATTTTAAATTAATTTTGTTTAATAATAATATATAATAATTTAAATTACAATTCCTACATGTTCAAGATAGTTTGAGGACTGTGAAAGCTCTGTTTGGATATTTTTTTGTCAGCTTGCTGCTGTTCCTGTTTCCTATTTAAAAATAGTAATAATTTTTGAAGTTGTACTTTTAGCGTGTTTAAGAAAAACGTTTTTTTTTTAAGAAGCATGCACTTAGAAATGCAAAACGGTTGTTGTATATATATTTTTTATTGCAGTAAAAGTCTTAATAAAGAAGTTCCTTAAATATTTTGTTGTATTAATATTTAAAAATCATTATTAATATGTAACAGGAAAAGCGGTTACCCAAAAATAGGTAAGAGGGGTGTGCGAATCGATAATCATCTTTTGAATCACTAATTACGGTTTTAGCGCACCAAGTACATCACTAATTTTACTACGATTTTACGTCATACGTTATATATATTACTACTCCATATGTGAGAAAGAGTCGGAGCGGAGACTAAATCCGTTTTTATGAATGAAACGGGTGAGAGACAGATAGTTTTTTACGAATGAGAATGTTAGTCGCTATAGTGCTACTTTGCACCCCCCCCCCCCATACCACTGAAAATAGGCTCGCGCCAATGTATGAATCTCAACCATCTATTTTATAGTTAGTAATCTATGGTGCCAATGTAGGAATCTCAACCATCTATTTTATAGTTAGTAATCTATGGTGTTTAATTTTAGGCATGCGAATAATAATCGATTTTTGTATTAAACGATTGTTTTATTATTATAATCGATTTTCTAAACATTATTAATCGATTTTTTTAAAGCTATTTTATTAATTGCTCGGCAGTTTTTTTATACGCTATTTTCAAGTATTGTTAATTTAATATTTTAACAACACCATTCCATAAAAAAACTGCCGAGTACGTAACGACCTAACTCGCCATCTCGTTCGCACCTACCCGTATATATATTTCCCGCTCTTTCCAACCGCAACCATTTATGCTTGTCTGGCTGGGGTGGGAACTATGGAAAATGTCTGGCTAAAGGGGAAACATCATTTATTCTTATCCAAGTAATATATATTAAAATCAGCTTTTATACTATGACGTAAATAGAAGTCAAATTTCGTGAACTTTAAGGGTGTCTGGCGGGGGGTTTCCACTATGCTAAGTGTCTGGCATTGACTGACGTGATTTTTAATATTATTCTAAAGGTAATATCAAAAGAACAACCTTGAGTACCTCGTATCTCCCAAAGCCACTATGATCCAAATTCCATAATCTACCTTCGTTTTTACCTGTGTTGGGAGCATGCACTGACAAAGTTTCAGCTTTTATAAAATGACGAAGGTCTAGCGCTCATGGGATCTTGGGCCAAATGGAGTGAATGGACCCAAACTAAATAATCTAATTTCTCAAACAGCACGTCAGGTTATTTGTTATTCGTTATTAGAGATAGAACTCGTGGGTACCATACGTAATTTAATTTTTACTTTGCAAAATTAATAATAATTATAGCATTATTATTTTTGCCTACCTTATTATTAGATTTGATACCAATTCACATAAAAAAAGGTATTTTAAAATTAACAGGATAATTTCTTACTTTACATCATAGATAATATACTATAACATTAATATATTAATTAATACTTGTCCGTTGTCAGTTGTCTGTGTTTTCATTTTAATCTTGTCTTTGGTCTGTCGCTGCGACAAAACTTATTTATAATTCGGCATTCAGATAATATTATTAATTGTGTAAATAATTATGAATAAACAAAATTGTAGGTAAAACTAATTACTGATTTGTTAGCCAGGAGAACAATATATTCCTAAATCCTTACATAATGCATTGACATAGATAATCAAAATCACTAAAATGGTGTTTGAATCTATTCCGCGAACAGTTCGAATTATTTTGTTGGGAGAGCCAGGTGTTGGTAAGACATCTCTAATACTTTCATTGGTAACTGAAGAATTCGCTGAAAATGTGCCGCCAAAAGCTGAAGAAATCACAATTCCTGCTGATGTTACGCCGGAGCAAGTACCGACTAACATCGTTGATGTTTGCTGTAAGTTTCGCAATATAAAATACTTTCATGTAGACGGCATTGAATTTAATGTAATAATTATACCATTGCTGACACATAAGCTTTCAAATTTAAAAAATGGGATGATTACAGTTAATTTTTTACTGTAATAAACAAATAATTTGAAAAAAAAGGTGGGATTATTTTACCACTCACCCAATACTCAATGATTTATTTGATATTGCTCTAAGATTCAAAAATTGTACTTGGTTTTATAGTACATACTAAATATATTTTGCTATAATGTCTTATTAATCAAATATTTGCATGTTTTTATTGGCACATTTTTTTAAATTAATAAAGAAGTGTATTCAACATCTATTTTAGCACATTTAAATAAATGGTATTTATATTGGTTCCTAATTTACTGTCAGGAAAGATATTTTTTTTGGTAATAATTGATAGTTTTTTCATGATGAACCAAATTTGGTTTTAATTTCACTTTTAATGTTACAGTAATTGAACAAACATTGGAACAAGTTGCTGAAGAAATTGAAAAAGCTCATGTTATATGTATAGTATTTTCTGTAGACAGACAAGAAACTTTAAATAAAATTGCTTCTTACTGGCTACCATTTGTGAGAGCTAATTGTCCAGATGATTATAGAAAACCAGTGATTCTTGTTGGAAATAAAATTGATTTAATTGACTACTCTGTTGTTGATGTAAGTTAATATTAGTGATACAGTGCAAACTTTACATAATGACCCTCAAGGACCCTCAAAGGTAGAGAGTTGTCGTTAAATGGAGAGAAGAAACATCTGTATTAGAAAAAAAAGTTTATTTCAGACTAGTGTTAGTAATTACATAAAATTTTCAATCTAAACAATTCTTATGTGAACGCTTATGAACAAAAAATATTATGTATAGAGTGACATTATATGGAGTTTACGCTGTATTTATTGTTTAATATTAAAACATATAATTCATAACTTGTTACCTTTAGCTATATAGTTATGCCAGGTTTATTTATAACAAATTGATGTTGCAAAGATTTTTTATATAATTGACCTAGAATTATTTATCTAATATTAACGAATTTACTAGTAATCAATAATTTAAAACAGATATATCAAATTCCAGCCATCTAGTCATCTTGAGTTGACTTTGCTTAGTAAGGACAAATGTCATATACTGTTTCAACTGGCCAAGTTATTAAATTTAATATAATGAATGTATTATTTTATCACTGTATCATTAAATATACTGTGAAAATTTATTAAATAATATACTCTTTTAGAATATTTGGGACATTGCTGAGGAATATCCAGAAGTTGATAGATGTATAGAATGTTCTGCAAAAACACTAACAAATGTTTCAGAAATGTTTTACAATGCACAAAAAGCTGTATTACATCCTATTCATCCTATTTACTCTATTGAAGAACAAGAGGTATTAAAATTTGTCATCATTATTTTTGGGTAATAAAATTTATTACACACCTACAGGTAATATTTAATGCTTAAAAAGTGTTGAAAAAAATAAATACCAAAAAAAATTACTTAAATATAACTTTGCCATTTAGCAAGTTTATATTTATGGTAATTAATACGTTATTGAAATAATGATTATAATCCACTGTAAGGTATATGAGCAGTCTGTATTTTGAAATGATTTCTAGAATGACTATGTGTTGAATGGGTGCATTCATCATAATACTCTATTTACAAATGTCTTTTATTGTTTCTTTAGGGTTTAATTATAACATGAAATATGCTTGGAATCAAAGTAAGTCACTACAGTAATATAAAATGATGATACTTCATACTTTTCAGTTAACAGAAAGGTGTAAAAAAGCTCTAACTAGAATATTTAAAATTTGCGACATAGATGGTGATGGTTTAATGGATGATTATGAAATAACAGTATTCCAGAAGAAATGTTTTGACACTCCATTGCAATTGCAGGTAATGTATATGCATATAAGTTTATTATTCACTTCATGTCTTGAAAATATACAAACTATAACATTATCAAACAGTATTACAATGTTATTGTCTTGTCCTAACTTTTAGAAAGTCCTCAAAGGAAAGACAATTATAGATGTCGTGGAATATATACGTTTATAAAAATGTTTATGTATATTCCAATTCAAATTATTCTCTATTCAAGTGGTTTTGAATCGTCAACTCTACTCTTTATATAAATAGTAAATGTATAATGTGTGTTTGTTCTGTGTATCTCAGTTGTAAATTTTTTTCAGTGCAAATTATATATCTTTGCTAATTAACAATAATGCCATGCCTTCATGGCATTATCCAAATTTAATGTTGACGTTTAAGTAGCGGAATCATTGAACATATTAATCCTCTGGATCTATCTGATCTCTCCAAAATTGCAGATATCTCCATCCCAAAATATGGAGTTATTTGCGGGTTGGAGAGTGGCAGATGCTACTATTTATTCCATTACTATGGTCCACATGAGTGAAGTCACGGCTAAAAACTAATTGAATACAAAAAGTGAAGTTTGTTTAAAACACATAGTATGAACATACAGTCTGTCATACGTAATATGAAGCAATTATAAGATTTTTATATATATTGAAGATTGATTGATAGATTCTAGACACTAAACCTTCTTTTCAAAAAAAGAAAGAAGGTCTGCTCAGCAGTGTGATAGTATAAGGCTATTATTTTCTACTCTAAGAAATGCTAAAGCGAATGTTATTATTATTAGAATTCTTGTTTATAATACTTAGTGTGACCTGTAAATCCGGATGAAAGAGCTTCATGGTTCTCTAGCCTCATTTCGTCTCATAAAAAAAGTAAAAAGCCCTTTTCTTGGCAATGGAGTAAGGACCAACTACTAAATTTGCATAATTAACGAAAATTGTAATAATTTCCATAAAATCAATGAAAAAATTATATTCTTCAAACAATAGTTGTAATTTACTTTCTAATATAAAACATTTAAAAAAAATACATCTCACAACCCTTTTTTTATATTGTAGGTTTTAGATGAGGTAAAGTCTGTAATTGCACAAAATATTGCTGGTGGCATAGAAAATGAGTGTATCACAATGAAGGGCTTTATATTTTTACATTGTCTGTTTATACAAAGAGGACGGAATGAAACCACATGGACAGTACTTCGCAAATTTGGATACGACGAGAGTTTGGAATTGACGCACAGTTATTTATATGCTAAGTATGTCAACAATTATTATTAATCTATACTAATATTATAAAGAGGATTTTTTTTATGTATGTTTGTAATGTTTTCACACAAAAACTTTTGAACCGATTTCAAAAATTCTTTCACCATTCGAAAGCTGCATCTTTACTAAGCAAAGATGATTATAAAAATAGGGATCCGTTATAAAAACGTAATATGGTGTAAAAAAATAAAAATTACGCGGGTGAAACCGCGGGATATTACTAGTATATTATAGCTGCGAAAGTTTGTGAGTATGGATGTATGTGTGTTACTCTTTCACAATCCAATATCGATGAAATATGGCACAATTATTCCCTATACACCGCAATAACACATAGAATTCCTGTAAATTCCATAGCGAATTGAAAATGGACATTGAAAAGCGTCATCTATTATAGAACTACCACACTACACCAGTCCACGCGAACGAAGTCGCGGGTAAAAGCTTGTATAACAATTGTAATTGTTATGGTTCCTCTTCATAATCAGCGATTACTCGAGTATGATTGTGTATATTCGCAATCATCATGATTGCGTACGATCGCCCAGAAACCCGAGAAATATCGATTTTTCGGCCACGCATCAAAGGGATTCGCTATCGAATCAAATACACACGTCTGTTTGGACACTTGCACGATGATCGTGCCGATTATAGACGATCACACGATCACCGGTCATCGCCGATAGTGAGGTTCAAGCATTACAGTCATAGGTGTAGTGTGGTACGGGCGAGAGGTAAGCAAAGTCATCATCATTCTCTTACCCTTATCCTTAGTGGGGTCGGCACAATGTCTTCTTCTTCCATTCTCCTCTATCATTCGTCAACTCTGATGCCAATCCCTTAATATGCATTATTCCATCCATCTTTTTTTCGGCCTCCCACTAGTCATACATCTATCCACATTCATATTTAAAACTCTTTTAGTGACATGATTATCATCCCTCAATACATGAACATACCAACTTAGTCTCGCACTTCTCTGTTAACCAAAGTAATTGTCTAAATTTTCAGACTACATAGTCCACTGAATTGAGTTTTTCTACAGGAGCTCTTATGCATGGCTTCTATTATAGTTCTTAAGTGATAATGAAAATAATTGTATTTCTTTATTTTATAGTATCAAAGTACCTGTTGGATGTACTTCAGAGCTTTCGTACAAAGGGCAACAATTTTTGACACAAATATTCGAAAAATACGATCAGGACAAAGATGGAATGTTAAATCCTACAGAATTGAAAAATGTATTTTCATGTTGCCCTCGCATTCCATGGCACAACTTACGGTATACGGTACCGACCAATGACAAGGTATTTATTGACTAATTTATTCAATATTTTATGCCCCAACTTGTCTCAATACCAATACATAAGAGAAATAGTATGTAAAAATCAACGCTGAAGAAAACCGTCGATTTTATTACCAGTTTTTAAAGAATATTTACAACAATATAGTAAATGATGATTCAATCAAAAATCTAATAAACAACTGTTACATTACATAATAAATAAATAAATTATAATATACGTGATGAGGCATTAGATTATGTCTCGCTTAAAACATCAAAACAGATGATAAATTGAATAATTTTTTACAGGGATATGTAACTCTGCAAGGTTGGATGTGTCGTTGGAGTCTTATGACGTTACTGGATTTACAAAACACAAGTGCTTATTTAGCATATTTAGGATATAATTTTATAGAAAACGATTCACAGAAATCTGCAATTCACAGTGAGTATGGTTAAACAGTACACTATCTCGCCATAGAGTTATTATACTAGAGTAGCGGAGCCAGCCTAATATGCGTTCATCGAAAATCAAGAGAAACCAAATTAGAATTTTTTATCTGTCTCTCTTTTTTATGTGATAAGATAAAGATAAGGATATGAATTTCGTTTCCCCTCAGTTATTATTTGTGACAGTCTCACAGACCTGCCTATGACTCCCATACTGTAGTATAATAGTACTCTATTGCTCTCTGTTTAAAAACTTGATTACAACTTTAATGGTCTATGTTTCTACATTTACAGTTACCAGAGAGAAAAAGGTAGACGTGGCTAAAAAGCAATCGAGTAGGAATGTTTATCAATGTCACATTATAGGACCAAGATCTTGCGGCAAAACTTCTATATGTAGGAGTTTTTTAGGGATAGCACATAAGGTATTGTTTGATAAAAACAAATTTAATCCGTATATAGCTAGAATAAGGGTTAATTTCTCGTTTCTTAAGTTTTAATTCATAAGTTGGTAAAAAAATAATGAATAATTCTGCTGTAATCTGCAATTGTAAGGGGTGTAAGGGGGAAGCTAGTCCCAATCAGCTTCCTCAATTGCCAACCTCACCTGCTCGTGGTGCATCCTGCATATAAACCGACGAGGCTCTGGCGACCGGCTAATGGCGGTATAACCATTCCCTTGCTGACCCAAATGTTATAGACCGACAGCGGGCAGCAGCGTTGTCGGTGCGAAATGGTCAGCACTGCGATCACCAACCCGCATGCCAAGCGTGGTGATTACTGGCATATACCTTCATGGATATACACAATAAGCCACAGCCCCTAGTCCCCGGCAGCTCCGCTATTCCCAGCTCTGGCAGCGGTTCGGGTAACGGCGGGGCAGGGGGTGTCAAGAATCTCCGGAAGAGATTCCGCTGCCAATCCCGACGACTTGACCTGGCAACATTTAACGCACGCACTTCGAGGGAAGACGAAAAGATAATCGAGCTGGAAGAGACGTTAGGCAAGTTGCGGTGGGATGTGATAGGATTATCTGAGGTCCGAAGAGAGGGGGAGGACACGATGATCCTAAAATCCGGCAACTTGCTGTACTACCGGGAGGGCGACCAACAGTCCCAGGGTGGTGTCGGATTTCTCGTCCACAAGTCCCTCGTCAACAATATTGTTCAAATCGAAAGTGTGTC